>OY754919.1:11560353-12280353 GCA_963576535.1 Plemyria rubiginata
GTTCTCAAAAACTAAAAATGACAAACTTAATTATATACTTTGAGGTATATGCCCTCTAAGTTTCAAGTTTATAGGTTGAAGGAATACGATTTTTCATACAAACGTTTTCAACCCTTTTTACACCCTTAAGGGTTGAATTTTGAAAAATCCCTTCCTAGCACACGTCTACGCTGTAAGAACTATGTACTCCTCAAATTTCAAGTCTCTACGACCAGCGGTTTAGGCGTGGTTTAGGCTGTGCGTTGTCTATATGTCTGTCAGTCAGTCAGGACTTTGATTCTTATAGTTATAGATAGTGAAGGTCCTACATTAGATCTAAAATATAAATGTTCGTATTGGTAAAAAGAAAGCAGGTCCATATATTTCCCGCATTAGGTACCTATAACCAAGCAAGTCAAGCGAAATGCAACATTATATCCCAAGCGTACGACTCGCAAAAATAAATAATTGCTAAAAATATTCTCCACGCGACCGCCAATCATGCCTCTATTAGTGATGTACCTAGTATCAATATCGTTGTATCGAAAAAAATCGTTCAGCGTTATTTACGATCACAGATTTTGCTGTTCTCGCGAAAAATGGGATATTTAGGACGGTATTTTTGTGCTCTTACAGTTTTGTTGCAATACATTGTTTGCATTTTTGTTGATAGCCTTGTCGCCGAGATAAATGTGAGCTGAGGTGATTAATGTTTGATGGGGGTTCTTAATGTTTGCAACCATTCGCAATGCGTGAATTTTGTTCGCCGATAAAATGAATGTATACATAACTTTTTTACCGTGCATAAGGATTACAATACATATCTTTTGCGCTCTTAGCTCCTTTATGTTTTGAGAATTTTTTCTCAATGAGGCTTTGTGTGATGAACAATTGATATATGTTATTAGATCTATTAGTGTTTACTACACTTAAGGAAATCACAAAGATTTTAGATGTCCCAAATGTTATTCTCCAAGCTGAATCTGAACCCGCGACCTTCCCTTTGATACGGGGTCGAATTAGTACCGTAGTAACATGTCCAAGAGTTATTCGTCGAGTGTGATTAGTCCTCCGATGGCGCAGTTGGTACCGTAGCCCCGTAGCAAGGGGAAGGTCGCGGGTTCAGATCCAGCTTGGAGAATAACTTTTGGGACATTCCAAAATCTTTATTGATATTTGGCCTGTGTTTAGGTGTCAAAAGTGAGACTTTTTAAAAAGGTACACATTGATACAGATCAAGCTACACAAAGCCAAAGAAAAATAACGCTTACACAAGGATAACACCGATAAGTGTATAGTCCGATGCGTATCCGTGTGTACATAACTTAGAAACGTTACAATATCGATAACATTATCGATAAGTTTCGAAGACGTCCATCACTATTTCTTCAAGAAACTATTTCTTCTCTAACAGCCGCTTTAGCCTTTGAATTTGAAATAACACCATTACAATGTTGACTCGTGTTCGGAATATCACGTTTGGCTCCGTTACAATATTATATAGATGTCCGTGACTAACATATCTGTTCTCATAGGTACTACATGTTGACGCAGACTGCTGTTACCGTATCTCTTGCTCGGACATTTCTTGTTCCATGCCATACATGCAAAATTATACAACTTATCACATCATCAACATAATTTATTATCATTATTAGGATTTATACATAGCATCACTAACTTGATATTTTGTATTATTGAAAATTCAAAATAAACATTGAAATAATTAATTAAATTAATTTGATCATACTGTTATTATTAAGTCACCTATCATAATCTTATTAACATTATTAGATTTTTTTGATAATATTAGCTTTACAAAATATTTTCTATTTGAAAAATTTAAAATAAACATTGTAATAATTAAATTGATTTGATCTTACCTATTAAAAAACCTTTAATAGGTTTTTAAGACACTTTGACTTTGACGTTCAAAACTATCAAAAGATAAACAATGCGTAAAATATTAATTCCCATCTCACCAATGGGTAACGATAAGCAGAGGGGGGAATTTTTAAGCACTTAAGCACTGTTTTTAATTTATAGAACGTTTATAAAAAGGGGGAATTTAAAAAGGTCTTAATAGCCCTGTAAACGAGCTAGAAATTGCGGCAATTTAAAGCTGAAACTGTATATCTGTCTTGTTTACGCAAATAGATATTAAGCGGGACAGCTATACAATTGCAGCCATAAATTGCCAAAACTAGCCCGTTTACCTGACATTTAGAAACTTAAATTCAAAGCATCGTCTCGCAAATCCCTCATCAGAGGAGAGTATTGTTCAGCTGACTTCGAGGGCCTCAACCCTGAGACGCCACATCTCCTCAACGCAGGTCGTCCTCTGATCCTCCCATTGTACTTATGCCTCTTGTGGTTCAGAGGACTAAGATCCGAGTCTGATAGTTCCTCGATCTTCCGTTTGGATGCTGATGAGGAGGTGGAGTTGAGAGACCGGTGAGGAGTTGATAATGCTGGAAGGGAGATAATGTTACAGTTACAAAATACTTTGTTTTGAGAGCACCGGTGGGCTAATATGGGTGGGAGTGACCCCGCCTCCCGATCGTTAGGAATTCGGTGCACCAATGAAATTTACCTACCGAAAAATTTATATGCGTATGCCAGTCTCTTAAAGCCGTCTTTAAACCCAGTGAAGGAAAACATCGTAAAGAAACTCAGTTATAGCTGGACCACCAAAAAGTCCACCTTCCTAATGGTATCAGGGATTCGGGGTCGGGGCACGCTCGACCAATCAATCAGTCAGGTGTCTGTGTGTATGTATGCACGGTGTATATTGTCAATCGGCATCAGTGTGTGTGTGTGTCAATCTTATGTACACCGCCCCGCATCCCGCAAACCATCAGGAGGGTCGAGTTTACAACGGTCGAGCTATTTTATTTTATCGACGATGTGCTTTTTTTATACAACTAGCTGATGGAACAAACAGATGACCCCCCCGATATTAAGTGGTAACCATCACCTATATTGCATTGCCTCGTAAGTCACGCACGAAAGGAACGTGCCCTACGAAGCACTGCCCTACGTCCATCAACTTGAGGCACACAGATGTTAAGCCTTATGTACCTGGAATTACCCCGGCAACCACACTCTTCAAACCGAAACACAGCGTTGCTGCTTGGCGGCAGAAAAAGGCGTGGTGGTAGTTGTCCGGGGAAGTACCTATACTTCCCCGGACGAGCCCTTTACAAAGAGCTCTATACCTACTAGCTTTCAACCTTTCACTTATGAAAACATTGCCTTACAAGTCACGCATGAAAATAACGTGCGTGTTTGATGACTGCCGTCATGACGGGCACAGATTGAAAAAGGCTTTAGAAATAAAACTTGGCGGAAAATCATAAAACCCGCGGAGGAAAAAATGAATGTAACATTTCCTTGAATAGCGAAATGCAATATTGCTCACTCGAATCTTGACGCGGAGACTTTTCATTCTAAACGAAGTTGAATTTAAATGGGACCGTTATTAATTTTTCCGTTATTTTTATCTTACAAAAGGCATTAAGTGGTTTACAAAGCAAGTCACCTATATTCTTCGAATCTTATAACATAACTAGCTGATCTCGCGGCTTTGCTCGCGCTCGTTTATTTTGAAAATCTCATACAAACTTCCATCCCCTATTTTATCCCCTTGGGGGTAGAATTGATCAAAATCCTTTCTTAGCGGATGCCGACGTCATAACATCTACCTGCATGCCAAATTTCAGCCCGATCCGTCCAGTGGTTTGGGCTGTGCGTTGATAGATCACTATGTCAGTCAGCCAGTCACCTTTGAGTTATATATATATTTAGATAAAAAAATATTTAAATATGTATTTGCAGAAATTCATGGCCGAGATTTGACAGTTTCAGTTTCAGTCCTAGGTATTGTACTTTTAGTTTTAAGTTTGTTTTTTGTTGTATCCTTAAGTTGTGTGCAATAAAGTATTTTCTATCTATCTATCTATCTATCTACTGTGTTGTTCCATTATATAATGGCATTTAATTTAATTAAACTTCAGAGGGTTAAAGTACCCATCAATATAAACAACATTTTATAAGAAATCACACCGTGAACGCCAAAAAAACAGCTGTTTCATTTAATATGCTGTTCAATACCTACTTGGCTAAAATGTATGAAACAACTGTTTTTTTCGCGATTACTGTGCTGGTTTCGAAGTTTTCGGAAGAAGTCTGGTAACACCCGGAATAATTAACATTTAAATGAGCAACACAATCACAAGTGGTTTATAAGTTATAACGAAATCGTACGTGACGAGGTGGCCGAGTGGTTAAGGCGTTGGACTGCTAATCCAATGTGCTCTGCACGCGTGGGTTCGAATCCCATCCTCGTCGGAACTTTTTGATCAAAAACATTTTTAACCTCATTGACCGAGCGAGCGAAGCGAGCGAAGCGTCTCAGTTTCCACATTGGGCAAAAATGCGTTTGTCCGGATGTCTGTCTGTCTGTCTGTCTGTTCTCCTCTACCGGTCGCATTTTTCAACCGATCTGGACGAAACTTGGTACACAGGTTATATGACTTATTAGAATTTTTTTGTCGTCGGGGATTTTTGATTGGAGGGGTACTTCCCCCAAAAAAAGTGCAAAAAGGGGGCTATTTGATATACTGGATATCTCCACCAAATGAAATCCGATTTCGATTATTCTTTTTTTATTTGAAAGGTAGTAACTATAAGTTGGTCTCATAAAAGTTTGGCGAAGATCTGATAAGGATCTTCAGCATGATGAACAGGATAGCTCATCAAACAATCGATGGTTTTCAATCAAATTTGAGAGAAACACAAAGGACTTCATTCTACATAAGATGATGCAAAAAAAATCAAAAAGATCAAAAAAATCACAAAACGGAAAATGCACTTGCACATTACATTCCTCAAATAGCTCACTTTTAGTATGCTCGCGAGGTCTACAGCTCCCAGAGCCACTAATAATATAAAGGCCTACTCCACAGGTGCTTTCTGCGATTGCGTTTTACATTACGTTTTAGGTGACATTTACGTTTTACATTGCGTGTTACAAGGACAATCCTATCGGTCGTCCGGACGCGCGTTTAGATCGCGCCTGTGGGCGAGAGGCTTAATTCTAGTGCTTTCTTTCACCATTGAGAGCTCTCATAACCTCGTGAGAGTTCTAGCGCAGACAGGGGCGCTGGGACAGACACGGTAGTTAAATCCTCAGCTCGTGAGCCTATTTTTATTGTCCAACTTCCTCTGTTTGAATTCATATTGTCACCCTCTGGAACGGGCCCAGGGTACATGGATTTTAATGTCTGCAATTTTTGGGCTGGCTCCAATGAGCTACTCGGAATATTTAAACTTCCTTTGATGGTCTACTTGACTTACTTTCGAAACGAACGAGATAACATAATCATGAGTTTTTCATATTATTTACAGAACAGGTTGCATTCTGGTAGGTTACTCTTATTACCCCTAATATTTAAGCACCCCGTCACGTAACTTTTGTGTTAATGTCAATAATGGCAGTTTTGCGATATTTTGGCAGTTTTGCGATTACAAAACTGCCAAAATTGACATAGGCAACCGGATTTTGAATGCAACAAAAGTTACGTAATCAACCTGCTTGTTTGAAACTAAAAACACCACGGAACGGAGACCCTACAAAAACACTGTATGAAAATGTCTATCAATATTTATCTATAAGGAATGTATACACGTACGTCGTCTTGATGTCATCACGAGTTTCTAAGTTTTGGCCTTACAGCTGAGTAGAGGTAGGTAGTAGGTACTTGTGGATGATCAAAGCGATTTGAAATTGAGCAATTTCCTGCGGCAAGTTTAGCAGACAAAGCCGCGGGTATATTCCTTATATGCTGCCTCGGTGCGATTGTTTTCATTTAATATCCCCATGTTTTTATTATGAAATTGATGTTTAAGTGTGTGAAAGAGTGGAAACTGGCTATGCTTTATTGTAGCTCAAATCAAAACAGTCTTTATTCAGTGCATTTATAAGGATTACTTTCAAACGACTCATTCTTAGTTTTGCTGCTTTATGCATTCATGTCATGTTCTTCTTGTTGTCACAAGTTTTGAAAAAGTGTGGTGAAAGTATTTCAAATCCGCTTCAAAGAGGCTCCTTTGACATATAATTTTTTTTAGATCTTTTAGGTTCAATTCCATGCCGCCGGTCTCCTTACAATGTTTTCCTTCATCACTTGAAACAGTGAAAGAAAACATTACATCATGAAAGAGCAATAGTGTTCCTAAGGTCGTAGGTTCGAAAACGATCGTGCATCAATGAGATTTTCTTTTACAAAATGCATATGCACAATGCCAGTAATCTCAAACGGTGAAGGAAAACATCGTGAGTAAACCGGCATGGCGTAGGACCTAAAAAGTTTTATTACATGACGTGTTCAAACGGTGCCTCTTTGGTGTTCGAAAGGTACACTTTAACACACACTGTTTCAAAAGAAGCTAGTGACACGACCACATGTTAAAGTTATGGAACAACAGTCAGAAAGATATAGCCGTTACAAGCCACCAGTATTTATTAAAACATGATAATAACTCAACATAATCCCCAAGCGATTATAAATAGGGCAGCTAAAGTTCACTGACAAATATTACTTTCCTAAGTTAGACAAGATATGAGTTTCCAAGTATATTTTATTGTTGCCTTAAGTAGAAAAAGAAAAGATGAAACATAATTTACGATGGCAGTTAAACAAAGATTCCATATTTTTCCACGAGATACGCGAAACCGAAATGTAATTTTGAGTGGGGTAATTGAGATCTCTCTGGTTTTACGGTTTTTTATTAAGAAAAAAGTTTCACCACACAAAACGTAATTGTTCCTTGGAATAGAACTGTTCACGAACGGTTACGCCGTTTTACTCACATAATAATATGGAAGGTATATTCTGATGCTTACTTTTATCTGCTATAAGTACGAACTTCGTTTGATCCACCTGTAGGTATTTTTAACTAACTTAAAAAACCGGTCGCTCTATAAAAGCGGCAAACAAATCACGTTTATTCTTGGGAAAATTATAGACACTATTTTGTATGTATTAATATGTATGTGCATATGTATGTGCTCTCTAGCATTAAGTTCGCCTATGTACGATACATTTTGTTTATGTGCAATAAATAATTTTCAATCTATCTATCTATTTATTTTATATTTTTTTTTGTGGTAGTTACTATGGTTTTTGTGATTATTGATAGTGATGGTATATTCTTGTAATTTTAGGTCAAGACTTTTTTATACCATGGCTGGATAACTCAATATTATTCAATCTAATCCACGCAACCGTTATGAGATAAGTGATGAGGTAACAAAAGCACAGCCTTGATACAAAACCTTTTTTTTTTTTTATACAACTAGCTGATAGAACAAGCAGATGGCCCACCTGATGTTAAGTGGTAACCATCACCTATAAACAAAACATTGCCCCGTAGGTCACGCACAATAGGAACGTGCCCTACGATGCACTGCCCTGCGTCCATCAACTTGAGGCATACAGATGTTAAGCCTCATGTGCCTGTAATCACACCGGCGACCACACTCTTCAAACCGAAACACAGCGTTGCTGCTTGGCGGCAGAAAAAGGCTTTATACAAAATATTAGTCTGATTAATACTTGTTTGTCAGCTAAAATAATAATAAATCACTTCAAACAGTTCAGGAAAAGCCGAGCGAACCGCTCAAAAGCCATCAAAAGGAAGTGTGTAAAGTGAATATAGAAAATCCTCACCGAAATGGGGCCCATGTTCGCCCCAAAGTACATTTTTCACTGCTCGTGCTACGCTCGACCAAATATTATCCTTATTAGTAACCTCGATGTTATCGCTATCGCCTTTTTCTATACCTTCAAAAGATAAGAAAATAGTTTACTTTACATAGGAACATAATGCCACGTAAACAAAAGTGACCCAAAAAGGTCTAGACAGATATTTGATTTGTTACATATGCAATACCGAACAAAATGAAAGTGAAAGGAAATAAACGACAAAAGATAGGTCATTTTACTTTTATATAGATACTAGCCGAACCTGCGGCTTTGCTCGCGCTAAGGAATTCAAAGTTTCATACAAACTTTCATCCCCTATGTTATCCCCTTGGAGGTAGAATTGATCAAAATCCTTTCTTAGCGGATGCCTGCGTCATAACATCTACCTGCATGCCAAATTTCAGCCCGATCCGTCCAGTGGTTTGGGCTGTGCGTTGATAGATCACTATGTCAGTCAGTCAGTCACCTTTGAGTTATATATATTTAGATTGTTAGGCATATAATTCTGAACGGCTTTTTAAAAAAATGGTTTATTTCTAAAAGGCTTTAAAAAAATTAAGCTAAAAATATCAATGCAGTTCAGTTTGAAGGCATTTTTAGGTAGATTGAAATAAAAGTTCGGGTCGATAAGCGCTACGCTTAGAAACGGTTCACAAAATGATATTAGGGGACGTAACAACTAGTGTAAAAATACAGATGCCACGCAACTTTTGGTAAAAATACGTGATTTTTAGATGTTATCTTTCCGAGTTTATTCGTGAGAGAAATCTATCAAGAATACAATAGTATTTGTAAAGTTAATTTAATAACTTGAAAAAGGCGTTGCTCATGATATTTTGAAACCAGAACCAATTCATCTCCAGAAACTATAGGTTTTTGTATTAATATAAAAAAATACCTTCACTATCCTCAGCAAGTCTTTTAACGCAAACCTTCCGCTTAGTTATAACAAACTTAAACTGTATCTCTGATTCTTCCTCCGTGGTTTTCAAAGCCGATTGTAAACAGGTTTGCAATGAGCCAACTACATTAGCAGTGAATGCTGCAATAGCATTGTTCACATCTGGAGAACCAGCACAAGTCTTGAAGGAGTCATCAGATTCTTTCGAGCAATGAGCTTCTACAACTGGACTGTCATCTTTGAAGTTTATAGCTCTTGCTGGCATAACCCCGAGTTCACCAACCGGTGGAGTGCTTTCTTGAGGATTCTCTCTATTGGTGACGGGAGTCGTGACAGGGGTTCTCGCCATGGTATTCCCCTGGGTTTCGAAGCGGTTAATGAGTGCTTGGAAGCGGGGGTTGTTTACGAATCTGGGTTTTTGGGGACCGGGAGTCAGCATTCTTTTTGGTTTTCTGAACACTGAAAATGTAATATCAAAATAAAATTTAAAAAAATATAATCTTAAAAAACTGAACAGAAGAAAAGTTACTTTCAAAGCACCAAACATGATAACAGCAGTTTCTAGTGACTCTTTTTTTACAGCGCAAAGTGCATGTTACCAAGCTACAAAGTCAACATTTCCCCAATTTTGTTTAAAAAATAGTAGTAAAACCCTACTGCTGCTGTCGCTTAGACAGCAAACATTCATTAAAAATAATTTAATTACATTTTTTGTCATTCAACACAACATAAGAAATAAAACTGTGACATTTTGGAGTGCAAGCAGAGGTTAATGGGTGCAGTTATACCTCGTTTTATCTTAGCTTGATCAAAATTGGTGTCATTGGCAAAAGTGACTTTCTTCTTCATAGAGCCATCGGTGACTCCTGAGTCCTGGAAAGTGACGTGCTTCTCAGTGCTGTCCTGACTGCCGAGCCGACGGCTGTTCGTTACGATGATGCTCTTCAACTTTGGAGGTACTTCAGATTTTGATACCTGGAACGGAAGATCGGAACGGATAGAAGGTTATGTTTGGGAAATATTTTTTTAAAGATATCTATAGAATGTAATGATCTTTGGTCAAAAAAAAGTTATGAATTTATTATTGAGTAGTGCTGTTCCGTGAAGCAAATTTATCAAAGTGACTGCAGTCTGTCGTGAGTTTTTCCAATTTGGCATTCTGTATCACGCCACTAATGTTCTAATGTTAGTGATTATGTTATTTAGAGAATCGACACTCTGAGATTATTATGGCTATTGTTCCAGAAACATTATGCGACTCACACAAATCCCTATTTTGAAAACAGGTAATTCCATACTTTACCTCAGTGGTACTCTGGGCGGGACTTTCACCATTCTCAATTTCTGACAAGGGCGAGTCAGTCCCTTGCTCCGGGAACATAGTCCAACCCTCAATGGCAGAATGGGTAGGCGTACTGGTGGTCACAGCCTTTGTCAGTTTTAGCAGGTTGGGTATGTGAGATGTAGGGGTAGTCATCTCCTTTTGGGTTGCTGGAACTAGACAGATAAAATTTTATATAAATAAGGCTAGTTTACTTTTCAATACCACATTATCATTCAATTTAGACTGCATGTTATTTTACCTAAAAATAAGGTACATTATAAGGAAACAAACACAAATATTTTCTCAACAGCCATTATGATAAAACAAGGAATTGACTTGAAATTTATTAAAGGAAATTGCAGAATTATGCAGAAATTTTACCATTAACTACGCATTGAAATTTAGATCGTTGAAGCGTTTGAGTGTAATGTTTTGCTTACTTGAGTCATTTTCATTCATTGGCGTAGTTTTGGGCGAGTTATTTTCTTCGTTGATTGTTTCTACGTATTCTTCAACCACATTTTGTCTCATCATACTCAGAAACTTTTTAACGTGTGGAGTTTGAGATCTCTGCCACTTAAATCTAGGAGTTTTGCCAGCTGAAGTAAAACTCCTATCAGGATGAGGCGTCTTAGGTTGCTCGGGTTCTTCATCATTATCACTCGACTCATAATCGACCAGGTAATTCTTTCTAACAATAGGAGTAACGATAGCTGTTTTTGTAGTTTTATTGACCAAAATAATACCTTCACAGTTTTCTTCAAGAACACTTTTGGACTTCTCATAAATGGAATCAAATTTCTCTTCAACCTGTTCAAACTGTAGAACACTTGTGTCCATAACAAGCTCTGATATACTTGTACACTTGTCTATATCCATAAGGTCTTGCATATTTTCAAATATTTGCTCACACTTGTTGCAGTGTAGCGGTAAATGTTCTTCGGTTAGATGTTCAATGAAGTCTAGGTTTAAAGATTCGCGATTGCAAAAGAATTGAAAACCTCTGCAGATGGGGCAGTCGAATGATAGCCCGTGATCACTTTTTTCGTGTTTTCGACGACAGTCTTTGCAGCAGAATACGCGTTGGCAGACAATGCAACAAGCCTGGAACACATTGATTTCAAGGTATATTCATGACAACGGTTGTGTTTGTGGGCAGTTAAAACTACTAATATGCGAGAAAGAGAGAGTGTGAGCAGATATTTACATACAGACACAGCAGTAGGGTTAGGCAACAATAAAACAACATGATAAACGTTTCAGAATGGCATTACATACTACGAGTATCTACGTCTAAGGTACCTATCTAAAATAATCAGTATAATGCCATGATCATGCATAAGTAATACATAATCCTCGGATTACTCAAATCTATACAAATAAGTAGGCATATATCGTTCACATGTACCCTTCATTTGTAAGCATGGCATTAAAGCTTCGAGTTTCCTAGATGCTTCTGCTGTGTTGACGGCCGTAATGTAGCGTAAAAGAGTTGGCATTATCATAACGTCCTCTTGTATCATCTATGTGGAGATCCTACTTTTTTTAAGAAACTTCATATAATTCGGAACAAAAGAACCTTAAAATTGAAAAAGTATAAAACTAATCATGAATGGGATGGTGAAGTTAAGCGAAAAAAAGTAGTTATTGCTCAAAAAATTACTTATAAAATTTTGCCATGACTGACGAAAGGATGGTAACATTAGAATCACTTAATCATAAGATATTTTAAACTGATCCTTGTGATTTTTAAGCAACATGACAGCAGTTTCAACAGCCGCTGTTTCCGAAACCCGATCTTTCGATAACTTGAATATTATTAATGGCTACATTACGGACGCGAAGGAAACAATCACGCCTCCCAAGTTCCGTGAAATCAGTTTTTGATCAAAGGATAATTATAATGTAGACTGATTATAAATTTGATGCGAATTTATCGTTAATTACCAGCACTGCAGAGGTACTGTTTGAAGTTCCCAATCAAATAGTGTGCCGTGTTAATTTAGCATGTCAATTATGAAACACAAGTACCGACTTAGCTGGAACCTCGCGCTACGAGAATCATTGTTATCATTTAATCCACTGCTTCATTTAGCTGAAGAGTATTTACAGAAATCGAAACTTACATACAGGCTCGAAAGAGACCTAGTGTGGGCAACAGAACTAATCAAGGTAGGATACTGTAGGATAATGCTTTTGTTATTCAAAAACAACTAATATTTAATTTTAAGTGATTTACATACATATATACATACATAAAATCACGCCTGTATCCCATAGGGGTAGGCAGATCACGGATTTCCACTAGCTACGATCCTTACATACCTCTTTCGCTTAAGTGATTTCATTGAATTATAAGAACTATGTAAGTTATGTAACTACCCATGTACACTGTTCTGTCTGTTTTAAAAATAAACTTTTACTTACTTTTACTTTTAGTAAAGAGATTATTCATTTCCATTGACTCTGTGATTATTCTCTTCCATTACTAACTGACCATTTACTGACTATAAACAATCCATACGTATTGCTACTAGGACATCTTACTTTGGACAAAGTCTGGACAACATCCCACTATCATCCCACTAGTAACATAAATGTGAAAGATTGGATGTTTGTTACTCAATAACGCCAGAACGGCTGAACGGATCTGGATGAAATTTAGCAGAGATCGATTATTGTTTGGAATAAAACATAGGCTTTTTATTCCGTGGGAATACCGGGATTTAAATCTGCGCGATAAAAAGTAGCCTATGTTTTATTTCAGACTATATTGTATCTCTCTGCCAAGTTTCATTCAAATCCGTTCAGTCGTTCTAGCGTGAAAGAGTAACAAACATCCATCCATCCATCCATACTTACAAACTTTCACGTTTATAATTATTAGTAGGATTTCCAGGCGCTAGTCACCACTTATAGCTAACATTGGGTCATCTGCTTGTTCCATCAGTAAGTGGTATAAAAAACCTGAAGTACGTCATAATGATTATAATGAGATCTGACGTCACAGGAGCCAGGGTTTTATGTCAACAAGTCAATTAGCAGACTAAACAAGTCGCCGTAATGAGATGCACTACAATCGACCTTTAATGAGAGGCCTTAATTATGCAGCCGAAACTAGCGTCAATTTAAACTGGATGCAATTATATTCCTCTTGTTGAATTTTCATAATAATTATAAATGCAAAATTGTATAATAATCATGTTTTATTTTTTGGAAGTTTCATCGCCAAATCATTCATCACCACGCCAAATCGCATCAAATCATTTTTATAGGTACTACATAACGCATTGGTATTTAACTGTAATATTGTGTATTTGTTTAAATAAATAAATCGCAATGACTGAACTGATTTCAGCAAAATTAGCTGTCTGTCTTAGCTGACTCCATCCATACTTACAAAGTTTTGCGTTTATAATACGTAGTACTATAATGTAGTAGTAGGAATTTGCTTCAAAAGAATAACTGACACAACCACACCGAACCGATTTTGAACCCACACCGATTTTGGATTTTGATTTTGAATTGAGGATCAGAAGGCTACATAACATTAACATAGTTTATAGCAATATATCAATAATAATAAATAATAATCTATCTATAGATCGTTTGCAACGGTCTGCAGATAGCTCAACTGTTTCATATGTATTTTTTATATTTTGTACATTTTGTAAGTAATTGTAACTATTAGTTGTAATTTTCTTTGTCAATAAATAAGAGATAAACTCTAATAAAAAAAAAAATAATAATAAATATTAATGAATGTTGGTGGATTTTCACACAGCATTATACTTAGGTAGTACGAGTATATCAGCTATATGGTTCCCATATCACAAGCTTTGGCTTAGTTTGGGGCGACATAGTATGTGGAATGTCCATTAATATTTATTGATTTATTTATCTATTGCCTTTCTAAATATTGGCTTTAGTTCTGGACGGACCACAAAATCCGAGGGTACTCAACTGGCCACTGATGTTTGGAAGCCGCTTACTGGCGGAGAGGAAAAGCGTGTTCTGAACAACCACATTACGAAGGTGTAGTGTACTTGCGGCCAAGAAAATAGGGCCGAAAAATTATGTCTTATGGAGAGGGCTCAGAATTTCTTCCCGTATAGATGTTACTGTATTAATGTATAGGGCGAGGCCTTTATCCTACTAATATTATAAATGCGAAAGTTTCCGAGTATTGATGGATGTTTGTTACTCTTTCACGCCGGGACAGCTGAACTGATCAGGATGAAACTTGACGAAGAGATTATAGCCTGGAATAGCACATAGGCTACTTTTTATCCCGTTGGAATACCGGGATTTAAATCTGCGCGGGTTAAACCACGGGGCGCAACTAGTATAATATAAATATAATCATGATCATCATCATCAGCCTAAAGAAGGGGTTGGCTATAGCAATAATAATAATAATAATAATAATAATGCTGGACAATCCACACAGCATCATCTAGCCCCAAAGTAAGCTACTCAAAGCTTGTGTTATGGGTACTAGATTACTGATATATTTAATACATTATATACTTACGTAGATAGAAATTTTTTATCATACATAAACACCCAGACCAACGGAACAAATTTCTGCAGATCGTACACAAATTTGTTCCGAGGCGGGAATCGAACCCGCAACCTCTTGCGTCGCAGGCGGACTCTCGCCCGCTGCGCCACAGAGGTCGTCAATCATTGTACCTGGGTTCAGGGTTGGGGGTAGGGGGTTGCAAGTCCTTCCCTTGAGTATTTTTAATAAAAGGAAAATAAAAGGAAATAAAAAAAATTACTTTACTTTTTCAGCTAATTTATTAGGTTAGGGTTTTTTTAAGTGAACAAATTGGACTATACAAAAAGACTCAAGGGAAGAACTTGCCATCTACCCCTTTATGGGCCACCTGATGGTAAGTGGGCGCTATCGTCCAAGGACCCCAGAAACATCAGAGGTAATAGTGATACGCTGCTGGCTTTTTAGGGAAATATAAATACCTGCCTTTTGAAGAACCCCATGTCGAAACTTCTACGAAAACTGTAGAAAGGCATTAAAATTACCTCCTCAAATGAAATTAAAAAAATATGTAGATTTTGAGTATAAGCATAATGCAAGGGTGGTCTGTGTAGCACAACCCTTGCATTATTATGTCAATTGTAAGACACCCTACCCTTTTTATAAAAATTTAGCAGGCAGGTACTTCAACTTTCTTAGAGATTTGCCTCAATAAAGTTTTTATTTATTTATATTGTCAATTATACTATGTGAAGTGTACGCTGTGTTCGCAAAATGGTGAAGGTAAATGTTGCTCTTAGTATACCGTGACAGATTCAACTGAATTTTGGTCCAGTGATTTAAATCTATTTCAAGATCTTCAGACGCTCATAACCACAGAATACGTAATACCTACTACGTAGAATGCCTATCCTACTAATAAACGCGAAAGTTTGTAAGTACGGATGGATGGATGGATGGATGTTTGTTAGTCAATAACGCCAGAACGGCTGAACAGATCCAGATGAAATTAGGCACATACCTAGATAGATAATAGTCTGGAATAGCACTTTCTTATCCCATGGGTATACCGGAATTTAAAACTACGCGGGTGAAACCGCGGGGCGCAGCTAGTTAACTTATAACGAAATACTGTTATTTTGTCATTACGTACTGGGGAATATAATATTAGTTAGAATATTTCACTAATAATCTTTCGACAAAAACTTTGTCGAAAGATTATTTATTATTGAAAACTTATAAAAACATAATTGTACTCACCTCAATATTAGATGCCATTTTCAATCCATATCCACAAAAATCATTTTCCCACAGCAAAACAACACAAATCACACAACAATTTGAAAAAACAAACTTCTCTTTTACTAAATTAGCGCCACAAATTCGGGATTACGCGTAAAATATCGTTCTCAATGCGAAACAAGTGTTTGAATAACTCATTAGCAGTGAGTTATAGAAGTACCCTCAAAACGCTCGCGATTCGTGTTGTTCGGATAATATGCGTAAAGTTTTGTACTAATCACTTCTAGTATGTTAACTGCAACAATTTATTTAATTTTATAATAATTAGTATAGAATAATTATAGTAGCAAATATAATAATGGCGAAATTTAAACTCAGAAGGGACACCGACTGAAATTGAAGAACGCCATCTAGCCCCAATCTCATCAAAGTTTGGTACAATGGGAACCATGAAGGATTTATTTATCGACTTTGTAGGTATGTACCTATTTTTTTTATCCAATGAATAAACAGTAGATCGATCAAGAAATTAGAGCTTATTTAGACTATTCACTTTCTTAAATATTCAAATTGACTTATTAATTATTTTAAGCATGCTTTTTTATTATAATTGAAAATAAAATATTATACTTTGTACATTTCTAAACACTGATTGTTAATATTTTCCATCTGCAAGTACTTCTTATTATTTTTAAACTTAACTAAGATAATAATATTCATTTTAATATTCATTTTTTATTTTTGTTTCAAGGATACCTATCAACCAATAATTTACAAAGAAATATCGATCGCGTTCCGTTGTTTTCGTGAGCTCCATTCAGATGGTTCCCGCTGCAGCGGCATTCACGCGGGTACTTGTTGCTCGGGCCGCAATTTCCGTTCTCGTAGCGGAAGCGGACCAGTTTCGCCGCTCAGGAAGCGTGAGGAAGCGGCTTTATTTCAGCTTGAATTGGTGCCGCTCTGATGGTTCAAGGTTAGATTATTATTAACAACCTCAGTGGTGCAGCGGGCGAGAGTCCGCCTGCGACGCAAGAGGTTGCGGGTTCGATTCCCGCCTTGGAGCAAATTTGTGTACGATCTGCAGAAATTTGTTTCGTTGCTGTAGGTGTTTATGTATGATAAAAATATATTTCTATGTCAGTATATAATGTATTAAATATTAAATATATCATTCATCTAGTACCCATAACACAAGCTTTGAGTAGCTTACTTTGGGGCTAGATGGTGCTGTGTGGATTGTCCAGCATTATTATTATTGTTTTTATTGAATCTTACGACAGTTAAAAACCCATAATCTTTGTATTATATCTTTCTGATACCTTTACACGAACAAATCTTGTTTATTTATTAAATTTGTTTCTAATCTGAATATTGGCTCCAAAGTTTATCATGAAATTTAGTTTGCAGGCGCTTTTGGGGGCGATAAATCGATTTAGCCAGGATTCATTTTTAGAAAATGTTTTTTTATCTGTTTTATGTAACCGAACAAAGCTCGGTCATCTTGATACTTCTTATTCTTCGTGAAAACCTGTTAGTGGATATCTTCTTAGTAATTTCTTCTTCGAGTTTCTTTTGAAGCAATGTGTTGAAACCGTTTTCGGAACGTATCCCGGTACGTTCAACAACCGTTATCCTCGCAATGTTTTCCTTCACTGTTTTCGAGTAGTACTATGTCACTGTGCACATAAAATTTTCGAATAGAAAAACTCACGTGTACACGACTGGTTTTGAACCCACGACGCCACGATACTATTATACCAGTGCACTCCTGATATCCAGTGATATTTATTTAATACCGAATATTTTACGTTCAAATCAGCTAACAGAAACCGTCACAATTTTCTTCGAATTAAAATGGCGTCTTTTCTATGGACTGTATTCAAAGTGATGCTTATGATTTTATTGAATAAATATATTTTGACTTTGACTGACTAGCCTGTCAAATGATAAACGAGAGAAGAAGAAGAAATCAGCACAAAATTTATGCGTCACAGGTGTTGCAGGTCAGTGACCTTTCCGGCATAGGGCTTAGTGGGCCGTAATTTGGTCCCCGAGCCACTCTTAGAATATATTGGAAAACACCCTGACGAAACCCTTCCCTTCGTCACTGAGGAGTTAAGGGTGCCACGCTTGCCACTTACTCAAAAAGATTTATAATTGTTTGAAGTTTTTCAAGAAATAGAATCCGTATAGTGCGCGTCACGCTAAAAGAACACCGGAAAGAGGAAAGCGTGTGATGACATGCATTTTGTATGCGCAAACACATTCCCTCCACTGTTTTCCAGCGTTATTTTTGGTTGACGCGACCTATACACCGGCAGACAAGTTGCAATGCTGGTCTTCCGTCGGGGCCGCTGCGGATCAGTATCATTATCATCAGCCTTAACAAGTATAATTATAATTAAAAATATGTCAAGGAGATGCAGACATATCAAGCCAACGTTGGTAGAAAAATGACTTGCTGATGGAACAAGCAGATGGCCCACCTAACGTTAAGTGGTAACCATTACCTCTAACAAAGCATTGTATTGTGATTTATTTGGTTTTTATTTATATTTTGTGGTGGATGAGTAAATGAGTTTTCTTTCTTTTTTTCTATTTACGCTGATAGGACGCTGATAGGCCCTATGATGCTCTGCACTTGAGGCGACAGACCTTAAATCTCACGTGCCTGTAATTTTACCAGCAAACACACTCTTTAAACCAAAATACAGCGACGCTGCTGGCTGCAGGAACAGGCATGGCTCGTCCGGGAAGTACCACCACCACGCCTTTTTCTGCCGCCAAGCAGCAACGCTGTGTTGCGGTTTGCAGAGAGTGGTCACCGGTGTAATTACAGGCACATGAGGCTTAACATCTGTATGCCTCAAGTTGATGGACGCAGGGCAGTGCATCGTAGGGCACGTTCCTATCGTAAATGACTTACGAGGCAATGCTTCGTATATAGGTGATGGTTACCACCTAGCATCAGGTGGGCCATCTGCTGGTTCCATCTGATGGAACTAGCTGATTCAGCCAGTTGTATAAAAAAAAGGCAGTAGGTCCTTCGAAAAATGTACCAGTCACGATCATTAAACGAATTTTTCTATGCATCCCTCCTCTTCTATCAAAGCATTTTTCATATCCTCAGTTCTAAAAACCAAATATTCACATGCAAAGTTCTAAGACCCAGGTTGCGGTTACATGGAATAGATGGACTTCACAAACATTCCTCAGATATTGCATCCCGGTGTTCTGCGGGAACCGCGCAGATTTCCCCACGGCACCCCAAACGATAGACGCCCGAGGTAGTACACATAAGCCGCAGACCGGTGGCATAGCTTCGACAGATATCAGCTTGAATTCTTCCTACTAATCCTAATATTATAAATGCGAATGTTTGTAAGTATGGATGGATGGATGGATGTTTGTTACTGTATAACTCCAGAACGGCTGAACGGATCTTGGTGAAAATTGGCACAGATATATATTATAGTCTGGAATAACACATAGGCTACTTTTTATTCCTAGGGAATACCGGGATTAAAATCTGCGCGGGTGAAACCGCGGGGCGCAACTAGTAATTTTATAAGCGCGAAAGTTTTTAAGCATGGATGGATGTTTGTTACTCTTTCACGCTGGAACGGCTGAATGGATCTGGATGAAACTTGGCAGAGAGATAGATTATAGTCTGGAATAGCACATAGGTTAATTCTTATCCCGCGAAAATACCGGGGTTTAAATCTGCGCGGGCGAAACCGCGGGCGCAACTGTCCCAAAAGTTATTCTCCGAGCGGGATTCGAACCCGCGACTTTCCCCTTGATACGGGGCGCTACCAACTGCGCCATCGGAGTCCATACGATGAGTAACTCAACAAATAACATACGTGACAGGGTCAAGCTAATCACCGCCGCTTGAATAAAAACTGGTACCTTACGATCCTTTTCTTCTTATTTTAATATTTTTCTTCATTATCTTATTCTTTTTGATCTATTGTCGATACCTGCTAAAGAAAGTATATTCAACATTTCATTCGTTAATGTTTATCAACCATTTCGCTCAGAGCTGTGACAGGGCGTTGTGGCACAACTTGGGCATCAAACGCCGGGCGCCGGGCGGCGGCGGCGGCGGCGGCGGCGGCGGCGGCGGCGGCGGCGGCGGCGGCGGCGGCGGCGGGCCAAGATCTCAACAATGCCTTGCGAAGTGCGCTACTTCCTAACGTATTCCTACTGAAATATTTTAAGTGTGAAATAAACTTGGATTGAGCTGCTTTTCTTGAAATGTTTTTTTAGGGTAAGCTTTAAATAAACATCACTACGTAGTATAAAACAAAGTCACATTCTCTGTTCCTATATCCCTATGTCCCTATGTATGTTTAAATCTTTAAAACTACGCAACGGATTTTGATGCGGTTTTTTTTAATAGATAGAGGAAGATTTATATGTATAAAACATGCATGATATATTAGAAAAACAATGTGCACCCGTGCGAAGCAGGGGCGCGCGGGCGGGTCGCTAGTTTCTTTATAAATGACGAGAGATCTCCGAGACTCATGTCGCACTAATAGGTGAGGATTCCCACTTAATATTAGGTGGGCCATCTGCATGTACCATATTTTGTATTAGTTATACGACTTATGCACACCCTCTTATTCATAATCCCTGCTATTTTATAGCGGATCTAATATTCTTGTCACTGTCTTTCTTCACTCTTTTTCTTGTCTGTTTTTTAATAGTTGGTTATTCCTGTGATTGTGCTGAATAAAGACAGTTTTGATTTTGATTGATTTTGACTGTCACTTTCATGCCAACGAAAAGAGACAGCAGCAGACTCTATTGTTCTCATAGGCTATTGGCGCGCTCAGCGACCGATACAGCGAATGGCCAAAGCATAAGCATTAAAATGAAACTATTTCCCAGATTTTCAACATTATGGCAGCCTCAACCGCATGTTATTTAAACCTGTCTTGTAATTTGAAATTTAACGCGTCTTCTTGCTAATCTAAGCTATGACACGCTCTTAAGGCGTTGACAACACCTCGACATCATCTCGCTTGCACGATTCGACATTTTGATAGATATAAAATCACTAAGCCTATAATTTTGAAAAATCGCAAACAACCATTTTGTGTGCAATCACATTGCGCATAGTTTAGTAAAAATTTCACTGTGATCGATGCAAGTTTTCCTTCTCAAAAGTTTGCTTAACTACGAAAAGTAAAAAAGTAAACTTTTAAGTAGGAAAACATGTATCGATCAAAATTATTTTTTTACTAAACTGTGCGCAATGTGATTGCATGCTTACAAAATGGTTGTTTGCGATTTTTCGAAAATCGGTTCAGAGATTTTATATCCTTCAACAAGCCAAAACGTGCGAGCGAGAGTCACATTAGCTCTTGTCTTCACCTTAACTCATTGTTTCTCGAAGTTCACAGTAAAACCACAACATTTTAACCTACATTCCTCAGATTAACATCCTAAGTGATCCCTTCCGATGAACGCGACACCTCGACACTGGTTGCCGATTTGCTCCTTCATCCCTGTGGAGTTAGTCCCGTAATTGACTTTGCGTCCCTTTACGACGCAGAATATACAACAGTTTAAGAGGGCAGGGCTTAATGTACTTGGTGTATTTAAATTGAATTATGTACCTAGTTGCCAACTTATTATTAGATATGTAGCTTAGCTTATATTTTATGCTTACACCGGAATCTTTTGAAAATAAAAACATTTAGTAATGCTATGTTTGATGGTGCATAAATATGTTGAGAGGCTGACATCCGTCAAAAAGCTTTTCGTTTAAACCTTTCGACATGTTTGGATTGAAGATATAAAATTAATGAACAAATGAATAGTTACCACAACCAATTTTTATTGAATAGAATTACGAAGCAAAAATATACGTTTTATTAAACCAAAATTTTGAATGAGTACGAAAACTAAAAAACAAACTATTGGTTAAAAAATCGATCCCAATTAAATTTTTAAATGTGCGATAAGTACATTTGGCAATAGTTGTCGCCGAACAAAAAGACGTTTTGCGTATGTTACAATACTTTACACAAAATCATCTCGTCACCTTATGCTTTAAAACTTACTGGTCGCGTCAGCCAAAAATAACGTTAATAACAGTGGAGGGGATGTTTGCACATACAAAATACTCGCGCCATCACACCCGCTACTCCTCTTTCCGGCGTTCTTCTTGCGTGACGCGCACCATGTTCTACGCTACTACAAAGGTAGTGCTATATTCTGTGGTGACAAGTAGCGGCCACAGTATAAGCAACAGTAGCTGACCGCATCCCTACAAGATGGCGCCGCTTCGTTACCTTTAATTAGGTCAAGGTGCTCTATCATACCTAACATTGGACCGCTCGTATTAGTTTGAAGCGTGTGTTCTTTTATGAATCTGTTTACTTTTCCTTTTTCTGTTAGATTACTTAATCTAAATATATATAACTCAAAGGTGACTGACTGACATAGTGATCTTTCAACGCACACCCCAAACCACTGGACGGATCTGGCTGAAATTTGGCATGCAGGTAGATGTTATGACGTAGGCATCCGCTAAGAAAGGATTTTGATCAATTCTACCCCCAAGGGGATAAAAGAGGGGATGGAAGTTTGTATGAAACTTTGAATTCTATGGCGCGAGCAAAGCCGCGGGTTCAGCTAGTGTATTATATAGCTTCAATAGTGTAGGTATTTTATTACATTGTAACGAGGATCATACAAAAGAGCGATAGACACCAAGCCGAGTTGGTTGCCTGTTCTTCTCGGTGCTGGTCGCGTGGAACTGGCACTAGAGTCACCTAGTTTTAAGACGGTTCAAGATGGTCCTTGTGATTTTATTGAATAAACATATTTGAAAGAAAGAAAGAAAGAAAATATATTTATTTCGTCCCACAAAACAAGTAGGTACTTACTTAAAACTAACAGAAAATAAATTATAACCTACACTAATAAAGGACCTAGAATTTTGACTTTGACTTTGACTTTGACTCGTGGTTTTGTTCTCATCTCGTCATCTGGGTTGATTCTTGAACTTGGGGACTATAATACTGTCAGTGAAATGATAAATACAACTGCTTTGCATGTTTCGAATATTTTCAATGATAAAGTCATTGAATGACTAAGCAAGCTTAACTGAAGCGAAGCTCGATCTTAATTATACTGCCTGCACTAAAATTGTGAGCAGTGTCCTATCCTACTCCTACTATTATGATAAACGCTAAAGTTTGTAAGTATGGATGGATGGAGGTTTGTTACTCCTGAACCATAACAATCATTACCTTCGTAAGTCAAGCAAGACAGCAACGTGCCCTACGATGCACTGCCCTGCGTCCATCGACTCGAGGCATACAGCTGTTCAGCTTCATGTGCCTGTAATTACACCGGCGACCACACTCTTCAAACCGAAACACAGCGTTGCTGCTTGGCGGCAGAAAAAGGCGTGGTGGTAGTACTTACCCCGCCGAGCCTTTCACAAAGAGCTCTACTACTCTTATTTATTCGATAGTATCAAAATTAAATTACAATGAAATGCAAGCATATTAAGTATTGGAATGATTAATAACCTGTTGAGTGCCTGTTGGTTCATCTCATTACTTATTTCGCGCGCCAAGAGCCGACTGTACAACTTGAAACAGTACACGGCTTTCAGTTGTGAAATATAAGTAGGCGCGAATTGATACGAGTAATGTTCGAATTAAATAGATAATAATTATAATGCTGGACAATCCACACAGCACCGCCTAGCCCCAAAGTAAGCTACTGAAAGCGTATGTTATGGGTACTAGATAACTGTTATACTTAATACAATAAATCTTACATGGATAGAATTTTTTTATTATACATTTTCTATGTACACCCAGACTAACTCTTCAAGCTGCGCCATATAATTGTATAAGAATAAGAATAAGAATAAGTTTATTAATCAAAACTTTAAACATGAATTTAACAATAAAAGTAAACTTAAGTAGGTAAGAACACTTTTGTCATAACAATAGAACTTAAACAAAATGTAATGTTTACGGTTTTGCGGGTTGTCACTATGAAAACTTTACCTCCCGTGCTAGTTTGTAACTGTGTTACGGCAAGGTAATGATTCGAATAGTTTTATTAGTACCTACAGGTAAGTTTTAACAAACTGTTAACAGAGGGCCAGCTGATGTAGGTACCCGTGTCGGTGCGGGTAGGACAAGACGTAAAAAATAACACTTGCATAGTATACTAAAATAAAATAGACAAACAATTTGTATGGTTGAAACACATTATGTACTTAATAAGCTACCTAATTATTGATTATTTAATAAACACTTAGGAAATAACAATAGATAGTACCTACTACTTAGTGATACGCATAGTCGTCGGAAAAAAGAAACTAATGTAACTAATGTAATGTAATGAATCGGTACATAGGTAGTAGAAACCACTAATAAATTAAATTAGCAGGTAGGTGAAGGTGTACAGGTATGAAATACATGTTGTAAAATATAGTTTAACAAATTTTATGTAGGCAAGTATATATCATGTTTTTTTTTTTTTTTTATTCGATTTAACTAGTTGGGTAATATTTATGTTATTAGGTATATTCTATTTTTTTTTAATTAATGCTACCTAGTTATCTGTAGCAAATTTTCAGTTTTGTCATAGTCAAGATTTATGTCAAAAATTCATCTAGGGCCCTAGATCCACATAAATATCTAGTTTTATCCCTTAATGGTACCACTTTGCTTATCCGGTTGTAAATAAGGGGGGCCAGAATGTTAAAAAAGCACTGCGCAAAAGTGGTATTGCACTTAGGTACTATGTAGACTTCATGTGACCTTCTCTTAAGATCGTGAAAACAAATTGGGCATGAATGTTGTCTAATGACAATCCTTTTAATAAATAGTTGGCGTACAGTTAAGACCGGAAAATCCTTGTATAAGATTGTTGTGGGATACCTGAAGGGTTTAGAAAGTAGCACCTTAATAATACAACGTTGAGTACGTTCTAGCTTGATCAGGGATGTCTTTCTTGCACCACCCCAAGCTGAAATCCCATAGGATAATATAGATTGGCATAGGGTTATGTATACGATTTTACTAGTATTGTCATCTTTAAGGTTGCGTACCCTTTTAAATACTGGAATGAGCCTCCGCACACGGGATTTTAATTTTTCAATATGTTGCTTCCAGTTCATGTTCTTGTCTATAGTTAGTCCCAAGTATTTTATGGTGTCCGTAGAAGACAGGGTATAGCAGTCACAATCATCACGATTGGCAGGTCCTGTACAGATATGAGCCTTCAAAGAGAGTTGAGAATCAGGTTGGTTGTTGCTATATATTGAAAATGTCATATACCTGGTTTTATCTAAGTTCAATGTAAGTAGATTACTTCTGAGCCACTCAATAACAAGCCTCATACCATTTTCAGCCGAGACAAATACCGTTGCCGTCACCACAGAGCTTAGGTACATGTTCTGACAATTTCGAAAATCCACGACCTCATGAATTAGCATTAATTAGGTGGGTCGCGGTGAGATGAGATGTGATACGATATTCTGAAATGAAAATTAAACGATAATTTCGGAATTAAATGGGTTTGGAATGGGGCGTTTGTTTACATTTAGGCGGAGGGTATAATGAAATCTGTAAATTGTTTGGTTTTCATGAAATTTCTCCTTACAAAACCTTAGAAATTGACGGCATGAAGAATGAAAATAAAAAACTGTATCAAAATAAATGTAATGAAGATTACACACAGCACTATCGACCCCCAAACTAACAAGTCCCGTACTATGAGAACCTTATTATCCTACTATTATGCACGCGAAAGTTTGTAAGTATAGATGGATGGATGTTTGTTACTCTTTCACATCGGAATGGCTGAACGAATCTGAATGAAACTTGGCAGAGAGATAGATTATAGTCTGGAATGGCCCATAGGCAACTTTTTATCCCGTGGGAATACCGGGATTTAAATATGGTGAAACCGCTGGGCGCAACTAGTAAATAATAAGCATCTATGTTCGTAAATTAAATTTTTGTTCTCGGTGGGAATCGAACCCACAATCGCGCAGCCTCGAAACGGCACGAAAGTGTAGTGACGGTGAAAACCTTTGTTCCTCGCAGCTTGAAACTACAAACGAGGTTAAATAATATTTCATAGTCCAGCGTTTAGGTGCGGTCCACACCCGTCAAACCCAAAAGTTGAACTAGTTGGCGTAAATGACGTCATCGTTACGAGTTATGACGTCACTACCGGTCCACTGAGTTATGACGTCAAGCCGGACCCGCGTCACGTCGCCTGGATGTGGGTTCTGTCTGTCGAAGTGAACGAGTGTGCGATAGTTTCCATCGGTTGACAGGCTTTGCAGTTGGAATTCATTTTTCACATAAACTGACACCTATTAGCTGCTCGTAATTTTTGAGACTGACTGAGATTAATGATATTTTGAGTGAGATGCATATGTTTTAAAACAGTGCGATGAATCTTGGTCGTATATTTTCAACTAGTTGCACCGCGGTTTCACCCGCGCAGATTTAAATCCCGGTATTCCCACGGGATAACAATTAGCCTATGTGCTCTATTCCAGACTATATTCTATCTCTCTGCCAAGTTTCGTCCAGATCCGTTCAGCCGTTCCGATATGAAAGAGTAACAAACATCCATCCATACTTGCAAACTTTCGTGTTTATAATATTAGTAGGATTAGGTAACCGAGCGAGATTTGAACCCACGACCTTCCCCTAGATACGGGGCCGCACTACCACCTGCGCCATCGGACTCTAATCGCACTCGACGAATAACTGAGGGACATGCTACTACGGTACTTACGCAACCGTGGTTCCAACAAATCTGACTTATTACTATCAAGACTTGATAACCGAAGTTGCATTCAGTTGAAATGATGAGATAGCTATATAATAGAAAATACTTTATTGCACACAACTTAAGGATACAACAAAAAAAACTTAAAACTAAAAGTACAATGGGCGGCCTTATCAAAGTAGCGATCTCTACCAGACAACCGTAGGATGAAATGGACTCAAGACATTTTTGAGAGTAGAATCTTTAACCCTAAAACTCCAAGACATACAACCAGCAGTTTTGGCAGTGCATTTGTCGAATGAAGATATTAAACAAACGATTTGCATGCAAAACGAAATACTTACAACAAAATTACTAACTCGGTAAATGAGTTTCCCCGGATGAATATAAAACATTTTAAAGCAATAGTAAATTAATACAAAATGTCTTCGGAAGTTAATTTGGGAGCAATCTGGCTATTTCCATTTTTTCCCGGACGCCTTAAAATATGGCATTAATTACATCGAGGGAGCGGATTTCTTTTGGTTTTTATTACTTTTAATAGAAGCACCCTCCGACACTTAGGACTTTATTCGATATACAAGTTTGGAGTTCAAATACATCATCATCATTGCAGTCCATTGCTGGACATATGACTCCAAACTAAGAGTAAGAGTGTAGAGCTCTTTGTGAAGGGCTTGTCCCGGGAAGTACTACCACCACGCCTTTTCTAACGCCAAGCAGCAACGCTGTGTTTCGGTTTGAAGAGGTGGTCGCTGGTGTAATTACAGGCACATGAGGCCTAACGTCTGTATGCCCTAAGTTGATGGACGCAGGGCAGTGCACGTTCCTATCCTGCGTGACTTACGAAGCAATGCTTTGTATATAGGTGATGGTAACCACTTAACATCAGGTGGACCATCTGCTTGTTCCATCAGCTAATTGTATAAAAAAACCTCAAAAATGCTTCCCAATCCCATTCATGACACTCCAACTTGGCAAAGGCGTTTATTGAACACGTGATGTAAAAAAATAGGGAGATAAAAAAGGGCGTAGTTTTCCTCATTTCAGTGTGTGCGTTTTATGCAGACTCACACAATGGACGGCGCAGACCGAAAACTTATAATTTATCTTTAGAAAGTCATTACCAAAGACAATAGAATGTCCATAGATAGTGATTAACCCTAATAAATTGTAGTGCCGACCAGCGGCATGACTTATAGCTCAATTAGTAACCTTTGCTCCTAATAAACTTATCTTGATAACAGAATCGCGGTTCGCTTTTGTGATTTACTGTTTTTAATTTTAAAAAGAGGTTTGGTGTAATAATTTGAGTATTATGGAGGACTAGTTGCGCCCCGCGGTTTCACCTGTGCAGATTTAAATCCCGGTATTCCCACGGGATAAAAAGTATGTGTTATTACAGACTATAATATATCTCTCTGCCAAGTTTCATCCAGTTCCGTTCAGCCGATCTGGCGTAAAAGAGTAACAAACACCCATCCATCCATACTTACAAACTTTCGCGTTTATAATTTATAGTAGGATAGGAAGTAGGATAGTTAAATGATGTTTTGAATAGACATGTAGGTATCCTATTAGCTGGGTAGCTAGTAGGATCGAAGACAGAAAAAAAATCGTACTACTGTCCAGTTAAAGTCAAAGGTGATTCTGTTGAATCACAAGGATCAGTTTGACATGTTTTAAAGCTGGAACCATTTCCTTGCACCTATCAAGCGACTTACGGCTTGGTTCATAAATTCTTTTGTATGATCCTTGTTACAACAATATTCATAATGAAACTCCATAATGTGGTGTATCTGGATTGGTCTCCCTTGTGCCGGGGCAAATGGAAGAGTCAGGAGGAGGCCTATACCTACTCGAGATGGGTCGTACCTTTTATTTTCAAGTATGTTTAAATTTTTTTTTTTTAAATTTTTGTGTGGCTTTTTTTTTTTTTTTTTTTGTGGTGCTAATCGAATTTACGCTTCTTATTTCAGTACTAATACTATAAATTCTTTAGATTTTGAGTTTGTGGTGTGTATGTTGGTTCCGTAACTACTGCATGGATTTTAATGAAATTCGGAAAAACCGCTTGCAATCTTTTATAACATACAGGGTGGCCAAAAAGTCGTGGATCAAACGCAGCAGGTTAGATGGAGTCATCAGCTGCAAAATATTGTTCTGCGGGAGGTCCTTAAGATCAAAACCTTCAGACCTTAAGATTCTTTTTGGCCAACCTGTATAAGCTAATTTCTATCTGGGGCACGCGACCAGAGCCGCGGGCCGAGGCTACCTCATCTTCGTACTGTGACCTCTGCTCTTATCAACGTCGATCAGTTTAATAACATTGCACTACATCACCCTGTCATCTGCAATAGCGTGCTAGTTGAATTAATAGATGGTGGGTTATCTAATCAAATCTATGTGTCAGTTCAATCAGACGTGTAATTACACGATATAAGGGTCTGCCGGATGACTTTTTTTAACCGCTAACAGAAGAAAAGCTCGTACGGAGAACTACCATGCTTATTTCTGTCGCCAAGCAGGGTTGCTGTATTTCGGTTTGAAGGGTGCGCTTGCCAGTGGAACTATAGACATCGTGCTTAGAAGGGTGCGCTTGCCAGTGAAACTATAGGCATCGTGCCTTAGAAGGGTGCGCTTGCCAGTGAAACTATAGGCATCGTGCCTTAGAAGGGTGCGCTTGCCAGTGAAACTATAGGCATCGTGCCTTAGAAGGGTGCGCTTGCCAGTGAAACTATAGGCATCGTGCCTTAGAAGGGTGCGCTTGCCAGTGAAACTATAGGCATCGTGCCTTAGAAGGGTGCGCTTGCCAGTGAATTTATAGGCATCGCATTTGTACCGCAAGTTTTTGGACGCAGGGCGTTTAGATTATGCGTGACTTATTGTACTTGCCAGGCAATGTTTATAGGTGATGGCTTGCTCCATCAGCTAGTAGTACAAAAGACAATTTAGTATAACTCTTTAATAATAAACACCACATGTTTTTAACTATCAAAAAAAATAAAGGACAGTAGCAGAAGAAGCTACTGATGCTATTGGCACTGTATTTTTTGTTTAAAATAGTGGTGTAGTTAGACCTAGGATGTTCTGTGCCTATTTTGTTGCCAATCAGTGTTGCTCGCTTTGCTGTGTGATTAGGGTATGGGGGAATAATTACAGCCAGCACATGAGATAATAATCCCCTTTACGTCTGGATGGATGCAGTGCAAAGCTACAAAGGGTACGCGGAATCTCCATGCACCAAAAAAAAGGCGGGTTTATCTCCTCTTAAAAGGCCGGCAGCGTATCAGCAACGCCTCTGGTGTTGCAGGTGTTTATGGGCGACTGTGACCACTTTCCATAAGGCCAGTATGCGCGTCTGCCAGCTTTGGCATAAAAAAAAACAATATTCAATGAATAGTATAGTATTGTTAGGTATTTGTATGGCTAAACGGTGGTCCCGCTACCTAGAAGGCAAGCAGAACCTACTACACAAGTCTTTACGTAGATTCAAAAACAAAAGAATCTATAAAAAAATGTGAAGAAAATCATCAGTAGGTATATAACGACCTCTGACAAATGACGACCTCTGTGGCGCAGCGGGCGAGAGCCTGCCTGCGACGCAAGAGGTTGCGGGTTCGATTCCCTCCTTGGAACAAATTTGTGTACGATCTGCAGAAATTTGTTCCGATGGTCTGGGTGTTTTCTATGTATAATAAAAAAATATCTATCTATGTAAGTATATAATGTATTAAATATATCAGTTATCTAGTACCCATAACACAAGCTTATTTAATAGCTTACTTTGGGGCTTGATAGTGCTGTGTGGATTGTCCAGCATTATTTATTTATTTATTATTTATAACCCTTTCAAGGAAAATCCGTCTTCATACACGGGACAATACACTCATACAACTGTAACTTAATAACTACTCGTCAGATCTTACTCTAATTTAAATGAGACCACATGAAAAGCACCAGCTTTCGATATCGGTTCACCCAGTAAAAAGTTATGAGGTAACAAACATAGAAAAACCATCTAATGAGGATCATTCACGTTTTTTGTTAAGGTTTTTTTTTTTTTTTAAACTTAATAGACCGTTCTTTGGCTACGATCTCGCCTGGTGGTAAGCGACGATGTAGCCGACGATGGAACAGAACGGCCTAGAAGACACCTATTCACTCTTGCCTTAAAGACACCCAAATTGTAGGAATCAGGAAAGACAGACGACGGCAATGAGTTCCAATCCTTGGCGGTTCGCATGAAAGGTAGAAGCAAAACGCTTAGTGCGAATGGGTGGTAAATTAACCAGGTAAGGGTGGTACTGGGCCGTACGTCTACTCGTCCTATGGTCTATGGTGGTATGAGATCGTGAAGTTCTTGGGCACATTCTCCAAAATGCAACCTATAAAATATCGATAGGCAAGCAACTTTGCGGCGGTGTTGGAGACTCTGGATCTTAGTCTCCGCCATGTATGCAGAAGTATGCAGATTTTTATCTCTAAAAACCCAATAAACACTGTGTTTTTATTTTTGTAATCGGATCAGAAATGACAAAGTTACAGAGATTTTAGTTCAATGATCTGAAAATCGCGCGCGGAAATGCTGTGACGTCAAAATTCACCTTTAGTGGCGAGTCGCTCTTTTTTTTAAGAACCTCCTCCTTTTTTAAGTTGGTTAAGAAGCAAAAGAAATTGCTTAACCCAGCCGATAATTTATGATAACCACGGTAAAACCAATCCTCAGAAGCCAAGGCGTAACTTCCCCAGCACTCAGACGCACAAGGCCCTAACTGACAGTGACAAGGGTGCTAATGATTAAATTTGACAGTAAAATTAACACTTTCATTGTCCCAGGACGGCAACTTTGCCTGTCACCTGTTGATTTTGTAATTGAATAATTTTAACTAATAAATTAGTGCGAAGAGCTTTGGAGAAGTTCCCCGTGTATTGGTGCTCTGGAATTGCTCGACAGTTGCTGAATGACAAAAAATTTAAACCCATGTCAGCAACTTTTTACAAAAAAAATATTATCCAAATTAATTGAGACGTGAGCGCGGGTATATTATGCGCATTATTTATATTATGAATGGAAACCTACTTATTATAACTTATAAACACGTCTCATTCCCACTAATATTATGAATGTCGAAAGTTTTGATGTTTGTTACTCAATTACGACAGAACGGCTGAACGGATCTGGTTGAAATTTGGCACGGAGATAGATTATAGTTTAGAATTGCACATAGAATTGTAATATCGTAAGCTGGAGGCGGGGGATGAAGTTGTTTGTGTGCCTGTTTAGGTGTAGTAGGCTGGTTGGTGATCTTGGACCGCAGAACTTAAAATGGCAAACACTGAGTTGAACTTTTAACTATTTTATTATGTATCGCACAAGATGGATGGCAAGAGAGTTGTTACAGAAGATTTTTATAAAGCGACACGTCTCACACTCGAGCGTGAACCATAGACAATATCTTATGGTTTTTTATTTATAATATATATAATCTATGTTGGGATGCCAACATGCTGGGGGCGGCGGCAAAGACTATTACAATATAACGCCCAATAAAACTTATTGAATTGAATACATGTTTCTTTTACACCCTTTCCTTAGAAGTAAGATACAAAATATTGCAAAGAAAACATAATTTCTTTTGTTACACCTTTTCCTTTACAAGGTGGGAAAGTTAGTTTTTACATTAGGTAATTTTATGAAAGTAAAAAAAAACTAATATTACATTTTTTCTAATCAACAAATTAAACAGAAAATATTTCCTTCTGAAATAATGCTCATAACTATTTTAACTTTTTACTTAACTAACATCGTGTAGGTGAGAATGGATTAACCATTTTAGCAATCTATAATTTATCACACATAATAAATATAGCTTGAATTTGTTTTGGAAAGAATAACACACATAGAAGTATTCTATAAAATAGGTTAGTAAAACAATTTAATACATTTAAAGGATAGTACACATAGTTTAATACTTATTCTAAAGGTAGCACACTATTGCTTATTCTAATGGCAGTACACATATACCACTTAGTGATCTTTTATATACCTTTTTGTTGGGTGTGATGACCTCTACCACACGAATTTTGTCATCACTACCTGGATATACCTTTACAATCCTAGCCATGGGCCATGTTAAAGGAGGTGAGTTAGGCTCCCTCAGTATAACTAAGGCTCCTACTTGTACATTGGGTACACTGTCACGCCACTTTGGACGAGACTGAAGCACATTTAAATAATATTTATGCCAGATATTCCAAAAATGAGATTTGACCTTATTACACAACTCCCAAAACTTTAACCTATTGACAGGGACATCTGTAACATTTTTTTCAGGGAAAGTAGTTAATGCACATCCTATTAGCCAGTGTCCTGGGGTCAGGTAGCTGAAATCATTTATATCTTGAGCTGTTACAGGTAACAAAGGCCTAGAATTTAATACAGCTTCTATCTGACATAATATTGTATTTATTTGCTCGTATGTAAGTACATAGTTTTGCATTATGCGTTTTAGATGATACTTCATGCTTTTCACAGCTGCTTCGGCAAGTCCAGCAAACACGGGTGAGTAACTAGGCGTAAAATGGAAAGAAATACCTTGTTGCGTTACATAATTTTGCACTTGTGTTTGGTGATCTTGTGAAGACTGAAGTTCATATAACCGAACTAATTCGTTCCTTGCGCCCTTGAAGCAACCGCCGGTATCGCAAAACACGTCGGTGGGTAAGCCACGTCGCGCTATGAAGCGTTTGAAACACGCAAGGAAACATTCAGTACTTATATCTGATGAAAGCTCTAGATGCACGGCTTTTGTGACAAAGCATACGAATACACATATGTATCCTTTTGTCTGTATAGCTCGTCTTACTCGCGAATTTTTGACATTAATGGGACCCGCAAAATCGATGCCAATTTTTTGAAACGGTCGGCAAGCTGTTACTCTTTCAGGCGGCAAGGAACCCATTAGCGCAGTCGGCTTTCATTCTAAAACAAAGTAAACATTTATGTATTATCTTTTTTACATGTTTGTAACCATTTAAAATCCAGTATTTCTGGTTTAAGCTAGATAATAATAATCTAGGTGCAGCATGTAACAGTCTGATATGTTCATGGTTTACAATAAGATCAGTGATTCGAGATTCTTTAGGCAGTATGATAGGGTGTTTTTGCGAGAATGTTACTGATGCATGCTCGATTCTACCTCCTACTCTTAGCATACCTTTGCCGTCCAGAAACGGATGCAAGGGTTTCAATGAACCTTTGACATTATCACAATTATTTGTTAAATTACTTATCTCCTCCTTGAAATGAATGCTCTGCTCATGTTGAATAATTTTATGTAAAGCGGTTTGTAATTCGAGAGAGGCTAATGACGTTCCTGAATATCGCGCAGTTTTGTTTTTTAAATTATGACAAAACCTAAGTACGTATGCCATAATGCGTGTCATTTTATTGAGATCCGAGTACTTATCGAAAAATTGATAAAAATCTTTTTTCGTTTGAGCTACAAGAGATACCTTAGCGTCAGAGACCGTGAGGCTCTTCTTCAGTTCGGGCAAGTTATCTGTGGAGAATGGCTGAGTAATAGCCTTAAAATCGTACTTACGGTCCCTTAGAAACTGTGGACCTATCCACCACAACTCGCAGTGAATCAATTCATCTGGATCAGCTCCTCTGCTTACATAGTCGGCAGGGTTCTCCTTCGTAGACACGTACAGCCAGCGCCATCTATATGTTTGCTCTCGAATCAACCTGGCTCTGTTCGCAACATAAGCATTAAGTTTCATGGGCTCTGTGGCTATCCATGCAAGAGAGATTTGTGAATCGGAGAATAGATAGATGCTGATCCGGCTGTACTTACGTTGATGACGCATGCTTTTCGCACTCGGATATTAACGTCGTAATCGAGGCGAAGCGACAATTGTGTGAATTATTAAGTAAAGGTAGTTTTCACACCCACAAGTGGGCATCAAATTGTCAAGATATTTTAGCGGGAATATCCCCAGCAGAACAGCAATTTGACGATTTAGATTTACAAAAGAATAATTTGTACATGAAAACTCTAGGTCTTACACTCAATGTATCTAAAGATAGCTTTGTGTTTTCTTGTCCTGAACCATTTGAAAATGAGTCACCGACCAAAAGGCAAGTATTGAGCTATATCTCAAAGTTTTATGATCCTCTTGGTTTCATGTCTCCTGTTATAATGAAAGCAAAGGCTTTCATGCAAAGGCTGTGGTGCGAAAAAATCGGTTGGAACGAAGTTTTACCGCAATCACTACAGTCTGAATGGTTTTCCTTTGCCATGAAATTATCTGCTATGCAACCTCTTACTATAGAACGAAACATACAGATTCCTATCAATGTTGTTGCGGTGCAACTCATTGGCTTTGCTGATGCTTCAAGCACTACTGGTTATGGCTGTTGTGTATACCTACGGGTGGTCGACGACTCGGGTGAAGCTGCAATTTCTTTACTCTGCTCTAAATCTCGAATCAACCCCCGCGATAATAAGGCACTCACCATACCGCGATTAGAATTAAATGCTATGCTTCTGCTAACTAAGCTCACGAATAGAGTACACGATACTCTGAGCCTCAAAATAAAAATAGATGATGTCTATCTATTCTCCGAAACCCGTGATCTCTTTGCTTGCAATAATGATAACGTACTTATTTCTACGTCTTGCGCATTGTGACTAAATTGATGAAGTCTAGTAAGCGATGCCTTTGCATAACCTCTTGCGGCTTTTAATTGTTTTATTGTCCTTTCTTCGGACATCGTAAAGTACACAGCACTTTATATTTTGCACTATATTGAAATTGAATGCTAATAACTTCGCAATATAACTTATTGTAGCGAAACTAAATTTAGAAACCCTTTGTAAATGAATTTTCACTGGAATCGAAATTATTGATTGAACAACACGTAAATCCAAAATGGAGTCTCCCGCTTGCTTGAGTTGCCTGTTTGACGAACCATAGAGTTTCGTGGCGTAGTCGGCGGAAGTCGCACGTTGTCCAATTTGGCTCCAGATGACGCGGATCGCGCGTCGCGTCTTGCGTCTCGCTTGTTCTTCGCTTGCTTGCAAGTAACCACTTTATTTTCTGTCTTGCTCTGGTTGATGACTGGATGACAGCAAGTCAGGCAGCACGTTGTTGAGTTGATTGAATTGAAAAAATGGATGACTAAACAAGAGTTTGGTTATAAAAATTTTTGATCGAACCAAACCGTAGTAGAACGAGACTAATGACGATACGTATAGACGTATTTACATCACAAAAGTGATGAATCGTTGAACTTCTTGCCTTGCTCGTAACGAGAATTGCTTGTGATTTTCGATAGGTGAAGTCCACTCACTTGGTAGGCTGCAAACCTGAGCTCCCCGGCGTTCCTGGAGAAGGAATCTTTCCCTCCTCGAATCGCAGGACGTATCGTAGGAAGCGCGTCGCAGGTTCCAGCACCGTTCGCCTTGTCGGGAGGCCGTTTTGCAGGTTACGTAACCTGAGCCTCACCGACATTAGGTGAAGTTCTGAATCCTACCGGAATCGAAGGACCAATTTGTTTGTGTGCCTGTTTAGGTGTAGTAGGCTGGTTGGTGATCTTGGACCGCAGAACTTAAAATGGCAAACACTGAGTTGAACTTTTAACTATTTTATTATGTATCGCACAAGATGGATGGCAAGAGAGTTGTTACAGAAGATTTTTATAAAGCGACACGTCTCACACTCGAGCGTGAACCATAGACAATATCTTATGGTTTTTTATTTATAATATATATAATCTATGTTGGGATGCCAACAGAAGTAACACACGCAGTCACATGTTGAACAAAAGATACTTTATTTTACTTAATTGGAATCTTATATACTAAAGCTTACGTGAGCTTCCTTGTTATACTGTGGGAATACCGGGATTTAAAACGACGCATGTAAAACCGCGGGGCGCATCTAGTAAAAATATAGTTGACAAGAGAATGCATATTTCCTTGCTTTTACCAGTTCTTCTATGTATAGACTAGGTACAAATTTATTTTTCTATGAAGTATTTTATAAACAGAATCAAACCAAATATATTTTCATTAAATTCAAAGATTACTATATCACTACTACGTACATAATTAATAATCTATAGCTAATATTGAAACGTCCATTAGTCTCACGGCTGTTCTGTTCATGGGACCTTTTCAATAGTAGGGTCTGTTTTGTCCCACACTAGACCCGTCAAACATTTCTTGTGCTGCATAGCCCATACATTTCATAACTTATGCTTGTGACAGTTCTATTGAATATCACTTATACCTGTTTCATTCCATTAAATTAATTGTTATAGCTTTGTGTTGTGACGTGTGATTTGGGTTTCAGCTTCTACTTTTTGTGTACAATATTGTCTGTACAATATTGTCTGTACAATACTGTTGTATAATATTGCCTTGAAATACTTTGGAGCTGGCATGAGCTACTGACATTACAAGGTGTTCAAGTTCTGTGCATATCTTACGAACTAAGTTACTTTTTACAACTCACAATTTCTAGACAAACTGAGTCGTTATTTCTAAAAACACAGCGGTTAAGGTATAAAAATTGGCGCGAAAATGTTGCCAACTAATTTATTCAGCTCCAGCTATAAATGCGCTACCATAAACAAACAAACAAGGTCATTCGCCGAGTACACTTCATTTGTCGTTGCAATAAATTTTTAGCGGCTCTCGTAAATACCCGCGTTTCCTAATTCCCGCCATTTTGAAAACAAAATGGCCACCCTAAAAAACTGCCACCTTTGTTATCGCTTATTTATTTAAATTGGGATAATTAGTCTTTTCGCCATTTGTTTGCGTCGAAAACATTTAATTTGTTATACTTAGCGAGCTATGAATAATAGCAATGTTGCGATGCGTAAAATTTTAACCGTCCAAATTAGTTTAAATAAACCTATTAATCTATTTAACGAAAAACGTGAAAAGTTTTAAAATGTATTGAATAAATGAAACTACGCTCAGTGAGTAATGATAGGTACAATTAGGTGAGCAAAACACGTTTCTACACAGTGATCTACTAAATTATTTATGGGTAGGGTACTGTTTTATTGATTTGATTTATTTTCACTTAAAAAAACACACTTTTAAGCCTCATTTAATTTGAATTAGAAACTTTTGAATCGCACGAGTAATAAAAATGACATGATAAAAATAAAATTACCTAACAACCGTTAATCGCACATCCTACTGGATGGATGTTTGTTACTTTATAACGGCTAAACGGATCTTGGTGAAAATTGGCACACAGATATATTATAGTCTGGAATAACACATAGGCTACTTTTTATCCCGTGGGAATACCGGGATTTAAAACTACGCGGGTGAAACCGCGGGGCGCTACTAGTACAAGATAAAAGTAAGACATATCATACGAAATACAAACCAACTTCGAAAGATACTGATTGTGTTTATTAAAAAATCTAAGAAGCTTAAACTTCAAAGATATTTTAGAGCATCAAAGACAAGATCAAGCGTCGTGAAAATAAATCATTTGACCCCGAAGACTCCAATAAAAGCGAGATTCTTCCAATACTGAAAGATATTGAACAAAAAGGCTCTGAACGGCGAGTTGGGACCGCAAAGAACGTATTGGGTTACAGGGTTGCCAACTAATCTGAAACCGGAAAAATGCAGCGGAATTAAAGCCAATACCCATCAAGCTTATTAAGAAGAATATAATGAAAATAGGGGGTTGATAATTACCCCCTATTTCTTTTTATTTTCTCCTAAATAAGCTTTGAGGGGTTTGAGGGATAATTAAGGGATTTTGTTTACTGAACCCAGGTTATAAAAAAGTTTTAAAGTTGTGCTTAGTAGTGTGTTCAATAATATCTAGAGACGTGGGAGTATGTCAGCTAAGTTTTGAGACTCGTCTATTTCTTTTCTCCTTGGCGTAAACTTAAGGTTTGAATGTTAAAACGCAGTATGTCTTAAGTAGTGAACTACGAGTAATCAAATATGATTAGAGGCGTAAGTTACTAAAGAAATAAAATTAATATTTTTTCGAGGCAATTGGCTAGCGCGGAGAACAGTACTTTTATAGTTATTATAGCGTATATAATGTTTTAATGTTTAGTGGAGATGTTATTGAAACTAGCCCTGAATACTGTTGATTTTTAAAAATATTATTTTCCCTAATAAACAATTCGTTGACAAAAAAGTGGCAACCCTAATAAATTGACCAATCAACTCGCTCAGCCGTTCGGAAAGACCCGTTTAAAGTTCTTTTACGTGATTCCTTACCGCAATTGTCTGTTATCATTCAGTTAATTTAGGTCAATCTAAATCAATGGACGATACAGAAAAATAATTATTTTTAAATTTTTGTATTTGTCTACTGATTGATACACAGTATTTTGTTTTGAATAGGCAGAAATAAAAAAGTAATTTCAATACTGTAAGTTTTGTAAAAAAATATTACTGTAGTACCTACTATAACAAGTTACATTTTAAATTAAAGTAAATATATTTATGAAGGTATACTACCTAAACTAAACTACTAAAAAAAATACTAACTAAATTTTACTTTTGGTTCTGGTGTTTAAAAACTTTTTTGAGTTAGAGCCTTGTTTGTTACCATTACTGACTTGTCAAAAACATATTCATTTCAGCATAAAATAAATTTGAATTTAGAAAAGAATACGTGGTTCCAACCCCACTTATTACCATAAGTATGTACCTACCACTTATTTAATTTCATTTCAATACGAAAATGGTAATGGGATTTTTTCTAAGCAAACCTTCAGTACTCTGCATAAAGATACTTATTATTAAAACAATGTTTTATCCAGCAACAATACGAGTATAATTAAATAAATAAATAAATAAATAAATAATGCTGGACAATCCACACAGCACTATCTAGCCCCAAAGTAAGCTATTCAAAGCTTGTGTTATGGGTACTAGATAACTGATATATTTAATACATTATATACTTACATAGATAGATATTTTTTTATTATACATAGAAAACACCCAGACCATCGGAACAAATTTCTGCAGATCGTACACAAATTTGTTCCACGGCGGGAATCGAACCCGCAACCTCTTGCGTCGCAGGCAGGCTCTCGCCCGCTGCGCCACAGAGGTCGTCACTCAATTATTATTCAATTAAGTGTTTTGTATAGAATTTCTTTAATTTAATATTCACAATGCAAAGTATCTAAAAATACGGGAGCAAAGAGGGCGAAAACCTTTGCAATTACGCTATCCGAGTCCTGAACAAATTTCCGGTATTGGCGAACGTACTTTATTCAAAACACACCCCATGGGGATTCCTAAAGTTTCATAAGAGCCATACAATCGAAAGGCTTGGAGCTAATCGCCAGTTTTTTACGTCAAACTCCTATAAAACTAAGTTGTTCTTAAAGAAGAGATCTGAGGGGTTAAAAAACTGTTAAAATAACAAAAATGATACAAAAAGCTTGATTGAATTGAAAGAAACCAGTACAATATTTAAGCGATAGAAGCTAGAATATTTATATTTTAGTCGAACAATGGTTTTTAGTATAGTTTGTCCGAGCATATCTTTTGAACCGATAAAATATATTCTAGAAAATTAAAAACCGTACCAACTACAAAATAAGATTTACCTTACGATCGAAAGTATGACGTAAATAAATGATCACTTGCTTCTCCACCACAATATCGACATTCCACGGTGTCCCATGGGGAGAGAAAACTTTGCCATATTAATTTCCTTTGATGACTTTCTGATATTGGGATCCTTTGGCAATGGAAGTTATGTACGAATTATTCAGCCAGTATAAGTGCCATTATGAGACCCATTGAGGCCTATTTGTATTCAGAGGCTTGCACCAGCAGTGCGACAGTGAAACCAAAATGATAATGGAAATCAAAACTTTGATGATATTTTTGTCGTAGTATCAAAACACCTTTTAAGGGTTCCGTACCCAAAGGGTAAAACGGGAGCCTATTACTAGGTAAGACTCCGCTGTTCGTCCGTCTGCCTTGTTTGTTTGTCCGTCTGTCACCAGGCTGTATCTTATGAACCGTAATAGTTAGTTCAAATTTTCACAGATGATGTACCTCTGTTGTCGCTACAACAAAAAAATTTTTCAACTAAAATAAAATGTATAATAAATGTAAGGGATGCCCCCTTACAACAAACGTGATTTTTTGCCTTTTATAAAATACCTTTTCATCCCACCATCTCTGAAAGAGTAGTTTTGCTCTACAATATCTGAGTGCAAAAGCCGTTTTTATTCTCTAGAGGATAAAGTAAATTGAATTTAGAACATCGTGTGCACTAAGTTTGTGAATTAAAAAAACATTAAACCTATTTACTGCTACCTCTATGGTGCCGAATATATCATACAACTTTTTTTTAATTTGTTAAAAACTCAACTCGGAACCTTCTTGGTGTTCTTTTTTCAATTTGCTTTGTACGCGGTTCTTTACGCGGCATTTTTTCACGTCATTGTTAAACCTTATATTATAAACAAGAAACTTGAAAACAAGTGAAAAAACTAAAATGAGTGATTCTAGCGACGAGGAAGTTTGTTTGACGCCAACAGAATTGACTGAAACTGTTAATAATGCGCAAATGAGCTTTCTCCCTCAACAATCACGCGAGAAGTATTTTTAGTCATTTCCTCGCTGAGGTGGAATGAAAAGTTACGTGTTGCACTCGAGTGCAAAGATTTTTCACCTCGTGCTCTTTTGATTCCCTCGCTAACGCTCAGGATTCTAATTTTTGAATCACTCGCTGCGCTCGCGATTAAATTTTAGAATCCTTCGCTTGCTCGGTCATCAAAATTGAACACGCGGTTAAAAAGCAACTTAGCACTCTTGTATAACAAATAACTATTATTGAACTCTTCGTGCGCAAGTTCAACTCGCACTTGGTCGGTTTCGTTAACACGCCTATCGCCACTGGTAAGATCGCTGTATAATTTGGTTTTATAGTAAATACTGAGTGATGAGGTTGTTTTATTCCTCATGTTTTTAAAATTGATCGTATGAATGTCGTATATTATACATCATGTAACACACGAACAGTAACCTAAAACTGCGCCTAATTCAAATACCGCATTGTTCAATTGAGTTTCAAAATTAAATTGTATTATTATATTGGAAATTCACTTCACTGTAGCGGGCAACACACGCGGAATAACAAACTCGGCCAATTCACCCGAATCTAATGCTTTGATGGCACTTGGTGGGTTGCCAACTTGCCTTTAGTGATGACTCAATCGCATAGCCATTTTAAATAAATATCTCATTGAGTGATTGACTGAAAGAAGACTATAAAGTGATTTTTTTTACACGGATACGCGACAGGTTTATGTCTATGTAGCAAGTGTCATTTTCCTTTTTGCTTTGTTTAGCTTTATTTCTTCAAACTAAATAAGAATATTGGTAAATTATATTATAACTTTCATTTAAGAAAGTGAAATTTGTACTCTTCGTCTTTTTTTCAACTTTGAAAGGCACACCGGAGGCATGATTTTATCAATTGATTGAATCATTTAGGACTTCTAATGAGTATCACTCATTCCTTACAAAAACGAACCTTGAAACGTAATCACCAGAGTTGGCCTGCGTTTATGAACTTACTTTTCTGATCTAGGGTCAAGCAATATAACGAAGAAAAGCTCTCACGAAAATTCATAAAGGACCCGTATAAATGTAGGGACCAGCTCGACCCAGCCGTTTATTATTCTAAAGCATTTGGACCACAAATTGGGTTCCGCAAAAAAGAAAAATAAAACTCCTCAAAGAGTTGAGATGGTTAACTTTTGGTACGACAAAGGAACCGTAATTGGGTTGTATTTGTGTTTGTCTGTAAACGGCTCGTTTGTGGTATTTTTAGTTTTAAAGGACTATCAGTGTACAACAAGTAGCTACCTGCAGTTTTCCCTAAACAAAACAGTATATCTCAGTTGTCTAGCATATTACTACGACATCTAAAATTCTTCTCTTATCGTATGAAAGAATTGTGCCTCTCAAAAAAGCCTCTTTCGAGGTTTTCACATGTTTTCCTTCATGTTTGACAGTACTATTGCATACATACAGTTCTGTAAACATCATTGAAATTTGACAGTTACCGAGATATATATCTACCGTGACAAAAAAGTTACTGGGCTAATCGGCCCCCTGGTTCAACCACAACCCACGACCTTAGGATTGGAGAGCGAAACCGCTCCCACTATGCCACCAGTGCTCTTTACCTAAGACCAAAGTATTACCATGCCTATAACAAGCAACGCTAGCTAACAAGGCAACATTATATAAATTGTATTGTATCCTATGTTTCTATTTATGAAAATTAATTTCAACTTTACCCGAAAAACATACCATCATAATTTCCATCTCAGGCACGGTAGATATCCCTCTGATCTTTTAGAGTATGTTGCCAAAATCTAAGACTACAGATATATAACTTTACTACGCGTTTTTTTGGTGTCGTAAAAGTACCTACTCGGTAAGTATTATCTCAGTAGTCGCGAGGTTGTTTCGTTTTTCTATTTCAGGGACTCCTTACTCACACAATGACATAAAGACATCTATCCAGGAAACCTCAGCAATACAGGTTCTATCGACATTTCCCCGAGGACAATTTCAGACTTGGTACATTTCACTCACTTTCTTTGCTTCCCAATGGCGAGATACTCCAGCCACGTATTTCAGACATTTTATTCTTTCACCTAGCTCTTATAAATCCTTTTACTATATAAATATACTAGCTGGTACCCGCGACTTCGTCTGCGTACTTTTAATCTCTTCATCTCTTTTTTTCGCAATAAAAGGTAGCCTATGTTCTTTATCAGGGTCTAAAGATTGTTTGTGCCAAATTTCATTAAAATCGGTTGAGAGGTTTAAGCGGGAAAGCGTAACAGACAGACAGACAGAGTTACTTTCGCATTTATAATATTAGTTGGGATTTTTTGACTAACAATAACTTTTTTAACGTTAGTTGATACAGGCGTGAATACTTGCACTTGAATACCTGACTAATCTGTATCAGACTTCATGGCTGTTTAACCACCGGTTTCGGAAAACTCAATCAAAGCTAATCGCCTGTTATTACAAAAAAAATATTTCTAGACAAAAAATAAGCTTTAAATAAATTCTTATACATCCTTTTTCGCGCGTCCAGCTTCAAGAAAATTAGTATTCAAAAACCCATCTCAAATTCTCAATTTCCTAGCTAGTTTCTAGAACACGTCTTAAAAAAACAAGAAATACAAGTGACCTACTCAGTGCCACTTATACAAATAAATTAGAGCTTTCTTTGCGAAGTGACAGTCCGCGTCGCGTGGCCGCCCTGAATACTAAACGGCGGGAGGTGACCATGTTTTCATGTCTTTAAGTATTTTGTAAAAAGGATTATACAAAAAAAGGTTTTTTTTTCAAGTGGTAACGCCATCTCTTATCATAGTGAGGTTACATTATTTTACCTACCTATCCAATAATCCTCTCCCTAAGGCGCGCACAAGCGCCCTCTATGGATGGACATCGCATCGCAGATCGCCGCAATCGCATAACCGCCATTAACAGTCAAAATAGAAGCGTCATCGCATACGCATCTCGCTAATTACCGCGCCTCCGGAAGAAAGTGATCTTTACGGGCTACTCTAGACCGCCGTTACCGCTCTCCGCTATTTTACTTTACAAATATAACAATAAACATTAATGGGTGTCGTGGGAAATCATATTCTGGCCGTGTGAATCGTATGTTTGCGATCCGCGCCAGCGCAGTGGAAGACGAGAGGAAAGCTTGGACGTATCCTGAAGGTCTCCAGCCAGACAAAGGTCAGTGCGTGCCGATTTTCCTATCTCTTTTCCATTTTTCCCTCTGTGTAACCTCGCTTGAGCTATCGAAAGTAAAATCACAAATAAGCGACCCCATTCTTTTGGTCCTTCGAATCGGATGGTTACATCCTCTTTTAAATTCCGCCCTTATTAGAATATCTAATTTACTGATCTAATAAGTGTATTTACCGCTGTCCCCAAGAAGTACATTGCGTATTTCGGATAATTTTGTCATACTTTTCGTCATTGTGACGTCCCGCCCGCGACATTGCGTCGTGTTAAATCTGACAAAATCATTTTAATCTCGCAACATACTATAATTTTAAGGTGTGTTCCCTATTTTATATGGTGTTTACTCGCATAAATTGATAAATTAATTGCATTTATTTCGCTAATTTTCGTCGTAAATACATTTTTCATATCTACCCGCAAGTTACCGGTCGGAAATAAGTAGTCGTACGGTTCTTTGTTCATTGTATGATCAGCTGAGGCCCGGCTAATCTTATTGCTATGATATAACCCGATCGAGTTAACTAGGTCACACTTCTCGTATTCTGTTGCTAGTCATCTGGTATATTGTATTCAGCCACGTAATATCTGATTGTAGTAAGTTACGTAGGTAATTAAAATGTCTACAACATCGAAAGGTGCCGATAATGTTTCTGTCACTGACAGCACAGTAGACTCCAAGCTGTTATTATTACAAGCTAAAAGAGAAGCTATTTTTGAATTGATTCAGAGTATTTATGATTCGTCATCGAGTGTTTCTCCTAGATCGAGGGAACAGTTCCTCGATCAAAGCGCTAGTGTAGATACGTTACGCAGTGATTTTATAAAGGTGTTGGATGATTACAACTCGCGTCTTTTAGTTGTTACTCCTACTGCAAAACCTGACTACAAAAGTTTGGTTGCGTTCGAACAATTATACAGTCGTATTAAACGATTGCAAGTACAACATTCGCCGTCGTCACCAAGTGATAATGTTGTATCAGTTTCTCTCAGTAAAGCTAAGCCCAGACTACCGCCCATCGAGTTGGTTGGATTCGCAGGAGACATTAGGAAATGGCCAGTGTTTTATGCCTGTTTTAAGTCGACTATTCATGACAATCCAACGCTCACCGATGCAGAAAAACTATATTATTTAGTAGGTAAATTGTCAGGTAAGGCTGAGACTTTGTGTTCAGGTATTACTCCTTGCGCAGAGAATTATGAACTGATATTGCAAACGCTAATTGATAAATATGAAGATAAGCGCATGGTAGCCTCCGCTTATCTAAATCAGATGTTCGACTTCAAACCGTTAGGTACTGCGTCAGCTGCTAACTTTGATTTGTTTAACGAGCAGTTTATTAGCTCTGTCCGCGCTCTGAAAAATTTAAATATAGAAAATTTAGGTGATTTGATTCTAGTTTACATCGCTTTAAAGAAATTAGATTCAAGTACTGTCCGCGCTTTCGAGTTAAGTGTTGAGTCTTCAATACCTACATTTGCTGACCTTGAGTTATTTATAAAAAATCGTACAAGGGTTTATGAACGCACGACGTCGGCCGCCGTCGCTGTTCCCGCCGCCGCCGTCGCTAAAAAGGTTACTAATACAAATCGCAATCAGAACTCGAAAGAAAGCACTAATGCTAAATCATCGCCTCCAAAATATCACGCTTATGTAAACACCACTGATTCCGCTTCTAAATGTTTATGTACAAACATAACGCATCAGCATTTATTTAAATGTCCTGAGTTTCATAAATTAACCCCCGAAGAACGATTTAAAGCCGTTAAGGAGGGAAACGCATGTGTAAATTGTCTTAGCATAAAACATCGAGTTTCGTACTGTAAATCAGATACGAGCTGCCGCTCTTGTAATTCTCGCCATCACAGTTTGTTGCACTTTGTGTCGGGAGTCGAGCCCGCACCCCAAACCGCTGTAACTGCACCGCAGTCCACGGCAGTCGCCGCTGCCGCCCGCTTATCGGGCGACCCCGGCCCAGCGCGCTCTGAGCGTGCGGACGTTGCGTTATGTGCGACGTCTATTGCTGCCTTAGCGCAGTCCCCGCAGTCTAAGCCGATTCAAAACGAGCAATGTACCGTGTTACTTGCAACCGCTCAAATCGCAGTATACGATAGTACAGGCAATAGGCATTTATTGCGTGCTTTGTTAGATTCAGGCTCGCAAAGTCATTTTATAACAAGAGAGGCATGTAAGCTGTTAAATATTCAGGTTCATAACATCGGACGTACTATTATCAAGGGGTTCGGTGGGGCTGAAAAGATGATACACTCAAGTTCTATAAGCTTAGATTTCTATTCGCGCTTTGATAAGAATATTAAATTTAATATTTCGCCGTTGGTGGTTGATCAAATTACTGACACACTGCCTAGTGCCGTGATAGATACGACTGTCCTATCACACTTGCACGAATTACCGCTCGCAGACGAAACTTTCGGAACGCCGAACAAAATAGATATTTTGATAGGCGCGCCATTGTTCGTCCACCTTTTATTGCCTAACGTGACTCAAGCATCTGACGTCTCGCAGGCCCCGCAAGCCTTACGTACGGTATTGGGATACGTACTCATGGGTCCCGTACCTACAATATTTTCCCGCCAGGCTTTAACATGCTGCCTAGTACAGGAGCATGGTGTAGATAATCTTATTAAAAGATTCTGGGAGCTCGAGGAGCCTCCCTCCGCGCCGCCCGCTCTGCGTCCTGCTGACGCCGAGTGTGAAAACTTTTATAAATGTACTACAACCCGCGATCCCACAAGTGGTAGATACACTGTTGGCCTACCATTTAGTGAGGATATATACTCGTTAGGTAGATCCTACGAAACCGCACGCAGGCGTTTCTTGTGTCTCGAGAAAAAGCTAGAAGCTTCACGTAGTTTGAGAACCGCTTATGATGGCGTGATCGAAGAATATTTGGAGAAAAGGTATATTTCACCCGCACCTCCAGATATGTCCGATGACTCATCGCCCATCTATGTAATCCCGCACCACGGTGTTATCCGTGAGGATAAGACGTCGACGCGTCTTCGCATAGTTCTAGACGCTAGCTGTAAAACTAGTTCTGGAGTTTCGCTGAATAACATACTGCATCATGGACCTAGTTTGCAAGGTGATCTTTTTCAAATAATTTTGAATTTCCGCCTTTTTGCCGTCGCTATGACTGCAGATTGCCGTCAACAATTTTTACAGATCGCCGTCCGTGAATGTGATCGTCGCTATCAGTGTATATTGTATCGGTTCAAACCGCAAGATCCTCTGACGCTTTATCAATTCAATCGAGTTTGTTTCGGTCTAGCCTCGTCTGTGTACCATGCGATGCGCACGGTCAGACAGCTGATCGAGGATGACGGCTCCAAGTACCCGCTCGCTAGAGATATAGCTACTTCATCTTTGTATATGGACGATGTCGTATTTTCTGTGAGGAATGAGGAGGAGGGGGTCGCCGCTTCTAAGCAGCTGATCGGATTGTTTAAGGGCGCGCAGTGGGAATTAGTCAAATGGAATAGTAGTTCTCGCGCTGTTTTAGACAGCATTCCCGCTTCGCACAAGGTTTCAACAGAGGTTGAGTTTGACAAATCAGTGCAACATAAAATATTAGGATTGCATTGGTCGACTGATTCTGACGTCTTCTACTATAAAATAACGCCTCCCGCAGATGATGAGTGTACTAAACGCTCCATCTTATCTACTATCGCCCGCCTGTGGGATGTTATGGGATTTGTGGCTCCCACAGTTCTCTTCGCCAAGTTGTTAATAAAACAGCTGTGGCATTTAAACTTGGATTGGGATGATACCCCCCCGCCCCACATTATTAATTTGTGGAGACAGTTCTGTATTGAACTACCAGCGCTCAATGAGCTGCGCATACCGCGTCATCTTGGTGTGTATGCGAACTGCGTTGTCACTCTCTTGGGTTTTTCTGACGCTAGCGAGCATGCTTATGGTGGCGTAGTGTACCTACACGTCAGGTCAGACGGTGGTAACACTATTCGCTTAGTCTGCGCCAAGTCAAAGGTCGCACCGTCTAAGCCGCTCACAATCGCTCGATTAGAACTTTGTGGTATAGTTCTACTTACTAAGCTATTGCGCACTGTGTTGAATAATTATTCTAATCGCTTCCCAATCAAAACATACGCTTTCACAGACTCTAAAGTCGCCCTTTATTGGATAAGAAGTTCGCCTCACAGGTGGCAGGCTTTTGTGGCTAACCGCGTGGTTCAGGCAACGGAGAATATTCCGGCCGACCACTTCTACCATGTCTCGGGTACCGAGAACCCAGCTGATTGTTTGTCGCGTGGAGTTACGCCTCAGAAGTTAGTTTCGCACCCTCTGTGGTTGCATGGGCCTTCTTGGGCCATACTGGACCCTTCCCAGTGGCCTCTCCGATACCTTGATGGCCAGCCAATCGAGAACATACCCGAGCAAAAAATTATGACTCATGCTGTATGTACGCCTGTGACGGAGTGTGCAGTCTACGAACTTGCATTGCGCTTGTCGTCGTGGTCTAAACTACTGCGCATTCTTGTATACGTTTTTACGTTCGCTAAATTAATGCCCCGCCGTGTTACTATTGCAGTAACAGCTGATCAACTTCAGCTCGCTGAAAATAAATTATTACTCGCCCTGCAGATGAAATATTTTGCAGAAGAAATTGATAACCTCCGCAAAAATAAAGTAGGTTCTCGTACCTTCAATAGGTTAAGGCCTTTCATAGACGAAAACGGACTGATTCGTGTAGGCGGTCGTCTCGTTAATTCTGGTTTGGATTATGCTCAGATTCACCCGGTCGTCTTGCCGCGCAGTGACCATATCGTCAACTTGCTGATAGATTATTATCATTTAAAATATCTACACGCTGGACCTGAACTACTAATGTCGCTTCTTCGACAAAGGTTCTGGATCCTGTCCGCTCGCCACATTGTGAGACAACGAGTCCACATGTGCAATACTTGTTTTCGACTTAACCCTCGTCCAACTTACCCGCTCATGGCCGACTTACCCGAATGTCGCACACGTCAAACAGTCAAGGCTTTCACGCATACGGGATGCGATTACGCTGGTCCTATCGCTTACACTCCGATCCGCCGTCGTGGAGTGCGCAGCGAAAAGGCCTACCTATGCCTGTTTACATGCCTAACGACTAGAGCTGTGCACATCGAAGTCGCCACTGACCTCAGCACTCCCAGCTTCTTAGCCGCGCTCAAGCGTTTTCTTGCGCGTCGCGGTCCTGTGCAAGTAATGTACTCGGATAATGCTACTAATTTTAAAGGCGCCGCTGCATATATACGCGATTTATATAAATTCTTAAATGATGAATATCATCCTAAGCTGAAAATTGAGGTAGCTGAGAGTCGTTTCAGTTGGTCGTTCATCAGCCCAAGGTCTCCGCACAAGGGTGGAGCCTGGGAAAGCATGGTTAAGGTAGTTAAAACGCATCTGTACCGTGTAATCGGTCAGCAGCTTCTTTCGTATGAGGAACTTTCTACTGTCCTCACTCAAGTAGAGTGTTTACTTAACTCGCGCCCGCTGACAGTGCTTAGTTCTGATCCCGCAGAGCCTTCAGCTCTTACGCCGAGTCATTTTTTACATACTGCGCCTTTATGCTCGATGCCCGCGCCTGAGGTAGGGCCTGATAATCTCAGCCTATTGCAAAGGCATTCACTATTGGACAAGTTAGTTCAATCGTTTTGGCAGCGATGGAGGATGGAATATCTTCATGGATTGCAGGTTAGACAGAAGTGGAATACGCATTCCACGCCTATCGCTCCAGGAGTGGTAGTAGTCGTGATAGAAGATAATGTACCGAGTTTAGCCTGGCCTTTAGCAATCGTAGAGAAAGTACATCCTTCAAGGGATGGAGTAGTCCGTACTTGTACTGTCAAATCCGCTAATGGATCAAGTCTACTTCGTCCGACCGTTCGCCTATGCCCAATACCGCGTCAGTAGTTTAGTATTATAAATTAAATCTAAGTAGTTTGTAAGCATCTAATCTATCAATTCATATATGTAGTAACACCGCTTCTTATTTAAATATAATTTTCCCGCACTTGTGAGTTCTACTCTATCACAGAGCACTACTCTCATGTCTTTAGTTTTAGATTGCTCTTTTATGAGCTCCTATATGAGATATTGGGTTTCATCCTAGTCCCCCCTTACGCTATGAGATATTTATTTTTCTAGTCTCATTTATGGTTGCTTTTAAATGGTGACCCATCTAGAGCGGGCGGAAATGGTAACGCCATCTCTTATCATAGTGAGGTTACATTATTTTACCTACCTATCCAATAATCCTCTCCCTAAGGCGCGCACAAGCGCCCTCTATGGATGGACATCGCATCGCAGATCGCCGCAATCGCATAACCGCCATTAACAGTCAAAATAGAAGCGTCATCGCATACGCATCTCGCTAATTACCGCGCCTCCGGAAGAAAGTGATCTTTACGGGCTACTCTAGACCGCCGTTACCGCTCTCCGCTATTTTACTTTACAAATATAACAATAAACATTAATGGGTGTCGTGGGAAATCATATTCTGGCCGTGTGAATCGTATGTTTGCGATCCGCGCCAGCGCAGTGGAAGACGAGAGGAAAGCTTGGACGTATCCTGAAGGTCTCCAGCCAGACAAAGGTCAGTGCGTGCCGATTTTCCTATCTCTTTTCCATTTTTCCCTCTGTGTAACCTCGCTTGAGCTATCGAAAGTAAAATCACAAATAAGCGACCCCATCAAGGTTTATAAAATTTTATGAATATAAATAAAAAAATAGCAGAAACCAGGTCGTAAGTATCTTGAATATTCCTCAATTCTTCATTGCGTTGTATTTACATCATAAATAATGAAGTAGGTCCTTTTTCATTAGTTCAAATAAAATCAGTTTAACTTGAGCAATGACCAAACGTATGTACTAAACTTAACTAAATGTGTTACTAAACTATTGCATAATTGCATAAATACATTGCCTAACTATATTGCAATAATATTATCAATGATCCATTCTCAAAAAACCCTCTTTTTTACCATTTTTAATAAATTGAAAAGAAAGCGTACAAAAACGGCATTTTCCTAAGCAGAGCACTATTATTGTCATCTTATTTTTTCCATTCATGTGGCCATAATCACGTTGGCAACTTGGGCAAGGTCAAAGCCAGTTGTCTCATAAAAGCATGTTATCATTGCCCCACTAGCCATAACTCAGGCTTTCAGCCCGGAGCGATGGCAACGCCATCTAGACGAAAGTGAAGGAATTATTCCGCTATTTACAGGACAATTCAATGTTATTGAAGTAAGGGAATTACGAAGAGACAAATTATTTCAAAACGAACAGACGAGATGATTCATACGATAGTTTTTCTTATTTTGAGATACTTAGAAACTTTGTTATGAAAATGCAGACATTTTCTCCTATATACAAAAACAAAGGAATCGCTCGCGCTCAATACAAAGTTCCATACAAACTTTTATCCCCTATTTCGTCCCTTTGAGGGTTGAATTTTGAAAAATACTTCTTTAGTGGGTGCCTATACGTCATAAAGAGGAATATATTGTGTGCGAAATTTTTAATTTTCTAGTCAGACAATCACTTTTGCCTTTTTTAATATAGATTAAACAAAGCTTAGAAAGCTATTATATTCTTTTATATAAATCGTAGCAGTTAGAGTGATTTTTCGCAAAAACTAAAGATCAACTACAACAAAAAAGTACTTTTTATGTTCAATACATTTTATAATATCACGGATAATCAAGCAATCAAGAGCGCGTTACCTTACAGGATTTTTTTTTACGAATCATAATACAAGATACCGATACTCATAAATTCACGCAAATTTTCAAATGTTCAAGCCAATGTCGACCTTATGATTTTAACAAAAGGTTATAATTTGTAAGGCAATTTCCTGCTGCATTGAGAGAACACAATATTTTCCAGACTCAAACGCTGCCGGTCGGAATTCAATTCAATGGAGCACCACTCTTGAATTGGTATTTCAAGCTGACTTTTAAGTGTCAAGAACTTGGCACAATATTAATGTTGCAGGCCAAGTGCGAAGCTCAGTTGTTTTTCGATTTATCAGGCGTGTTATAAAGATTATTCTGATTCTGATTCTGTTATTACGTAACTTGATATTTTTTCAGTTAACCTTCTTAAGTTCCGCCGACACTTGGTCGAGAACTTACCAAATTGTTAAGGATTTTTTTTTATTGTCACAAAAAAATGTTTTTGTATCATCTTTCTAAATAATAACTGCTCCTCCTTTTATTTTATTTTATATACTCACCGTAATGTTACTCTATCTACTTAGTTAATTTTAATGCATGTAGTGTTTACCTATAATTAGTTGTGCAATTAGCTCTAAATAGTACATACGTACGTAGATTTAAGTTTAGTTTATTAAATTGTAATGTTGTAACAGCTGTTGGTAGACCTGAATAAATAAATAAATAAATAAATAAACTTGCGACTGGTATGCGATAATCAAAACGTCATATTGTGACATCGACACCTGCTCGATGCGTTTTCGATAGCTGCAACGATCTATCTATCTGAAATTAGTTAAAAAAATCGTTACTAACTTACGGGGTAGTCCGATGTACGTACAAATATTACATTTGGCACATACTCACAATTGTAATATTGAGCCCATCGCTACTGTCATATAGAATATTTTATTAGTTTCCCCAAGATCGCCGCCGTTATAATATAGAATACTAGCTGGTACCCGCGACTTCGTCTGCGTACTTTTAATCTCTTCATCTCTTTTTTTTTGCAATAAAAGGTAGCCTATGTTCTTTCTCAGGGTCTAAAGATTGTCTGTGCCAAATTTCATCAAAATTGGTTGAGAGGTTTAAGCGGGAAAGCGTAACAGACAGACAGACAGACAGACAGACCGACAGACAGAGTTACTTTCGCATTTATAATATTAGTTGGGATTATATTAGGTGTACATAACTGGTTTCCTAAAGATTTATTTATTTATTCACACAATCCTTACTTAATCATAACAGGTTACCCTAATACGATATCGTAATTCAATTATGCCTACTTAATGAAAACGAAATAATCCAAAAACAAAAAATCAAATAAAACATCGTAAATCATAACAATACTCCAATAATTCAATATAGAAATGTAGAAAATAATACATAATAATAATAATATCAATTGTTTTCTTCACCACTGGCACTATTATTTGCGCAAATACATTTTCCTAAGGGAAAATTCCATTGTTACACGACTGCAATCGAACCCACCTACTGTGTAACCTATAACCTCTATTTTGTGCATATAAAATCCATCTATAATACCTATCCATCCAAACCAAAGAAAATGGTCTTTAGCCAGTTCAAATATTTATATGGATCAATCTTAATTGATTCCATTTTTTTATTCAATCTGCAGCATCAAAAACGAGAATAGAATTGTAATTGTTGTTCAAAAGATGTAAATGAGTAATTTACGTTCAAAATTTCGGATCCAAGTTTTGATGAATGACATTGTTATGGGTGTTTCTTTTGTGCGGTCTCTGAGGTGTTCTGAGCCTTTTAACTTTAGGAAAATGCTATTTCTAAGGGAGTTTTCCTAAAGCCTAAGGTCATCGCTTAAAACAATAAAGGTCATACGTCATGTCATTAATTTGTGAATACTTCTCAACTTTGAATCAAAGTATTGCTATTCTGTAATAAATTCACGAGGAGAATCACGAAATGGATCCGTACTCATTGTGTACCACGAGCTTTACCCACAGTGGTATTTACACCTTCAAAAAAATCACGCGGGTGGCGCTAGTGATGGGTAAATGTATAAAATAATGCCAAATTGAAAACTCACCTCGGATTCCCGGTCACTTGGGCGAGTGTTATTGCACAAAGCATTTTAAAATTTTTTTTCAGGAAATATATATAACTCAAAGGTGACTGACTGACTGACTGACATAGTGATCTATCAACGCACAGCCCAAACCACTGGACGGATCGGGCTGAAATTTGGCATGTAGGTAGATGTTATGACGCAGACATCCGCTAAGAAAGGATTTTGATCAATTCTACCCCCAAGGGGATAGGGGATGAAATTTTGTATGAGATTTTTAAAGTAAACGAGCGCGAGCAAAGAGAGCAAAGAGCCGCGGGATCAGCTAGTTATGGTATAAAACGAATTAAAATATCAAACTACAGTACTTACTTGGTACTCAAATCAAACTACAGTATTTTAGAGAATTCAATCGCAGTAAAATTTTTACTGCTTTAGCGTAAAAGGTAACATTTTTACAAAAAAAAATTGAAATAAGCAGAAAAATAGAAAAAAACTATTTTTTGCTGTAGAATTGCAATTCAAGACTTCATCTTTAACCTACTGTAATTATAAATGTAATAGCTACGACATTTGGATGTTAAAAAACGAAAACAACTTCATTACCAAGTACCGGCTCATGATTCTTTTTGCTTTTGGAATTTACTTAATCACGCCACTAAAAAAAATTCAAATTTACTAGGGTCGCATGGTAAACTGCACAGCACCGCTGTTCTAGTGGGAGTGACCCCGTCTTCCGATCGTAAGATCGCACGTTCGAATCCGGTCGTGCACCAATGGATTTTTAAGGAAACCAGTTAGTACTCTAACAGTGGCGATAGGCTTGCAACCTGTCACGCATGGAATACTAACTACTGCAAAATGTCCAGGGTGTGCCAAATGTAATGTTTGGACGTACCTCTGACTACCCCCCTTAGATATCCTCATATAATCTTGAGTTAGTACTTGGTACTGAGTGATCAGAAGGGACGGCTACCGTGCCTGGGGATCAAAGTCCTGAAACTGTTTCAGTTTCAGTTTTTCGCATGGTAAACTATGGGAACCAAGTCAGCGTGTGACAAAACACACGTTAAAGAAGGATTAAAAATATTACTTACCCGGATTAAATTAGAACATTTCATTGCAAAGTGTTTGCAGGATACACGGTATAATATGAACAGGGCGGAAGAGAAAGCGAATAATGTTAACAAAAAGCGAGTAAAGCGGAAGGCTTGTCTATCATAAATCGACACTAAAGTACTGAACGAGCTTAGATTTGATTGCACTCACAGCCACAGTCCATGGCCATGTTTATAGCACCACTAATGCCGAACTGTCGATACTCAATTTAATTTATTATCGCCTTGGGACTCAGAGAAACATGAAATAGATGCACTTAAGCTTTAGTTCCGGAAAATGACACGAACGGAAGCGGATGGCGCCACTCACTGGACCGACGACGTTGTAACGCTGCAGGGAATCAGTCGATGGAAAGGCTGAGAATATTCTTCTCAACTTGCTAGTTAAAAAAAATATGATATCACTTACAATAGAATCATTAATTGGATTAACCCCCGGTTTCTGAAAATCCGATCAACACTAATCGGCTGTCAAGTCACTTGCCATATCTATCTAATTTGAAGTAAAAGCTGAAATAGCAAGTGACTTGACAGCCGATTAGTGTTTATCGGCCTTTCAGAAACCGGGGGTAAGTGACGGTGTCATCTACAAAATTGTCGAAATCCAAGTTCCATAGAAGTTTCCAAAACTTAAGTGTTTTTTTGTAGTATTCTACTGGTGAAAAAAAAATCGATATCGGACCAGCAGTTTTTGAGTTTATTCGTTATTAAATACTCGTACGTTTACTCGTTAGTAGTACTTTTTGAAACGAAAAACCCACCGCAAAAACCATAAATAAAACTAAGTACATCGTGTATCCGAATAAGTATTACTTACTTAACCTTTTTTATCCATAAGTTCGAGCAAAATAAATTGCTTGTAAGATTAATATCACTTGCGTTATTTTAAAGCTAAGCTAATATGTATTTTACACTTACTCTTACCCTATTTTTAATAATGTTTAATAATTTTTAACTAATTTAACTAATTTGCGGCTAATTTTTGAATATGAAAACTAAAATCGTCTACTAAACTACTACTATTAACTACTAAAATGGAAAGCGTCGTCTACTATCGCTGAAGCAGTATAGTTTAGCTAGAAGCTACCTAGCCACTCTTGTTTTGAAGGGACCCAAATTTCAGGGACAAAACAAAGATGGTGACAATAAGTCCCGGTGGTTGCCAAACTTCTCATCCGGTGGTTGCCAATCTTCTCATCCGGTGGTTGCCAGCTACATTTCACAAATCTTCGCCTCTATTGATTACCTCAGTTCTTACAGTAAAGTTATTTTGTACGACAACTATTTAGAAAACGGTAACAATAATCGTTTTTAAACCATTTCAGGCGTAACAGAGCCTTGCCTTCATACTTACCTGACAGGTAACGTAGCACTATTGAAAAATATTTGCAAAATATTCTCGAAAATATATTTTACATTTTTAGTTTTGGTCTTCGTAGCCGTACGCGTTGTAGCGATTCCCGTAGCAACTGCTATACAAATGTGGAATCGAAGTAATGTAATATTTTATTTTTACCCAGACATACTTGATCACGTAGGTTCTTAAAAACAAGGTCAGCTTTAGCCACTGGGTTATAAGAACGCCAGGGTTTTTGTTATAGAAACTTTAGGTGCGCCCCGCGGTTTCATCCGCTCAAATTTAAATCCCGGTATTCCCACAGGATAAAAAGTAGCCAATGTGATGGATAAATGGATGGAAGGATGATGTTACTCTTTCACGCTGGAACAGCTGAACGAATCTGGATGAAACTTGGCAGAGAGGTAGATTATAGTCTGGACTATCATATAGGCTACTTTTTATCCCGTGGGAATACCGGGATTTCAATCTGTGCGGGTGAACCCGCGGGGCGCAACTAGTACCTAATATAAAAATAATGAAATAACGAGGGCTAAATAGTAGCAATATTAAATGTATAATATACGGTTTTAAAGTTGTTACTGTACCTAAAGATCTTACTTAGTTCTAGAAAATTAGCTTAACTACTAAGATCTATTAGTTTTTGAACAACTTCAATATTGCTCGTAATAATTGTTCACTAAGTTTCTTAATTTAGTCTGCCTTGAGGCTGATTTATATTAAGTCAAGTTTTAGGAGTTATTAAGTTTCGTGAGCTTTTATGTTGTGTGGTAAATTATTATTAACATGTAAAATAATTTAACTTTTGAAACTATCATGGATATTAACATAATTTTCATTAAATTTTTATTTTTTATGGTAATTTAATTATGTTTTTTAGATAAAGGATCGAGAAAATAAAATATGTTATTGGCAACATTACTAACGTGTACAAAATACCCGACATAAAAATTAAACAATTGTATAATAAGTCATAATACACCGAGGTTTGTACTAATAATTTTCTAAATCGGTACCTAATAAAACCTTTAGTAAAACCTATTATCGAATACTCGTACTCAGGTACTACACGAATAAATCGAAAACTTCACTCGATTATCCGAATACGGAAATTCTACTTTTGTATCTATTCGATACAACTTTGCCTACACCTTCCATATGAGGTAATAATTTTACTACAGGAACCTGCAGCTGTCAGAGCCTTAAGGTGTGAGCATAAGGTTTATTTTTGAAAAGCAGGTTTGTAGGAAAATGTGCAGTTATCGAATTTGTAAGGTCGCTTCGTGAAGGACGGATAGGGTTCGATAAGTTGGAGTGATCGTGTAAAGAGCGTGTATGAAGAATATTTGATATAGTTACTAAAATTTAATTTTGTTTTGTATGCTCTGTTCAATGTCTTATTTATTGTATATGGTATTATGATAATTTTACTCTTGACTTCGATCATCGTATATTATGACAATAAAATTCTTCGGTTGTTGAAGGAAGTAAAAGTAAATAGTCCATAGCTAGTTGAAATTGCGTAATAATTGCTAGATCATGGATTTACACGTTGGTTGTACTGTTAAGTCCTACACTTTACATATTTTTAGCTGTAGTTTATTTTCGTGTAAAATATTTAAATAATAAACATACGCTGGGATAACGCTTAGTCATTAAACCTTAAACCTAAAACAAGGTGAAGGCAAGAGCTAATGTGACTCTCGCTTGCACGTTTTGACGCGTTGAAAGATATTAAATTCCCTTTTTTTCGCACTACTCCCATTTTCGAAATATCGTAAACAACCATTTTATGTGCAATCACACTACGAACAGTTTAGTAAAAGTTTCATTTTGATCGATACATGTATTCCTACTTAAAAGTTTGCTTTTCTAGTTTTCGTAGATACTTACCTAAGCCAACTTTTGACTAAGAAAACTTGCATCGATCAAAATATTTTTTTTCAAAACTGTGTGCAATGTTTGCACACAAAATTTGCGAGTTTGCGATTTTTTCAAAATTGTTTATAGTTGTTTTTAATTGTTTTTATATCTTTAGAAATGTCGAATCGTGCGAGCGAGAGGTACATTAGGTGTTGTCAGCGCCAACATCAAATGAAGAAATGCACTCACCAACTGCAGTTTGGCCTTCTAAGATAACATAATTCTTGCTAATAAATATCTGCTTACCTGAAAAATAAAGAAAATGTGGTTAAAATTTGTTGTACAAAGTGTTTCAGAATAAATGTTTCCATGACCATTACGTTTTTGAATGAACCACTTTTTAACATTATTTTGTTTCAGATTTAGAAAAACGACCTTTAAATAAATTCAATTTGTTTAGTTTTCTTCTCTTTCTTTGTATTTTTGTTGTGTTTCAGTAATTGATTGTGAAGTACTATGGGTCGAATTCAACGTTCTACATATGAATTTTGAAATATAATCTTTTATGCTTCCATTCAGCGCTGCTTTTCTCTAATACATAGTTACAATAAATTGTTTTTAGAATAAAGATAACTTTATTACAAATTAAAAAGGGTTACAATTTAGATGTTAATTATTTATTCAAACAATACATAGTGTCGATAAGGTTGTAGTTTGAAGGAGGGTTTTTGCGTTAGGTACCTATTAATTAACTTAATTTTACATAGCACCGCATTCCCCACTTCAATTTTGACAGCTGTCATCAACGACAGTCATAAAGACACATCAGAATATTATTCGCCAAGTTTGTGACACATTTCGGGTTAATGTTGATAAGGTCCATAAAATATTTGATGGGATTCACGCCTCTCGCTACATTATTTTGCACCAAGTTTTCTAAATTATCCTGAAATACCGGGACTTCTGTATTTAAGTGTCTATTTCTATTAATATAATTATTTGTCAAATAAAAATGATTTTTGTGCATAAAGAATATTGGTGAAATATGATAAAGCCGGCTTTGTATCAGCAATGCCTCTGGCTGATCTGTCTGTCTGCCTGTGGCCAGGGGACGACGAATTGGTACAGGATCGTGGTAGAAGGCACAAACTAATGAAGACCTATACCATCATATACCTAGCATTCAGTGAAGTCTGGCTGTGGATGATGATGATGGATAGCGTTACTCAGAGATGGTGAAAGAGACGCTCAGCGCTGCAGATCTAAATCTAAAAACCGACAAATAAACTAAAACTAAGAACGAAGAGTAGTAGAGCTCTTTGTGAAGGGCTCGTCCGGAGAAGTACTACCACCACGCCTTTTTCTGCTGCCAAGCAGCAACGCTGTGTTTCGGTTTGAAGAGTGTGGTCGCCGGTGTAATTACAGGCACATGAGGCTTAACATCTGTATGCCTCAAGTTGATGGACGCAGGGCAGGGCATCGTAGGGCACGTTCCTATTGTGCGTGACCTACGGGGAAATGTTTTGTTTATAGGTGATGGTACCACTTAACATCAGGTGGGCCATCTGCTTGCTCCATCAGCTAGTTGATTTAAAAAAAAAAAAAAAGCTACCTAGCCTGTCATTTGTTTCATCAAAAACCACCAGAAAATATACTACACGCTCAACTTTGCCAGGAGCGACAGATTTCAAGCCTATTGCATAAAAAGTTCACCACAAAATATATTCATTGTATTGGACAACTTCCACAAAGCCATCTAAAGCGAAAACAAAATAATAAATCCGTAGCTATTTGAAAAGTTAAACCCGTTTTGAGCATCAGACAGTCTACAAAGGCCAAATCCAATTTCAAGTTGGCGCCGTTTTACATGCAACAAGCGGCAAGTTAGCAAAATAAAGCGCTTTTACACGTGGCGTTTTTGAACATCAAGTACAATGTTGAGGTTTAGACGTGTATTTAAATTAGGCACATGAGTTTATTGAAAACTACGAGGAACTATTTATCAAGGCTAAAGTAGATTCTGGAAAAGATCACGATTGTCAAACTTAATTACTACTAATTGGCTATAAATAAAGTTAGAAAATAGTAGGTATGAAAATCAGTAAATAGGTGATTAAAGGCTGTTGTATTCGCGAAAACTTATGATTCATTTATTGAATCTTGACCATTTTGTTTGGTTAAAACATCAATGAAAAACTTTGATCCGATCTCATTCTATGCTATGGCCATGACACTGAAGGTTAACTATTGCTAAGAGGTCCATCCATCCAGTTTTATTCCCGACAGTAACGCCTCGTGCGCACTGTGCCAAAGTACCCTCATACTCCGGATTCTTCCAGAACTATGCACGGGAATAAATAAAAAAGTTCCCCTCCCCCCCTGATGTAGGTACATAGGCTGAAGTCGGAATTATATTATACCGCAGCATCTAGATTACGTAAATATTTTTGTTATTAGATGCGGAGACTTACGAGTTTTATTTGGATCTCCGTTTTTTATCGAAGCGAGGTTTTCATGTGGATATTGAATGAGGAGAGGTAGTGGGGATTTATTTTCTGGTATTTTTCGAAGCTATGTACTTAGAGTATTTATTTTATTTTATTTGGGAAACAAACAGTACAATGGATCAGTAAAACTAAACATACAGAAACACATAAACCAACTAAGCTTACTCAAAGTATAATAATATAATGACAGCCTACATAGCTCAGTTGGTAGTAGCTCTGCCTTCTGCGCCGTAGGTCGTGGGTTCGATTCCCACCGTGAACAAACATTTGTGTGATGAACATAGATATTTGTTCCCTGTCTGGGTCTTATATTATAAGTATGTATTTACAAAAAAAAGTATTTAAGTAGCTATCTGGTTCCCATAACACAAGCTTAGGCTTAGTTTGGGGCTAGATAGTGCTGTGTGGTAAGTCCACCAATATTTATTTATAATTTAATTATTTATATAGGTAGCTCTTTAATTATTATTTCTTAGAAAATATAATTGTGTTTAAGTGTAAATTATTGTATTGCAATGAAAAACTAATATTTGTAGTGGTCTAAAAAATAAAAGCAGAATATTATTATATCTTGCTCGAATCAACACTTATTCCAGGTACAAAAATCTAATGAATAGGACGTTATCCCTGGAATCTATATTCATTTCAATGACACGCAATAACACGAAAATGGAGAAAAACTTAATTCGAGCCGTCTCCGCCATCAACTGCCTGAAAAACATGTCTAATAAAGACATACACGCTGACTTGGTGGAATCATTGTGGGACTCTGTTCCTTCATATCATCACTACATAATAGTATAAAACAAAGTCGCTTACTCTGTCCCTATATCCCTATGTCCCTATGTATGCTTAAATCTTTAAAACTACGCAACGGATTTTGATGCGGTTTTTTTTAATAGATAGAGTGATTCTAGAATAAGATTTTTGTGTATAATACATGCATGATATAGTAGAAAAACAATGTGCGTTATCATATAATTGGACGCCGCCGGCGCGCCGGTGCAAGGAGTTTAAGCGAGCATCATTAATTTAAATTATCATTAATTTTGGATCAGCCCTAATAAAATAACATTTTGCAGAAGTTAATATTCCATACGTGACAGGTTACAAGCCCATCACCGCTGTTAGAACACTAACTGGTTTCCGCACGATGTTTTCCTTCACCGTCTAGAGCACTGACATTGCGCACTTAAAATTTTTTCGATTGAAAAGTCCATTGGTGCGCGATCGTATTCCAATCTGCGACCTCACGATCATAAGGCGGGGTCACTTTCACTAGACCACCAGTGCTCTTAGTTAATTAGTGCCAAAAAATAGGGGTTTGTTTATATTCAGTGTAATTATTGTGCTAATGGTGTGGAAAAGGAATGAAGTGACAACACTGGGTAAACTTTTAAAATACCTTGTTTTATCTGGCTATTCAGTATGAACTTTGCTAGCTCAAATACAATAAATAAATATTGGATATATAGTTTTAATTTAATTGGATTTATTTTAAAATGTTAATTAAATATTGTCAGCCTTCAGATATAGTTTGTTATTTAGTGTTTATGTGTGCGATAAGTTGTGTAGAGGTAGCTTTACAGCCTCCTTGGGAAAGTAGCCGCATCTTATGCGACAGTCACATTTACAGCCTCCTTGGGAAAGTAGCCGCATCTTATGCGCCGCCTTTATGCGACAGTCACATTTACAGCCTCCTTGGGAAAGTAGCCGCATCTTATGCGCCGCCTTTATGCGACAGTTACATTTACAGCCTCCTTGGGAAAGTAGCCGCATCTTATGCGCCGCCTTTATGCGACAGTCACATTTACAGCTAATATGAGCTTTGATAGGCTTATTAAGTACACTTCAGTGGAACGATGCTTTTTATTGCACTTATTTACCTGATTAAGGGGGAGATAACGTTGGGAGTTTACAGCGTGATAAAATCTGAAACGAGAGAATCTGTAGGATTCAAGGTCGCTGATGTAAAAGAGATATCAGGATTAGCAAGGTCAAGGCGGGCCATGAAAGGCCTCTCAGTGCAGTTGGTAGCTCTGATTTCTGCGCGTTAGGTTTTGGGTTCGATCCCCATCGAGTGAGTTAATATTATCAATCAATCAATCATTATTCATTTATTTGCAAAAGCATGGTACAGATACAAAGATGTCAGTAGTTTTAAAGTTTCACATATTTTTACCATTCAAGGTGTGCAAAAATTTAAGGAGGTACATGCATTATATTGAGGTCAGTGCTTAATTCACATAAAATTAAATTAAATGTAATTATCTGATCTCTACGCATGTTACAGTCATAATCATAGATGCCTATCTATGATGATATGCCCAAAGGCAATAAATGTTACTTTTGAAAAACAAAAGTTTACAGAACGGGTTAGAACAAGCTTACTAAAACACAAAAAGTGCACGTCTCAATATCGCGATAGAGGCTTCCCAGTTGATCGAGAGATAAGTCACGGTGGACACTACTTGATCGCGGTTCGAGCTTTGCTTTTAACTGTAAATTTAGCATGTACATGTTTCATTTTTATTTCTATTTTTATTTGAGTAACATGACATAGTTCGGTTGTGCCAAACTACGTCTGCACAGCAACTTAAGAGGAGAGGAGAGACTTTTGAAATTTCAACAAAATGTTCCTGTCTCACTATATGCCGCCGCCGCGCCCCAAGCAAGAAAGGTACAACTGCAGCTCAGACCGTTTTATGTACATAATTATTGATCAAAACAGCATTTCGTAGTCGACTATTTACTCCCCCAAAGCATGCCCATTTTTTTTATTTTTTTTTAATGTAATTGAATAAAGCCTATAGCTATATATGCCCCTACGTTCTCATTTTTTTTAATTTGTGCACGTTTTGTAGGAATAGACAAGTAAAGTGAGGCAAAAAGAGTAAACAGATGACAGTAATCCTCAAGCAGACCTTTACTGTCTCTACTTTATTGACCTTTACAAATGTCAAAGCGAAATCTTTCCTCACCTTCCGAACACGACCAAAAGACTTCTGTTAACATTATTTCCTGTCGAGCAAGGACACGCAAAACAAGCAAATTTCCACGTTTATCGATGACTGTACATTCTTTGTACATTTGTGACGAAAAGCAATAACGCAGAAACAATTTCTCGATCGACTTGAACGCAATTGACGTTAGGAGACAAACGATGTGCGAACCTGACTTTCAAATTTGGAATGTTCTAGATCAGTGTTTCCCCAGCATGTTTCTGCCATGGCCTATAATTTTTATACTGTTGTTTCAGATTAATTATAGAATAGCTTTAAGGCTGTTATTTGTTTGATCATGTAAAGCTTACAACAAAAAAATACAAATAGCAGTTCGCCCAGCTGTACATTAAATTATTTATATAAAAAAATAGATTTATAACATTTAAATTAATAAATATGTTTTTATGTATAATAAAAAATATCTATCTATATAAGTATATAATGTATTAAATATATCAGTTATCTAGTACCCATAAAGTGTTATGCAAGTGTTTAAGTGTTAAGCTTTGAGTAGCTTACTTTGGGGCTAGATGATGCTGTGTGGATTGTCCCGCATTATTTATTTATTTATTTAAATGAAACCTTATAAATGTTTTTTTTGTGTTTATATCTGCAATCAGTCTCCAATTGACTTTAAGCAGGTTTGGTGTATGTGCAAGACATGTTGAGGAATTTTTCCAGTGATAAATTCCCCTTTATTCATTAATCATGAGTCTAATAAATGGTGAATGATTTTTTGTGTAACTGAAGTTTTTATTTGATTACTACATTGTCTCTTTTTTTTCCATTTAAAGTTTTGTATTTTAATAGCAAGTATAAAACGTACAAAAACATGAAACAGTTGCCATAACTTGTTTTTTTGTCACAAAAACATTATTTTTTATGACACCAAGATGGATTACGCAAATATTTGGTTTCGGTGGGTTTGAACGCATGGTTTACAGCGCAGATGACAGATTAACTACCCACTGAGCTGTCCGAGCCAATATTTATAAATTACAAAACCTTTAAAATTATAAGAGAAATAAAAAAAAATATATATAAACAATAATATGTTTTTTACCCAGCTGGCTTAGAAAAGTAATTTCGTCAAAAAGCCTTAGGACACGCGAATCAGGCCTTAAATTAGGGCACAAGGATTCTGATAGAACGGTTTTATTAAAATCCATCTCGACAACTGAAGAAATTATAAATTCCGGCAAATTTGTCATGCCAAGGGTTGGGTGGGACATGAATTCTTATTGCTACTGTCATAGCTACAGCTACCCGTGGAAACATACGGGAGGCTAAATTTAAAAAAACGGTATTTATTCAGTAGGTTTTTAACTTTCGCGATCATAACACATAATTAATTTGAAATATTACACGGGTATTTATCGCGTTTTACCTTTAATACCCGTGTAATATTTCAAATTAATTGTGTCTTAAAGCTAGGTGAATTTAGGTGCTATTACTTTTTAGTTCATACGATTCAATTCATTTGATAAAGGGGCTAAAGCGCTGCGTAAAAATGTCTACGAATTTACAAAAAACCTACGTAGGTACCTACGAAGTATAAATATGAGGTTAATGTTTAAGGTTACCACGAAGGGAAATCGCCATAAGCTATATATAATTTTTGTGGTATAGTAAACAAGGACTTATTAATAACGCCGATCATTTTCATTATGATAGCGTCCCCGTGAGAATTGCACCCCAGTAAGTTCCGCCCCCCGGTCCCTTCGACGGGGTGTGGGTAATGGATCCAAATCGATCCCTTTTAATATATATTTAGAGCTTGAGACTATCGGTCCAATGCCGATTCTCTCCGAGTCCAGAGGCTGTGTTCTATTATAATCTTATTTTGAGTAAGAGTAGTAGAGTTCTTTGTGAAGGGCTCGTCCGGGGAAGTACTACCACCACGCCTTTTTCATCCGCCAAGCAGCATTGCTGTGTTTCGGATTGAAGAGTGTGGTCGCCGGTGTAATTACAGGCACATGAGGCTTATCATCTGTATGCCTTGAGTTGATGGACGCAGGGCAGTACATCGTAGGGCACGTTCCTTTCGCCCGTGACTTACAAGGCAAAGTTTTGTTTTAGACGATGGCTACCATTATCAGGTGGGCCATCGGCTTGTTCCATCAGCTAGTTGTATAAAAAAAAAAGAAGTGTGTATAGGTAGGTCGTGAACTAATGGATTTTTCACTAGAAAATGTGTGTGCGCGCTACCAGTTCTCTCAAATGGTGAAAAGGTAAAGAAAAATGTGAGAAAGCCACAAATAATCTTGAGTTATTGATTGGTATTCCGGTATCAAAGGACAGAGCTACTACTTAAAAACTACCAATTTTAAAATCAAACTTGAAGCAGTGACCTGACTTTTCCTATGATTTCTGTACGTTTATTGTGTTAAAGGATGATCAACAGGATAACTATCACTACAATAGGGCTTTAATATGAAACATTTGACATCAGTCCTATCATGACATTTGACATCAGTCCTATCATGACATTTGACATCAGTCCTATCATGACATTTGACATCAGTCCTATCATGACATTTGACATCAGTCCTATCATGACATTTTGAAAGTGGTTTATTAGATAGATAAAAAATTCTATAATGCACACAACAAAAATGTATTGCACACAGGCGAACTAATGCTAGAGAGCATTCTCTTCCTCAACCTTTGTGAAGTTTTGAAAAATCGGAAAGGCCAGTTTATAAGACGAAGTAAGTCGTAAAATTCCCTTCTTTTGTAATGATTACAATAGATTACATTACTTTGGTAATGAGAGGTCTCTGTGCACTGGCGCCCATACTGCATTGTACTTTTTCGTAGCGTCTTTTTTTCAAAGTCAAAGTCAAAATATGTTTATTCAATAAAATCACAAGGATCATTTTGAAATGTCTTACAGCTAGGTGACTCTAGTGCTTCTGTCTCCATTAATTTGCATTTTGTTACCCTTAACTGGCACCAGAGTCACCTAGTTTGAAGACAGTTCAAGATGGTCCTTGTGATTTTATTGAATAAACATATTTTGACTTTGACTTAAATATCAATCTACTAAACATTGTATAGTGGTTTCCGGAGCTTTATTTCTACAAGTTGGCACCACCCCATTCCACGACTACGTGAGCAGGTTCTGCCGAGTGGAATGTCTTGGGCTCCCATATTGTAGACATGTTGATTCAGGGGACAGGAACCTGTCAGGTTTGCCACGAATTAGTTCAGGCTATATAGGTTTATTGAAATGACGTAGCAATCAAGACGGAAAGTGCTGAAAGCTTGATATGTAGTTCAACCCTTAAAATCCACGTGGGCTGGTGTTGCCAATTTAGGTCGGCTTACACCTCCTGTAACAATAAATCGAAGCACCCTTGAGAACAACCTACACAGTACCATAAATAAACAGCGGAGGACTTAATACATCCAAATATCTAAATATCTAAACATTTGCGTTCAACATTGGTAACAACAATATGTAGGACACTTATTTTCGCTGCATACTATCAAAGTAGCAAAACTCTTAGTAAGGAGATCGTCCGGGGAAGTACTACCATAACTAGTTGGTAAACTTACAGGTTCATATAAATGCATTACATTGATAGATACATTAGACAATGGGCAGAATATTAGGCGTTCCTATCGTGTAATATAAATGCATTACCTTCTTTTGTTCCTTTAGGCCTGGGCGCATGGAACTGGCACCATATTCCTAGCTTTAAGACTTTGCAAAGTTTTCTTTTTTTTTAACAACTAGCTGATGGAACAAGCCGATGGCCCACCTGATAATGGTAGCCATCGTCTAAAACAAAACTTTGCCTTGTAAGTCACGGGCGAAAGGAACGTGCCCTACGATGTACTGTCCTGCGTCCATCAACTAAGGCATACAGATGATAAGCCTCATGTGCCGTAATTACACCGGCGACCACACAGTTCAACCCAAACACAGCGTTGCTGCTTGGCGGCAGAAAAAGGCGTGGTGGTAGTACTTCCCGGACAAACCCTTCACAAAGAACTCTACTACTCTTAATCCTTGTGATCCAACTGAATAAATACCTATTGACCTTCACATTGAATGCTTAGTTCTAGGTGAGTGTATCATGCCGTTTGGCCGTCTGATTGTTCTAAATATTAATTGTAGTTTAAAAATACTATCTCAAAATTATTGAAAAGTTCATAGGTCCATTCAAATATGCTCCGAACAGTTACTTCCGGTTTTTTTTAAGATGCTTTCTACCCTTTAATAAGAAGGATAACATTTCTCTACGTTTTCGGTCCATAGAGTTTGATACAAGCTCAACAAATTACCAATTCAAATTAATTTGGGTTTATGAAGGTAATCACTTCTGACAGAGATAACGGTGCAATAAATTTAATGATTCTAATTGGACGATTTACTCGCTGGGTTGTTAATTTCGTTCTTGGAAATGTGTTTTGAAAGTAAAAAGAAAACAGTTTCACGACTTTGAATTTTAAGCACGGTTTGTATTCCCTCAGATTCTGAACTTTGTACTAATTACCTTAGATTCTTTACGGGTGTCTGATGATCTCATCAGACAGTGGTCAAAGGTCTTTCAGTCAGAGCCTAGGTTCTTCCAAATAAATTTGGCAATCCTACTAATGTTATAAACGCGAAAGCTTGTAAGTACGGATGGATGGATGGATGTTTGTTACTCTTTTGAATAGCCACACTGGTCGCGCACGATATGAATGTGCTGATAAGCAAGCTCTGCCTCCATCAACTTCAGGTATAGTGCGCATCACGCAAAAAGAACGCCAGAAGGAGGGGAAGGGGGTGTGATGGCGCGTTTGTTTTGTATGCGCAAACACATCCACTGTTCCACTCCACTGTTTTCAAGCGTTCTTTTTAGTTGACGCCACCTATATACAGATAAAGTCTGTTATTTTACCAGTAACCACACCCCCTTCAAACAAACACAGCAACGCTGCTTGCTATCAGAAATAGGACTGGTTGTAGTATTTCCCCGGAAGAGCCCTTCACAAAGAGCCACCACTATCACTCTTGATGATATTCCAAGAGGTAAAGCTAAGAATGCACTCGCTTAAAACTTCACACAATACAAAACAGTATTATACTTTTGGGATCAGCAAACTCCTACAAACTAAGCCTTCAATTGGCAAACAGTAAGCGTGGAACAGGTGTCTTATTGCATTGACATAAGACTCTAAATGTCGTCTAAAATTGAGATGTGTGGCTTAGTCGGTATCAACGTTGAGAATTTTGTTCTATTTATCTTGGAGCCGCTGAAGCCCAAATTTGGAGCAATCTACCAAATTGCAAACACTCGTTGTGCTTGCGTTGTTGATAGGACATTGGACACTTTCAGTGGAGTCAGGTTATTCAGTAATAAGTAAAAATTCTTTGAAAGATCTCGCCCGGAGAAGTATAAAATTTTTGCTGTAATTACAGCCACATGAGACTTACGTCAGAGTGATGACGCGTTATGTTATCTTCAGTGTTTTCAGTATCTTCACAATCCTTTCATTGTTCTTCTAGGCTTGGCTTGAAATTGGCACTTATATTCACCTAGCTTAAAGTCGATTCAAAGGGTTTCTCCTGTTGATTCATATCAATAAATACCTTTTGCTAGGTGGATGAAACTTTTCGTATCCTTTTTTGTATAATTTATTAATTATCATCTAGCATGACAAAGATACGAAGTATTATCTCTTATTTCAAGAGTGTCGAATGCACAGTCTTTAACGATCGTGATACCCAGCCTCAACGCGAGTCTAGTTTGAAAATCAAACACGACTAAATCCCATTAATACGTTTATTGGCATCGAAATTAAATTTCCAAACGCGATATTATACTATTCTGTTTGATTGAAGAAGGATGTCAATAATTTCACACAACTAGCTACCGACCCGCGGCTTTGTTTACGTTTACTGAGTTTTTCATGACAATTACAATCTTGTGTGTGACACATGAAACTTCCAGTACTAGACTGAGAGGATGAAAAGTTTTTATGCAACGAAATGTATTTAAATCAGTAACAAAGATTACAGTAACGTATTCGATAATTGTGCCACCCACTGAACAAGTAAACCTTAAATATAAAATCACTGAACTTATCAACTGAAAATTGTTTTTGATCCTAAAAAATTCTTGTCAAAAGTTATTTCTATTTTTAAAAATAATAAAAATGTTAAGGTATTAATTCAGTTGTATCACAAGGTTCTATGAAATGTGCGATGTGATGTGTTCTATTTTAAAAAAATATAAAAATGTCAAAGTCAAAAGGTATTAATTCTGTTGTACCACAAGGTTCTCTGAAATGTGCGAAAGAAATGTACATAGAACTAGCTAATCCCTTGTTATCTTAACATCGTTCTACCGTTCATTTGAAAACATTACAACCTTACCTACCTATTTGATTCCATTCTAAGTCCATCTCTACAAAGGATACAAGGGGTATAAACAACCAGTATCCTTAAAATCCGTTTCCGTTGGCAATCAGATTGATTGGAAGGGAAAATTTTCATTTCAGATATCTCTGAAACTATTTCTGAAGGGCCCTCAATCGGTGAAGGAAAACATCGCGAGAAAACCAGTCAGTATTCTAGCCTCGGCGATGAGCTTCGAACCTGTTATGTAAGGCCAACCAACTCAACTACTGCTTCTTCTTGTTATCGTGTCCAAACCACAACCAAAACTTTTGAGTTAGTGCAGTGACAAATATATTTATATATTATTTATTTATTTATAATGTGTCGCCTTAAGTAGAGACTGTAAGAAAAGTGTCAATGGACACATTCTTAGTTAATACTTATTCTATAAAATTAAGTCAAAAAAAATTACTCATTAGCCTATACTTGGCTAGATTGTAATGATATTAGGGTACCGCATCTCATGCGTAAACTAATTTAGTAAAAAAAAACTTGTTCTTCCAAAACACAACAAACTATTGCAAAATATGGGTACCAACCTTAGACTACGTGTCACACATCCTGCAGGGATGTAAGTGAGCCTTATTCGATTAAGTTGTAGGTTATAAAGTTATACGTTAGAATATATTTATATGGACATCGATTAGTTTGCTAGGAGCGTAAACATTTTACAAATAAATAAAAAGTCAAAAATTGGGCTCGTCCGGGATTTGAACCCGGGACCTCTCGCACCCTAAGCGAAAATCATACCCCTAGACCAACGAGCCAACTGAATGGTTCGTCGAAATAACTTATTCGATTGTAAGAACTGGTTTAAAAACATTTGGGCATTTGACGTCATCACCTTTCACTTATCATACTTATAATCCACCATAGAGCCGCAAGGTAATCAAATACATAATAATGATAATTTCATGATTGTTACGTCTAAAATGACCTAAAACTATTAAGAATTTATTTTGGTAACCTAATAACTTCAGTGTAAGATACAAAAAAATAAAACCCGATTTTACATACATACTTGATGAACCACTAAGTCATTTTTTCTTTAGTTAGTCGCATTTTTTATATTACACATCTAAGTTACTTTTTGACAGACATGAAGCACCAACTTTTATCTTTTCAAATATATTTTTTTAGGTAATAAATAAATAAAATAATGCTGGACAATACACACAGCACCAACTAGCCCCAAAGTAAGCTACTCAAAGCTTGTGTTATGGGTACTAGATAACTGATATATTTAATACATTACACACTTACATATATAGATATTTTTTTATTATACATAGATAAGATAGATAGATAATTTTCTAGTTTATGTAAAAATCCCATATACTCGTAGATGACCATTCAGGGTGTAATCCCAACTAATATTATAAATGCGAAAGTAACTCTGTCTGTCTGTCTGTCTGTCTGTCTGTTACGCTACCTCTCAACCGATTTTGATGAAATTTGGCACGGATAATCTTTAGACCCTGAGAAAGAACATAGGCTACCTTTTATTGCGAAAAAAAAGAGATGAAGAGATTTAAAGTACGCAGACGATGTCGCGGGTACCAGCTAGTAATAAAATATGTGTCTACGTAACGTCGTACGTAATGCTCGTCTTCCAGTTCCAGATCTTACTGACTTATGTATCCAAGAAAGAACCACAAACACGATGAAGACGTAGTAGGTTCTAGAGCTTCTAGACATGAAATAAGGATGTTCTTAATGGAGTGGAAGATTGCGTGCGTGGTAGCCGCTAATGGTGTAACAGATGGGGTATTAAGGAAACTGTTACCGTCTATTAGCGGATATCGACAGTTTTAACCTTTAAGGCTCTGGCGACAGCGGCTCGCAATTTCGAGGTGCAATTGGCTATTATTTCATTTTATTTCATTTCGGGGAGGTTGTTTGAAAGAATAACTCTAAAGTGACACGCATGTGGAAATGTGCTTGAGTCAGAAATCATTTTGGTATTAGGTAAACGTAAGACCAAACATACTAATACCAAAATGATTTCTGATTCGGGCATGTTTCCCTTATACATATTATTGTATTATTTGTGTTCGAACAGTATTTATGCGTGTCACTTTAGAGTTATTCTTTCAAACAACCTCCCCGAAATGAAATAAAATGAAATAATAGCCAATCGCACCTCGAAATTGCGAGCCGCTGTCGCCGGACCCTTAAGATTTAATTTCTAGGCAGCTAACCAACGTACATACATATTCTAGATAAATACTTGTAATATATAAATACGTTTTACCATCCGGGCATACCATTTATCGCAATGTTTTGGTCATTTTAATATCTTGACGTTGTTTGATGATGACGGATATGATGAAAAAGACTCATGCTTTCTCCTTTTAATTTTTAATAAAGTTTTCTGTGCAATATCAGCCTGAAAAATTCCACTAATGAACATAGGTATGCATTCTCCTAAACATCAAGATTAACCTTTAATAATTTCCCGACGTGTCGGCTATGTTGCAATAGCCGTGGTAATTTCAAATTAATTATGTGTTATGATCGCCAAAGTTTGAAAAACACCTTCAAGTTAAAGTCAACGGTTGGATTTAATTGTCACAAGGATTACTACAATAAGCTATAGCAGTCTGTTCTTAGGTGGTAGGGAGGGATACAATGTTTTTTTTTCATGGTCGCATTTCATGAACCTTTCTCCACAGCGGTCAGTCCCAGTAAATGTCGTAGTCCACTAATAATTACGGAGATCGGTTTCCAGAGACCAGCTGGTAATGGTGGGTAACTCAGGATGGTAACCGGAGAACTGGTAATGCTTGCGTCTAGACCCTCTTGCCTCTTAATAGCTGATCGTTAGAATAGATTGGAGGTGCGATACGTAGGGTCGGGAAAACTATCGATAGTTGGCGTAACCTTTCTAAATAATTAGGTAAAAGGAAAAGCAGAAATCTAATAACTTTGCAACCATGTATTGAACTGAAAAAAAGGGTGTTGTCTGCCAAAGCTAACCGAATACTTATTTTATTTTGTAATATTATCATAGAGCGGTAGGTAAAAAGTCGCAAGTTGGTTGGGTCGCGTTTGAACTGGCAACTTGATTCATTTAGCTTTAGGACGTTTCAAAGAGCACCTTGATACATTTAGCGTAAGACGATCCTTGTGATTTCTTGAATAATTACCTAGATAATTAGTAAGTATTTACATAAACAAAGTAAATCAGGTATTAGATTCCCAAAGTACATGTGCTGCTTAGTTTGGGACTTAATAGTGTTGTGTCAATTGATATTTATTATTCTTGTTATTTATCAACACCTTTTTGACTTTGAAGTTCACATTAGTCAGACCAGTCTGCATTTTATCGATGATATCGTTCCCTGCCCTACGTTAGAGGCGAGTGACGTTAATCACAGGTGAACCCCAATAATGAAGTTTCTAGTTAACTTCACGATTACAGCTGGTTTTACAACCATAGATGGATTAAGTCTGTTTTTTTATTACAGTGAAAATATACCATCTTTTGAGGACTTACCATGGTAAGTGACGATGTAGTCGACGTTGGAGCAGAACGGTCAAGACAATAAACCAGCTGCGCCCCGCGGCTTCACCCACGTAGTTTTAAATCCCACGGGACAAAGTAGCCTATGCACTATTCCAGACTATAATCTATCTCTGTGCCAAATTTCATCCAGATCCATTCATCCGTTCTGGCGTGATTGAGAAACAAACATTATATATAAACTAGTTGCGCCCCGCGGTTTCACCTGCGCAGATTTAAATCCCGCGGTATTCCCGCGGGATAAACAGTCTATGTGTTATTCCAGACTATAAACAATCTCTCTGCCAAGTTTCATCCAGATCCGCTCAGCCGTTCCGGCGTAAAAGAGTAACAAACATCCATCCATCCATACTTACAAACTTTCGCGTTTATAATATTAGTAGGATTAATAATATCTAAACATAATGCAGATATTTCAATAACATCGTCATTCACAGCCCGACTTAGGGCAGCCACGCGACTTGGGCTGCCCTCTTACCGCTTACTACGCCAAAAATTGTATTACTGGACCTTTTTATAATATATTCTATCGATATACATATTCATCGACATATATCATTTAATCCCAACACTAATACACAAAGCGGTCGTTAATCACCGGCTTGTTTAATAAAGTTCTTCTTTTCAGCAGTACCTATCACTTCTTTTGTTTTTGTTTCGCGCACTAATTGGGGCTAGAATTAGATCTAGGGCTAAGATAACTTGCTTTAGGTAGGGGTATGTAGGGGTGCTAGGTCGGGTAACCTCCTCGTGGTGCACCCTGGTAACACCATGAAACACGCCTGCAGAGTACTGCGGACGTGTTTCATGGTGGCTAATAATCCGACACGGCGGGCCTCTCCACGTGTCCCTCTGATCAGCAGAGGGCACAGTGTGATGAGGCAGGGCAGACCTTTTGGTCTGCCCAGGTGGGTCTGGGCTGTTTAGACAGCCCGGATGGACGAGGCGGTAGAGCGCGCGCGAGAGACGCCTTAACTTCTCGCGCCGCTACGTGGTGAATAGCGGGAGAAGACCTGGGGGCACCTTCTCCCGCATTGCACATATTCACCACTCCCGTCGGGCGGGAACGGCCGAGCACTCGCGGTCGTTCCCAGGCCCCTCCCTGCAAAGGGGGGGGGGGGGGGACGTGCGGGCCCCGCCGTAAAGGTGGGGACATTTGCGGGCCCCGCTGTAAAGGCGGGCGGTCGTCGGCAGGGGACTGGATGAAAAGGCTCTGCCAGTTTCCCAGTTCCCCTCCAACAAAGACGACGCAGGAGTGCCGCTGGGTTGTTTAGTGGGTATACCGGTAGCGGAAACCGGGGAGTCCCACATATCCCTCCCATCCTCCTAAGGGGGGGAATGCGTAACGCATTTTTCCCAGCGTCAAAAAAAAAAAAAGGGCCAGAGCACAACAGCCAGTGAACAGCACGTCCGTGGATAGTTAATGTTAATGTATGAGGTTTTCAAATCTGTCACTGTAATGTTTCAAACTAGATGCCTTTAAATACAGGTTGTCGGAGGAAGCTCAGGATATGGAGGACAAAAATCCTTGAAAGAGGCCTTTGCCCAGCAATGGGACAACGGAAAGACAAGAAAAATAAATGTGTCAAACTTGAAAACACCTAAAACACCTTGAAAGCAGTTTAGAGCACCTTAGAGTATTTCGTTTTTTTTTCGAGAGTACCTACCTAATCAAGCCAATCAGGCGAAGCCTAGGTTTACCGAGTTATAGAACAGATAATTTTTTTTTTTTTTTTGTAAGTAATGGATGTTCAGTATTGTGTCTAGCCTCGCACGCTAAATCAGTGGCGACAAAGTTTCAGCATAAAATCAATTTTCCGTCAACGTATGTCCCGGAATAACGCTTAATATGAGCACTTATGACGAAACTTGGGGAATTTCCCCATAATAGTTGGCAACTTTGACGTGTTAACAAGTTTGTTGTCGCAATTTGGTTGCTGTCGGATACGTTTAGGGGAGAACGGGGACAATACGGTGGCTTTGTGGATTACACGCTGTTTAGTTCTGACAAGCTTATACAACGTGTGTGACGTAATCCCTCTATTTTGGGTTAATCCTTTCATCTTCGTTATACTAATATGTGTTTCAGTATCTTTTTCTTTGAAAGCACTAGTGGTGGCGACCACACCTTCCAATGCTGAAGTCACCTCAAACCAATGAGTTTTTCTGTTCAAAAATTATGTGCATAGTGCGATATTAAACGGTGAAGGTAAATATCGTAAGTAAACCGGTATTTCATAGAACCTAAGTTCCAAAAACATTTTTTTTATACAACCAGCTAATGGAACAAGCAGATGGCCTACCTGAAGATAAGTGGTAACCATCACCTATAACAAAGCATTGTCACGTAAGTCATGCACGATAGGAACGTGCCCTACGATACACTGCCCGCGTCCATCAACTTGAGGTAGGTATTTTGTTAAGCTTTCTATGCCTGTAATTACACCGGCGACCACACTCTTCAAACCGAAACACAGCGTTGATGCTTGGCGGCATAAAAAGGCGTGGTGGTATTTCCCCAGCCGACCCCTTCACAAAGAGCCATACTACTCTTAAAGACAAGACATTTTGTCAAGAGCTCAAAAGAAGCCTCTGTTATGCGCATTCGAAATAAACTAGTGACCCGCCTAAAAGAAAAAATATCTTTAACTTAAAAGAATGTGAAAGACACTTTAGAGATCCAACAATCCGATTTGTTTATTTTTAAATAGAAATAATATCTATAGATGCTAATCCAGAATTTATCACTGCAATAGTATATCCCCATTTACCACGATGAAAATCTAATGCAAAATACCCGTTCCCTAAAAGTGCCGTATTTTAATCCCCATTCTAATATCTGGAAGTTTAGATTTACGATCGCAGCGCCACCTGCCGCGGTTTCGTGAAATACATCTGCAGAGCAATGGCGGCCAGAGGTATCACTTAGGGTGATCGAGTGCGTGGCTTTGTAAATGAACCTGCCGGAATAAAATAAATCGAAGTCTGAATTTGTGGACTGTGTTTTACTGTAGTTTTTGCCGAAATTTTCTTAACTTTTATTATGACAGCATTATTAAGTATGCATAATATTGGGCGTACCTTTATCATTAGGCATTCTTGACAGCATAATATTTGGTAAAACCCTTGAGAATATTTACAGTGCCTAAGAATTAAAATTATTAAAAAAAACAAGATTTATAGTTTTTTTTGTAGATAGTTATTGTTCAAAGCGGACCTTCTTCTTTTCTTTCTTTATATTAGGATCATCAACTTTTGTCGCTGACTGTTCAATACCAGGGAATTGTACTCGCATCCATCGCTTTCGATACTCGGTTACAAGGTTACTCTGTTACAAGAAATTCCAAAGTTTAACTAAGAAGTAAGCGTTAATTAAGTAAGACTCAGATGAATTAAAGTACTTGAAAGTTAAGGTCATTTAAGTCTTTACTTTAAATAGAGCACGTACGTGAGTGTAGGTAAATTATGACGTTGGGCACAAGTAATGCACAGCGAGAGGGAAACGTAAATAAGTAAGCCCCAGCAAGTTTTTGTTAGAAAACTAAAAAAGCTTCATTACTTTACTCCCCAGGCATGGTAGATATCCCCTCAGCTCGAAAAGGCTTCTTTTGTACAAGAAACATCTTATTAACTGTTATAATTTAGGCGCCAGTTCCAAGTCAGGCAGCGCAGACAAGAACCATTTTTATAAAAATGATTTGTTCTAACACCATTTTCAATATATTCAAACACTCGCGCATTTTAACCTCATCAACAAAAATCCAACTTTTTAGCATAAAATACATTCTCAAAAGTCTCTGTATACAGTCTACTCTGGTCGTCGATGGTGTGGTTCCTGTATGACGTCATTTAATTTTATTCAAACACTCGCATATTCTGAGCCTCATCCATTATTTCATTCGGCTTTTTATCATAAATTTATTCTCAAAAGTCTCTGTAAACAGTCTACTCTGGCCGTCGGGCGTGCTCGCCGATTGCAAATTAAACAGTGTGAAGTGCGCAAATAAAAAAATCCAATCGCGTTTTACTCCTCGTATTAAGAGTGCTCCAATATTCGACGACTTTTATTGGTATCTATAATCTTATCTCTTCGAATTTGATATCTATATCTTCGGGTTTACGGTTTATTTATGGTTGTAGATTGTATTTGATTCGGTTTTAACCTAGCTAGGTCTTATTTTTATCTAGCTTTTAAGCCTACCATTTTTCAATTTTGTTACCAATGAATTTTAGATGTTTAATTATTTTAAGATAGAATCGATACCTACTTTTTTAATATTCACACAATATTATTATGATATCACTGAAAATGTAAATTTCCTTGGATAATCGAATTTAATAAAACACATAAAAATTAATAAAATTATTTTAAAAGTTATATAGCATAATTAGGAGCTATATTTCTTACTTATTAACGTGACATCACTGCGCGGCCCTGACGGAAGACCAGCGTTAGTTGCTAGCCAACTGACTTAATGCTGAGTCAGGGACCGTTTTGCTTTTTCTTAATTTCATAGGTATCTTAGTAGTATTATTTTTTTTTCTTTGTATTATGTTTGTTATTTATAAGTGCCTAGTTAAGTTTTTGCAAATAAATATGTTTTCTTTCTTTCTTTCTTTCTTAAATAGTTAACAAAACTGCATCCAATACAAAACCGACAAGCGAACAATTCAATTCACCAATACTGGATCTAAAGCTTCATTCTAAATCCCAGTATATCACCGTTTTCGAAAAACCCCTAACAAACGTCAACCGTGAAAAAACATAAATCTAGCTGACACAGAATATACACTAGTGCTCTCAGTGAAATAGTGTGTATCCAGTACGACACAAATAACCTGTAGTCGACCAAATAATTCAGATGCCACTAAAAAAGAGATGCACAAAAAAAATAAGATTTTTTTTATTTATAAATCTTAATTTTTTAAATTTTTAATAATAATTACTGAATTTTATTTATTCGTAGCATGAAGCTGACATACTTTTGACTACGCAGCGATATTATATTGAAATTATTGTCACTTTAGAATGATTTCACTTGCATAAAGCACCTATATAATTAACAGCTAGGTCCATCAGTTCAGGAGTCATTTTGATTCAAAAACCCATTTTAATCCCTGAGTTATTAGTTGAGTGCGGGATTCACACATATGATTGGCTGAGCCAACTTATAGGTAGCTTGTAAACTATTAGAAATCTAAAACCAACTGGGTATGTCAAAAATGTTTCAGTAAATGATTTGAGAAACGGATTTGACTTCAGGACTAATGTCCCCAGGCACGAGATATTCTCACGGATATCTTGGGATCAAGTCACATCAATCGCGTTTCAGTGAAATCAACATTAAATGATTTATATTATAATTATTATACACCTAATTAGATACATATTATGATTATTATAATCATATGAATTGAATACTGAAAATGTGCTCAAACATTGCGTCCTTCGTAGATAATCCATCAAATAGTTCCATTTTCCATCTCCATTAATCATCAATTTTAGGTACATTCACACTACACTGAGTCTTTGTTGTGCCATTAAGTGACTTTGAACCCTATTTATACACCCAGTAAGCTTGTATTTCACTTATCAGTGTCGAGCTGGCAAGGCTTATTACCTAAAAACAAGATGCTATCGATAACATCCCGAATAATTTAAGAAAATCAGGTTTTTTATTCTGGAATAAGCAGATAGCTGTTATGTTAAGTGGTAACTATGACCTATTAAAAAGTGTTGCCTCGTGAGTCACGCACGATAATAATGTGCCATAAACTTGAGGCATCCTTATTCCATAAGTAGCTGTAAGTTCTACAATTTCACCGGTAACAAACTCTCTTTAAACTGAAGCAACGTTGCTTGGTGATATAAACGGTATAGTTTTCCTTGTCAGTTTTCTAGAGAGCCTTTTCTGTATTACGGTCATTTTTCTAGTTGGGTGTTTTTATACTTGGACGTTATCCCGATTGATAGTTTTAATATTTGGGTATTAGGTAATATTCTCGTGGACATTTTGCTCTTTTCACATAATTTAGTCGTGCAAATCCTTATTCCCCGGACGAGACCTTCACAAAGAGATGTAATGTATATTTTTAAAAGATTTATAATTTTGTCTTTAGTTAATGTTTTTATGCAAAACCTGTGTTTATATTTCAAGTAAAATATCTATCTATTTTTCTAATGACGCTATTGTACAAATCTCTATATGTCATCGGTATCGCTGTCTGACAAAGACTGACAAAACGCTCTATTTTCGATAAAACTAATGTGAATTATTAACGTCCATCGCTACTTGTCGTGAATTACATGGTCAGCCATATTTTATACGATGCCAATATTAAACTTTATCTTCTCACGAATAAAGTTCAATTTTATCTCACAACACGGCACTTGCTGACGTCTTGATGTGAAACATTTCATCGAAACTGTATAGTTGGCGAAAATGCTTTCTGATCTGTCATAATTAAGATTGATAATGGCTTGGCGCGGAACAAATAATCCGCTAGCTGTTGGAGATGATGAAGTGATCGCGTCGACTGATGGAGTGGTATCGTGATCGAATGAGGAGCCACTAGGGGCCCAATTTCACTAATTTATTTGATTTTTATAGCAAATTACCATGCCATGCTGTGTTTTGATTTGAAGACAGTCACATGAGGCCTATGCCTGAAGTTGATGAACGCATTTCAGTGCATCGTAGGGCACGGATCTATAATGCGTGACTTACATAGCAATATTTTGTTAAAGATGATCGTTACCATTTAACATCAGGTGGACCATTTGCTCGTTCCATCAGCTAGTTGTATAAGAAAAAATATCTTATTTTACCTAATGAATATTAAAAACTATTAAATTGTATGTGCGCAATGCCGGTGGTTATGAACGGAAAGTGACAACATCGTGAGGAAACCATTCGGTATTGTAACAAAGTTAAGGGTTCGGCGACAGCGGCTCGCAATTTCGAGGTGCGATTGGCTATTATTTCATTTATTTTATTTCGGGGAGGTTATTTGAAAGAATAACTCTAAAGTGACACGCATAAATACTGTTCGAACACAAATAATACAATAATATAAGGGAAATATGCTTGAGTCAGAAATCATTTTGGTATTAGGTAAACGTAAGACCAAACATACTAATACCAAAATGATTTCTGATTCGGGCATGTTTCCCTTATATTATTGTATTATTTGTGTTCGAACAGTATTTATGCGTGTAACTTTAGAGTTATTCTTTCAAACAACCTCCCCGAAATGAAATAATAGCCAATCGCACCTCGAAATTGCGAGCCGCTGTCGCCGGAGCCTTAAGGTAAAGTCAAAATAATTTATCTAGTAATATCACAAGGATTACTTTGAAACTCATAACTAGGTGACTCTAGGTGCCACTTCCACGTGACCAAGGCCTAGAGGAACAGGAAACAACGGCGATGGTCTTGCAACCTGTCACGTATGGAATACGACTGCAAAATGTGGGTAGGTGCCAAATGTTATCTTTGGACTTCTGAATACTCTTCTCAGAAAAGCTCGAAGAATATGTAGTTTGTACTTGGTACTAAGAATGTGTCGGTATATCGTGGATGGATTGTCCAGACTGTTTCATTTTCAGAGCTTTTTTATTAATTTTACCTCAATAAATGAATGCACTGACGCTGTAAAAGTTTAATCTAAAATAGCTGACTGCAGATAATGCTGACACATTCGGCAGCCAAGCACCGACACGTCGTGTAAGCGATGCCCAAGTAGCGTTATGTAGCGTTCCATACAGGCTTGGAATACACAACGACTTTAAGAGCAGGAGACAAAGTACGGCACTGTACTGTATTGTAGGTATTATATTACACTAGTAGCGCCCTGCGGTTTCACCCGCGTAGTTTTAAATCCCGGTATTCCCACGGTATAAAAATTAGCCTAGTGTTATTCCAGACTATAATATATCTCTGTGCCAATTTTCAAGAACAGTTTAGCCGTTCTGGAGTTATAGAGTAACAAACATCCATCCAGCCATCCAGCCATCCATCCATCCATCCATCCATCCATCCATCCATCCATCCATACTTACAAACATTCGCATTTATAATATTTTGTTGAGTTCGTTGGCTGTTCTTCTCGGTGTTGGTCGCGTGGAACTGGCACTAGAGTCACCTAGTTTTTCGTTTCAAGGTGATCCTTTGATGGTTTTTTGTTGATTTTATTGAATAAACATTATTTTGACTTTGACTGAGGCTTTATGACGACCTCTGTGGCGCAGCGGGCGAGAGTCCGCCTGCGACGCTAGAGGTTGCGGGTTCGATTCCCGCCTCGGAACAAATTTGTGTACGATCTGCAGAAATTTGTTCCGTTGGTCTGGGTGTTTTCTATGTATATAATAAAAAAATATATATCTATGTAAGTATATAATGTATTAAATATATCAGTCATCTAGTACCCATAACACAAGCTTTGAGTAGCTTACTTTGGGGCTAGATGATGCTGTGTGGATTGTCCAGCATTATTCATTTATTTATTTATAATGTTACATTGTATTTATTTATCTATTTGAAGGTTCTTTTTTTCTTTTTTTATACAACTAGCTGATGGAACAAGCAGATGGCCCACCTGATGTTAAGTGGTAACCATCACCTATAAACAAAACATTGCCCCGTAGGTCACGCACAATAGGAACGTGCCCTACGATGCACTGCCCTGCGTCCATCAACTTGAGGCATAAAGATGTTAAGCCTCATGTGCCTGTAATTACACCGGCGACCACACTTTATTCATAGATTCATAGATTTTCTTTTTGTTTGCCCGATGGACCGATGACGTCGTGAAGATTATGGGAAATGTGATTAGGATCAAACTCTTGAAGCTTTCTCTTTTATATCTCGAATTTTAGTATACACTAGCCTAAACTGACGTCAGTAAAAATATTTTTTTCTCATAAATTACTTAAATGTATAAAAACAACTCGGCGTTGAATAAGTTGTTTGAAGTTTAAGACCAGCAATAATATTTATTGGGTTGAACTTACACGTAAATCATAAAAACTTTATGTTGTTTCAAAATTTATCACTTTCAATCCAATCTGGTTTATCTGAATTAATATTTTTCTTTTTCATATTCGAAACTTAAAAAAAATATTTTTAAAAACAACGAATGACCGACCCTTGTAACTAGTTTGCATCCGTTTTTAAAGAAAGTAAGCTGTAAATAATGTATTTTAATCATATCAAAGCCCTTTTATAACCAGCTCCCGCACTCTACGCCAAAGTGCCAAGTCCAGGCGCTAATTCCGCCCCCTCAGAACACTCTTGAATAGACCGTTGTTACTGCAACCGATTCAACTCCTTTAAGAAATGTTCAAATATACACCACTTTTTTGTAACTACCAAAAAATTAAGGGCTGTTTCAGCAGAGGCTACTAATGTTAATAACATGATAAAAACATTTTTTTTATTATTTTTTAGTTTTTTGCCAAAAACGGTACCAATTTTGTGGGCACAGAACTAGAAAATACTTCTCAGGTCAACCTCATACGTAATGCGCACGAGAGGTTTACTTGTGAAGTATTTTGGGAACAATTTTTGTAACATTTGTCGCATTTTTGGCTTTTTTTTTTTTATAATCTATAGGTAAAACGTTTGACCGCAATCTCACCTGATGTTAAGTGATGATGCGGTCAAAAAAAAAAAAATTTTTTTGGCTAAGCAAACATCGATAACTTGGTGGTAGATAGATATTTAAAAGTTCTAACGACGCTATAATCATTAGCAGACTCTGCTGAAACAGTCCTTATTTTTTTTTGGTAGTTACAAAATAGTGGTGTATATGTAGAGGAAGATGGGGGAATGCCGATCACCTGAGAGAAAAATGCTCTATTTTTTTTTTATTTGTCTTATGTTAGTTTTGAGGTTTAGAGACTCTGCCTGCTCCAGCGTTACAACCCCTGCGCTGCAGCGTGCTCCCTTAATGAATAAGTTATTGGAGTGAGCGGTATTACCCGACACGATCGCCATTACCCCTGCTTCCCCTATATCTTTATATATTTCAAATGAATTTCAAATGTCATGTTTTTGCTAGATATATTGACACCTGTGTGCTAACAATCAGACTTATTTTCAATGTGCTTATGCTTGTACAAGCATTTTTGAATCTTTACCAACCAGGCTTAAAGTATGTTTTGCATTATCAGCTGATCAAAGCAAATCAGGCTCTTGCGTTTATGCTAGCGTTATTATAACTGAGTGTTACTTTTTAGTTGTTTAGATGATGGAAATAGCGCACTTAAGGGTCCGGTTACAGCGGCTCGCAATTTCGAGGTGCGATTGGCTATTATTTCATTTTATTTCATTTCGGGGAGGTTGTTTGAAAAAATAACTCTAAAGAAACACGCATAAATACTGTTCGAACACAAATAATACAATAATATAAGGGAAATGTGCTTGAGTCAGAAATCATTTTGGTATTAGGTAAACGTAAGACCAAACATACTAATACCAAAATGATTTCTGATTCGGGCATGTTTCCCTTATATTATTGTATTATTTGTGTTCGAACAGTATTTATGCGTGTTTCTTTAGAGTTATTCTTTCAAAAAACCTCCCCGAAATGAAATAAAATGAAATAATAGCCAATCGCACCTCGAAATTGCGAGCCGCTGTCACCGGAGCCTTAAAGCGTTTTACCGTGTAAGCTAAAATTTAATTGGAAATGTCGATAAGCATTACATGAGCATTATTTTGCATAAAATGAAACCATGCATTTTAAGTAAGCAAAACACGATGCTTTTAGTAAGAATTAATTATTATACGTATTGTACAGCAAAAAAGGACATAATATTCAAATAGTGAAATAAGATAAAGTGTGTTGTCGTACGAAAGATTGGACTCTTAACAAAAAATAATAAAATATATAAAATAATAAAATATATATAATTGGGCTCGTCCGGGATTTGAACCCGGGACCTCTCGCACCCTAAGCGAAAATCATACCCCTAGACCAACGAGCCGCTAAGTAATAGCTCGAAATATCAGAATTTATCGACAAATTCGTGTCTTATCACCTTTCACTAAGCGATATTACTAACAACTACTTGGATTAAAAGTACAAAAAACAATACTGATTATCCTAGCATTACGAAAGTCAAAGTCTACGGCATTTTTAGCATCTTTTTGATTCACCTGTGATGATTTTGATGAACTGCGGTTGTTTATAAATTCATTCAGTGATTTTTTTATATCATTACATATGTGTAAAACAAAGTCGCTCTCTCTGTCCCTAATATATCCCTTTGTCCCTTTGTTCCTATGTATGCTTAAATCTTTAAAACTACGCAACGGATTTTGATGCGGTTTTTTTAATAAATAGAATGATTCAAGAGGAAGGTTTATATGTATAATACATGCATGATATGTGCACCCGTGCGAAGCAGGGGCACGCGGGCGGGTCGCTAGTTAAAAAATATTTAAATGTGCGCCTGAGAAGTACTTCTACGGTTTTTGCGTCATAAATATTGAATAATAATAAATAAATATTGGTGGACTCACCAAACAGCAGTATCTAGCCCTAAACTAAGCCAAATGTAACGTTTTGACGTACCTCTGACTACCCCCCTTAGACATCCTCAAAGAATCTTGAATTAGTACCTACTTGGTACTGGGAGATCTGAAGGGATATCTACCGTACCTGGGGATCAAAGTCGTGAAGCTGTTTCAGTTTACTAAGCCAAAGCTTGTAACTGATAACAAAATATACTTTTATTTTGTAAATACATGCTTAACTAAAATTATTATTATTATACCACCAGACAGAGAATAAACATTCACAAAAGTTTGTTCTCGGTAGGAATCGATCCCACGGCCTACGGCACAGAAGCAGAGCTACTACTAACTGAGCTTCGAAGGCTATCTGCGGTTTAAGCCATGGCAGAGGTCTTAAAACTCACCAGAAACGGTACCAAAGAAACTGGCAAGTCTTAATTAATTTATGCAATAAAACAAAATTAACGCTCAAATTTTGGCAACAAATAACTTAAATTTTCGTTATAAATTATTTAATTAACAACCCTGTAATGAGGTTGGTGTAATTATAAGTTTTTCAATAAACAAAGCAATAAGACCTTTTCACACCGACCCGCAAAATATTGCGGCGGTTACCGAGTGCTATACAAAATTAAACTTTATTGTGTTCATTTAGTGACGTCATTTTGAGCTATAAATTTTCCTCTTACAGATATTTCCTTGTTTTATTTCGACTGTACAAGAATCAATTAATTTATTTGAATATCAATTCGATTTCTAAAGTATTTATCTACCAACGTACGTTTTCTAATGCGAAGCAATGGATGTTCGCGGTACTGTGTTCTTCATAGTTTGAAGGGCACTAACCTTGTGGTGCCAGAATAAATAAAGGAACATCAGAATTGACACATATATGGCACTGCGTCCATCATCCTGAGACAAAAAGTCTCAGATTGGACGCAGTGTCATAAAGGGCACATCTTTTCTTTCGAAAATTATCTGAGAGGTAATATATAACAGCTACCTAACATCAGGTGGCCCGTCTGCTATTTTTTTTTCTTGTAAAATAGTTCTATCGCAATTTAAATTATTTTCAAACCCTGTATTTTTATCTAGTCTCTTTGTTTATGGCACTTGAACAAAGTCGGATAATAAGTAACCTCCAGTGCCTGAAGTCTTAGGATTGTTTATACGAGATATACCTAGAGATACAGAGATACGAAATGACCGGAACGGGAGGCTGCCTGCTCTAAATCACATTAGACGGACATTGTACCAGCGGTTAAGGCCACTGTCGTATAAAGCAGGAACAGAAAACTTAAGCAGGTTGAAAACCTCAGCACTTTAGACTCAGTTTAAATGTAATATTTATTTATTTAGAATCTCCAACATCGTATACAGCAATTACATTCAAACAAATTAAAAATAAAGATAGTGAACCATGCTAAATGTTACAATAATTACAGGAGACAGACAGCATGCAAATAAAAATTTTGAGCGAGAGCGAGTTAAAAATATAATTATATAAAATTTTAAAATCACAGTAAAGCTACAATAAAATGTCATATAATAATGTCATATATTAATTATATTTGGCCAGCAGTGGGACAGTAAGATATACAGGTTGGATTTTACGGGGCAGTACTGGTACCTTAACCTTTATAGTTACAGGAAAACCTTCTTAGGAGACTTTCCATAACTTTTTGAGGTATTCTGAAGTGAATTCACAGATTTCGTAGAAAACATACAGTCAGCGAAAAAAAATGCTGAAATACCAAAGTATTTTTTGATGCCGATCGATTATATTTCATGCAGGGACCAAACCAAAAGACTTTAACGGACCATTTAAGGTATGACTAGAAAATGACAGAAATCACTAAAAACTTTTCCCATACATTTTGTACGGAAAAACTATTAATGAACTCGAAATATTTTTTGTTGGGTTATTACCTATAAAATATTTATAAAAGGCCAAATCGCCCAAGTTGACTGTAAGATTTTCATTCGTGCTCACTTAGTCAACAAACACGAAAATTTTCAGCTAGCGGTTTCTCTCTAGAAAAAGTTTTGTGTTATTATCTCTGGAGGTTTTAAGCAATTAAATGTAGTAGGTTTTTAGGCAATAAAGTTATAATATTCAAATCGTTGCACTTTAGTGCACGCTAGCCCTCAGTTTTATTGAATGGTATTGCACGCAGTGCAATACCATCACGCAGTTAAAATCAATATTTGTTTGCTCTGAATTCAGTTCATATCCACAACTGATCCCGATGCCAAGTAGAGCCTATATAACCTTTCAAAGTTAATCAATATGGCTTCGGTGACCAAAAATCTGTATTCAGATGAAACTTGGAATACCTCTAACGTAGGCGATTTTCATTCCGGCTGGTACTTTATTTTAATTTATTTTATTTATTTCTGCTTTTGTTTCAATTTTAATTATTTACAGGCTTCTAATATGATTAGACTGTCATATCCAGGCACGATAGGTATCCGTCATTAATAGTAGGTACCAAATATAGCCTCACTACATATCACTACAAAGTCGCTTTCTCTGTCCCTATATCCCTATGTATGCATAAATCTTTAAAACTACGTAATGGATTTTGATGCGGTTTTTTTTTTAAATAGATAGAGTGATTCAAGAGGAAGGTTTACATGTAATAATACATGCATGATATAGTAGAAAAACAATGTGCACCCGTGCGAAGCAGTGGCGCGCGGGCGGGTCGCTAGTACCTAATATAAAAATATAAAATAAAAAATAAATGCGAAAGTTTGTAAGTATGGGATGGATGGATGTTTGTTACTCTTTCACGCAGGAACGGCTGAACGGATCTGGATAAAACTTGGCAGAGAGATACATTATACTACTTTTTATCCCGTGGGAATACCGGGATTTAAATCTGTGCGGGTGAAATCGCGGGGCGCAACTAGTTAATTATAAAGTCACATAGATATTTTAATTCACTTGTGTAAGGTTTTTATTGACCGAGCGAGCGAAGCGACTCAGTTTCAACATTGGCCAAAAATGCGTTTGTCCGGATGTCTGTCTGTCTGTCTGTCTGTTCTCCTCTACAGGTCGCATTTTTCAACCGATCTGGACGAAACTTGGTACACAGGTTATATGACTTATTAGAATTTTTTTGTCGTCGGGGATTTTTGATTGGAGGGGTACTTCCCCCAAAAAAAGGGCAAAATGGGGGCTATTTGATATACTGGATATCTCCACCAAATGAGATCCGATTTCGATTATTCTTTTTTTATTTGAAAGGTAGTAACTATAAGTTGGTCTCATAAAAGTTTGACGAAGATCTGATAAGGATCTTCAGCATGATGAACAGGATAGCTCATCAAACAATCGATGGTTTTCAATCAAATTTGAGACAAGCACAAAGAACTTCATTCTACACAAGATGATGCAAAAAAAATCAAAAAGATCAAAAAAAATCACAAAACGGAAAATGCACTTGCACATTACATTCCTCAAATAGCTCACTTTTAGTATGCTCGCGAGGTCTACAGCTCCCAGAGCCACTAGTATTAATTTGTTATATTACAGAACGAGACCAGAGACGCTCAGCGACTACGAGGCAGACCACCCGCCCGATGGGCGGACGATATAATTGAAGTAGTTGGGCGGCAATGGAAAAGACTGGCACAGGACCGGAGAGAGTGGCGTTTTAAAGAGGGCCTATACCCAGAAGTGGGTGCATACAGCCTGAATAGATAGATATATAGATTATAGAACGACGTAAGTAAGAAAGCAGTGAGCGAGTTTTGAGATGACGAATGGTAGAGGAGAGTGGAAGAAGAAGAAAACCTGTTGTGCCGACACAACTTAGCGTGGGGTAAGGGAGGGTGATGATGAATATTATAAAACTTGATAGTAGTGTTTGTATGTCTTAATGTGGTAAAATTAGAGTGAATCAACAAAAACTATAACACCTTTACATGATTCAACCTACAAACTATTTCTGTGTTTCAAACTGTGTAAAATGTGTCTAAATGCGTGTAATAATTACACTGCACCAGTATAACATGGAACTTGGCCCCATTACTTATTTTCACCACGTAATTTAATTCTACTCACTAGTGTAGGAGGAACTAGCGCTGTACAAGTACGCGTACCTTGCTTATTACATCCATTAAAAAATTTACGATGCAAAAATTGGGCTCGTCCGGGATTTGAACCCGGGACCTCTCGCACCCTAAGCGAAAATCATACCCCTAGACCAACGAGCCAACTTACAGAACTTCTAAATAACTCCTTCGCATATTATTACCATCTAAGATTTCGGTGAAAGGTGACCTAGATTTTGAACATACGCTTACGCATACACATAAACAAAACTGGTTTTGTATAAAGTTATGAGCACATTCTTGTGGTACGTACCTACGTACCTACGAGGATGTCATACTCTTTTTATTTATTTATGTTATGTAATAACTAGACCATGCTTTCTGTTATTCTATGATTTATAAACTGTCATTGTCAAGGGTCACTTCCCACCCAATCCCCTGCTTACGGGATGCTGTGCTTCGAGCTGGATGATTTAGATGGAGTAGGCTATCCACCACCATCCTACCAACCTAGTCGACCATAAATAATGTTCAAACGTGCTGTAACTAAAACGAGCCATTAGCATTGTAATTAAAGTGGTCATTAAAATTCATAGATAGTAAGTATTTTGGAAGTAAAATACTGGTAGAGCACTGAGTTTTCTAATAAGGTGTAATAAGGTAATAAGGTTTAAGAGTAGTAGAGCTCTTTGTGAAGGGCTCGTCCGGGGAAGTACTACCACCACGCCTTTTTCTGCCGCCAAGCAGCAACGCTGTGTTTCGGTTTGAAGAGTGTGGTCGCCGGTGTAATTACAGGCACATGAGGCTTAACATCTGTATGCCTCAAGTTGATGGACGCAGGGCAGTGCATCGTAGGGCACGTTCCTATTTTGCGTGACCTACGGGGCAATGTTTTGTTTATAGGCAATGGTTACCACTTAACATCAAATGGGGCATCTGCTTGTTCCATCAGCTTGTTGTATAAAAAAAAAAAAAACCTCTCCTTTTGATCTTAGTCGTGGGTTCAAATCTGTCGTGCACCCATAGCTTTTACCTTCGATACATTTTGTTATGCATTGCCACCGCGCTCAATAGTGGAAAGAAAATATTGTGTCAATAATTTCTAACAGCGGCGATGAACTAGCAACCTGTCAGAAATGAAATACCGTGTGTATTGTGTCAAATGTAATATTTTGACATTACCTTTGAAAGGGGGTTTTTGTAGACACCTTATCCTTATGGTATACTAGTAGCGCCCCGCGGTTTCACCCGCATAGTTTTAAATCCCGGTATTCCCACGGGATAAAAAGTAGCCTATGTGTTATTTCAGACTATAATATATCTCTGTGCCAATTTTAACCAAGATCCATTCAGCCGTTCTGGAGTTATAGAGTAACAAACATCCATCCATCCATACTTACAAACTTTCGCATTTATAATATTAAGTAGGATTCTTATAAGATGTCTTCGGAAATCTAATCTCAATATTTATAGTAAGTAATATAATCTCAATATTGAGATTCGTTTTCTGTCATTTTGCGTAGCAACACAGTATTTTCATTTTAATTGTTTTTGTTAAGCGGTGTATGCGTTTATTGCTTTATGAATAAATAGTTCCATATGTAATTTTAGTTTAGTTCACCACTATTTTGATTATACATAGGTCGTTATTATTGTGGTTACAAATTTTACGATAAATATTTGTTTATGGCTGGATACATGAATTATCGAAACTAGATTATGATAATACAGAATTTATTGCTACCATAATCAAATCGGCAAAACACGCGGTAGTAATAAAATCGTCATAACTTTACTAGATTTCATTGATAAGGCTGTTTTTCGTTGGTAATGCAAGTGGCTCGTTGGTCTAGGGGTATGATTTTCGCTTAGGGTGCGAGAGGTCCCGGGTTCAAATCCCGGACGAGCCCAATTTTTTTTATTTTTTTTAGAGCTATCTTCGTCGTCATCTAGTCTGCAAAGTCCTCTACCTCGACATAGGCCTTTTTTTACATATCCAGATAGAAAGATTTGAGTCTTCTCTGTCCAACTACTTTTTTTAAGTTTATAGAGTTTCAGCGCTGGGTTTAATAATATTATTTTATGGTTCCCTTTAGCAGTAAACAGTCGTTTCTTAAACCCATTAGTTTCAGTAGGATCCACATCACTGGCACTATGCTAGTCTAGACTGAAGTTTGCTTCGGACTATGCGAGTGTTTTAGTCAAGTTGAAAAATATCAACTTGGTAAATAGTGTTATTTCAGAATCCTACTTATATTATAAACGCGAAAGTTTGTAAGTAGGTATGGATGGATGGATGGATGGATGGATGTTTTTTACTCTTTCACGCCGGAACGGCTAAGCAAATCTGGATGAAACTTGGCGGAGAGATTGGTTATAGTCTGGAATAACACAAAGGCTACTTTTTATCCCGCGGGAATACCGGGATTCATATCTGCGCGGGTGAAACCGCGGGGCGCAACCAGTAAGCCAATAATGCAAAAGATGCATTTTTACGGCAGCAGAGTACAGTTTCGCGACTAACCCCTGGTTTCTGAAAGCGCGATCAACACTAATCGGCTGTCAAGTCACTTGCTATCTCTATCTAATTTGAAGTAAAAGCTGAAATAGCAAGTGACTTGAAATTTGATTAGTGTTGATCGAGCTTTCAGAAACCGGGGGTTAATATAGTAAATAATAATATAACCACAGCCTTACAAAAAATGTGATTTCTAGGCACGGTAAATCCTTTCAGATTAAAAGCTTCAAGAAAAATGTTAATAAAGTTCTTCAGGGTAGGCAACGCACTGACAACGCCCCTGGTGTTGTTGTTGTCTATGGGCGACGGTGACCGCTTACCATCAGGTGGGCCGTTAGCCCGTTAGCCTATCTTTTACATAAAAAAAGATTACTTTTTAATGGTTCCATAAATATCACTATAGTATTTTGTTGTTATTTTTATTATCAGGTTTTTTTGTATGTAGCCTTGTTTGAACCAACCGGGACAAACTTTTATTTGCAGATCATGCTAACAAAATTGCCCCGTACCTAGAACTAGACTGGCATTTGTCGCATCCCCAGCCGGTGCAAGGCTTGCCTGTCACTTTTAGCAAAGGAGCAGTATTTCAATGGAAAGTACTAATTGCCCTCGACTAAAATACTGGCGACGCATAAACAAGGCTTCACAGCTGAGAATCCTTATCACCTATATGCAGCCTTCCTTTTATGGTCCGTATGTCTAATGATCGGGTCGTAGACCCCACTTATTTATGACAGTGAGAAAAGTCCAATATCTAATCCACAACTACAATAATAACACAGTCTCGCAGGGCTATTATCTAGAAACCAGCCGTGACAGCAGTAACATTAAAATAGGTTTTTGAATAATACATACAATATTACACTATTATTTACCTAGGCGTATTGTTTCATTTACTCATTTTTGGGGCTATGATCGGTTTTGTTAATTTTTAAAGTGTTATTAATTGTAGACCAAACAAATCTGAACGAATCTCAATATTATCACTGTCTGTCAATCAATACCATTACTTTCTTCATCATCAAAAAACATTTGATTCTGGCACCTTACATAAATTTTCGAACAGAACTCGAGTCAAAATATGACCGGCTGTGTCTTTTCTTTAAAAAATCCTTCTACAACAGAAATCCAACGATCGATATTAAATAGAACTAAAATTGTTTTTTTTAAACAAATTTGAATGGAATAAATTGGACATTAATTTAATTGTTTGACATCTTCCCATACATGTATTTACGCAATAAATATACTTTGACTTTGGAAGGGGCAATGGAAAAGCTTGCAACAATTGAACTTTTGATTTTAAGAAAATGAAGTAGGAGCAAATAATGTAAAACTCTTCCCTCATGATTTAAAAATATACCATTTCATTTTAAAATTCATTCCATACTGACAACTATCTCAATATTGCTTGTACTCGTAGAGCATGTTTGCCTACATCAAAGTAGCTATTTCAGAGCGACCTGAGAGTAAATGCAGCATGGGATAGAAAAGGAATATCGAACTATAAGCACTATAACAAGAGTAGTAGAGCTCTTTGTGTGTGGCTCGTCCGGGGAAGTACTACCACCACGCCTTTTTCTGCCGCCAAGCAACGCTGTGTTACGGTTTGAAATGTTTTGTCGCCGGTGTAATTAAAGGAACACGAGGCTTAACATCTGTATGTCTCAAGTTGACACAGGGCGGTGCATCTTAGGCCACGTTCTTATCGTGTGTGACTTACGAGGCAATGCTTGCTAAAGGTGATAGTTACCACTTAACGTCAGGTGGGCTATCTGCTTGTTCCACCAGGAAGGAGAAGAATATAAGAACATTAATTATTTTTTCTACACCACGTCCTCTATCATTCTTGTCAAAGTTCCGTTCATCCCAGGCTCAACCTAAGTTGAGGTTGAAGCAATCGCCTTTTTATTTTGTTATTTTGAAATGGAACTGGGCTGGGCACGTCTGCCGCATGCCGAACGATCTTTGGGCTAGAACATCGACAGAGTGGGCCCCTAACAACGGCAAACGACCTCGCGGCAGACCAAGACTGAGATAGCGGGACGACCTAGATTCATTTATGAAAGATTGGTCGTCTAAGCACAGGGTATAGAAAAGTGGAAGGGGGGTATGGAAGCCTTTGCCCTGCAGGGGGACGACGCAGGCTGATAATATTAATAATAAATGTTATGTGGTACCTATTATGCATACACGGCATGTAGAAAATCTTATTACCGTCGTTCGTGGTGACTATGTGCCAGGCAGGTGAAAATGTGCAATGAGGGTCCGTTAATACATTTTGGCCAATTTTCACTAGAACTGAGACTAACAACACAACACATGTTACGTTCAAAATTAGATTTTTGGATAGTTTCGTAATAATTTTTTTTTCACAGATAATGTCAAAAAAGTTTTCACCTGCCTGGCACATAGTCACCCTGCCTGGCACATAGTCACCACGAACGACTCGGTATGTCAAGTGCCCAAATTTATAAAGGCGCCTTTTACCACTTAAAATTACGTCACCACAATGCTCGCAAGAAATTTGTGACACGATAAGAAGATAAAGAAATGATATGAATCTTAAGGGATTAGGTAAATATAATTATAGGCAGTGCTTACAGTTCATACTTGATCTCTACCAGCCAGTTGTTACCTCTCCAGCTGCCTCCGAGCTGCATAGTACGGAGTATTGAACACGCGTCGTACTATTTATTTTCGTAAATGGGAACATTTTCTTAGAATATTTCCAAAATAGCTTTGGAGCGTATTTTAAAGATATCTGAAGACTTAGCCGACTAAGTTTAGGCCTCAGAAGGTTCGTGTCTTATCAGTTGGTCTCATCTCTGTTTGTTATTCATCGCCTAGTGCTAATAAATGTGAAACTGAAACAGTTTCACGGCTTTGATCCCCAGGCATGGTAAATATCCCTCCATTAAGCTAAGTACCAAGTACTTAAAGATGATTGAGAAGTAGAGGAGTACGTCCAATTTTTTGGAAAATAACCTAATTTCGCAGTAGTCAGGATTCCATACATACCAAGTTGCAAGCCCATAGCCGCTTTACCTGTTTATCCTAACTACACCAGCAAGTGTACACCAGGAACAAGCAACCAACTTTTAAATCAAAACACAGCAACGCTGCTTGGTCGCAAAATAAGCATTCAGGTAAGTACTTCCCCGGACGAAACCTTCACAAAGGTACTGCTCTTAAATTTTTTGAATCGCTATTCATTTTGATTGCTTTGATATTATATTTATAACTTTTCCTTGCAAATAACTAAAGACATAGCAGACGAAGACAAGCTAATGGTTAAAAGCCTTCACTGCATATCAAAGCCACCGGGGCGACCACTCAACACTCCGGTACTAAACAATTTGCAATGCAAAACGAGTCGTATGCAGATGTCTGTAAGATAGGAGCCTTGTAGGCTTTCAGACTACATTTCGACCTGAAAGGGTTTCAGTAAATGGCTTAAAAATTGTTTGTAATAAACTAAAATTCCGTTATCCCAAGGTAATATCAATCAGAGATATTATTATATTAATTTATATATTATATTATTAATTAATTTATTATTAAAAATTATTATTATATAACAAATATTTTTTATTATGTAGTTATTATTGATTTATTTCAATAATTGTTACATGACGACCTGTAAAGATAGAGTATGGAAGATGGTGAATAAAAAATAAAATTAAAAAAAGATCTTTGTAACAAAAAATACAATTATGAAGCCCTAGTGTGGTGCTCGGTAGATATCCCTTCAGTTCTCTCAGGACCTCGTTCTAGTCCTCGTGCTCTACTCTTGGCTGGTAGCAGCAGAGTATATACTACAGATAAAGTCCCATTCATGGCCCTATAACTTGAGTAAAAAATAAGTAAAATGTTAAATAAATTAAGAGTAGTTAATGCAATGAAATTATGTTATAAATCAATCTAAAATATTTTTTTTAGAGTTGCGTTTTTGCTGCTGTAGGATAAAATAATTGACATTTCATTCACCGCATCTAGTCCCAAACTAAGCAAAGCTGTAACTATAACAACCATTAAAAATTAAATATAATATTTAAAATATTTTTATCATTTATTTAGCGTATGTTATCCAATGACTTTACTGTCATATCTCACGGTTATGATGTTCTTCTGTGTAATTTGCAAAGCGAAATAATGGTTTAAATCAGATAACATACGAAAACACGGAAATCCGAACAAAGCTGAGATTTCTATCAAAATTAAATTATCACCGCACATTTCAAACGGCCCGCTTTTCAAATTGAAAAGAATATTCAAAAGTGTATCGCATATTCAGCCCCTATAGCCACAGATTAAATGATAGCTTCATGTTAAAACAAAACAAAAATGAAAGAGTAAATCAATTTTAATGGTGGCCAAAGGATCACGCGTGACAATGAACACAGGTAAGAGAGAGTTAGCTGGTTCAAAAGTCATGTCGGAATTTTACTCCATACTATTATTATTTTTAGGAGTGTGCCTCAACTCTAGCACTACATCACAAGTTTTAGACTTTTTTAGGATCTAAGACATGCCAGCCGGTTTCCGCACGATGTTTTTCTTCACCGTCCAGGACTTTATAAATCTAAATCAAAATTTAAATCTTTACAAACAATATCTCAAGATAGGTAAAGTATTAGTTATTTTGAATTAAGTAAAAATAGTATTATTCGATTTATTTCAACCACAAAACTGTCAAAGTAATAACAAGCAAACGGTTTGGTAATTTTATGCCTAGTTGGTAGTTAACCAGCTGTGTCCATCGAACTGCTCCAACCAGCGATAATGACGGCAGAAAATGCTTTATCGACGCGAAAATAAATTCACAAACAGTTAAATGAATTTTTGAACCGTTGAATGAATTTTGGAACTGTTGAATAACACACGGTTTTCAGTGGGGAAGTTAACAAAAATTCAGGTTTAACAGAAGTTTAAATAAGAAAATTTCGTAAATATTTACCGTGCAGTGAATTCATTTTTTTAACTAGCGCATGAAAATAGCGCATGGCCAAACTGACGTAAAGTGATATCCATCAACTATATCAAAGCATTGTCTCTAAAACCCGCACGATAGGAACGCCCTACGATGCACAGTCCAACATGAGATGTTAAGGCGTTGACAACACCTAATATTTCTCTCGCTCGCACGATTCGACATTTTGAAAGATATAAAATCACTAAATACAATTTTGAAAAATCGCAAACAACCATTTTGTGAGCAATCACATTGCACACAGTTTAGTAAAAATTTGACTTTGATCGATGCAAGTTTTCCGGCTAAAAAGTTTGCTTATGTACGAAAACTAGAAAAGCAAACTTTTAAGTAGGAAAACTTGTACCGATCAAAATGTTTTTTTTACTGAACTGTGCGCAATATGATTGCACACAAAATGGTTGTTTGCGATTTTTCGAAATTTGGTTTAGTGATTTTATATCCTTCAACGTCTTCACCTTAAGCCTCATTTGCCTGTAATTCGGCTACCACTTCGAAGCGAAAGACAGCAACGCTGCTTGGTAATTTTTAGGTCAAGAAGTAGACTGTTTTATTAATCCAGTTTATTTTTATTTTAGGTTTTACTCCAATCGGTTCAGTTAAATATTTATATAACATTATTTATTTAAATAATGTTAGTGGACATTTCACACATCACTATCAGCCCCAAACTAAGCCAAAACTTGTGTAATGCCTGGGAACCAGATAGCTGATATACATCTAATTCCTTTTTTTGATTGTAAATACATACTTAGAATATTATATAACACCCAGACAGAGAACAAACATATTATTTATGTTCATCACACAAATGTTTGTTCTCAATGGGGATCGAACCCACGGCTTAGGGCACAAAAGGCAGAGCTGCTACCAACTGAGCTGTGAAGGCTGTCAGTAAGTGTAAGTTGTTTCGCATTTATATATTAAATAAATAAAATAAATAATAATGCTGGACAATCCACACAGCACCATCTAGCCCCAAAGTAAGCAACTCAAAGCTTGTGTTATGGGTACTAGATAACTGATTTATTAATACATTATATTACTTACATAAATAGATGTTTTATTATTTCAGTATCTAAGCCGTATCGTAATGTTTTAATAGTGAAACAATTCTCTGAGTTGTTTGCTGGGAAATTAATATAAGCTGTTGCTTCAGCTTCAAGAAAACTCACGTTAAAATAACATACCTAAATAAGGCCTCTAACTGAACGTGAATCATCATTCAATAGGAGTTAAATTTCCTGTCTCGGATAGAATAAATGTTTTATAGGTATACTATTAGTTTTTGCGTGTTGTAGTATTTTTGTGTTTGAGTTTTTTGTTGTTTCACTGAGGAGGTCTATTTTTAGTTTTAGCAAATTACTATACGCGCCTTTATTAAACTTTGTTGCCTGTTTTTCTAGGCTCTATGGCTCTAGGCGTGAACTGGTCTCTAGATTCATCTAACTGAAAAGTAAAAAGAAATAATAAATAAATAATGCTGGACAATCCACACAGCACTATCTAGCCCCAAAGTAAGCTATTCAAAGCTTGTGTTATGGGTACTACATAACTGATATATTTAATACATTATATACTTACATAGATAGATATTTTTTATTATACATAGAAAACACCCAGACCATCGGAGCAAATTTCTGCAGATCGTACACAAATTTGTTCCACGACGAGAATCGAACCCGCAACCTCTTGCGTCGCAGGCAGGCTCTCGCCCGCTGCGCCACAGAGGTCGTCATAAATAAATAAAATATAAATAATTTCACTCGTAGAACGCACGTAATGTATTGGCGCATTAATATTACTACCGTGTTATATTTTTAAAAATAAAATTATTTATTTAGTATTAAAACAAGATTTTAAATTAAAAAGGGGCTAAACAGTTAGGAAGGTACCTAGGTGTTTGGGATGCTATGAAGCCAGCAGGTGTTTGGGATGCTATGAAGCCAGTAGGTGTTTGGGATGCTATGAAGCCAGTAGGTGTTTGGGATGCTATGAAGCCAGTAGGTGTTTGGGATGCTATGAAGCTGTGGTATCCATCCTACCTTGCCTATATTATTTATGGTTGCGGGTAAGCCGCTAATAAACAGTTGGTTCGTTGACTCGAGTCTTTCACTTGCAAGCTCCTTAAATTAATAGATAAATCCCACTGGCGACGAGATAAACCGCGTAAAACCACCACTAGTGCTTTTGTTAATGTGTTATTATCAAGTGGCAGTAAAATGCCGATCGGTAAAATCGAACCATTTGATTTATCAAGCAAAAAGTGGTCGGCTTATATTCGACGCGTGGAACAGTTCATGGCGCTCAATGAAATAAAAGCGGAATTACGAGTAGCTACGTTAGTGACAGTGGTCGGGGAAGTTACATATGATTTAATGTGCGATCTATGTGCGCCCGACAACCCGGAAAAGAAAACATTTGCGGAATTGGTAAAGACAGTCGGCGACCATCTCGAACCAAAGCGCTCGGATATAGCCGAGCGGCACATTTTTAGACAGCGACGTCAAAATGGCGGCGAAAGTCTCGGCGATTATTTGCAAGTTCTCAAGCACCTAGCGAGTACGTGCAGCTTCGGGAGCACCCTCGAGGAGAACCTGAGGGATCAATTCGTATCCGGACTCGCGAGCGATGATATGAGATCACGACTTTTTGCCGAGCCTACACTGACGTACAAGAGGGCGGTGGAGCTGGGTTTCGCACTCGAGGCGGCCGACCGGCACGCGCAGGCGAGCTGCACCGGCGCCGGCACGGGCAGCGCGGCGACACCGGCCTCCGGCGCCTCCGAGTCCGTGCATCGGCTGGCGACAGGACGCGGCGGCGGTGGCGGCGGCGGCGCGCGCGCCTCGCCCGGCCACAGCGGCGGCAGGGGCAGCGCGGCGGCAGCGCGCGCCTCGGCCGCAGCCGCGAGCGACGCGCAGCAGCCTTGCTGGCGGTGCGGGAAGGGGCACCGGCCCATCGGGTGCCGTTTTAAAAATTATTCGTGTGATGCGTGTGGCCAGAAGGGCCATTTAAAAGTGATGTGCAAGCGGAACTCCCGACAAGAAGAAACCCCGTCCTCTGGGCGAGGGCAGAACTATATAAATAGTGATAACGATTCGGAGTGCGAGCTGTACAATCTGAATGTATGCAATAATAGTGATCGGCCTTACAAAGTGCGGGCGAGCGTTAACGGTAAAGTGGTCATGTTCGAGCTGGACACTGGCAGTAAGTTGTCTACGATCAATACCCATTTTTATGATGAACATTTCAAGCAAAATCCGCTTATCGCTAATGACCTTTGTTTACATTCGTATAATGGTACTAGGATCGAAGTAGCCGGCTATATTAAAGTGGATGTGGAGATAGGGACGCGCACGGCTATAAATTTAAAACTCTTTGTTATTAAGAACGGCGGCCCGCCGTTACTGGGCAGGTCGTGGTTATCTCAGCTGAATATTGAAAAAATCAAAATTAATGAAAGGATTCTCAATTTATCCGATTTAAGTTTAGTTGAAAGTTTACGAAAGGAATTTCCCACCGTGTTCGCCCCTGGTCTCGGAACTTGTACTAAACAGCTCTCATTAAGGTTGCGAGATACGACTCCTATTTTTATTAAGGCGAGACAGTTGCCATTAGCTTTACGTAAGCCTGTTGAATCGGAACTGCAGCGACTCGAGGCAGAGGGTACCATTCACAAGGTGGAATACTCTGATTACGGAACGCCTATTGTACCAGTTGTAAAAAAATCGGGTGACATACGTATATGCGGGGACTATAAAGTCACCATAAACCCAAAGTTGATCCGTGATCCGTACCCTATGCCACGAATCGAGGAATTGTTCGCCGCCTTAAGTGGAGGCGAACAATATTCAAAAATTGACCTCACCAACGCGTACCAACAATTATTTTTGGATGAAAGTTCGCGGGCGTGCAGTGCGATTACGACTCATGTAGGTACTTATGTCTATGACAGGACACCTTTCGGACTGACTTGCATACCGGAAAAATTTCAAAAATTTATGGAGGAGACACTCAGAGGTTTAAAAGGTACAGCGGTGTTTTTAGACGACATAGCAGTCACTGGGGCCAATAGCAATGAACATTTGGCCAATTTAAGGGCCGTTTTGTCTCGATTGCGTGAGGTCGGTTTGAGAATAAAACTTGAGAAATGTAGTTTTATGCAGGATAGCATCACCTACTTAGGTTTCATCATTGACAAGCAAGGTTTGCATCCTGATCAAAGTAAGATTAAGGCTATTGTTGATGCGCCAGCACCCGAAGATGTTACTCAGCTGAGGTCTTTTCTAGGTCTAATTAATTATTACTCGAAGTTCGTACCTCGGCTGAGTACTATTTTACATCCATTGCATAGTTTATTGCGCAAAGATAGTGTTTGGGTCTGGTCAGCAGAATGTCAAACGTCTTTTAATGAGATTAAATCTGTTCTATTAAGTAACAAAGTGTTAGTGCATTATAATCCTGAGTTACCGTTAGTACTAGCGGTTGATAGCAGCTCATACGGCATCGGCAGTGTGTTGTCGCATCGATTCCCGAACGGTGACGAGCGCCCCATATGCTTCGCGTCGCGCACCCTTAACGCGGCCGAAAGATCTTACAGTCAACTGGACAAGGAAGCGCTCGCTATTATAGCTGGGGTCATCAAACACCATCAGTATATATACGGCCGTCATTTTATTATTAAAACTGATCATAAGCCTCTAACATTTATATTTGGACCGAAGTTTGGGTTGCCGGTAACGGCGGCTAGCAGGTTGCAAAGATACGGCACTAGGTTAGCGTCTTACAATTTCGATATCGAGTTCGTTAAATCGAACGACAACAGTAATGTCGATGCCCTATCGCGACTGCCACTGCCAAACATGCGTAGCATTTGTAATGAATCGGTGTCGTACATTAATTACGTTGAAGATTCTTTTCCAATTAGCGCTAAAGAGGTGGCTTTGTGGACACAGAAAGACATCGTTTTAAATAAAATTAAAACATACCTAGTGAACGGTTGGCCTTCAAAAGTTACGGCAGAGCTAGAGAAACCTTATCTCCATCGTAAAGATAGTTTATGTATAGATCAAGGTTGTATTTTATATAACCATCGGGTCATTGTCCCAGAATTTTTAAGAAAGCAGGTGTTGGCTGAATTACACGAGGGACATTTAGGGGTGGTTAAAATGAAAAATATTGCTAGAAGTTACGTTTATTGGCCCTCCTTAGATACTCAAATCGAGTCGATCGCTCAAGAATGCAGTGCTTGCCGGCAGCAGCGTGACGCGCCTCCGCGGTCCTTGCTGCACCCGTGGGAGTTCCCCGCGCGCCCTTGGCAAAGAGTTCATATAGATTTTGGAGAATTTCAGGGTAAACACTACTTGGTTTCCGTTGATGCACATAGTAAATGGATCGAGGTGCAGAAAATGTCGAGCACAAACGCCGCGGCGACCATAGGCAAGCTCAGGGAGCTGTTCGCGCGTTTCGGTCTCCCCTCGCAGGTCGTCAGCGACGGCGGCCCGCCGTTCGGTTCCGGTGAGTTTGCTAATTTCATGAAGAAAAATTTTATTACTCATACGATAACGAGCCCGTACCGACCGGCGGGTAACGGAGCGGCCGAGAACGCAGTAAAGTTGGTCAAGCGCGCAATGAAGAAGGCGGCGCACGAAAGGGTCGACGTGGACACGGCGGTCACTAAGTTTTTATTTCAATATAGAAACTGTGCTCACGCCACCACCGGCGTGGCGCCGGCCGAGGCGATGCTCGGTAGGCGGCTGCGCGGTCGGCTGGACGTGCTGCGGCCGAGCGCCGAGCGCGCCAGCGAGGCGGCCGCAGCACGCGCCGCGCGCGCCGCGCCCGGCACCGAGCGCAGCGCCGCGCCCGGCGACCAGGTGCTGGCGCGGGACTACAGCGCGCGCTCCGATAAGTGGGCGCCGGCCGTCGTGATGACGCGGGACGCACCGCTAACTTATAGGGTTCGTTGTTCTGACGGACGAGAGTGGAAGCGGCATATCGACCAATTGCTACCTGTAGGGAAACCTCGTTCCACTCTGCGACATTCCGCCGTCGCACCCGAACACGAGAATTCTCATCGCGATGAAGAATTTGATGACGCAGTCGAAGACCATTCGGAAGTTCAGTCACCTAAAGACACCTCTTGCGCAGTCCCTATCCGCGAAATCGAACCGAAACCGATTCAAAGCTTTGACCTAGGGCAATCTAATGTAGCACGCCCTAAACGAGCGTGTACTTTCAAAGATAAGATGTACAAAGTTTAATGTCATGTTAAATAACCACCATCTATTTTCACAATACCCATTTTTTTTGTTGTTTTAAGTTAGTTTATAGATAAGTACCTACCGATGGTTATTGTTATGCTCAAGAAATTATCGCTTCTAAGTTTATGTTGAATAGATTTACGCAATGCGTGCGAGTTTACTTACCTATTTCCAGTTTTAGGTAGGTAACTAGATAAGACATTCCTTGAGCAAGACAACATTTTCATAGGTAGGTATTTTCCTTTTTTGTTTGTTTAGATTAATAGGGTTGTGCGCCTAATGTCTGTGTAGACCTTAGTAGGTACTCAACGTTTACTATTGTAGGTAATCGTTGCAGTGACTAAGTTAGGTAGGGTTAATTTAGTCATACCTATTTTTTGTTTTATTTTTATTTAAAGGGGGACGTGTGGTATCCATCCTACCTTGCCTATATTATTTATGGTTGCGGGTAAGCCGCTAATAAACAGTTGGTTCGTTGACTCGAGTCTTTCACTTGCAAGCTCCTTAAATTAATAGATAAATCCCACTGAAGCCAGTAGGTGTTTGGGATGCTATGAAGCCAGTAGGTGTTTGGGATGCTATGAAGCCAGTAGGTGTTTGGGATGCTATGAAGCCAGGATCACCTAAAACATTAGCAATCAATTTTTGTGTGAGAAAATTGTATAGCGCGCTATCTCGGGTTAAGATGAAGTGATCCTTTTGTATGAATACCTTGACTTACGGCTACCAAAAGTGAATGATCATTCAATTCCTAAAACAACCTTCAATTCAAGTTCAAATCCACCCGGAGTGAATTCAGCGTGAACCAAAGAGCTAATAACCGTCGAGTGGACAAATGGAGTGTGAATCTAAGAAGCGATACGATACGATACGATTCGCCACAGGACTATAAATACGCGGTCATTTCCATTTGTAGAGGGTCCGAACTCCGAGTGCTTTGTACTCTGGATCAAGTAACAGGAGTTTAACAAAATTAAATGTTATTATTTTACTACTAAAACGTAAAACAAGGTAAAACGTTTGACGGCATTATCTTAAGAGTAGTAGAGCTCTTTGTGGAGGACTCATCCGGGGAAGTACTACCACCACGCCTTTTTCTGCCGCCAAGCAGCAACGCTGTGTTTCGGGTTGAAGAGTATGGTCACCGGTTTAATTACAGGCACATGAGGCTCATTTGTATGCCTCAAGTTGATGGACGCAGGGCAATGCATCGTAGGGCATGTTCCTATCATGTGGGACTTACGCTTTATAGGTGATGGTTACCACTTAACACCAGGTGGGCCATCTGCTTGTTTCATCTGCTAGTTGTATAAAAAAAACTCACCTGTACCCGTAACCCTGTAAACGAGTTTTCTTTTCTGTTCATTCTGTTCAGGTCGTTTTGTTATTGAGACTTGTGAGCCCTGAGCACGCCCGATTAGAGGCGCTTATGGAGACTCTATATAGGCGCCTCTAATCGGGCGTGCTTATATTTTATTTCTTATTATCTTATTTCGTATAGTAAATGCATAAAATATTTTCATATGATTTGTAGATCGAGAATCAAGAGTGTAAAAGTCCGTAGGTATTCAAACTTTAGCTGCCAAATGCAACATTGGGACGTACCTCTGACTGCCCTATACCTATCTAACCCCTCATCTCTTGCGCCAGCTGACCGGTTCCATCGCCAGAACAAACCAATGAGCGTAAAGTCCCCGTTTATCGAAGGCTTCAAAAGGATCCCTCACGCCTTGTTTTTCTAACCAAGAGCGTGTCCGCTATGTTACAACCTTTGAGTGGAGTAGAATCATGAAGTTCGTTTTAAGGCAAGATAAATGACATCACTATAATAATTTAACTTTTTTGCAAAAAAAATGCAGATAAACAAAACTTTTGTTGAAGCTACGACAAGCGTAAACTTCATCTGTGTATATACATGTACTAAGTTGCGCCCCGCGGTTTCACCCGCGCAGATTTAAATCCCGGTATTCCCACGGGACAAAAAGTAGCCTATGTGCTATTCCAGACTAAAAATCTACCTCTCTGCCAAGTTTCATCCAGATCTACTTAGCTGTTCCAGCGTGAAAGAGTAACAAACATTCATTCAAACATCCATTTCTCCATCCATCTATCCATCCATACTTACAAACTTTCACGTTTATAATATAATCAGTATTTTGTATTTAGTTGATTGTTTCAAACCGTTCTGAATCAATGTAGATAAAATCAAATCAAAATCATTTACTATAAACATATTAATAAAAACCTGTAATGATGTTAATTACTCAATAAATAAATAAAAAGATTACTATTAACTCTATTCTAAGCAGCACTTTCTAGGAACTAAAGCGGTCGTTAAATGATTGCAGCCGCTTTTGCAAGCATGTAATTCAACGATACTTTGCGCCTTCATGTCTTAAACACGACGTTTTATTTGGATCGGCTTCCTTGAGAATCTGCCCTTCAAGGTTTCTGCGCTTTTCGACTCCGCAATGTTTTTATAGCAAAGGCTACTAGTATAGTATTCTCTTATCTGTGGCAAAGGTAAGTCCGTGAGGATCACACGAGGTAAACCAATGGCTATAAGTATACCACCTATTTGGATAATGGATTTCCGGGACGTGGTTTTAAAAACGGCTTTCAAACGGTGAAGGAAAACATCGAGAGGAAACCCTTTAGTATCCTTACAGGCGATAGACTCAGCCTGTCACGTATATAAAACTTCCTTCAAAATATGGGTATCTACCTATGCTCCAAATGTGATGTTTGGACGTATCTCTGACTACCCATTTACTTTACTATGTAATCAAATATTTATAGAACGTTTGTAGTATTGCTAAGTCCTATTTACTACCAAGTTGTTCTTTAATTAATAAAAATAAAATCATCAATAATCTTTAAATAAATAAATATGTTTCTTTCTTTCTTCTTTCAAATTACTGTTATTGGTTAGTTTGACAAATTATTATTATCAGTTCGTGTTTACCTACTTTTATTTCTGACTGAACAAATATCTAAAATTATGTTAAACTTATTGTAAGCTCAAAACATCGAAACAGCAGTGCAAGTACCGTTCTTATCGATCGCTTAATTTGACATTTAGAATCGTCAAAATTCGTTAAAAATAGTTTTATCCATTGTTAAAGGAATTTTTGACGATTCTAAATATCAATTATGCAATCAATAAGAACGGTACTTGCACTGCACGTTGTCTAAAATCAATCTCATCAAAATAATCAATAGTCAATATTGAAATCCCGCTGGAGACACATTCATTACTGAAAACTGGAGCTTCGGCTGATCTCTCTGGGGACGCGCGGCCACTCAAATGTACTGATTGTGAGCTTAAGCGGCGGTTTGCCGAGATACTACTGTCATTGTATTACAGGCAAATGCATTCACCACATTGTTTTGAAAGAACGTGATAAGAAAAAGACACAATTTTCTTCAAATCAAATGACGCCCGATTTTACACCACCTTCTTGCCGTGTCACTAGCTCTTTCGAAACAGTGTGGTAAAACGATTTTAAGTGCGCCTCACAGAGCTGTTTTGAAAAAAACACGACAAGACGACAAGAAGAGATATTATTTATTTGTAGAAGACGGCTGACTTTACTGGACTTACTTGACCTAGAAGTATTTATAGCACTTGATACTGGCTAGATTGTTTGTCGAATGACAGACTGGTGCTATAATCGGAGAGAAGAACAATATGCGTTACCTCTGACGTATAGTTTGAAAGCTATTTTGTCACTAATGACGTAATCAATGAACAACAAAAGTTGTTCACTGTTTAACCTTTCACAGTTTTGTTATAAACCGTGCCTTGATCAGCTTTTTAGGTATGTGTTTAGGGTATAAATCTGAGCTACAATATCTGTGGCAAATATACTAATGATGAATAATGATCTAATATCATAAGAATCACAGTCCTGACTGACTGACTGCCAACGCACGGCCTACACCACAGATACCAACTTGAATTTTGGGGAGTGTAATTGCAAAATTTCGAGAGTTTGTCAGAAATAGTTCATAAATATGAATGTACAGTGTCAGTAGGTAAACTCAAACGGTGTAGGAAAACATCACGGGGAAACCGGCACGTCGTAAAACCTAAAAAGTTGTCAATCCAAAAAACTGGCATGTTGACACGACAAGACTGCAAACACGCACGATGAAGCAATTTTAGTGGTTTTGTCCAAAGTGGTGAAGTACGTGAAACAAAGCGCAGACAAAGTCGCGTGTAGCCGCTAGCTTAGTTATAATGTTCTCGTAGTCGAAACAAGAAACAAATTTCATAAATCATAACATACTGCTGTTGCGGGCTAAATGAATGATATTTAACTTGCCTAGCGAGTGAGAAACACTGAAGTTAAGGGAATATAACTCGTTTACTTTCTAAACTACAAATTACCACTAGAATAACAGGGTGGCTATCTACATTTTAAGCTACCTTATCAGTACATAAGTATAAAAGAATTTGAAGGTATTGAAGGTGAATTTTAGGTAATTAATTTGTCACAAAGAGCTCGACTATCCTACTTCCTACTAATGTTTGTAAGTATGGATGGATGGAAGGATGGATGGATATTTGTTACTCTTTCACGCCGGAACGGCTGAACGGATGAAAGATGAATCTTGGCAGAGAGATAGATTATAGCCTGGCATATGCACAGCATTGTTATCCCGTGGGAATACCGGGTACCGATCTGCGCGGGTGAAACAGCGGGGCGCAACTAGTACTTCTAATACTACTACTAGTTGTTGTCTTGTAGGTCATGGTTACTACTTTACATCAGGTGGGCGATCTGCTTGTTCTATCAACTAATTATAAAATAATAAATAAACCACGGCAAGCAACCACGGCCTAACTCTCATCTAACGATGGTCGGTCATCTTTGATCTTTATCGAAAGTTTCGTAATACATTCCAAATAACTTTGAGTGGTGCTCTTCGAATAATTTACTCCGTTGTTTGATCATTGTAGTTCCAGAGTGGATGGTTTGATCATTGTAGTTCCAGAGTGGATGGTTTGCATAGAGTTTTACTCCGTTGTTTGATCATTGTAGTTCCAGAGTGGATGGTTTGCATAGAGTTTTACTCCGTTGTTTGATCATTGTAGTTCCAGAGTGGATGGTTTGCGAGTTTTACTCCGTTGTTTGATCATTGTAGTTCCAGAGTGGATGGTTTGCATAGAGTTTTACTCCGTTGTTTGATCATTGTAGTTCCAGAGTGGATGGTTTGCATAGAGTTTTACTCCGTTGTTTGATCATTGTAGTTCCAGAGTGGATGGTTTGCATAGAGTTTTTGCTAATATTTGAGCTTTTGGGTATTGTTGAGTAATGCTTATTTGAATATGAATAATTGTAATTGATTTGAATGTTGAGTTTTTTCAATCAATTTTTGACGGCGAACGGCGTATTTATTCTTGAATAATAAATTATCTTTGTGTATTTTTTCTAAATAATATATATGTTTTCTGTTTTAACTAATTGTGCGACAAACACTCATATTTAGATTATTTTAGATAAATAGATTGAAAATACTTAATACTATAAGAAGATCGAAAACCGCAAAGAATCGTTGCTATGTTTCGGTTTAACATGCCTTAAGATAATGGACGCAGAGCAGTTCATCGTTCCTATTGTGCGTCAATGCTTTGTTGTACAGATTATCGTTACCGCTTAACATCAGGTGAACCATCTGTTAACAATCATTATAAGAGTAAGAAAAACAGGTTTTTAAAGTCATTAATACTCAAATTGTGATTGAGATTGTATTGCGATCATATAATATATGATCACAGAATTGTTATCAAGAAACTACCCCTGGTGGAAATACCCGGTCTTAATATTAGGGAATCGAGTTCCAATCGCGCGTACCTACCTACCCCCATTACCTACCCTCCTAATGGAATTATTGAGTGAAGTGTTCTGAGCAAGAATTTAATGGGAGCCTGGTGTAGTTAATTCGAGTCAGATGCTTCACTAGTATTCTGGTATTTATAGTTATATTCTGTCGTACATAATTTTTTTGACATCACCATTCACTACGTAGATTGGCTGTTAGTTGGTGTGCTTAAATCACATCCATAATAAATTTAAAGCTCTGTTTTTTTATACAGAACTAGCTAATTGGTATAAAACTAAAAATATGCTGAACCAATTTTATTATAAGTGCGCACATAATCATTGTAATTCAGGCGTCAAATGGATTGCTGAATCAATTCCCCCCTCCCCCTCAACCCTTGCAATAAAACCCAACAAACTGGTGTTTTTGCTTGCAAACACCTAATTACTACCTAACCTATCCAATTAAGCTGGCCAACGCAAAATTTCACCTTATCACCAGCGCATACATCACAAAATCGCTTACCTGGTTTATCAATTAGGAAAATGAGTTTTAGCTACAGCTGCGTGTAAGGGAAAGTGATCCGTGTGCCTTTGAGGGTAAGGCATGAAGTTGTTCGTGTTTGGTTTCGTTCTTTTAGGTATGTGCCGAATTTTCGGCACCTACCCATTTGGGTAGGCTATGTTTAAGGTGCGGCGTCAGCAGAGGTCTTCGTTGGATAAATAGAGAGATCGTCTTCAGCGCGTTTTCAAATTGTTCTGCAACACGATGGTTTAAAAGGAGCCTTGTGTTGCTAAGGAGTTGTTTCATTGTCTTATAGAGCCTGGGCTGGTTCTTTGTACAGTTATGTAAATGTCGCCTAGCAATAATATTCCTAGTTTGATTGCATATTTTCTCCACATTTGCTTAGTTTTCTTGCGTTTCAAAATTTTTCTTCTTCATCAAAAAGAGCAAAATTTATGCGTGCAATGCCAGTGTTCTAAAGCGGTGAAGGAAAACATCGTGAGGAAATCCGTTATGATTCTAAAAGCGACGATGGGCTTGCAACCACGTATTGCTAACAATTAAGTTTCATTCAGGGGTATTATTCTCTATGAAATAGGAGATTCCTTGCCCCAAACCGTGTAGCGTCAAAACGAGAGCATGGTCCTTATTCTTTATGATATAAGAGTTACTTTTCCCTAACCGTGTCACGTCAAAACACGATCTAATCGCAAACGCGATTGAATTGGTCATAGTGAATAACGCCCCAGTGGTGGTGAATGCGCCATCAGCTCAGCATTCCGCTATGTTTTCATACAGAAGCGCTGGACCGCTAAGGCCCGCCGAAATAGCATACGATGCCAAGTTTTCAGTCGTGTCTTTAGCAAGTACAGTCTGTCACAAAGTCAAAATATATTTATTTGATAAAATCACAAGGATCACGTCGAAACGTCTTAAAACAAGGTGGCTTTAGTTGTCAGTCCCTCGCTACAAAAGCCTAGAAGAACAGGCAGCAAACTCAGCTTGGTTTCTACTCTTTTGTATGATCCTCGTCACAGCTCAAGGAAACTACAGCATGATGGATCAAGACCGACCATCTTTTATATAGGCTCCTCTCCACCCAAAGGCTGTCTGGAAGATCGCTTGTTAGCGATAAAACCGCCCATTGTACATATCTATAATTGTTATTCCTTGTTTCATTTTTTTGTTAGTTTGGAAGGTGTACAATAAAGCATTTTCATTCTTCAAGAGACCGCTTACGCTCAGCACCGTATACGCCTCCTTTACGTTCCGTTGTGGTCAAACAGCATGTCCGGCCGCGTCAGGCCAGGACCGACCGCGGTATCTGTTTTGCTGACATCAAATTACGTCGTTGAAGCCTTCATGAATGGATCCGGTTTTACGCTGTTCTGTAATGAAGTGGGGCTATTTTTGGCAAAGTATTTGTGGGTATCTCACTCAAATTAACATAAATTGGCGAGAGAGAATGAAGCGAAAGAGGTAGGTATGTAATGTTCGTAGCAAGTGAAAATCCGTGGTCTAAGGTCCAAGGAACGATTGTGCTATTTTTTACGTGTCTGACTTTTAAAATAATGTTGTTGGTTAGTAACGCTTTAAAAAATAAAACAACTTCATGATTTTGATCCAGATACGGTAGTTATCGCGTCAGTTCTCTTGGAACCAAGTACTGATTCCAGATGTTTGAGGATTACCTATTATTTGCAAAACGAGGTAAGATTAAAATTATTTTGAACTCCTAAAAAGAGCGGAAAATCGATGATTGTTTATAGGACACGCCTTGAGAGATCATAAAACAAATTCGACTGACTTTTTCCAAATAAAACAAACTAAAAGATACGGCCGTAAAAAGGAATCTCTCGAATTCCCGCATGGCCGATGTATAAACGCCAAATATATAATTTTATTACAAATATTTTATGACGAAGTGAAATTCATGGGCCCCCTAAAAGTTTTACGGGCAGGCTGTATCTGAATCGATGGGATTTTTCACGTAAAACACATTCATGTGTAAAGCTATAGTTTCTAAGTAAGCGCTGACATACTTTCACGAAGTGGGTTTCAAAGACAGTGAAAAGTGATCGTTGTCACTAAGTGTCAAGGTTCATTTCGGTTTAATTAGTAAAGTATTTTCTCTCATGTCCACAATGTGTACTTAATCGTCATCCACCTATTGTGGTCAGAGAGAGGTTTGTATAAACCTGACTATTTTCTGTCAGGAATAAATTATCCTTTGGGTCCAACTACTTGGATAAAGTTTTTTTAAATAACTTGGACGTGGTAAATTATTTTAACAGGCTTTACAACTCAGTTTGTCTCACATTCTGCGCTGTAGGTTGTGAGTTCGATTCTCCTAAAGGAAAACACATTTGATGATATTGTTGAACGCAAGACATTGACGGAACGTTCCTATCATTCGTCACCTGGGCGGAAATGCTTTGTTTTGGAAGATGTTATCCACTTATCATCAGGTGGTCTATAAAGATGTTCAATCAGCTTCAAAAAATTGCATAGTCGTCTGAATTTTATGTGTACTTAAATATTACAAGAAAAATTAGTATGAGTATGTCACATGTCCTGTAAGTTTAATTGAATAAGAAATCTCATTATAAAATTATTAGGATTTAGTTTCGTTTGAAAAGATTACGGTTGCTATAATCAGCTACCGTGCTCTCAGAAAACTTCGCCAGAAGGCAGTAAAATTTGTAGGTTTTATTGTTAATGTCTCTACGGACACACGTTTTTACTCAGGGCCGCGTCTTTCACGGGACAATGGTTTCAGGAATCGTCCTGATTTGTACCTTTTCTAACAATTCGGCCTGCCTGGATCGGTAGCTCTCAATTCAACTTGTGTAAGACGTTTCAAAATGATCCTTGGTTTCAATGAATTGTATTGTATTGGTTTTGATACCCTAAAAATAAGTCTATTTCACATGCGATAATATTATGGTACGCAGGTGATACACAATTATTATCGATACATCAAACATTTTGTATTGAAAATACCAACTGATTAAAAAAATGTGTCAATGGTGTAGGCAGTTAATATAGGTGATAAAATAGGTAGCAATCATTCACCATATCTAGGGTGCAAATGTGTGGGTGTAATTTGGTTCGTGGTTATTTGGATCGTAGATTGCATTTTCTCCTCTCTTTCTCAGGCTTTGTTTGTCAAAGGTCATATTCATTAAACCTCTGAAAACAACTTGTCAACGTTTCCACGGCAGTAAAAACCTCACTCACAAAAATATCCCAATTGATCCAACTCGGCCCGAGAACCTTCTAGCGGGCGTTTTAAAAAGTAGCTTGTTATTGTAGCGGCTTTTATATTATATATATTACTAGCTGATTCCGCGGCTTTGCTCGCGCTCGTTTACTTTGAAAATCTCATACAAACTTTCATCCCCTATTTTATCCCCTTGGGGGTAGAATTGATCAAAATCGTCAAATTCAATCAAAGTCGTCGATCAAAATGCCTACGTCATAACATCTACCTGCATGCCTAATTTCAGCCTGATCCGTCCAGTGGTTTGGGCTGTGCGTTGATAGATCACTATGTCAGCCAGTCAGTCAGTCAGTCACCTTTGAGTTATATATATTTATAGATATAATAAACTTATATAACATACAAACTTATATAACATACAAACTTATAAAACATACAAACTTATATAACATACAAAATAACTTTATTGACAAAAACATTCAGGTACAACAACTCGATATTGAATCCATAGGCTCCCGAACTAGATAGTACCGTGGCTTTTGATTAATAGTTTTTGTATAAAATTAAAGGCTGCTTCTGGTTTTCAAATATCGGCTTCAAATTAAGTTAAATCCCACCTCTACGGTGCCTTTATTGAAACAGCCACAACACGGCACGTCATTGATCGCACCCTCTGTTCCGTGGATCGCACCACCCTCTATATTTAAACGAGATCTTTTCAACGTTTTACGTTTTATTTTTATTTTTAAAGAGTGTTTTGCACCTGTTGAGCCCTTAGCACAAGTTTGGACGCTTTAGAATTGCGATTGAGTTCGTCGTTGCAAAATTATAGTTTTTAAACTCTATTTCAGAACTTTTTTTTACACAGCTAGCTGATTGAACAATCAGATGGCTCACCTGATTTAAAGTGGTAAATATCACCTTTAACAAAGCATTGCCTAGTAAATCACGCACGATAAAAGCGTGCCCTACGATGCTCTGCGTCCATCAACTTGAGGCATACCGAACTAAGTTAGAGTGAAAATATACACTTAAATTCGACTCTTTAAAATTAAACCCGCTGTTTTTGCGTGCCACTCATTTGATTTAAATGTGTCTCTGCGACACATCTGCGCCCTTTTTATTAGTAGAGTTATAATAAATCATAATGAGTTTGTAGAAATTCCACAACATGAATCCAAGTGAATGGCGACCACGAACAGGAAAGCGAAGCGTGGGACGCCATTGACGACATTGTTAGGATCGCGGGTAGTCGGTGGATGGAAAGGGCTCAAAATCGTTCTTCCTGGAAACGGATAGGGGAGGCCTATGTCCAGCAGTGGACTTCTGTGGGCTGATGATGATGATGAATCTAAGTTCACAAACAAGTTCACAACCTTACCTTACAAAACTATAGTTCAATCTTCTTAAACTGAAGTTCATGTATAAATAACAAACAAACAGACCAACAGATAGCGTCTGTCCAACTGAAAACAGAATTTGGGCAAACTAAGAAGTGCTAAGTTAGAATCCCTTGAAATTTGTAGACCACTGGAACTTTGACCTGCCATAGGATAAGGCTGACTGAAGCTTGTTTCCTAAAAACTTTACACTATTTTAATGCGTTTTATTCGATTTATAGTGTTTACTACTCATAAGGAAACCACAAAAGAATCGCTCGGAGAATAACTATTGAGACATTATAAAATCTTTGTACTTTGTTGCATTTCATTCTTTAAATTTTTTTAAAATAAAATATACTGCCTACTGACCGTATTTTAAGTTAGGTACTTAATTATTTTGATGTAAGGTAACATCACTATAGTATTGGTGCCTTATTCGTTAGCAAAATGTTTATTTAGGAAATAAGATTTTAGATAACACTATAATCAATGCATGCTGTGTTCGCATCTAGAAGGCCGTTCAGCAATTAATTTTAAAGATTTTTTTTTGTGAAATTTTATTGTAACGGCTGGTTTGTGAACCTATAAAAAAATAACAAGGATCATTCAAAGAACGGTAAGGACCAAGTTGTAAATTTCTTCCCTGTTCTTTAAGGCTTAGTTGCGTGAATGTACTTGTATACTTCTTCTTCTTCTTTTATTTATGTTATTCAGAGGCCATGATCTAATTGAATAATTGCTATTTGACTTTGAGTAGGCTAAAAAGAGGATAGGCTTACAAGTTTCCCAACTGTATCGACGTAAGCTTTGTACGCCAGCAGAACTTTGGTCAAGGCTGATTTGAACTCGGTTACAGTAAACAACCGAACGCTCACAGCAGGAATAGGTACGTACCTAGTATTCCAATGCCAGTGGAATTAGATTCGGCTTTAACTGGATACCCAAATGGTTGTTTGTGGTTTGATCTGTGCTATCAAATCTTAAGGATCATTATCACTTGCCCACTGAGTAGGCCGTGGGTTTGATCTGAGAACAAACACTTGTGTAAGCTTAGGATGTTTGTTCTCTGTCTGGGTGATTATTTATTAGGTTGAAGCTACCTATGATGTGCGGAATGTCCACCAATATTTATACTTATTATCTTTTATTTAATAACTAAGTATAAGTGTCTATTAAAAGTCTTGATAGTGTGTGTAAAATTGTCTTTTCTCATCGACTTTATAACTTTTATCATTTAATTTTTTTCATTTAAATGAAAAAAATTATATAATAGGTTTATTATTTTTGCATATTTTTTAGACCTCTTTCAAAGTCAAAGTCAAAATATATTCATTCAATAAAGTCACAAGGATAACTTTGAAACGTTTTTAAACTAGGTGACTATAGGTATTTCCTTCATACACCTACAATTTATAATGAGAGTTTTAATAAAACGTCATCGGATATCGTAAACACCATTAACAAAAGCTACCTACGAGTAAAACACCCATAAACATGTTTACGGGCAAAACTTCGCGCGTAACTTTGTGCTTACTCAAAACTAAACAGCAACCATAAACCAATTTAAAATAACATTTGGGAAGTTTCTGGTGGGAAAGTTTCAGGGGAAGATTAAAGAAGGAAACGGAAAGTTACCTCATTTGGAACGGTTACAGCCTTTACAGATAAGACGCGGCTGGCGGTATAAACAAGACGAGGAAAACCAGCTGTCGATATTAATGATGGCTGTGGAGTTGGTCGTTTTCGTGCTATTTTCTTATATAAGTATTTTCGGCGTTTTACCCGCTGTTATTCGCCACAAATGAAGTAAATAAGAAATTCAAAATATACACACTAACCCCTCATAATATCATATACATAGTGTTAAAAAAATGGTTGTATCGGTGCGTATCGTGTATTTTAAAAATTAATTGTGTGTTAATTTGTACATGTACATTTTTTTATATTATAATATTATTTGTTTTGTACTTTTTTAACAAAATTTGCAAAAATTGGCAAAAAAAACCACTTAAATTATTGTTAACGAATTGTTAATTCACATACACAGCTTTAAAAAATCCGATCAAAGTGATTTATTTCCGTTAAAGGCAATGTAGTCACTTACATAAGAATATTTATACTTGTAGACATGCTTCACCTAAGTACGATCTACGTTAAAATAGGTATTCGAAGCTACCACTTACCAAATAATAAACGCCGAACGGCATAACCACGACCGCCACCAACAGATCCGCGACCGCCAAGCTGACGATGAAGTAGTTGGTCACCGTCTGCAGCGCTCTCTCTCGCACCACGCTCATTATCACCAGCACGTTCCCGAACAACGTGAAAAACGGAAATATGAGCAGCAGTAACGCCCACATGTTGTACTCCGGTCCCTCGGACTTGCCAAAACACGACACGTTAAACGTACCATTGCTGCTACAGTTTGTGAAGTCATACACATCGCTGACAGTCGTATTGCTAACGTCACTGACGTTACTGTAGAAGTAGTCACTGAAGTCTTCCACCAGCCTCGAGAAGTCACTTGTATTTGACGAATTTCTCCCGACATTATATACCTCCCTGGTTCTAAGGTTTTTGATTTGAGTAAGCTCTTCGTCTGGGGGTTTTTTCGTGGGGTATAAAAATGGGGTAGTTTCGAATATGCTTTTGGTTCGATGTGGTAATGTCATAGTTTTGTTGACAGCTATCATTTCATCTTTGGTGTCATCTTTGGCTATGAGGTTCGCTTTCTTGTCTTCATTTTTATAATACCTGTAACAAAAATTCATGATTGAACAGTTTGATAAATTCAATGCGACGACCTCAGTGGCGCAGCGGGCGAGAGTCCGCCTGCGACGCAAGAGGTTGCGGGTTCGATTCCCGCCTCGGAACAAATTTGTGTACGATCTGCAGAAATTTGTTCCGTTGGTCTGGGTGTTTGTATGTATAATAAAAAATATATATCTATGTAAATATATAATGTATTAAATATATCAGTCATCTAGTACCCATAACACAAGCTTGAGTAGCTTACTTTGGGGCTAGATGATGCTGTGTGGATTGTCCAGCATTATTTATTTATTTATTTAATTAAACTAAAACAAACAGGAAAAGTTATAAGTTTTAGCCTAATATTTGATTGATATCTTAAAATTTGACTCGAGGAAAGACAAGCTCATAACGTTGCCATGAAGTTAATATATCTATGTCTAAACCATCATGATACCGAAGACGGATGACGCTCCAAAAACCATTACTGTGGATTATAACAACTAAGAAGTATTACACTGAAAACTCATTTATTTTTATCGATCCTCTAAATCGGATCGGCGCCATGTTCCGTTGATTGCATCAATCAATGTCATCAGCGAATTGTCAGCGCTTGGATTTGTCTGAATGTCAGCTTGGAGTGTCAGCGACAATTGGAATAAAGGGCCCTCTACATGGACCAAAATGCTTGTCACGAATATAAAATTATTATTGGAAATTATTATTATTATTGGTATTGCAGGCGTTCATGGGCTACGATGACCGCTTCCCATCAGGCGGGCGTAAGCTTTTTTGTCTACTTTGTTGTATAAAAAAAAAGATCTATGCTGTTTTTTTTTTCATATAGCCCGGAGGCACGGAATCGACTAGGCCACGAAGTGTGTGGGGTTTTGCCCCAACGTAGTATTACTTGCGCTCATTTCATCTAGAGCTGAAAAATTAGTGCACGGCTGACTTCATTATTATTTAAATCACGACGGTGCCAATTTGGATGTTTTCAATTCACATTTTGTGAGCAAAAAGAAAGGTAGGTATCTGATGACATACACTTTGTCTTAACGTTTGCTCTATATCAGTAAAATGTTAAGCTTAAATGCCAGATTATAGCGGACTAAAGAAGTTAGGGGTCAAAAATGAAAATCAAAACGGTCCCTATTATTCAGTACAATTGCTACGATCACTTTGAATACTCATCAATATGAACCTTTTCTATAAAACCTGAAGTTGTAGTCTGTAGTCTTTCCTGTGGGAAAGCGCGACTAAGCTATGAGATGGTGGTGACCTATCCCGTTCCAGAAATTACAGCGGTTCTGAACTAGATGCATAACTGAATAGTTGCACCTGACGCTTTAATTACGTACAGTAGAGCAAAAGCCGTTTTTTTCAAAATTTTATGAAACAATTTTCTTTATACTACACCTGCTTGGAAAGTACCTTGATACTTTATCAAATTTACGGTAGAAAGTACGTCATTGCATATCGAACAAATATGCGGGGAGAAAACGCATCTGAGCGGGAGAGAAAAGTGTATGAAAGTCCATTTCTTACGTGGTTTTTCTTTTTTAATTTTGGGTAAGACTATGCGCCGGTAACCTAAATACCAAAAGCCAAAAAGTTTTTACAGTGAGTTTTTATCTCCAAGTTCGCAAAATGACACTGGCCACTAGCTGTGTGTTGGATGGTGTCGGGCTGGCAGTGCGACCGCAGGGTGGCAGGATAAACAATTTGAAAAAAGAACATGTGAAAATTGCAGACGCCATTGGCGCCATTTTCAATTTGTGTGTTGTTTGAGGATTCAGTTTTAGTTTTTTTATTTTCCTCGTAGGTCTAGTATAAAGCACTATGTATCACTCGAGAGAAAGTGCGATTCCTGATCTCGGGTGTTTTAAAACCCTCGCCTACGGCTCAGGCTTCAAACGACACCCTCGACGGTAATCAGTCACTTTCTTCTCTCGGTGAACAATGTACTATTTATATTGCGCTCACGGTTTTAAAAGTTGTATATTATTGATTTAATACTATAGAAATCGTCTTATTACCCTGTCTTTGGCTAACGCATCATTTGGAGTTCGGCATCAAACTAACGAGAGAAAATTATAACAATAGATAGAAAATGCACAAAACTTCTTTTGTATAAAAAGTATTGGTTAAAAACTTAAAGCTATTAGCTCTATACGCGGTATCACTCAACAGCTTTCACAAAGCTCTGTGACCGAGGCCTCGAAACTTAGAAAAGTATCCCAGTGCCATTATAGCCTATCACCACTTCGTCTCTAGTTTTGAAGTCTTCGCAAAACTTCAGGCAATTTCTTGAAACTTCAGGAAAGTCTAGACTGAACTCATTAATTCGTTTCAATCTTGATGGATCGCTTTGCAATCAGTAAATGAGCTCTCCCGTGTAATAAATCATAGTCTCTGGGGCTTTGGCTTATTATGAGCATCAAAAGCTTATCATTCGACAGCCACGCTTTTTCCTGCCGACACGCTGCTGTTATTGTGTTTCGGTTTGAAGAGTGTGGTTGCCGGAGTAGTTACACGCACATGAGGCTTACAATCTGTATGCATCAAGTTAGACGCAGGGCAGTGTATCGTTACTTACGATGTATAGGCGATGTTTACCACTTAACATCAGGTGGCCCATTTGCTTGTTATATCATCAATTTAAGATAAATTTAACAAAATCCGTAATTTAAGTTTATTATTTACGTTACGTTCCGCTTGCATGAAAGACTAGTTGCGCCCCGCGGTGTCACCCGCGCAGATTTAAATCCTGGTATTCCCACGGGGTAAAAAGTTGCCTATGTGCTAATTCAGACTATAATCTACCTCTCTGCCAACTTTCATCCAGGTCCATTCAGCCGTTCCGGCGTGAAAGAGTAGCAAACATCCATCCATCCAAACTTACAAACTTTCGCGTTTATAATAGTAGTAGAATAATACAAAAAAACTGATATTATATAAGAATATTTATTTAAAGAATATAATTATTAACTTTTGATTGCTTGCCTTTTATGTTGTGAATTCTATGAAATTCAAACATACCCGTTAAATTCATAAAATTCTACAGTGCATACTTTTCTGAAAGTAATTAACTTCATAATTGAGACGCTTTTAACGAGGTAAAATGTCAGATATTTTGGGGTGCGTCGCTTATTTTCGTAATTTAAATCAGGGGTAATATTATTTAAGGGTATTGAGTGGAAAATATCGCGAGTGGAGATTTAGATCAATCATTTTGATGTGTCATATTTAGAATCTTGTTAACATTTTAATATGATACGAGGAGCTTCAACAAGGGCATTGACTTGGATTTTGAAATCATCAAGTTAAATCCAGACCCATGTTCGTAGGCTATATTTACTGGTACCAAGGCGTATTTTATTAGAACAATGTTGAATAATTTCGTACGTCCCTCATCTATCGAAATTGCGTTTAAGAAATGTTTCTAATTTAAAATTTGTGTGTAAATTTTTCTTTTAAAAACTTAGTCAATATAATATTTTTGAGTACAAGCCTTGATAAGCGGGACAGAAGTAAAATAATAACTCTTTCTTTACTTCATACAAAAAATTCACAGTTCAATCGAAAAAATCATACAAAGTTCAATTGTGATATGGAGTTACACAATCAACCTTCAGAGGGGGTGACTACCGTGCTTGTAAAATTCATCAAAGCAATCTCACCTGATGTTAAGTGATGATGCGGTCGACGATGTGGCACGTTTACCTAGAAAATACCTGTTCACTCTTCTCTTGAAAGAATCCAAATTATAGGTCATCGGAAAGACGGACGCCGGTAAGGAATTCCATTCATTGGCTGTGCGCATCATGAATGAAGAAGCAAAGCGCTTGGTGCGGGCAGTTGGTATCATTTTATTTCCCGGATTCCCGTTCCACGAAGAATCGGATAGAACGGCGAAATCTATAGGAAATTATGTTAATGGAGTTTCTGATGAACTGAATTATGATAATGCTCTTTTGATGGCATCTACCGTTCAGTTCAGCACTGAATGGAGGGTAATGAGCGCTGTGCTAGTTGATGTTTCTAATCGCGGATTGACAGTGATTGCTTTGCTTTGCATCGAAATTAACTGTGGGATTTTAAACTGAATGCAATACAATGCAAAATCATTTGTTTATGTTATGTATTAAAATTTTATTGTAAAGAAAATTTAAACTTTCTTTCAATTTCAAGAATTTTTCAATAAAATTTTCAACTTTTTTTTAAATAATTTGATGATATTTTAAGTTTTATGAAATAGGTAATTATAACCAATAATCCAGTTTTACGTGGAAAAGGTTTAACTTTGTTATCAGTTTTATATACCTATTTCAAACTTTAAAACGTATGCAAGTCATGAACAAGCGAAAACTTTTTATAGCTTCCATAGCTCGGTAATTACAGTTATTATATGGCGTATGGTTGTGGGTCATAATGTTCAATCGACCAATAATATAAAAACAGTTTCCAGCTTGTAATGACGCTGTGAGTGAAACAAAAACTGCTGCTTAAAGTACTCTGATAATGATGTTCATCGCTTTTCAGGAAACCAAAGGCACGTGACCTTATTTTTCAGATGCGTCACTGCTCCCCGCTCGTTAAAACCATATTTAAGTAAGGCACATGAATCCTCAAGGAGGAAAGGAAATGAGCTTTTGTAAGACGCCTAGCTTTTCTTCATTTTGCCATTATTAAGTCTGTATGGTGGAGCCAATTAGCTAGTATTGTTTTATAATTACATGGATTATGAGATATCTCGTTTCAAACATAAGTTGAGATACTAGATAGATAGATTTTGAGTACTTGTAAGAGTGGGAGGGCTTTTTTTGAAAGGGGACATCTGAAACACAGCGTTGCTTCATGGCGGCAAAAAAAGGCATAGTGGTGTACTTACTCCCCTGGAGCCCTTCATGAAGAGCTCTACTCTTCAGACTTTATTTCAAATACCGTGTACCTACACTTACTCAAAGTTTTTGTGAGTTTTCTTCCTTCACCCCGTTCAGAATATTAAAATAAACAATGCCAATTTCCGTTTGATAGTATGCCAAGAGAATTATTATTTTATTTTAGCTTGAAATCTTGATACTTTATGCGAAGGTGGGTCCGTACTTTTCTGGGGTTTTGCCAAAGAGTAGGTCAATAATATACACACGTATTATAATAATAACACTGCGAAGGTATATCTAACTGTTAAGATCTTGCGGCTAAACATATCGCAATAATGATTTGCATTTTTTTATTGGACAGCATAAATTTAATATTTTTAATTTTGAATTGAATTTTATAATGCTTCATTAATTGTAAATAATTGGTAACTATGACATAATTTAAATTGTATTTTTATGAAAATGATGTATACATGTTCATAATTTTGCATGCTAGGTTTTTCTGGCGAAGTGTGAGGTTCTTTAACCATAGGTCTTTATCAAATATGTACCATACTTCACGCAAATAAATTATTTCATTTTCATTTCATTTCAGCAGTAGATTTTATATACCTACCCTACACCTACCCTCTTGTTTATATTCCCTACCATTTTATAGCGCCTCCATAGAGAATACTTACCGCTGTCACTGTCATGCCAACGAAAATAGATCTCAACCGATAAGATATCGGTCTGTTAATGGAGCGCCCAGCGACGAATATGAATAAGGGCCCTAGGGTTTAAAGTATTTTTTATGAAAACTAATAAATAAAATCACGCGAAAAAAATAGTAATTCAAAAAAATCCCGAGCGTGTTCGAGCGGAGAATATAGGTACCCATTTAGCTATGTATCTATGTATAACCCTATTTTGGGGTAGTTGTTGCACCTGCTGTTTTAAGTGGTCCTTTAACACCTTGCATAAATGAATATTGGTGAACATTTCATGCAGCACTATCTAGCCCCAAACTAAGGAAAGCTAAGTAAACCAGATAGCTTGATAACTTGTCTAAGTACTATTTTAGAAATAGCAGCATATACGTAACACCTAGACAGAATAAACGTCTATGTTCTTTGGACCAGTGGTCTAGTAGAAGTGACCCCGCCTTCCGATCGTAAGATCACAGGTTCGAATCCGGTCGTGCACCAATGGATTTTTAAATCGAAAATTTTATGTGCGCAATGCCAGTACTCTTAAACGGTGAAGGAAAACATCGTGAGGAAACCAGTTAGTATTCTAACAGCAGCGATGGGCTTGCAACCTGTCACGTATGGAATACTATAATAACTACTGCAAAATGTGGGTATGTGCAAATGCAATATTTGGACGTACCCCCCTTAGACATCCGCAGAATCTTGAGTTAGTACTTGGTACTAAGAGATCTGAAGCGATATCTACTGTGCCTGGGGATCAAAGTCGTGAAGCTGTTTCAGTTTTTCAGTTCTTTACACACAACTGGTTCTTTTCGGTAGGGATCGAACCCACGGCCTATGGCGTAAAAGGCAGTTACAGAAGCTACTACCAACTGAGCTGGGATGGCTATCGATGAATAAGTGAACGTAAGCAAAGCCGCGGGATCACCTGTGTAACAACATTTTATCGTGATTGCGATCTTTATTTACCTATATCCGTTGCTTTTAAAGTTTATTCAGCACTTTGATTAATTTGAACGTTTTTTTGAGCGCGTAAAGAAGTCTGCTATAAAAAGTAAAATACCTACTTTATGAGATTGCCATAAAAATAAACTATTTAACTGGAACCATAAAAATATTTAACCCTAACGTTTTATAAAGCTCACTATACAAAGCAATAAAACTATTCACAATTATGAACTCGTAAATTTTTTGAATTTGTTTTGCGAATAAAAATATCGTAAACAACGTTGGTAAACGAAGATTTTAATTTTTCTTGTTAAAATATAAAAGAAAATAAGAATGAACAGAGTTTTTTATTGTCATATTAAAGTTTTTTTTGAAGCCATGAAATAAAAGTGCAATTTATATTCACTCTTAAAGCCCTACCATCTACTCCACATAACACAAAGGTAAGCTGGAAGAAAACGCTGAGTAGCATTAAGTTCGCCTATGTACTTCATTTAAGTGTATAAAGAATTTTCTTATCTTATCTTATTAGTGCTTTACCTTTCACCATACTTTAAGAGTAGTAGAGCTCTTTGTGAAGGGCTCGTCCGGGGCGAGCCCTTCACAAAGAGGGCTCGTCCGGGGAAGTTCTACCACCACGCCTTTTTCTGCCGCCAAGCAGCAACGCTGTGTTCCGGTTTGAAGAGTGTGGTCGCCGGTGTAATTACAGGCACATGAGGCTTAACATCTGTATGCCTCAAGTTGATGGACGCAGGGCAGTGCATCGTAGGGCACGCTCCTATTGTGCGTGACCTACGGGGCAATGTTTTGTTTATAGGTGATGGTTACCACTTAACATCAGGTGGGCCTTCTGCTTGTTCCATCAGCTAGTTGTATTAAAAAAAATATAAAAAAAAATACTTTTTTGAAAGAACTGGCGAAACTACACGACAATAAGAGGAACTATTTCGGTGTTATTATTAAATTATCATCCAAACAGCCAGATGCAAAGGCACAGGTTTTAAAAAGTTATTCTCTATTCAAAACTAGCCTAATGCATCTAGCCGGCAGTGATAACTCATGGCGAACTGACGGCGCGCAATCCATCACACGCCGACGAGGAATTAGCTGCGGGAGTATTCCTGTGCCTGCGGAACACCGCGGGAATATCGTCGCATCCTACGAACAAAGCGACAAACGCCATTGTCGCTTTATTCTTTTTTTGCATTTTTGGAATCCTTATCATGATATGCATGAGATAAGTTAAAAAAAAGTTCAAAAAGTAATATAAATCAATGATTTATTAAGGTTTCAAAAAAGATGGCAGATTTTTATCCGGCGAACAAGGTGCCAATCGCCATTGTAGCGGTGTTCCACTCGCGAAACCGAGCGCACTGCACGGAGTTTCCGACGAATATGGAGATTAATGCCACTGACTGTAACTATACACACACACACACAGCTTCACGACTTTGATCCCCAGGCACGGTAGATATCCCTTCAGATCTCCCAGTACCAAGTTGGTACTAATTCAAGATTCTTTGAGGATGTCTAAGGGGGGTAGTCAGAGGTACGTCCAAACATTACATTTGGCACATACCCACATTTTGCAGTAGTTCGTATTCCATACGTGACAGGTTGCAAGCCCAACGCCGCTGTTAGAATACTAACTGGTTTCCTCACGATGTTTTCCTTCACCGTTTAAGAGCACTGGCATTGCGCAAATAAATTTTTCGATAGAAAAATCCATTGGTGCACGACCAGATTCGAACCTGCGACCTTACGATCGGAAGGCGGTGTCACTCCCACTAGACCACCGGTGCTCTTTATGACTGTAAATAGTTAGGGAATAATATTATGTTCCCTTCTCTTGAGGAGCAGCATACAGCGCGCCGCTATCTCGCTCGCGCAATTGAACATTTTTTAAGATATAAAATAACTGAATTTAAATATGTAAAATCTAATCTATATCTAGTAGTTAGAAGTAGGTACGTCCATATAAAATATGACACATTTTAGTGGATGATACGTTTCAAGCCCATTGCCGCTGGTAGAATACTTTTCCTCACAATGTTTTCCTCAACCGTTTCTGTAAGGTATGAGAAAAAAATATCATAATATTAGTTTTGTAGTTTGGAACAACTTTTTACCGCTTATTCATAGTTCATGGCCTTTATTTTACAAACATACTTTTACATTTTTTTTATTTTTACAAACAATCTAACCAACGCTAAGTGGAAAACCCTTTCAAGTCAAAGTTTACATTTTTTACTTGAATATAAATTATTTACTTCTTTTTTTTTAATATAAATTATTCAATTCTCTTGACACTGACAAGATTGCTTCTGATCCATAAAAATGATTCAAATGAGTGAAATAGAAGATCACTAATGAGTTCCATTAACTTACACATTATTGCATGTTTCTACACACGTGAGCAATAAGTGAGTTCGGCTAACATAACAAAAAAAGGGCGAACTCTTTGATAGATTGTTGGCAGAGCAATGGGCCTTGTGTCACCCGTGTGGCCAATGGCTTTCATTTTGCTGGGGGATTTGGAGATGATAATACTTTTATAACAATATTTCTGTGTAACGCATTCGTGAAAGACAAATCTTGTATCGAAGAAATAGATGATATAAATTTTCAATATTCTTCCATGGGTTTTTTCGGAATATTTTAAATATTGACCCTAGTATGGTCGAAGCACAAAACTTCCGTCACTCGGTTTTTCATTATTCGTCAGTCCAGTACGGATTCCGTGGACGCGTTTCCAGGACACGCGTAACCGACTACGCGTTCCAATCACGGAACAGAGATTTATATTTCTGTGGTACCAATTTATGCCCTGTCCGTAATTTATATTACTTATACATCCATCAAAAAAGAGCACCGGTGGTCTAGTGGGAGTGACCCCGCCTTCCGATCGTAAGGTCGCAGGTTCGAATCCGGTCGTGCACCAATGGATTTTTCTATCGAAAAATGTATGTGCGCAATGCCAGTGCTCTTAAACGGTGAAGGAAAACATCGTGAGGAAACCAGTTAGTATTCTAACAGCGGCGATGGGCTTGCAACCTGTCACGTATGGAACACTAACTACTGCAAAATGTGGGTATGTGCCAAATGTAATGTTTGGACGTACCTCTGACTACCCCCCTTAGACATCCTCAAAGAATCTTGAATTAGTACCTACTTGGTAATGGGAGATCTGAAGGGATATCTACCGTGCCTGGGGATCAAAGTCGTGAAGCTGTTTCAGTTGCAGTTTCTATCAAATATGTCAAAATGGTGAGCAAGTGAACTTTGTCACAAATTATTTATCTTTTTTATTGTGTCTGTATCGTTGTTAGTTCATGTACTGAGCTTCGAGGGTATTGTATCGTTCGTTTATAAAAGACTGTGCTCACTAATCTCACTAAAAGGGGTGTCGCGCAGGATTCTTTCATCCATTTGTCTCCCCGGAAGAGGATACATCCATATTGACCTATAGACAACCCTTGGACCTTGTATCCGAGATATAAGGTTCATTTTTGATAGGCACTGGAAATATGTGACACATTGTTTGAGATACTGACTTGATTCTGCAACATTATGGAATCTACTAATGTACGAGGGATTTCTGAGTTTTGCTGCTGATTACTTTTGAAGCAATTTTGTATGAGGTAGTCGACGACTCTATTTGCTATACTTTTGTTTATTTATTTACTAGCGGCCTGTGCCAGCTTCGCATGGGTGGACATAATTTTTTTAGTATTAAATGTAGCCTATGTTACTCAGGGATAATGTAGCTTACATATGGTGAAAGAATTTTTGAAATCGGATCGGATCGGTTTTTGAGCCTATTCGAAACATACATACAAAGTTTTCCTCTTTATAATATTAGTGTAGATTAGAATCTCCAACATTGTATACATCAATTACATTCATACAAATAAAAAAATACTAATATTATAAATGCGAAAGTTTGTATGTATGGATGGATGGATGGATGTTTGTTACTCTATAACTCCAGAACAGCTGAACGGATCGTGGTGAAAATTGGCACAGAGATATATTATAGTACTTTTTATCCCGTGGGAATACCGGGATTTAAAACTACGCGAGTGAAACCGCGGGACGCTACTAGTTAAAAATAAAGAAAACAAAACAAAGATGCACTAAATTGGAGCCGTAAAATTAACCGCCATCTCAGCTCAGTTGGTAGTAACTCTGCCTTCTGTGCCTTTGGTTCAGCTTCTTATATACAACCAGCTGATGAAACAAACAATTGGCCCACCTGGTGTTAAGTGGTAACCATCACCTATACCAAAGCATTGCCTTGTAAGTCACGCACGATAGGACGTGCCCTACGATGCACTGCCCTGCGTCCATCAACTTGAGGCATACTGATGTTAAGCCTCATGTGCCTGTAATTACGCCGGCGACCACACTCTTCAAACCGAAACACAGCGTCGCTGCTTGGCGGCAGAAAAAGGCGTGGTGCTAGTACTTCCTCGGACGAGCCCTTCACAAAGAGCTCTATTCTTATAAATATATAATTATAGTTCCCACCGAGGAAAAACAAACTAAAATAGTAACCGCTATCTGGATTCCACAGAACAAGGTGTGTCTTAGTTTGTTGTGTGGAATGTCCACCAATATTATTTATTACGGGTCGCGACTCGTGGTCCTACTGGGATTGTACCACTATTACTCGTGGTCCCACTATCCCTGAAATCATGGGTTCGTAGTTCCACTGCTTAGTGGGACTACCAGTCACATACGCACACCCTATTTACTTTATAACATGTAAAAAAGGTACATACAAACTGGCATAGCGACACACTTAGCGGAATTGTAGCTCATCGATTAGCGCATTAGTGCGGGTTCAGTGCCCGCCCAGGCCTTTGAACGAGCGCGTTATAAATATGCTGATGTATTTTTTGAACCGAGATCTAAGTGAATGATTCGAACCATTTTTTATGTATTAAGAAAAATAATTTTAGGAAATAAATATTAGTGAATACTTGCAAAAATCAATCCGCTAAATGTTTAAATGGCCTATTCCGCTAATATATTTGTTTCTGAAATCTTATAATTATCAATAGATTCTTCAGATCTTTAAAACCATGTAGGTACCATCTTGAGATTATTTGAGTCATTTTGGCACATCCCCCTTTCAGGTTAGTTATTCGAAAACGTGACAGGTTGCAAGCCTATCGCTGCTGTAAAAATACTTTCAATTTCATCACGATTTTTTTCCTAATTAAGAGCACTAGCATTTTGCGTATCCAGAAATCTACTGATACTCGACCGGTTTCATACCCACGACCATACAATACGAAGGCGTGGTCTCTCCCACTAGGCCAACGATGCTCTCATGATGATGATGATTAATGTGAACAAGGATAAATAGAACCGTAGATTCAAATGGTTTTCCTCCCCCGAAATCCTTCTGGGAAACTTTCTCTCTTCATTCAAAGCACCCATTTGTATGTAACTCATAGATTCTTCCTCCACGCAATTTAGCTCATAAAACCGCATTTAAGGCGAGATATCTTATCTTTTTGCCGCCTTTTTCCCTAAATTCAAAGTTGTATTAACGTTTCTTCGAAAACAATGGGGATGGATTTCTTAGGGTTGTACAAATGTGCACATGGATATGCATCAGGCTCACGTTCGCTTTTATGTCCTTGCAGTAAGGTTCGTTTTTCTTTGGCTATGTGTAGATTGATCTGTATCTATATGTACCATAATGTACCACATAAAAATATCGAAACAATGTCTCCAGGTCAGCGAAGCATATTGAAAAATACTAGCTAAAAAATAATTATTTTTGCTATTTGCGCACACACATCTACGGAAATATATAAACGTTATGTTTTTTGTTATTATTTATACTACATTATTGTCGATGGAAGATTTATTTAGACTTCTTGATGATTTATACTACTATTAAGTAAGAGTAGTAGAGCTCTTTGTGAAGGGCTCGTCCGGGGAAGTACTACCACCACACCTCTTTCTGCCGCCAAGCAGCAACGCTGTGTTTCGGTTTTAAGAGTGTGATCGCCGGTGTAATTACAGGCACATGAGGCTCAACATCTGTATGCCTCAAGTTGATGGACGCAGAGCAATGCATCGTAGGGCACGTTACATGAAATCTCTACTGGCTATTTATATTTACACGGCATCATTTGTAGAGATACACATCCGGCCTAAGTCTTAGGCCGGATGTGTATCAACCCTACCACCCCCGCCCCTATCTCTCTATACCTTCCGGTTGATTGGAACTCTGATCACGAATGCTGCCACAAATAATTTTGCTGTATCTATTATTCTTCACCTACAAGACGACTGAATGACTACCGTGTATGGAGATCACAGTCGTTAAATAGCTAGAAAAGTTCTATAAGTTGTAATTAATTAATCAATTTCTTTAAACCGAAGAAAGAAGAAAGAAAAGAAAATACATTTGTTTAATATTAATAATTATTTTAAAATTTATTTATTTTTTTAAAGGCGGACTAAAATGCGAATAAAAGTGATCTATTTCAGAAAGCCGTGGGATGAACGATAGAGAACGTGGTGATCAAAGTCTTGTAAACGGCCTTAATTCAGTTCACACAGACCATTTTGATAAAAATCTTGACCAAGAAAGAACCAATGTCGCGACAACCTCTATTTCACTCATAAGAACATTACGCGGTCCCCCAGGCAGTAAAAAGGATTTACGGCTTGCGGATCTCGTTACGGTTGCGTGTCGTCCCGGCGTCGTCCCGCGTCGTCCCGTGTCGTCCCGTGTCGCACACGCCCAATAACATATGCCCCTAATATGTTAACGCGGGACACAAAAATGGGTAGTAATACTGTATACAAAATGTCTTAGTTCACTTCTACACTGTCTAGTTCTTTCAAAACTGTAAAGCGTTTTTTAGTGCGCCTCAGAGACGCCTTGAGCACTTGACACACAATGGATTTAAATTTCCACACGATAATTTTGCTTTTTTCCTTTGCCGTACTATAATGTTTTTTATTACTCAAAGAGTCCTTCATAGTTAAAAAAAATATAAACAAAAAAAATATGTTTACTATCTCAAAACAAAAGAATAACGAACTCAGCACATCAAATAACGTTAAAATATTACTTTTATTACATTGTAAATTTGTAACAAGGATCATACAAAAAGCGATAGAAACCAAGCCGTAAGTTTGTTGGCTGTTCTTCTAGGCTTTGATCGCGTGGAAATGGCACCTAGAGACCTAGCTGTAAGACGTTATAAAGTGACCCTTGCGATTTTATTGAATCAATACATTTTGATTTTGTCTTTGACATTACAAAACTATTGAGTATTAGCACACCTTTTAGGAAAGTACATCGCTGAATATTTTATTGGCTACGCTCCGAGAAATCGGAATATCTGTGAGAGCTATAATGTTATCTCTGGGTCTCTTGGTCGATGTCATTTAGAGAGGTAATACTCGTACATGTAAGATGTTCCAATATTGTTAAATCACAGATTTTCTTTATTGCACGAACGATAGAAGAGAGTGGGAGAAGAAACGATAGAAGACAGTGGGAGAAGAAACCCCGTTGTATCGACGACCCCACTTAGCGCGGGATAAGGGCAGATAGAAACTGAAACTGAAACAGCTTCACGACTTTGATCCCCAGGCACGGTAGATATCCCTTCAGATCTCCCAGTACCAAGTAGATACTAATTCAAGATTCTTTGAGGATGTCTAAGGGGGGTAGTCAGAGGTACGTCCAAACATTACATTTGGCACATACCCACATTTTGCAGTAGTTAGTATTCCATACGTGACAGGTTGCAAGCCCATCGCCGCTGTTAGAATACTAACTGGTTTCCTCACGATGTTTTCCTTCACCGTTTAAGAGCACTGGCATTGCGCACATAAATTTTTCGATAGAAAAATCCATTGGTGCACGACCGGATTCGAACCTGCGACCTTACGATCGGAAGGCGGGGTCACTCCCACTAGACCACCGGTGATAGAGGATGATGATAATATTTTACTGTACTGTGTTTGAATAGGCATTATAATTACATTGTAACGAGGATCATACAAAAGAGCGGTAGATACCAAGCCGAGTTTGTTGCCTGTTCTTCTCGGCGTTGGTCGCGTGGAACTGGCACTAGAGTCACCTAGTTCTAAGGGCCCGGCGAGAGCGGCGCGCAGTTTCGAGGTGTTTTTCATTCGAACAGTATTTATGCGTGTCACTGGATAGTTATTCTTTCAAACAACCTCCCCGAAATGAAATAAAATGAAATAATAGCCGATCGCACCTCGAAACTGCAAGCCGCTGTCGCCGGGCCCTTAAGACGTTTCAAGGTGATTTTATTAAATAAACATATTTTGACTTTGACTTTGACTAGGTACTCTAGTGGGAGTAACCCCGTCTGATAGTAAGGTTCAATCCAGTAGTGCACAAATAATTTTTCTTTCTAGATTATTCACTGCTCCAGACCAGTTCTCAAATGCCAACGGCAAATCCCAAACAGTGCAGAAAAACATCGTGAGGAAACTGACATTTCTAAAGGCACACTTTCTTTTCCTTTCGCCACACTGTTTCAAAAGAAATAGTAACTTGACAAGAAGAAGAAGAAGTACATGAGACTTTGATCTGTCAAAATAACTACCTATAGAATAGAATAGGCAGAACATAAATTTATTTTACAACAAACACACATTATTATAGTAAAGGGACTTAAACGCCTGAACCTGACTCGCACTTGGCCTGTTTTTCAAGAGCTTAAATCAAGAGGTGGTTAACTTAATTAACCGTTAACACAGCATGCATGGCACTATCGTAAATTAGAACGCAGTATCCACCTTTTTTGTGTTAGGTACTTGCTGGCAATTTTGTCTGAAATTTATAGACCACTAGCAATTCAAAAAATTTGTGTAGAAATGTAAAAAGAATTTTTAAAAAGTCAAAAACATATTCACAATAATTAAATTGTGATCCATTTTACAATTTTTTTTGGTTATACTTGATGACAAGCAGATGGTTAATCTGATGTTGTTGTTAGATCTAGTGTTCATACCTAATCAACGGTGGCCATATCGCGAAATATAAATAAATAAAAATAAACATTGGTGGACTTTAGTGTTTTTGTATTCGGTGTTCCTTGTAGAAGGATTATTTTACACCCTGTACGACCCAGCTTGGATGGTATACGACCTTGTGCCCTTTCATTGTCTAAAAGGTCCTGGGAAAATGAAATATAGGGTAATAGGGATGATTGATGGATAGTTTAAGACGAAGACAAGAGCTAATGTGACTCTCGCTCGCACGTTTTGACTTGTTGAAAGATATAAAATCACTAAACCCATTTTCGAAAAATCGCAAACAAACATTTTGTGTGCAATCACATTGCGCACAGTTTAGTAAAAAATCATTTTGATTGATACAAGTTTTCCTACTTAAAAGTTTGCTTTTCTAGTTTTCTTACTCAAGCAAACTTTTGAGTAGGAAAACATGCATCAATCAAAATGAAATTTTTACCAATCTATGCGCAATGTGATTGCACACAAAATGGTTGTTTGCGATTTTTCAAAATTGGAATTTGTGATTTTATATCTTTCAAAATGTCGAATCGTGCGAGCGAGAGAAGTATTAGGTCTTGTCAACGCCTTAACTAGGTACTACACGTCATGCCGGGCACAGAGTATTGAAAGCAAGCGAATGATTACAAACGGAAGCAAGCAAACAGATGGAGAAGAAAAGCCGAGCTAGGCCTTTGATCTTGCTCGCACTTTTTAACTGACTCCCAAAAAAGTAGGTATTCTTTGCTCAGTAGGTAAGTAAAGTTTCAGAGTTCCCGTATTCGTTTTATTGGAATTGATTTAGATCTATGAAAAAGTCAACAAAAACACAAAATGATTACTAAAGCTTTTGTAATAAAATTTTGTGATGTGATTTGTGATTCAGCAATGTTTAATATTTTTCAGTGTTTTTTCGGTTTCGTCGGTTTTTTTATTGTAATTTGATTGAGCGAGCGAAGCGAACGATAATCTTACAATCAACTTGGGCGATTTGACCATTTATGTATGTATGTACGTATGTATGTATGTAACGTATGTTGTTCGTTTCCTTTGCTTTTTCAATTTTGATTTTCTTAAAATAAATTAAGAAGGGTTTTGGTTCTCATTAACTGGTGATAGCGACCTGTTCTGATGATGGAGTCAAGGTCTGTTCAACGGAACTTTAACGTTCATATAGTTCGAGACCTACGAGGCAATGCTTTGGTATAGGCAATGGTTACCACATTACATCAGCCATTTGCTTCTGCCGTCTGAAAGACCAACCAAGAAAATATCAGTTTTGTTCTAATGTATTACAATAAAATCAAATTGTAACCTCCTCCCAAGATAATATAATATTATGTAGAGGTTATCTTCTAAAACTAAGGCATAGTAAAACAGATCCAAAAATATAGTGATAGTCGTCGAAAAATGTTTTATTACTGTCGTAAAAAGGCAATACCTGTCAATTTGCTCAACCATAAAAACTTTGACGTTTATTATTTCCCCAGATTTCTTTTAATATCTTTTATCAATTTTCTGCCACGCTGCCCACCTGTCTAGGCCTTAAGTTATGGGACGCTAAGATAGCGGTGCCGTCAATTACGTCACGTTACGGCCGTCACCTTTGGACTGATCTTTATTAGTAGTTTATTAAGTACTAGTTGCACCCCGCGGTTTCACCGGCGCAGATTTAATTCGCGGTATTCACACGAGATAAAAAGTAGCCTACGTGTTATTCCGGACTATAATATATCTCACTGCCAAGTTTCATCCAGATCCGTTCAGCCGTTCCGTCGTGAAAGAGTAACAAACATCCATCCATACTCACAAACTTTCGCGTTTATAATATTAGTAGGAAGGATAAATAGGTAGACTCTCCAAAGTCAAAGTCGAAATATATTGATTCATTAAAATCAAGGATCAGTCAGTTCCACGCGACCAAACCTTACGAAAAAGCCAATAGCGTGTTATAACCATCGACCGAATCATCGCTTAGTCACTTTTTCACAAAACAGGTGTGTGTGTGTGCATTGCTGTGTAAGCAGCCTTTGTTTGACCTCAGTGCATTTTTTATTGTTAAAATTAGAACTAAGTACGTAACCTCCACAAAACGTGTTGAAACTCGAAGACCGTGTCAGCATACAACAAGAACAGGTATAGAATAACCCCAAAAATTGTTTGTCGAGATATCTAACGACTGTGAAGTTACAGAAATTATACGTTCGCATTCAAATTGTATCACACACACAGAGCAAATCGTATACATTGTTTTCTCTGGTAAATTTAGACCAATCACAACTATTTTATTGATGATTAAATTTTTTGGAAACACCTTCACCGTGTTTACTAATAAAAACTCACGTACTGAATCTGATGTTGACAACTGACAAGCCGGCCGTCAACAAGAAAGCCTGACACTTGACAGTGACAATCTGTAGAGTTGCCAACTGTTATTGAATAAAACTTGTAATCGAGTAAGAATAATCGATAACGGAATATAAAAATCACAATAAATAAATAAAAATGAATAGTAACATTGTTACAAGATCTAAAGCCAGAAGAAAAATTATAGAATGCACGGATGAGAATAAATTGAACTTAGCTATAATGAATTACGTGAAAATAATCGAAGGTCTTAATAAAAAATTGGACTCTCAAGAAAAACTCAACAACTTGCTTTTAGAAGAACAAGAAAACAACTCAAAAGAGTTTGAAAATGTATGCAAACAAGTAAACTCTTTAAAAAAAAGAGTTTTTGATGAAGAAACAAAAAATACTGATCTTATGGAACAGATTTCACTATTACGCATAGATAATGAAAACTTGACAAGAGAACAAGAGGAATGTGGCTACATGACAAAATTATCAAATATTCAAAAAGCTTTTGATCTTCAAAACGACGAACTGATGGAAATGCATCTCAAATACACGGATCTGATTAAAAACTCAACATGTATGAAAAATAACTTAAACGTTCACTATAATACAAAAGCAAGTAACAAAAAGAAGGGAAAAAATAGAATGCGCAAAAAAATTGCAAAGAAAATTGAGTTATTAATTAAGACCAAGAGAATAATGAAATCAGAATTGGACCGACGAGCAGCATCGATAGCTACCCTACAAAATGAAAGTAAGAAGCTCCTAGACACAATATTTATGTACGATCAAAATCTCAAGCAGAGTGAGATAACACTTCAAAAGGTTGCATACCTGGAAAGCCGGCTTATTACACTGCAAAAAATTATAGAGAAAAAGATCAACGAATCAAGCGCGGTACTTCTAAACAAGGAAGTAGATACTAACATCTCTGAACACAGCCCAAGCGTTAACAATGACATGGCAAGAAATATAACATCAAAAAACGTATCCACGCCTGAAGCGAGCAAAGTACCCTCCAACGATGATGGCGGAAATGTATTTATATTCAGCGACAAGTATGGACTTGGTTTCGGACAAAAACTATCGACTCAACTCTTGGGAAAGCACGTAGTGAACCTCTGCAGCCCTGGATCGTCGTTTATTACACTGGTTAAGAACCTGTCGAAGAGCGTAAAAAACAATCCATCTAAATCAATCCATGTTCTGGTTGTGGGTGAAAAAATAGTAGTAAGTCGTGACGAATTCAAAGAGTGCATTCTTCTTCTGAATGAAAAAAGCAAACATAATAAAATAATTATATGTACCCTTCCATATACTTTATATGACAATAGTTATAATAGCTATCTGTATAAATTAAATACAGATTTATACAACTTGACATGTAGCAATAGCAATATACACATAATTGACATAAATAATATAATTAAAACGAATAAATATATATCACTAAATAGAATTAAGACAATAGTTTGTAAAGCACTATTGTGGAATATTGACGCGCCTATTGGCAAGACAGCTTCGAATGTTATAGAAATTATAACAACTTCAACGCCAGCCTTAATGTCAACTACAAAAGCCAATACCTGCCAGGATGAAAAAACATCCAATTTTTTAGATGCAGGACTTCCGAACCATGGATTTCGATAATACATCACAACATTGAAGGACTTTTGAATAAAGAATTAGAAGTCAGTTTATTTTTAGAAGTAGCCAAAATTGATATTGTATGTCTTACTGAGAGTTGGTTAAAAGACGACGGACTTTCCTTCAATTTTGATAATTATAGCGTTGGCAGTTACTACTGCCGTAAGTTGGCCATTCGAGGCGGATCAATCATTATGGTAAAAAAGTCTATAAAATTTAAAACAAGAAACGACATAGTAAACTTATCTGTTGAACGTCATGTTGAATTGTCTTGTATAGAAATAAAAAATTATATATTAATAAATGTCTACAGACCGCCAACGGGAAACTTTGCAACCCTCGAATTAGTCTTGGAGGATGTTTTAAGAAAACTATGTAAAAATAATAAAAGTCTCATTGTCATGGGTGATTTTAACATTGATTTACTAGTAGAATCAACAACAAAAAATAAGATTATTAATCTCTTCCAATGCTTTAGCCTAAACTATCAATTCTTGGAACCGACCAGAGTAACCGACCATTCTGCCAAGTGCATTGATAATATATACTGTAACTGTGAAGTACGGAATAAAAAAATTATACGAAACCTAAGTTCGGATCATTTAGGACAATACATCGAGATACCAGCTACCACAGATAATCCAACTGTGACAATTCGTAAGCGGAATGTTACACAACAGAAAATAAATATATTTAAGAATAATCTATCTAATGATCTAGAATCTGAAATAATTAATTTAAATAATGACCCTAATATAAACTACAATATAGTTTTTGATATTATTAAAATCCACTTCAATTCATTATTTCCTGTGACAATCAAAGAATCAAATCTGAAAATGACTTTTAACGAATGGGCAACGAAAGGGATCATAGTAAGTAGAGATAGAATGTTTAATTTATACAAACTTAAGTCAATCAATACTACTGCGAGTTTTGCTAGTTATGTTCGCCAGTACAGTAAGATTTTTAAAATTGTTTGCAAACATGCAAAGGCAATTCACATTGCTAACAAAATAAGACACTCGAAAAATAAAATAAAAACTGTCTGGTCAATAATAAAAACTGAAACTGGAAAGGGTCGCTCTACACCTGGAAATATTGAACTGTCTCAGGAAGGTAAAGTAATTACAGACAAGACCCAAATTGCAAATGCGTTTATAGACTTTTTTACCAATATTCCTCATAGCTTAACCAAAACACTTAAAGTCTGCCCGGATAAAGCTATCGATTTACTTAAAAGTAACATTCCTCCTTGCTCCGATGAATTCAAATTTCATAGGATCACAAGTATAGGTGTTGTTAAAACTTTTAGATCACTTAAGCTAAAAGATTCCGAAGACTTTTGGGGTATCTCGGTTAGATTTATCGACAACGTGATAGGTATCTTGGCTCCTTATTTATCCAACATATTTAATGACTGTGTAGACAAAAATTATTTTCCCGACCTCATGAAATGCGCTAGAGTGATTCCGCTTTTTAAAAGTGGGAACCAGAGGGAACCAAGTAACTTTAGACCTATCTCTATATTGCCAGCACTAAGTAAAATTTTCGAGAAGATCATCCTGAATCAACTAGTGTCCTTTTTCAATTGTAATAAACTTCTCTATAGTAAACAATATGGGTTTTCCAAAGGATGTTCCACCATCGATGCCGTAGTTGACTTTATTAAAACTATTTATAACTCTTGGGACATAAAAGCCGACACATTGGGAGTGTTTTGTGATTTATCCAAGGCGTTTGACTGTGTAAATCATAAAATTCTTTTAAAAAAGCTGAGTCACTACGGTGTAAGAGGAGGAGCACTAAAACTGATGGAATCCTATATTACCAAGAGACAACAATCAGTAGATGTCAATGGTGTATTATCGAATACTTTGGACTTAACAATAGGTGTACCCCAGGGCTCAATTCTTGGTCCATTTCTGTTTCTAGTCTACATAAATGATCTCCCCTACCTAGCTCAAAAGCTTGCAGATATAGTTTTATTCGCTGATGACACTTCACTATCATTCAATATTAATCGATCAAATCCTGACATTTTAAATATTAATAAATCTTTAGCTATAATTCACAATTGGTTTAATACTAATAATTTAATTCTTAATTCTGACAAAACTAAATGTATTAAATTCTCTTTGACTAATGAACTTACGATACCTATTCCTATAACAATTGACATGAAACCAATTAGTCTAATTAATCATACCAAATTCTTGGGGATAATCGTAGATAGTAAACTTCAATGGGGAAATCACATCAGGGAATTAGCCGGTAAACTTAGCTCTGCAGCATTTGCTATCCGTAAAATTAGGGAATTGACTGACATAAAAACAGCAAGAATAGTCTATTATAGTTACTTTCATTCGTTGATGTCCTATGGAATCCTTCTATGGGGCAATGCTGCTGATGCAAGTAGCATATTCATTTTGCAAAAACGAGCAATCAGAGGCATTTACGGACTTGGACCGAGAGTTAGCCTCAGGGAACTATTTAAGGAAATTCAAATTATGACTATGCCATCACATTATATTTTAGCAAATTTAATGCATGCCAGGAAACACATGAATAATTACTCTAAAAATAGCGATAATCACAGGTATGACACTAGAAATAAAAATAAACTGACATTACCAAATACAAGACTATCGAAAATAAATAAATCATTTTTAGTAAACTGTGTCAGATTTTACAACGTCTTGCCAGACAGCATCACTAGTTTAAACGAAAAGGCATTTAAAAACATTATAAAAAAACACTTAGTAAACCGGGCATATTATGACATTAACCAATTTCTTGCCGACCGCAAATCATGGAATGACATAGAATTATGAATTTGTATTTTAGGTATTTTTAATTTAAATTTAGTTAAGTATTAGTATAGTTTTTTTAATCTTTATTATTGTTAATTTATTTTGAATAATTATTTTATACACTGTTATGTACCTACTTATGTAAAATTTGACATTCTTAAGAGCAATGTATAACATGCCTGAAAGAAAAATAAATGAACTGAACTGAACTGAGTATCAGGTTGATTGCTTAGTATCAGGTTGATTGCTATGCAACTTCACCGGTAACTACATCCTTCAAACCGAAACGCTGCAATGCTGCGGCAGAAATAGGCACTTCCCCGGACGAGCCCTACACAAAAAGCTCTACTCTCCTGACGGTCGGGAACTGACGGTCAAAACTGTCAGTTTATGGCATCAAAGTCTAATCCGAGCGCCCATAACACATAGGTTTATGACATGAAAAATTACGTCCTTGGTCGAATAATGAAAGATATATGGGTTGTAAAAAAGTCCACAATAACTTCTTTAGACATTTATTAGTCTGTAACATGAGAGCGAATAACGACTACGTAAATATTCATGGCATGGTCTAGTGGGTATTGAAAGCCGGATTCCGCATCGGTCGCTCTGGAACTCTTTTGTTGAGGTCTATAATATTGTTCAGCAGTTTTTAAATATCCTATCCTACTAATCCTACTAGTATTATAAACGCGAAAGTTTGTAAGTATGGATGGATGGATGTTTGTTACTCTTTCACGCCGGAACGGCTGAACAGATCTGGATGAAACTTCGCAGGGAGATAGATTATAGTCTGGAACGGGATAAAAAGCCTATGTAGCACATAGGCTACTTTTTATCCCGTGGGAATATCGGGATTTAATACTACGCGGGTGAAACCGCAGGGCGCTACTATTATAAATGAGTAATACCAAGAAGTAATGGAAGCTGATGTCTATAACAAACGCATAACGACGGTCAGGTGGTGGGTTGTATCGAAAGGATATCAAAGAGATACATTTGAAAGAAAGAAAGAAAATACATTTATTTGACATACACAACAAGAAAAGAAATACATAGGTACATACAAAATTACAGCTATAAACAGAGACAAAACGAAAGAAGAAACAGTAAGAAAAACAAAAGAAAACATAACTGTACGCCAAAAAGGCCCTGACTCAGCAATTGCTGCTTAACAAAGTAGGTAGCCTACCTTGCCAAGCAGCGCTGGTATCTATTATATCAAATAACTTCAAACCAACATGATTAACTTTTTTTTTAATACAACTAGCTGATGGAACAAGCAGATGGTCCACCTGATGTTAAGTGGTAACCATCACCTATAAACAAAACATTGCCCCGTAGGTCACGCACAATAGGAACGTGCCCTACGATGCACTGCCCTGCGTCCATCAACTTGAGGCACACAGATGTTAAGCCTCATGTGCCTGTAATTAACATAGCTAACATAGCTCAGCAGTATCCATGATACTGGGTATCTTATTTCTAAAACAATTACTCCTCCCTAGCAATTTTGCGTAGTCACTGTTAAAGAGTCACCACTTATTACGAGCCTGGCACAGGTTTCAGCGCTCGCGCTAGTTCAGGAGGTACATAGGGATTCAGATTTATGATATTACATTGAATTACATTGTGATAAACATTATTTATGATGCTATAGGTACTAGGAGCAAGCCACAGATGGCCCTAGTAGTTTCGTATTTATTTTGTTCTTGTGTTATTGTTTGTAAATATCGGCTTACATAAATAATAAAAACTTATAGAAATATTATTTAGGAAGCTAACACCGTTTACTGAATTTCGATATGGAGTCTAATAATTTTGTATGATTTTTTTTTGCAATTCCAAAATCTGCGGGGCCCGCGTATTGGGGGCGGGCGATGACGTGGCTCCCCCCGTTTCAAATTCATTTTTTACTTAGGTAAAAGGTTAATATAAATGTGAGTTTAAATATTTTTTAATTATTTTTCTGCACTCCTACTTCTTGATCTGGTTTAGTTTAATACAATTTTAGCAAAATAACCTAATTCTTTTGAAACAACCGCAGTATTCTAGATCTAGTCTATAACTCGTTAGCAATCTCAAATTGTTGAATAATCAGATTCAAATTGTCTTTTTTCTGATTCAGATTCAAATTTTCAGATTAATATTGCTGTTGTTTCTTTCTAAGAACACTGGTCTAGTGGTAGCGACTGCGCCTTCCGATCCTCAGGTTGTGGGTTCTAAAGAAGTCGAGCTTTTGAGCTTCTTTTTTCTTTGTTTCACGTGAAATCCTTTCACCACACTGTTTCGAAGGAACTAGGGACACCACAAGAAGACCAGTGCTTCCGCAAGAAGACGGAATTAGCATCATTAGGGTATTAGGGTAAACGCCCCGCCCACTGCTAATTTCCACAGTAACCATAACGCCTCCGGCATTAAACCTATTTTCTGTACTCCGTGAGAGTCAACAAAATGAGTTTTTATTACGCGGAGCTAATCTTTGTGCCTCGTTCACGTAGTTCTAGTATTAGTTACTAACAGCTAAATAACAATAGTTCAACACCAAATAAATAAATAAATAATGCTGGACAATCCACACAGCACCATCTAGCCCCAAAGTAAGCTATTCAAAGCTTGTGTTATGGGTACTAGATGACTGATATATTTAATACATTATACACTCACATATAATTATAGTTTATTTTACATAGAAAACCCCAGGCCATAGAAAAAAAATTTGCAGATCGTACACAAATTTGTTCCGAGGCGGGAATCGAACCCGCAACCTCTTGCGTCGCAGGCGGAATCTCGCCCTCTGCGCCACTGAGGTCATTTACCTAATGTTCGACGTATTAGTGAATATTGATCAACAAACTTTAAATAAAATTATATTCTGTGATAGCTTTAGCCACTAAATTGTTTACTGGCTGAAATTTGCTAGTCGAATGCAAACGAGGCTCCATTCGCTTAATGGTTCAGAAAGTATAATGGGCAGAAAATTCAGGATATTCTTTAAAAACGACGCAGTTGAGAAACGCTGATGAGATAAGAGCCGTTTTAATTTAGCGCCATTTTGAGGAGTTATCTCCGTCTGAATGGGGCATGAGCAATTCTTAGTCATTATTTTGATGTTAATATAATGACCCTTGAGTTGCGAACAAGATTCCAAAGAGATTTCAGACTTTGTGAGCTTCCTGTTTCGGCGATTCACTGACGAGGCCCGATATTTCTTTGAATTGTCTACTTTTTTAATGAGGAAGTGGTGGGAGAAATAGCTCGCCCACCTGATGTTGTGTGCTTAGTATTGTACCGCCTGCCGTTCTGGCGTTTTGAGTGATTGCTAACATTAATATTTAAGACGAAGACAAGAGCTTATGTGACTCTCGCTCGCACGTTTTGACTTGTTGAAAGATATAAAATCACTGAACCCATTTTCGAAAAATCGCAATCAACCATTTTGTGTGCAATCACATTACGCACAGTTTAGTAAAAAAATCATTTTGATCGATAAAAGTTTTCCTACTTCAAAGTTTGCTTTTCTAGTTTTCGTACTCAAGCAAACTTTTGAGTAGGAAAACTTGCATCGATCAAAATGAAATTTTTACCAAACTATGCGCAATGTGATTGCACACAAAATGGTTGTTTGCAATCTTTCAAAATTTGAATTTGTGATTTTATATCTTCCAAAATGCCAAAACGTGCGAGCGAGAGAAATATTAGGTGTTGTCAACGCCTTTAAAGAAGGAGACTGTTTAGGCAAAAGATTTCAATCCAGTTATTGAAATCTTCAAGTCTAAGTCTCTGCGCAATGTGATTGCACACAAAATGGTGGTTTGCGATTTTTCAAAATTGGAATTGGTGATTTTGTATCTTTAAAAATGTCGAATCGTGCGAGCGAGAGAAATATTAGGTGTTGTCAACGCCTTAAGGCGTTTACAACACCACTTGGGTTCGGTCATGTTCCTACTCAGTTCTTGGTAATTTTTCGGGGATAAAAAGTAGCGTTTTCTAATCCAGAACCGAGAAATTGGTACCTTTGCTTCAAATAAAAATAGGCATATCTGCCGTAATCTGGAATAATTAACTACTGCAAAATTTGGGCATGTACCAAATGTGATGTTTGTATGTACCTCTGACTACCCCCTTAGACATCCTTAAAGAATCTTGAGTTAGTACTTGGTACTGTGAGATCTGAAGGGATATCTACCGTGCCTGGGGATCAAAGTCGTGAAGCTGTTTCAGTTTTGCAGTTTCATATCTGCCGTGCCTGCGGAAATCGTAAAGATGCTTCTGGACCAACTTATCAGTACCTTTTTTTTTTTTTTTTTTTTTTTATACTACTAGCTGATGGAACAAGCAGATGGTCCACCTGATGTTAAGTGGTAACCATCACCTATAAACAAAACATTGCCCCGTAGGTCACGCACAATAGGAACGTGCCCTACGATGCACTGCCCTGCGTCCATCAACTTGAGGCATACAGATGTTAAGCCTCATGTGCCTGTAATTACACCGGCGACCACACTCTTCAAACCGAAACACAGCGTTGCTGCTTGGCGGCAGAAAATGGCGTGGTGGTAGTACTTCCCCGGACGAGCCACACACAAAGAGCTCTACTACTCTTAAAAAACCTACTTAATATGCCTACTTTGTTTCCCATATCTTCTTGTTGTTTTTCCTTATTCTTGTTGTTATATCATACAGTATGTTTGTGTTGTATGTTTGTGTTTAAAATAAAGAAATATTCAATTGTATTTTATTATACTTATACCAACACACGAGCCAACGCTGCATTTCACTGAAGCCTACGTCTTACGGTTCAATTGGTACAACATAGGAGCTTCTTTATTTTTATTTTGAAACAAAAATCATACAAAGTTCCGGTAAATACCACGCCGTAAGTTTATTGTCTGCTCTTCTAGACTTGGTCGCGTGAAACGTGAAACTGGCACCAAGATTCCAGCATCCAGATAATCCTACTAATATTATAAATGCGAAAGATTGTAAGTGAGTATGGATGGATGGATGGATGGATGGATGTTTGTTACTCTATAACTCCAGAACGGCTGAACGGATCTTGGTGAAAATTTGCACAGACATATATTATAGTCTGGAATAACACATAGGCTACTTTTTATCCCGTGGGAATACCGGGATTTTAAAAATTACGCGGGTGAAACCGCGGGACGCTACTAGTAAATAATAAATAATGCTGAACAATCCACACAGCATTATCTAGCCCCAAAGTAAGCTACTCAAAGCTTGTGTTATGGGTAATATATATACATTACATACTAACATAGATGAATATTTTTTATTATACATAGAAAACACCCAGACCAACGAAACAAATATCTGCAGATCGTACACGAATTTGTTCCGAGGCAGGAATCGAACCCGGAACCTCTGCGTCGCAGGCGGACTCTCGCCCGCTGCGCCACTGATGTCGTCAGATAGCTTTACAACGTTCGATTCAAAGTGGTCCTTGTGTTTTTAGGACACTTGCTGATGCAACAAACAGATGGTCCACCTGGCGCTAAGTGGTAACTGTCACCTAAAACAAAGCAATACCTCGCAAGTCACGCACGATAGGGACATGCCCTACGATGCACTGCTTGGCTTCCATCAACTTGAGTCATACAGATGTTAACTGTTGTTCTTGTGCCTGCCATTTCACCTGTAACACCGCAACCCTGCTTGGCGGAAATGATATGTAGGTAGCGGACACACAAGAGTTTTATTTTTATCTAGAATTCAATTAGATTAAATTAAAAAATACCTTGACTTTGACTATGACCAGATATCTTATTACTGTCGTACTAGTATGAAAAAATGTGTATTTCCTTCGTATTTCAGCACATTGCATAAACACGCAGAATTATACTCCATGGCGATGTCATGTCATCGCTTGATGGAGAGGTTCTCTGGGAGAGCCACTGACCCGATTTATTCAGGTCAAAGTGTGATTTTAACCTGAATATTGTCATAATCAAAATGTAATAATAAAACAGGTTCTACGTACTGTGTTATGGTTAACCGACAAACAGAAACCGGGCGTGAAAATAATTTAAAAATTTTATTTTTGTATCGGACAGACATACAGATTGTCAGCTTGTCAGTTGGCGGTAGCCATGTCTTCTGCGCTGAGGACTATGGGTTTGACCCCCACCGGGAACTAACATTTATTTATTAATTAATTAACATTTATTTTTTAAGAGTAGTAGAGCTCTTTGTGAAGGGCTCGTCCGGGGAAGTACTACCACCACGCCTTTTTCTGCCGCCAAGCAGCAACGCTGTGTTTCGGTTTGAAGAGTGTGGTCGCCGGTGTAATTACAGGCACATGAGGCTTAACATCTGTATGCCTCAAGTTGATGGACGCAGGGCAGTGCATCGTAGGGCACTTTCCTATTATGCGTGACCTACGGGGCAATGTTTTGTTTATAGGTGATGGTTACCACTTAACATCAGGTGGGCCATCTGCTTGTTCCATCAGCTAGTTGTATAAAAAAAAATTACTAGACTGCAAACTGAGGTACCAGTTTGTAACAAAACTCTTACTTATTTGATTATTTACGGTGGGATTATGCTATTCGTCTGTTTTATTAACAATAGGTCAAGTTTTTGCTGCTTCTTAATAATAATATAAAAAAGATACAGAAACATTAGATTAACTGTTGAATGTCCGAGCTTCCTAATTCTGCAAGGTGTTTTAATTCAGGAAGAGTTATAAGGCTGTATAAATTTTCATCAATTCCCTAATTTCATAAGCCCTCATTGACAAATCGGGGGCTTTGTCGCCATTTTCCAGGGCCTTTCAAATTTGTACCCGTCGGATCGGGGAAATTACAAAATTTCAGTATTAACGCTTTGCTGTCGAGGGGTTGACAGTTTTGCGCGAAGTTCACACGCTACTGGGTATTGTCTGGCGCCAAAGGGCCCGGTTACTAATCTATACGAAATTCTTATTAGATATTTATACTATACGAAGAAAATTATCCATATTTAAGGATTTAACATAACTAAATGGCATTTATTATTAAAACAATGCTTCGAATCATACCTAATACATATACATGTGCGAACGACTTTACAACAGCTTGACCATCTACCATTTGTTATATAATTTATTCATTTAAATAAATAAATGTATATGACTTTATTCTTAGACGTTCAAAAATTCACAACTATCTTAACCCGGATTTACCGAAAACCTCTGCTACTATGAAGTTAATATATCACTATTTTTTTAGCTTAAGAGTAGTAGAGCTCTTTGTGAAGCTCTTTCTCACTTCAGGCAACAATTAAGTTAAGTAATACATGTTCTTTTCTAAGCTTGTTTGTGTGGAACTGGTACCAGATTCAACTAGATTTAAGACGTTTCAAAGTTATCCTTGTGGTATTCTTGTTGTACAATTGCATAAATACCTTTTAGCTTTTTTTTTAAAGTAGTAGAGCTCTTTGTGAAGGGCTCGTCCGGGGAAGTACTACCACCACGCCTTTTTCTGCCGCCAAGCAGCAACGCTGTGTTTCGGTTTGAAGAGTGTGGTCGCCGGTGTAATTACAGGCACATGAGGCTTAACATCTGTATGCCTCAAGTTGATGGACGCAGGGCAGTGCATCGTAGGGCACGTTCCTATTGTGCGTGACCTACGGGGCAATGTTTGGTTTATAGGTGATGGTTACCACTTAACATCAGGTGGGCCATCTGCTTGATCCATCAGCTAGTTGTATAAAAAAAAAAGTAGGATAATGAGTAATTTTGATTTAATTTTATAGAAATATGTCCATTGGCACTTTTCTTACCCCGGTGCCAGATACGCATGAACTTACGTGATCACTGAGCCGCACGCTTAGTGAGGCACGAGAAAAACTCTTCACTGTGTCGCGCCTCACGAAGCGTGCGGCTCAGATGATCACTTAAGGCTCCGGTGACAGCGGCTCGCAATTTGGAGGTGCGATTGGCTATTATTTCATTTTATTTCATTTCGGGGAGGTTGTTTGAAAGAATAACTCTAAAGAAACACGCATAAATACTGTTCGAGCACAAATGATACAATAATATAAGGGAAACATGCCCGAATCAGAAATCATTTTGGTATTAGTATGTTTGGTCTTACGTTTACCTAATACCAAAATGATTTCTGACTCAAGCACATTTCCCTTATATTTTTGTATTATTTGTGTTCGAACAGTATTTATGCGTGTTTCTTTAGAGTTATTCTTTCAAACAACCTCCCCGAAATGAAATAAAATGAAATAATAGCCAATCGCACCTCGAAATTGCGAGCCGCTGTCACCGGACCCTTAAGTTCATACATATCTGGCACCGGCCTCACTAACTCAAAAGGTTTGGTTCTTTTGAGTCTTCTCACTTTATGTTGTCGAGGAGCTGGATGGCCTCGACGTTCACGTGATGAAGAACTCTTTTTTCGTGAGCTTCTGTGTATAAATAAAATTGTTTTGACAAACGTTTAGTTGTCGAAAAAAACCATCAATCCATCGACCTTCGACCGCACTTTTTCTCACAAGTTCACAAACATGGGGTTCGAAAGAAAGCGATAAAATAAATAGAAACAGGCGAACTTTCGTACATTCTCGAACTTGCACACTAAATCACGGAGGCAGATTTATTTAGTAAGTTGTACACCTGTTGGCAACATCGGGGTGTTTGTGGCGACTTGCCTGCACAATATTTATCTTGTAAGCACAAACACAACGGTGTCCTACTTATTTCTTGTGCTCAAACTTAAGAAGAAAGATAGAAGTTTAGAAGTAAACATTGAAAAACCGTAGGTATTCTAGCTGAATAGACTGGAATCAAATTTTATTCTTCTGTATATTTATTGATTGTAACTATTACTTACTTTGGGGCTAGATGATGCTGTGTAGATTGTCCAGAATTATTTATTTATTCTTTTTGCTGTTCATTGGTGGTACAGTGGCGCTATTTTGCGACCCTTATGGTGGTTTCAAAACCAGTCGTGCACCAAAATAGCACCCAGACAGAGAACAAACATCTAAGTAAGTTCATCATACAAATGTTTGATCTCGGTGGGAATCGAACCCACGGCCTACGGCGCAAAAGGCAGAGCTACTACCAACTGAGCTGGTTGGCTTTGATGCGACGAATGCTGTTTTGTTAACCAGTACAGCGAAATCTCCCATTTATCTAACTAGTTTCAATGACTTCGTAGATGAGGTCATATTGGACGCTACCATAATATTACATTGTTTCATGTACTTACATCGCGTGACCGACAAGCCTATGTTAATAAAGGAACAAAAAATAAGACACAAAGGGTGGTATCATATTTGAATATTTGATACATAATCCCACCCTTGTCATAATACCACGAAAAATCCATCTAACAACTTAAATTTCCAATAAATCCTTTGCGCACAATAATATGGAAAAGGAAAGTAGGCCATCCTTTACTAAAGATTAAAAATACTATTTCTGTGTACGAAAACGTGCTCAACCATTATTACAACGGCATAGTAACTATTGTCTAACCTGTGGTATAAGAAATATTCTCATCGGGGTATTTCTTTTGACTACGAAACTTTGTTTAATAATGTACAAACATATTTTCCGAAAACTGTAAGTACAGTCGGGGCAAAAGTGTATTGACTATTATTTTAGTTACTTAATTATTTACTAATAATCTAAAAATTTTAATGTACATTGATAATTTGAGAAAACAGTAGGATAGTGTTTAGTTGCAAAAATAGTTAAAATTTTAAGTTATTTTTTTTAATTTATGGGCATTTTCTATCGATAGATTTAGTATTTTCTTCCGACGACATCGTGATCTTTATAGTAATCTATTAAGTAATGAAAAATGTTAATTCACTGACTAAGTACGGTTCTTATGGATGAAACCCTTAGAAATTGAGAGGGTCGCATCCCTTAGGGACGATAAACGATAATGATTAATAACTTAAGGCTCCGGCGACAGCGGCTCGCATTTTCGAGGTGCGATTGTCTATTATTTCATTTTATTTCATTTCGGGGAGGTTTATTGAAAGAATAACTCTAAAGTGACACGCATAAATACTGTTCGAACACAAATAATACAATAATATAAGGGAAATGTGCTTGAGTCAGAAATCATTTTGGTATTTAGTATGTTTGGTCTTACGTTTACCTAATACCAAAATGATTTCTGACTCAAGCACATTTCCCTTATATTATTGTATTATTTGTGTTCGAACAGTATTTATGCGTGTCACCTTAGAGTTATTCTTTCAAACAACCTCCCCGAAATGAAATAATAGCCAATCGCACCACGAAATTGCGAGCTGCTGTCGCCGGACCCTTAACTACTACTCTTTATACTAAGCAAGGGAAACAATATCAAAAGTGTAAAAATTATGCCGAAATAATAACTTTTAAACTCTTCTTATCGTCTTATATTTCTTAATAATGAATCCTTTCAAACTTTTCAAAATAAAATTTTTATTGAATTTAGTTACCTTACTTACTGGCCAGTGTACATCAAATAGATTAAAATAGAAAATAAGAAAAACTGTGAATCTAAGTAAAAGAATTATATGCATTCTAGTCATTGCCATATAATAATTGATTCCTACGTTTTTTTAACGATGTCTTATTTTTTGGCTTGTTTCGTAAAAAAACGTTGGCAACCCTAAATCAGCGAATACTCCAGCACACCCCTAGCACTTTATTTATTGAGTAAGTTACGTGTACAAGTTGCATTGTTCGACTTGCTACTGAGACAAGACAGAGTTGAGGAATGTTCCTGTCGCTGTGGGCACACGAAGTCGCAGTTACCGCGGCATGACGTCTTGGCTGGTTAAATGTGTAGAATAGTAGAATTAGTAGAATATTCACTTCAGGCAACAATTAAGTTAAGTAATACATGTTCTCTTCTCAGCTTGTTTGTGTGGAACTGGTACCAGATTCAACTAGATTTAAGACGTTTCAAAGTTATCCTTGTGGTATTCTTGTTGTACAATTGCATAAATACCTTTTAGCTTTTTTTTAAGAGTAGTAGAGCTCTTTGTGAAGGGCTCGTCCGGGGAATGAATGAATGAATGAAAATGCTTTATTGTACACCTTACAAACTAACAAAACAAGTGAAACAAGGATTAACAACTGACAATTAACAACAATATGTACAATGGGCGGTCTTATCGCTAGCAAGCGATCTCTTCCAGACAACCTTTGGATGGAGAGGAGCCTATATAAAAGATGGGGAAGTACTACCACCACGCCTTTTTCTGCCGCCAAGCAGCAACGCTGTGTTTCGGTTTGAAGAGTGTGGTCGCCGGTGTAATTACAGGCACATGAGGCTTAACATCTGTACGCCTCAAGTTGATGGACGCAGGGCAGTGCATCGTAGGGCACGTTCCTATTGTGCGTGACCTACGGGGCAATGTTTTGTTTATAAATGATGGTTACCACTTAACATCAGGTGGGCCATCTGCTTGTTCCATCAGCTGGTTGTATAAAAAAAATAAAAAACATCATGAGTCATTGGAAGCCTGACTCGAACCCGCACACTCCTCATGGCTCCCAAAGAGCTCTACTACTCTTTGGAGGATGCCTACTATACAGTGCTTTGATATAATAGTTGTAGGCCTATTAGCGCCCGCCGACTATGAGAGATTTGTAGAAAGGTTAAAAAAGTTTCAAAATAAACGTGCGCGAGCGAAGCCGCGGGTTCAGCTAGTTATATAGCCGATAATGTCTGTCATAAAACAGATTAATTTTATTCATCTTCAAAATTATGTTTTTATACCACTCTTTAGCTCTTATCACTACATAGTATAAAACAAAGTCGCTTTCTCTGTCCCTATTATGTCCCTATGTATGCTTAAATCTTTAAACCTACGCAACGGATTTTGATGCGGTTTTTTTAATAGATAGAGTGATTCAAGAGGAAGATTTATATGTGAATTCAAAACTTTAAAAGTCATTTTCTGAATAATCGTGTTTTCCGAGATATTTTTATACATATTATATACACGAAAAAATAATATGGCAATGTTTAGACTTTTGTTAGTTCTAAATGGATTTAATCAAGAACAGCCATTGATCATTGTCTCGGCCTTGGAAAATTTTAGTGGTTAGTAACTACCTACTAATCTTGCGTTTAATAACACAACTCCACATACACACACACACGTAAACATACTCACACACTCACTATGTTGTTGGTTCTCCTGTCACCTTGGCTCTTAAGAGACTCGTGTTATCGGGAGAACCTCCACATACACACATCACACAAATCTCTCGCAAACACACCCGCTCACACACACTTCCCTCACACGCACAATTTGTGCTGAATGCGTACCTATATTTATTATATTTATTTTTTTTTCATTTTTCTTGGTTTAACTTTATTTGTATTTTGTTTCGTGTTTTTGTTTTAATTACCTCCTTAACTTTGCTTATATACGAGTAACTTCTTTTGTTTTATAAAATGTTTTGTTCATATTCGCCTTTAGCGATTAGACATAATACATATAAGTTTTTTGTGTACAGAGTAGGAATCTATAATTGGCAGTAAGTATAGTATAAATTTCACAAATGTAATTTTAAAGTGCTGTTGATTCCATGACAAATAAATAAATAAAATAAAAAACAGATACTCTGTCTCAATTATATCTTCAACAGACTGTAGACGAACTCAAATTGATTCAATCAGGGTTGGACACGAAGGACCTTCAAACAAACCCCTAACTTGGGGATGATAAAGATAGTTGGAAACTTATTTTAAGGTTATGGGCGATTGGGTGGTGTAAAATTGTTTAAAACCATACTCATATTAGTTAGGTCACGTAGTTTTAAATCGATTTCAGAAAAAAATGGAGTTTCTGGTTGTGTTTTTAATTTCTACGGAGGGTTGTTAGGTATCTAATACGTCTTAATCCTACTTCTATTATAAACGCGAAAGTTTGTAAGTATGGATGGATGGATGTTTGTTACTCTTTCACGCCAGAACGGCTGAGGGGATCTGGATGAAACCTGGCAGAGAGTTAGATTATAGTCTGGAATAGCACATAATTATATGAAATGAAATGAAATACGTTTATTAACACACACTGACTTTGATCCCCAGGCACGGTAGATATCCCTTCAGATCTCCCAGTACCAAGTAGGTACTAATTCAAGATTCTTTGAGGATGTCTAAGGGGGGTAGTCAGAGGTACGTCCAAACATTACATTTGGCACATACCCACATTTTGCAGTAGTTAGTATTCCATACGTGACAGGTTGCAAGCCCATCGCCGCTGTTAGAATACTAAATGAAAAAGAATGAGGTAACAAAAATAAACTAAATAAGTCATATTGGTCCTGCTCTGTGCCTGGTGAGGTTAATTTGGTACCATGAAAGAGGTAGCGCTGGTTTTCAGACAGAACCATTAAAAGGAGGAGAAACTTGGGCGGATCTAACTAAGCTAGGCAGGTATAACATAAATGAAACATACAAGTACACTGGCACATTACATACACATATACTTTTTATCCCGTGGGAATACCAGGATTTAAAACTGCACGGGTGAAACCGCGGGGCCCAACTAGTATTACATAATGTGGTACATTTGCCAGTTTCACGAGACCAACCTTAGAAGAACAGACAACAAATCTAAATCTTGGTTCCTATCGTTTTTGTGTTTATAAGGAAAAAAGTCAACCAACATTTTTAAATTACAAAATAGTTATTTGTTATACAAGAGTGCAAAGTTGCTTTTTAACCGCGTGTTCAATTTTGATGTCCGAGCAAGCGAAGGATTCTAAAATTTAATCACGAGCGCAGCGAGTGATTTAAAATTATAATCCTGAGCGTTAGCGAGGGAATCAAAAGAGCACGAGGTGAAAAATCTTTGCACTCGAGTGCAACACGTAACTTTTCATTCCACCTCAGCGAGGAAATGACTAAATGCAAAAAAAAACGTTTACAATCACATGTAGGCGTCAAACAAACTTCCTCGTCGCTAGAATCACTCATTTTAGTTTTTTCACTTGTTTTCAAGTTTCTTGTTTTTAATATATTTATGGTTTAACAATGACGTGAAAAAATGCCGCGTAAAGAACCGCGTACAAAGCAAATTGAAAAAAGAACACCAAGAAGGTTCCGAGTCTGAGTTTTTAACAAATTAAAAAAAAGTTGTATGATATATTCGGCACCATAGAGGTAGCATAAATAAATAGGTTTAATGTTTTTTTTAATTCACAAACTTAGTGCACACGATGTTTTTAATTCAATTTACTTTATCCTCTAGAGAATAAAAACAGCTTTTGCACTCAGATATTGAAGAGCAAAAATACTCTTTCCGAGATGGTGGGATGAAAAAAATATGAAACAGCTTCACGACTTTGATCCCCTCACATTGTTGGGACCAAGTACGACTTTCAAATTCTTTGAGGTTGTCTATTTTAAATGACTTGAATCATGTTTCATATTTCTCTCTGGAGTCAGAAAACCACAGGTTTATCATTATCGTTGAAAATAATGCGATAGCTCCAACTCCGTAAAGTTCGCCTCAAAATTTCGTCTCTAGAACATAATTATAATTAGTTTTATTACACTTAAACTTACGTAGGTACCTAGTTAGTGGTTCAATTCCAACTTGAGCGTCAAAGTTAGACTTGGATTCAAAAACCCTGTGTTTGCAGAAACTTGTAATTATAATGGTTCTTGCAACCAAAACAATATCAGCTTCAAACAATTAAACATTTAGCAGAACGTACCGTTTTAGACCCAAAAGTTTCTTAGGGTCAAATAAACACGTCTAAAGTATTACGGGAAGGCCTTGCTTGACGAACAGATTACAGGGTGGGCCAATTACAGACTGTAAATTGTACATTACACGGTGTATCCTACAAAAATGCCTTCAAAAATATCCCACAATATTAGAAATATGAAAGTTTGGATTTTTGTAATTAAATCAGGCTAAAACGGCTGAACGGATCTGGATGTAACTTTGCACCGAGATAGATTGTAGTCTTGAAAAGCAATTTTAAAGGTGATAGTTATCACTTAACATCAGATGGGCCGTGTGCTAATTCCATCACTAAGTAGTTTAAAAAAGGGTAAGTAACCCCCGGTTTCTGAAAGCGCGATCAACACTAATCGGCTGTCAAGTCACTTGCTGTTTCAGCTTTCAATTCTACGAGTCACTTGAGAGCACTGGTGGTAGCAGCCCCGCCTTCCGATCCTAAGGTCGTGGGTTCAAAACCGGTCGTGCACCAATGAGTTTTTCTGTAAAAAAAATTATGTGCGCAATACCAGTTAAGTACTCTCAAACGGTGAAGGAAAACATCGTGAGGAAACCGGCATGTTGTAAAACCTAACATGTGACAAGTTCTCGAAAAGAGCCTCTTGAGGCGAACTTAAAATCCTTTCACCGCACTGTTCCGGGGTAAGTCTTTTACACCTTGTTTTAATATGTCAGGTGGCGGCAGGATGGCCGATTGTTAGTTCAGTAACTTTGTCCGTATTACCGCCGCGGTTAGAGGCCGCTCCGGCCAGTAGATTTACATCGCTGTTTTAAGAACATTATCATTATGAAATTTGACGTTCGGTGAATACAATAATACCGCACAGCTAAAGGGGCTTTAGCTCTGAAAACAAGTATAAATGTTAAATGAATGACAAGTACGACTATTCTAATAATCCTATACTATTATAAACCCGAAAGTTCGTAATTATGGATGGATGCATGGATGTTTATTACTCTTTCACGCAGGAACGGCTGAACGGTTCTGGATGAAACTTGGTAGAGAGATGGATTATAGTCTGGAATAACACATAGGCTAAATTTTATCCTGTGGGAATACCGGGATTTAAATCTGCGCGGGTGAAACCGCGGGGCGCAACTGGTAGTACATAATATCGTCACACTGGCCGACATTACTATATTTTCCCATAACACCAGTAGTGCTATTCATAGGGATAATTGAGGTAGGCACCTAGATTCACCAAGTTATACGACGTTTAAGAGAGGTTGGTCCTTGTGGTTCAATGCTAATGATTTATTATTGCAAGGCATTGGTCGCACGTGTTGCTGAAAATATTTAAATCACTCCTTGCAGTCCAATGTTATCAATTTTAGTACATTAGAACTTAAACTTAAATCAAAGATCGTTCATCGTTCTTTGTTCTGAAACTACTAAATTATCCAGAGACAACTACCAAAGAACATAAATACAAGTCTCAATTTGTATCTCCTTAGCTACAGGGTGTTCTAAAGTAACATTACTAACTCCCATTATTACTATAGAAGCCATTATCTGCAACGTAGCTAGAACCGAACTTGTGAACTTAGCTCTACTTTCAGGGTCGTAGGTTTGGCTCCATGCAACTGTCATTTGAATATCTTGAAGGTTTCACGATTTGAGATGAAATTCAAGCATTTTTGGAAGTCCAAGGTTCTTCTGAATCCCAGTGGCATCATTATTGTGTGAGGATTTATTGGAAACGGAGTACAAATAAATTTGTATCGAGAAGGAATGTTTCAAGTAGTAGTATTTCTTTGTGTGTGGCTCGTCTATGGAAGTACTACCACAATGTTAATTTATACCAAGCCATATATATATATGTATATATACCATAACCATATATACATATAGCCAAGCAGCGTTGCTGAAAGCCTTGACCGAATGGTGGCCGAAATCGGCCGACCGAAAACGCGATGGGTCGACGACATCGTAAGGGTCGCTGGAAACAACTGGACCCGAGACGCAAAGGACGGAGGAGGCTGGCAGTAAATGAAGGAGGCCTATTACTCAGCAGTGGGTGACACCGGGCTGAGATGATGATGAGCAGCATTGCTGGGTGTTGGTTTTAAGGCTGCAGTTGCCTGTGAAATCACAGGAACATGAGGTCACCATACAGGTTACATCTGTCTGTTTCAAGAGTTATACTCGTCTGTTTAAATTAAACGGAAGGACGAAATGCTACCTGCTATTTTTTAGTATGTCATTTGTTATATACTTCAATTAAGGGCACAGGGAAGTGACAGAGAAAAAACATCTATGTTCATCACACAAATGTTTGTTCTCGGTGGGGATCGAACCTACAGCCTACGGGGCAAAAGGCAGAGCCAAACTGAGCTTTGAAGGCTTTAAGCAATGATTTGTGAAGGTTTCCACTACACAGCAGTGTATCATTTGCTTATTCCGTTAAAAGTTGAAGGAAACAAGCCAGACTCTTGCTTCAGGATGCTAGCGTAGACTACCAGCTCTATTGTAATGAAAACTGATGGTGATTGCATCCGCAATCACTTATAACGAATTTGTTCGTTTTGTGAGAGGCTTTGCAACTAATTGTGGAGCTGGGTTGCGGAAAGAATATTAGATGAGGCATTCTGATCAACAGCGAGCGATACGATGCTATACGTGCTATATTATACACATAATACTGAAAGCAAAGACTTATTCCTTACAACATTTCGGTGCTTTAAAATAGGTGCTCTAAAAATCGGTGCTCAACTAGGAATGCCACCTCAAATAGGCTCCTTTTGAGCACTCAACATAAGAAAAGTAAGAAAGAAAAAACATTTATTTGTAACGGACGGTAACAGTAACGCAGGACACACAAACAATGCAAAATAGCTATTCATGGAAAAAAAAAACATGAAAAGCATGAAAAGTTAACACTAAAAAAACACAGGAACTATTTAAAAAAAAGCTGGGAAGACTGACATGCAAATCCTAAATCTATTGGAAAACAATAGCAATATACAAATATCCTAATAAATACAAACGTTACACGCGTTTTAAATAAAAGTAAAGGCATTCTGCCTAGTGTTTTATAACTTAGGCTTATCATAGTAATAAAGCATTGACTATAATATAGTATAGCGTAGCATCCCTGCATGTAGGACAGAGTCACCACCGCAGATGTGACGGCCGCATGCGTGCTCATGGTTATTCAATGGGAAAATGGCGGGAAAAATAATACGGTATTATCGTGGTAATCCGATCGTGTAGCGATACCTTTGTAACGGTTATCAGTGGACTATAGGCGGAGAATATCGCTGATTATAAGTAATAGCAATTTTTTTTACAACCGTCTGACGGAACAAGTAGATGGACCAGCTGATGTTAAGTGGTAACCATCATCTTTATCAAAGCATTGCCTCGTAAGTCACGCACGATAGGAACGTGCCATCAACTTGAGGCATACAGATGTTAAGCCTCATGTGCCTGTAATTACACCGGCGACCACACTCTTCAAACCGAAACACAGCGTTGCTGCTTCTAATAATATTTTATGTTACGATATCGTAATATTTCATGTTACGATATCGTAACATAAAATATTATAGTAACTTAAGGTATCACACACGGCTAAGATACGCTAATATAGTATATTGAGGTCTCATTCTGTTGAAAAACGCCAAAGTTGTCAAACGTATTTTTATTTAAACACCGTATACATAAATAAAGAAATGTCTGTCTATGTCTATGGCTATACAGGGTGTGCACAATAATGGATGCGTCCACTAAGGATTTATCAAAATTCAACCCTCAAATTGGGGATGGAAAATTTTATGAAACTTTTTATTCTTTGGATATAGGTATTTGCATGAAATTTCGTATGTATTGAGTATTTCAGCGGTTTCCACAGTTCAACCTCTGAGAGCGAAATCCTATTATAAACGCGAAAGTTTGTAGGTATGGATGGATGGATGTTTGTTACTCTTTCACGCCGGAACGGCTGAACGGATCTGGATGAAACTTGGCAGAGGGATAGATTATAGTCTGGAATAGCACTAAGGTACTTTTTATCCCGTGGGAATACCGGGATTTAAATCTGCGCGGGTGAAACCGCGGGGCGCAACAAGTCTAATATAAAAGGCAAAAGAGGCCCGCCGACTATGTAGAGAACATTTAATAAAGTAGGTTCCTATATAGAACGGTTAAAAGAAATCAAAGAGAACGTGCGCGAGCAAAGCCACGGTTTCCGCTAGTATTTTCATGTAAATTGTTTTCATGTTTCCAACCAAACTGTACACCCTGTATGTGCGATATATTTCGTATCTTAAGATGGCATCTTAAGATGCCATCTTAAGATACGAGTCGCCCTATCGGTCGGTATCTTAAGATACTGTAATATGTTAATATAACTTAACCGTCTGTGATGGCTCATAGTAATTGTATAGGGAGCGATATTTTAGCTTAAGATGACATATTATAGCATCTTCGCCGTCTGTGATGCGCTTTAATCTCCACCTTATTTTATTATGATGGCAGAGCCAAAAAAGTTGAAGTTGAACTACCAAAGTTTCCGCCCGTGGTTTTCTTGATAACATTATACCTCAAGTTGATGAACGCAAGGCTGTGCATCGTAGGGCACGTTCCTATCGCGTGACTTACGAGGCAATGCTTTGTTATAAAGCAAATCTAAACACAGCAACGCTGTTTGACGCCATAAAGGCATTCTGGTTACTTTCTGTGACGATCCCTTTACTAAATACAATGTAATAAAGCTGGATAAATTATTTTGGTTATTGTCATACTTTTTAAGACTTAGAAAGGTATTTCGAACCATTACTTCCACCCCTTAATTGGATTCAAATTAAATATCTCTGTTTTCCACCGTTTTCGAATAACAGCATACCTTTACCCCACTTTAACTAAATTAATCCTATTTCCGACAATTGGGTATTTTGGAAATACCCGACGGGACTCAAACCTGACATTTAAATGAAAGAAGTTAAATCGAAACTAATTCGAATCTGCTCAGCCTCTTCTTAGATCTTTCATTAAGTTCATTTGGACACCTTTAATTGGGAAGGTATTTTTTGTTAGAAAGCGTATTTGGGGAGTTCACAATTCCTTATTATATTAGTCATAGACGTATTTAGAGAGCACCGGTGGTCTAGTGGGAGTGACCTCGCCTTCCGATCGTAAGGTCGCAGGTTCGAATCCGGTCGTGCACCAATGGATTTTTCTATCGAAAAATGTATGTGCGCAATGCCAGTGCTCTTAAACGGTGAAGGAAAACATCGTGAGGAAACCAGGTAGTATTCTAACAGCGGCGATGGGCTTGCAACCTGTCACGTATGGAATACTAACTACTGCAAAATGTGGGTATGTGCCAAATGTAATGTTTGGACGTACCTCTGACTACCCCCCTTAGACATCCTCAAAGAATATTGAATTAGTACCTACTTGGTACTGGGAGATCTGAAGGGATGTCTACCGTGCCTGGGGATCAAAGTCGTGAAGCTTTTTCAGTAGACGTATTTTATTGGCCACAAGAACACACAGCATACAATTTGGGGTAATGTAGGTAGTTAGAATAAAAATAATATTATAAGAAAACGACTCATTTTACACATTAATTAACGTTATAATATTCTTCTGATTGTGTTTTATTCACAGACACAACAAACTTTCACGTTTATAAGATTAGCAGGATATACCCACATTCCAATCCGTTGTTCGTTTCCCAATATTTCCATTGCCCGTTGAGTAGAAATTTAGAAAAAAATAAATAAATCATAGAGCATTTCACAATGAATATCTTCCTCAATTTGCTCGGATCTAAAATCGTATCGATATCACGCGCCCTCGATTCCATTCCGCAACAGAGTATTCCTAAAATTATGTAACAAAATATGTCCCAAAAAACGCCAAATAACCTCAACCTTCGGCTTATTGGATATCCATTATTAAATAACGCTGGTATCGGGTCCCTACTCGCTTCATCCTAGAGGTCTTTACACCTCGGTGTAGTCAGGACGGCACTTAGCCGGCTGATTGAATCAGATATAACTCTTTCAAGAAAAACCGTTTTCAAATACACTGGGAAATACAGTCACACTACTAACTAAAAAACTATATCAAATTTAAATGGGACCACATGACAAACAAAAGCTTTCGATCAATAAAAAGATCATCAAAATCGGTCTACCCAGTAAAAAGTTATGTGGTACAAGCATTAGACGACCTCAGTGGCGCAGCGGGCGAGAGACCGCCTGCGACGCAAGAGGTTGAGGGTTCGATTCCCGCCTCGAAACAAATTTGTTTACGATCTGTAGAAATTTGTTCCGTTGGTCTGGGTGTTTTCTATGAATAATAAAAAAATATCTAACTATGTATAATGTATTAAATATCTAGTACCACATAACACAAGCTTTGAGTTGCTTACTTTGGGGCTAGATGGTGCTGTGTGGATTGTCCAGCGTTATTTATTTATTATTAAAAAAACAGTCGAATTGAGAATCTCCTCTTTTTTTGAAGTCGGTTAAATAAACCACAAGGATCACTTCGAAACGCCTAAAAGAGCGTGACGTCACTGACTGAGATCCACGCGACTGAGAGAGGTATAAACAGTTGTCACGGCCTTATACGAATACGAGTTGACTGGTTAAAAATAATGAAGCTACACTTGGAGCTTAACCCACAATGATACAGACATACATTAATATACTTTTATTAAAATAATGAAATTTAATAACTGTTGCAATAACAGTAACGCCACCGTATCCAGTTAATAACAAGCTTCATTGAAGATTAAAATTAACGAAGCTACGGTTCCTTGAAAAATAGTTGCTGATTCTATAACGGACGTGTTATAGTGGTTAAGATTAAAGTAACGATTCAACAAGATCCTAGCTTTTGGTTGGGTAAACTGTATTGTAGTTTTGCATAGTTACATAGTACTCTTAAACGGTAAAGAAAATTATCGCGAGGTAGTAACTCAGGAGCAAAGTCTTTGAGGGGCGCTTGAAATGCTTTCACCACTCTGTTTCGAAAGAAACTACTGACACTACAAGAAGAAGAATAATTAAATATGTAGAGACAAATGAGAAAAAAAAACAAAGAAATGCGAGTAAATAACAATATCAATGCCACATTTATAATATTTTTCTTTCTTACGCCATAATTTTTCCCAATAAATTATCTTCTTCTTAAATATGGCCGTCATTTTCAGAATCGTAAAAACCGACCCTTAAGCTTACTGCAGAATGGGAGGGTACATAGCTACAGTTAACGGTACGTCAGTTAAAGTTTAATATTGAGTGTGAGCACTGAGCAACTCCTTTAGCCGGTAATTATTATTATTAAAACTAACATCCCTATCTGTGCAGATATTTTAGTTTACGAAAAACTATACATTGTATAAAATAGTTTTCGTAGTTATTCGTCGTGTTTATTCTGTTTTAAATGCTGGTAGGTAGATGATTGTTGACAAATTCAAAGTCAGTCAAGATGATCTTGGAGTCGGTAATTTAACTTTTAAATTAACCTTGTTTGTGAAAACAGCTCTCTTAATAGACCACTCACGACAGATCACCGACAAGCGTACACGAAGACAGGTGTCAGCCTCTTAACATCAAATGAGATGTCACTCCCACAATTTATGTACCTATCATTATTATTGAAAAAAATATCATGAAGGGGGGCCACGTCTGCCGCATGTCGGATGCGATATGGGCTAAATCCACCACACAGATAACAGATTGGACGCCTAAATACGGAAAACGACCAACAAACAGACAAGACTGCGGCAAAGATGGAGGGACGAAATGGACGCCTGCTTATAGAACAGCGTCCCGATTACGCTAATGTCTGGCTATCGAGATGCTTTCATTATGACATTCAGCCAGACATTAGCGTAGTCGGGCCGCAGGTCCAGAGTGGCCCAAAGTAGAAGCGAATGGAGAGAAGGAAGGGAGGCCTTTGCGCCCTTTGCCCTGCAGTGGGACACGACAGGCTCCTAATAATCCTAAAGGTTGTCTGCATTACGTTCAGACAACCTTTGGAGTAACGTAATGAGTTCACACAAAAACCATTACCAACTCGAAACTCAACTCGCTTAGTACATTAAGCCAGTGTGAAGCAAGTTTACATTCAAAGGTTCACAACACCTGTCTCACACAAGTTGCGAACATTTGCTGGCGCGCTGACTCGGACAATTGTTTGATCCCATTACAATAAACAAGTAAATACCTACTCGTGTACTTTCCACACAGCACTATTTAGTCCCGAACTAAGCACTATAAACAAATACCATGCGTAATCGTTTTTACAGAACGAAATAACATTTTATTCCAACTCAAATTATTTTTTATAACTCGAAAACGGCTCCAACGATTTTCATGAAATTTTGGGGGTTTCGGGGGCGATACATCGATCTAGCCAAGAATTCATTAAAAAAAGATTTTTTATGCGCGTAAAAAAGCTAAGAAGTTCGTAAGCTGAAAAAAGGCCTAATATTCCCCAATACTCAGAAAACTTATAACTGCTTCGTACTGAAAAATCAAAGTGCCCGAACTTTTGACAATATAATGTAAAGCATTATTCATCGCATCCCCTTTAGAGCTTGAACACATTACGCGACAGCGCTCCTTGAATGGTCGAAAATGCTTGTCAAGCCCGTCTAGAAGACGACAATTGTTTCCAAAACACTGATGTTATTCAAAATACCGGTCATATCCTGATGATACTGTCTCCTAAATCAACACAAGAAGTGTATGAGACCCTATTTACGGGTAGATGAGTGACAATAGTCACAGAAGCAAGAGACGAAGTGTTGACGGCAGCTGTCAGTTGAGCTTGTACAATATGTACATGACTAAAATAAAATGAGAAAAGAACAACTTTTGTGGATCTTGGTAATAAGTCGCCTAATGCGTATGTAACCTTAGGGGACGAATTAGGGGGAAGATTTATACCCTGCTTGAGTAGGTAATGAATAAATTACTGTGATGTGTGCTTTCGAAACTAGAGCATCATGTTGGAGGTAGCTCTCGGTTTCGAAAGTGGGTTTGAATCCCGTTCTTATCGTGACAATCATACAAACGCCAAGAATTGAGCTCCTAGGTTTGTAGCATTGCCTCGCAAGTCATTCACGATAGGAACGTGCCCTACCATGCACTGTTCTGCGACCATCAACTAGATGCATAGAGATGTATAGCCTCATGTGTCTGTTATTACACCGGCAACCTCCACACCACACACACCACACACACCACACACACCACACCACCACCACAACCACTCTTTAAACCAAAACACACGGCTTGGCAGCAGAAATAGAGATGGTGTTAGTAGGTACTTCCTCAGACACAGCCCTTCACAGAAAACTCCTAGTCACCTTTCTCTAGCATGTAAGGTTTGTTGGGAGAAAAATATTGTAAGGGTTATGTTCGCCGGTGTACATTTATTGTCTTATTTTTCTTTCTTTTCTCGTTTTGTTTTATGTGCAATGAAGATTTTTGTTTTATACAACTAGCTGATGGAATAAGCAGATGGCCCACCTGATATTAAGTGGTAACCATCACCTATGAACAAAACATTGCCCCGTAGGTCACGCACAATAGGAACGTGCCTTACGATGCACTGCCCTGCGTCCATCAACTTGAGGCATACAGATGTTAAGCCTCATGTGCCTGTAATTACACCGGCGACCACACTCTTCAAACCGAAACACAGCGTTGCTGCTTGGCGGCAGAAAAAGGCGTGGTGGTAGTACTTCCCCGGCCGAGCCCTTCACAAAAAGCTCTACTACTCTTAAGATTAATAATGAAGAACCAACATTTATATTTAATGTCATAGAATATTGTGAACAAGTGACCGAGACCGAAGCAGCGGGTGTTAGCTAGTATTACCCACACTCAAAAGGCACACGCTATAAATATAACTGTGACTTGCGACATTCGCCGCCTTATTTACAAAAGCTAATGATTACAGAGTTGATTAAACGAAGACCAACGAATAATACATAGCACTGAGTAAATTAAGAGTAACTTAGATAACATGGGGACATGGCCTCATGTAATAAGTATCTAAGTATAAGTATGCTGGTTGTCGCAGTGAGAGCGATTAGCGGGCTGACCTTGTTTGAAAGCATGTAAATTGTGTCTACCCTACGTACTAGACATAAATCACACCTAAGGTACTACCAGATCAGAAGATACAGAAAGCGTGTTCAAATATTTAAAGGGTCAACAACGCGAGTGTGACACCTCTGTTGTTACAAATGTCCATAGGCTGCGGTAACCGCTTCCCATCAGGCGGGCCGTATGCTTGTTTGCTACCTTGGTAGTATATAAAAAAAAGATGAATGCGAGCACTTTGAAGAACTGGAGAAGTAGAAGGTTTGAAATTGAAGTATTCAGTAGTTTACCTTTTATTCAGTTTCATCCAATAAAAGAAAAAGAGGATTGTCCTATCGACACGGAAATTTATCTAAAATCGAAATATAATAATTTCTATTCACAAGAAGTGCCTAGCGCCCCGCCCTGGCTTCGCATTGGTGCACAGTGTTCTCTACTATATGGTGCATGTATTCTAAACCATCCTCTTGATTCACTCTATTAAAAACCGCATCAAAATCCGTTGCGTAGTTTTAAAGATCTGCATACTTAAGGACAGACAGACAGTGGGACGCTACTTTGATTTATACTATGTTGTGAAAAGACGTTTCAAAGTGATCCTGTGATCTCGGCCTGGCTTCGCTCAGGTGAGTTTTTTACATTTAAATAATAGCATATGTTACTGAGGGATAATGTAACTTATATAATGGTGACAGAATTTTGAAATCGGACCAGTAGTTATTCTTGATAGTATTAGTGTAGAAAAATCTTCAATTTAACCATGTACTGTGTCTTTTAAATAAAAACTCCCCGCCGTCCCCGCTGTAACTGCGACCACGCCCCACGGTGTACTAACGTAATTAACGTTTTCGTTATGTCGGGACTTCGCTGTCATTTAATTAGTATTTTCATCTTCGTGTGTTTGTAATATAATTATGATATGCCACTCTACGCAATATTAAATTACGACAGAAGTCTTAATTTTTGGTATATTATTTTAAGTTTTTAATTAAAATGCTATGTATCCCTATCAACAATGCAATTCTCAAATATACGCTATGCAGCATTGTTCATATTCGTTCGTAGAATTCGCTGTACTTTTGTGGGAGCGAGATGTAAATTATCGGTAGTCTTCGCCTTAATGAATTTATTTTAAGTTTCTTCGCCTCTACAATGCTTTGAGAGCCCCCAAACCCTTGTTCGTAAAAGGGTAGGTATTCTTTAAGAAAAATGGCCATCAACCTTTAATGATAATACTATGGAGGCTTAGGGTTGATTATGTTAAAATATTATAAGATACGTGAGTTATGGAGGAAAGCGAGGTTTTTGGTTGTAAAATTTTATTTATAGGGCAACGTTGGAGTGTTTAATAAAATGAGAAAGTAAAATACCACCATCTATCTGTATTCAAGTTATTAGAAAAATATTCTGTTGTATATTAAAACTAGTGTAGTCTTATAACGCATTTGTTTAATGTTCTAGTGGAAGAGATTGCTTTTAGCGATAAGACCGCCCATTGTATTTTACTAAACTTTTGAACATTATATATGTTTTTAATGTGTTATTTATCCTTGTGGTGTGCAATAAAGAGTTTTCTATTCTATTCTATATTTTTATAAATAAATTTCTTCAATGCATGTGTGGATCAGTTTCCAATACTCCAATGTGAGTCGACTTTTTAAACAAGTTCAAAGACGAGGGGAATGAAAGGGTGCGCGCATCTTGCATCATCGGGCATCTTGAATAGAATGTCGCGGTATTGGCAATGTTGCAAATTTTGACGACCTCAGTGGCGCCGCGGGCGAAAGTCCGACTGCGACACAAGAGCTAGCGGGTTCGATTGCCGCCTCGGAACAAATTTGTGTATGATCTTCAGAAATTTGTTCCGTTGGTTTGGGTGTTTATGTATAATAAAAAATATCTATCTATGTAAGTATATAATGTATTAAATATATCAGTCATCTAGTACCCATAACACAAGCTTTGAGACGCTTATTTTGGGGCTAGATGATGCTGTGTGGATTGTCCAGCATTATTTATTTATTATTATTTATTTAATGGCAGTAGTTTTGTTCAATATTGGCCATTCCAAATCAGAGCCAAGCAACGCAAAGTTGAATCAATAGTGTGGCCGCAAAGCTCGACCAGCCATTTCTAACTATTATATTTGAAAGTACTATTTTCAATACATCCAACATCCATTCAACTTCCGTTCATCCCGTCATAAAAGTAGTGTATCAACTGTAACTCCATTCGTTCCGAACAAATACACACGAACTGAAATCCGAATGGAACCTTTACGAAAGTTGTGCAAACAATTTCACACTGATTCTGTCTGAGAGACTACAGCTGGAGTTAGACGCAGATTCGACAGAACAGCTGGGTCACTGCTCAATTAGGTATGAAAATCTGAAGCGTCAATCGCAGAAAAATTATACAAAAAAAGCAGTTGAAATTTAGCCTTAGCTTTGCTAAGATTGGTTGCTTGGAGATGGCATCATGGCATCAAAAAAAAATTTTAAGCATAAATTTTTAAGTCATGTCTTTTTCATCGCTTGATGGACTAAGATTGTGCACAAAATTTGTGGGTAGGCCACGATCGATGACTTTGAGTTGGAGATCTAAAGCCACTTTCCTACATTTTCAACGTCCATTCACATGCAATTTTACTCGCAGCCATGTTAAACACCCGCATGTAGACTTTTTCCAAGCTGTAAACACCATGTTAAACTCTGATACTTTACTCCATGCTCTACAAGTAATGAAGCCAAAGAGAGCCAGCTATCCTCTTTACGCTGTGGTACAACTGTAGCTGTCGGATATGTGTTTTTATCGACACAATGAACCTTACCAATTGTTTCTAGTTCGTATTGACGAACTTTGGAGTATTGGAACATTACTCTGGATTTTGCAAAACGATGCATGTACCAAACGTGAAAGTACTTCTGACTACAGTGATCTCTGGAGTACCTTACTATAAATATAGGTAACTAGTTGCGCCCCGCTGTTTCACGCGCGCAGATCTATATCCCGGTATTCCCACGCGATAAAAAAGCCTATGTGCTATTCCAGACTATAATATATCTCTCTGCCAAGTTTCATCCAGATCCGTTCAGCCGTTCCGGCGTGAAAGAGTAACAAACATCCATCCATACTTACAAACTTTTGCATTTTAATAGTAGTAGGATTTAGGAAAGTAAAGTATTACAGGAGACTTGCATTGCAACTAAAAACAACACTCGTTTGGAGACAGGTAGTCCGGCAAATAACAGAACATACTATAAAATTCACACAAAAGGTACCTTAGTCCAGTAATCTTACGCTGTCATGTGCGAGCGGGATTGTTCTTGACCCTTGGACCCAAAGGGGTGAATTGGACCCTAAAGGGTGAAGTTTGGATTAAACATTATTATACGTATTTGCATTTTTAATTATGTGTTCGTGTATAAGATACGATTTTCTTTCGTGTGTTTGAGATTAAATAAACATGTCACTGTATCTATTCATACGTCTTTATGAATAGGTCGCTATTAAAAAATATTTATGCAACAAAGAGACGTCGAACCTTTAAAAAATATTTAACAGAGTAACGTTAACTGTCAGATATATATTTCTTTGTTTTTGATGAGCAAAGTAAAGCAGTAATTTTTGTTTTTACAATTGAAAGTTTGCATTTTTATTACATAGAAGATACCCATTATCTCTTCTCTTCAAAACATTCACGTTATAAGTGTTAAAAAAAATAGACGCCAGTAAATAATTTTACTTTTTGGGTGTCCGAATAAAATTGCAAAGCTCTTGGCGCTCCAAGCGCTATTGAGTGGTACGAGTATGTCAACTAATGTATGAATGTTTCTGTGTAAGGATGATAGAGAGGGATTAGAGAGCTCTGTAGGATTCCATCGCAGACTCTCTAGTAAATTTTGCATGCCTTAATACACTTCAACTACACTGAATCAATGAATACTATAACACCCTTGTACCTACATGTTATTTCGCAAATAAATATTATTTAACTTTATTTTGTTATTTATGTTACTTTTTAAGTTTATACGCCGCCAGGCAAAGCACAGAGATCAATACTTGCCTACGCTTGCCATCTAATTTTATTTAAAATAACCTGTGTTTATAAACGAATAAAAATGAATTATGGCTTTTTGGCGATGTTCAAGCAGATATATTATTATTATTGTTGTTTTGAGTTGGTCAACCCCGCTAGATGAATAGTAATTGTTATTAGGTCAAATGCTTTTGCTACTTTAGTAGAGCCATTAAGCTCTGAACAAACTTATATTGCAGCTCATTTGTGATCGAATTAATCCTCAATTATAATTTCATTTATAAAACAAAGCTTTTAAACTAGAATCTTAAGATCTTCACTGAAATAAGGTCAAGTACAAATCTTCGCTTTTATTAATAAATACCTGGATAACTGGATTGAAGTTAAAAATACAAATGATATGCATATTCTGTTTTTTTTTCTTTCCAAGTGGAAAAAAACTCTGATAGTTCTATACACATTACAATAACATCCCAGCATTTTCAAAAAATGTAAATTGAAATTAAAAAAAAACAACTTATCATAACCCTAGATTTAATTGAAATGTTTAATTGAAATTGAAATGTGAAATGTAATGTAAAAACCATAATAATATTGTGTTATCATTTGTTTACCCAAATAGGGCCCTAACTAATTTATCACAGAACTGAAAAAGCTTTTGTTGGAGGGGTGTTTCTATTCGAATGAAGAGTTCATAGACTCAGTTGTGTGTTAATGTTATTCCTGTATTGTTTTTAATCTTCACAATATTATTTTATGTTATAATAATTCATTAATAATAATTCAATTACTTAAATTGTTACTTAAATTTAGCTGCAACGTTAGGATTCATACACGATTTGTAAATGAATTAATTGAAAATTTAATAAAAGGAAAAATATAATATGTCGTATGTTTAACTGCGACATAGTCATCTAGAGTCTAGATGTTAAGTCTTCAAGTATCAGATTGCGTAACCTTGTGGACAAACGACTTTAATGTTGGACTAAAAAGAGAAATTTAACCCTAAAAAGGTCCAACAATTTGAAAAGGGTTTTATGACACATTTTTGTCTACCTTTGTGTACAAAATACCTTCAGTTCACAGAGTATTATTTTCTTATCAAATCCACTTTCTTTTATCTAAAAATATTGTTTATATAATTCAGCAGTTTTTCAATTTGCAAAATGTAAAAATTGGAGATATCCTAAGGGTAATCAGAACTTCTCAGATTTAGGAAACTTATAATTATAATAATAATAATAATTTATTTATCAAATAAAAAAGCACATAGATAAGGTACATACAATTTTGGTACAGACAAACTTACGGGATCAATAATTAACATGGCTTGTAGATGAATACAGATTCAAGACCCTACACTAAGTCCTTGCAGACTTGTGCTGTAGGTCTCCCTTCCGATGGCGTTATACAGAAAAAAACCATAACTTTAATAACATGTAAAATTTGGGAATTCTATGTCGATTAAATGAATTAATAATAGTTAAATGAAAAAAAATAAAAAAAAATATTGGCATGCAAGATCACAAAAAAGTTCTAATAGCAAAGTTGAAAATTCATGTTTCAATAAATATATTTGACAATTTACGCCCGTTATTTATTTGTGTAAGAGTGGGGAGGGGTGTATGTATGTATGAGGGGGAGGGGTAAGTAAACTTTCGATTATAATTTAATTATTGGATAGATTAATTTAGGGAACGCCTTATTTTACATAATATATCGTAAATCTAGACGCACTCAATAAGAAATCGCAGTTGGTACATCGGCGATCTTTCCCGACATACTCATACTTTATTAAATAACGAATTAATTAAAATCCTTCTATTATAAACGCGAAAGTTTGTGGTCGCGTAAGTCAAACAAATAAAATCTTTTCGTTATGCTGATGTCTCCAACTTTTTTTCTAGGCTAAAAAACGTACATAAGCCTGTAAAAAATAGGTTCAATCATCATTATTAAAATGAGGTTGATTGATCCATTAAAAAAACGCATTACGAATGCGTTTTTGAACGAATTCGATACGCACCTACCTACCTAGCAAAGTAGTGCGAGCGGTCACCTATCATTTCAACAAAAATAGCTTGTCATAAGCCGTTTCCCGGTAAACCTATTTGAACACTATTGCCGTCTCATCGCCTCGCTCTGTCTGTCGTCTGCTCTATTTCAGGAAGGCAGTCGGCGGAAGATCAAAGCGACGCCAACGAGGTGTGAACACCCGCCCGAACTTGGACTATGGTTGCCATGCTTCTGCTTTGACCAACAGACAGACGGAAAAATATATGATAACAATCTATAACGATCCAAGAGAAAATGTTAAATTTTTATCGCTACATAGCTAATTGACTTCACAACTCAATTGTTATAATAATTATATATTTTACTATGTATTTTTTTTTATTTATTATTTATTTATAAATAAAATTTATTTACAAAGAAAATTACAAGTAATAGTAACAATTAGTAACAAAATATACAAAATACATTATGAAACAGTTGAGGTACCTGCAGGCCGTTGCAAACGATGCAAATTGTTTTGTAAGATATGAATTAAATATAAATAAGGTATTCAAAGGGAATTAACTGATTAAATTATTTTTTTGTATAATATGTGTGGAACAGCGTACGTGTGCCACAAAATGCAGCTATTTATTTATCACTACCATTTTAGGGTGCAGTTTTATTTTGAAGAAAATGTTATGAAATACGTCTTTGATGCACCTAATGTTGAGCTGTCACTTTTGCTTATTGCAAGTACTAATATAAATAACTAGTCTCCAGGCACGGTAAACATACATAAATACTCCGAGACATAAGTGTGTAAATTTAATCAAAATGGTCGTTAAATTACTATTCGCATAGGATCAGCTGAGAGATTTACTTAGGTACCTTAGGCCTGTGAATTGTATCTGTGGAAACCAGACACCATTCAAAGGTTCGGGTTCTATTTGCGAGGTGGAGACAAAAGATGTGCGGGACAAAATGTTTTTTTAGGATTATGTGAAGGGGAAGAAACTTGTCAAAGTTGTAACAGTGTGTTTGAAATTTTCATGCTGTATATTGTTTGAAACTTTTATAACTGTAATTTTATCTATACTGAGAAGGAAAGAGTTGATTGTTTGTTTGTATAGAATATTATATTGGAGCGCTGGTGGTCTAGAGGTAGCAGCCCCGCCTTCAGATCGTTAGGCCGTGCCTTCAAAACCGTGCAAAATGAGTTTTTCTGTTCAAAAATTTTGGCTATTTTTAATCCCGTGAAAATACCGGGATTTAAAACTACGCGGGTGAAACCGCAGTGCGATACTAGTAAATAAATAACTGACTTCATGATCATGACTCTTATCGCTAATACCATGGCCACACCTTATTATCCTCTACTCGCTATCACTCCGACCACGCCTCGTTAGAATCCTCACAAGGGAGTGTTCTGTGTGTCCTATTGTTGCTATGAAAAGGTGCCCTGATTTCAATAGAGTTTGTTCGCATCTAGCCTACGAGTACATAGCTATTTTCATTAATGCTTCCATGACAACGTAATCTCTATTTGTTTATACAAAAGCGGTATGCAATACGATTTTATTGTAAGGAAATTTATCTTAATATATCTTTATATTTATCTTTTTCTATATATAGAATGACTAGCAGGTGCACGTGGTTTTTACTGGCATCGAGAGTATCGTTTGCATAAAATGACGATTTCCTTGTTTGGCCCGGTAAGGCGCAGACTCCCAAACAACCACGCGGTTGCATATTTCATCGTTTTTGAAGATATACCTCAAGGAATATAATATTCTCGACTGAGAAATATACCTACAACTACTGAAAGTAATTATGAATAACTGGAGGTTTCTGAAATTTGTTTGACGGTTGTTGCCCTCTTAACCCGTGTGTTTCAAAGTGATCCTTGTGATTTTATTGAATAACCAATTTTATTGATGATTTTTTTTTATTCGAGTGCCCACTGTGGCTTAAGTATACAAAATAATACATGATTATATCAAGGGCAATGCCTGCACTTCCGTGGTTTCTATATCATATTGAAGTACTTTCCTAATAAATATAGAAATATTCAAATTAATTTACTGTGTTAGAATAAGCTTCGCCCAAACACAAACCCGATAAGTCGATTAACACAAAACAATAACATTCATCTCAATACTTAAAGTACCCCAATTAGCTATATTTTCCAAACTCCCATTCAAAGGGGTGCTACCCCATGGATAAAAAGTGGGCTACAATTGCCCTGTAGGGTGATTGACCTAAAAAGGTTGGTTGGCGGGAAAAACAAACGAACATAATAAAGGCTTTCAGTTTGTTCAGCCTCCAAACGATTTTAAAGGCTACATTCAAATGGTATGGTAATTTTCTGCTGACGATTCCCTTTCACCGCTGTCATAAAAAACAAAGTTGTCGATGTTGTCAATGTCTGGAACGGATTATTTGTATATGCTGCGAAAATAATAAGTCAGGAAATGTAACCAAATTTCACACAAAAAGTACTTGTATTCAAATTCCTTGCAAAAAGTGGACCTACGTGAATCCAAAATGACGTTATAATTCAAAATTCGAATCAAATCTAAGACATGCGTAGTGATTAATTTAAATTTGGAACGAGAACAGGCATTCGCACCCGTGCTGTAATGAGCGTCAATTAAACTTCATGTCAGTCAGTCATGTTGTGATGTCATGGGATTCGTTTTCTGTCATCTAACGAAGCAGCACAGCATTTTCATTTTAATTGTTTTTCTAGTGTTTTTTTGAGTTGTGTTGTGTAATTTTAGTGGTATTTTAACCAACATTACTTGTGGTCTTAGCACAAAGTGTAAGCATTTGGAATGAAAGTGTATTATGTGATATCGTGATTTGACCGAAAATGTTTCAAATGTTTTGAAGAAACCGCCACCATTTTCTTCAAAACAATTGACTGACTCGACTTTGGACTGACGTGACTAGAAACATAACTACAAAGAGTATAATCTCTGAATCACTTGACATTGGCAAGATTGTCTATGACAGGAGCCATAATAAGAAGAAAGAAGAAGAAGTGATGTCATGGTTCCTTTACTTGCTTAGTTTTTTGTTGTTGTTAGAAGGGCACAACTTTGTTCCAGTTTGGCGCGGTGTTTGTGTTGAGTTTATTATTTACATTAAATAGTGCTGTTTTTAATGAGATCATAATTTGCGAATTTCAAAGTGGAGAAAAAATTCGTCCAAATTTATTTTAAAGGTGTTAAAATATGTGTATAATGTGCATTATTGAACATTTCTCGGACTTTCTTGAGAGGGTATTATTATTCTACCAGACGTGAATTTAAAAGCGACGAAATGATTTTTAAAAATGAGGGGGGATGGGCCCTTGGTTGCACCAAGTACTCTACCTGCTTGAACCCACCATTCCCAAAATGTCTTAAACAAGTCTAGAACAAGAAACTTCGCCCGTCTAACTGAGAAAGTACTTACGATCCAACTTAAAATCCATTTACCGCTGTGTAAAGTTGAAGTAACTGCACGAGGACGGCTTTCTATTAGACGAGGACCGTCTTATGACGTCAGTTTTTCCAATCAACATCCTTCATACTTGATTGCCCAAAATTTCTACGTTGATCATAAATATTCAGTTTTTAGTACAATTGATACCACATACTAGATTTATTTGAATTAATTTTGGTATGAAATTCACATTCAAAGAAAGAATATTGCATGTTTATTATTTTTTTTTAGCATTTAGTAAAAAATATGTGAGAGTCTTATTAATGTCAAATTAAATAAAATGTGAATCAAAAGGATCACTTTGAAACGGATTGTTAAATAAGATAGTTAAACACAAGTAAAAACTGATTCAAAGTTGAAGTTCGCAACACCGTTATACTACGACCACCGCTTCTACTGAAACAAGGTTTTTACTACAGGACTGTGGAGAATGCTCTTGTGGTAATTGAGAATACTCCAAATGGACATTCAGACTTGTAAGAACTACCCTTTAACCCCCTTCTACCTGCATACGTAAGCCAATCTAGTCTTGTTTTGCATTTTAACTTCCTGTGATAGTTCGGTTTATTTCGCTTTGTTTTATCTGGCGTATTTGAAAGTATTTACTCGTAGATACCCTTTTTTACAATCTATATGTAAACCGTTTGACCACAATTTCAACTGATGTTAAGCGATGATGTGGTCTACGGTGTAGCACGTTTACGTAGAAGAAACCTATTCATTCGTCTCTTGAAAACATCCAAATTGTACGTGTCCTCGAGCTCGGAAGCGAAACAAAGGCCGGCCAACCCGGACATGGGACGACGAGTTTGTCCAATCAATGGGGAAGACTTGGCATAGAAATATACTCAAACTAAAGGAGTGGAAGCAGTTGGAGGAGGCCTTTGCCACTAACCTATGGCGCCGTGGTATGGTGGCCAAGAACAAACTTAGTCACAACAATCAACAAGCTGCAACAGGTACAAAGGCTCGCATGCTCCATGATCAGCGGCTGCTCAAAATCCACGCCATCAGCAGCGTTGGACATAATACTAGGCCTAACGCCCCTTCATATTTATATACAACAAGAGGCGATGGCAGCAGCATTAAGAATAAAATCCACAAACCAATGGAATGGCAGTGGAAAGATAACAGCTCACGGCAGGATTCTGGACAAGGCTATCCAGGCCATCCCGGAGGCCCGAAACGGCACCGACAGGATAGCCACAACATACATCGTGAACAAAAAGTACCAACTAGAAAATGGAGAAAAGACTAAGGATCCGAACCCGGCCCCCAACGTCATTCACGTCTTCACTGATGGCTCGAAGCAAAAACAAGGGGCGGGTTGTGGCTTCTACTGTCCTGAAACAGGGATCTCCCGAGCGCAACCTCTCAGTAAATCAACGACCGCCCTTCAGGCAGAAACCCTTGGGCTTCTTCTGGCAACAGAAGAAATGCTCTCATCAGTAAAGTCTAGGACGGCTGCAGCCACTGCAAACGAACAGACAACAATTATTTTCACAACAGACAGCGCAGCACTAATTAACGCATTGAGAAGATCTCACACAAGATCAGCTTCCCTTGCACAGTGCCACATTGCGCTTCAAAATCTATCTGACACTCACAGTGTTAAAATAAGATGGACAAAGAGTCACGGCTCATGTGCAGGCAACAACGAGGCCGACTCTCTAGCAAGAGAGGGTGCGAAACGGCCACCGACCATAAATGACATAGGCCTATGTAAACCAACATCGGTGGAGATAAAAAATAGCCTGAAGATGCATTCCCAGAAGGAACATCAAAAGCAATGGGAGCGCAGATCAGACTGCAAACATACAAAGACAATACTTTCAGCCACAAACAGGCACTTGACAACCATCCTGTTAAAGCTGAGACGCGAGGACCTAAAGCTGATGGTCGGAATCATCACGGGCCACTGCGACCTCAACTACCATCTTCTTAAGATCGGAGCGACAGACAGCGACCTATGTCGTGGATGTCTTCAGGAAAAAGAAACGGTGGAGCATGTGGTACTGCACTGCTCCGCAACTAGCGAAGTCAGATCCAAAACTGGACTGCAGAAGCTGATCGGGTCTTTCTCATCTGCATCCGAATTGTCACCAGGGATGCTCAAACACTGCTGCCACCGACCCAGGGTCCTTCTCCGCTATTTTAAGGAGTTGGGCTGGCTGGGGTGAGGTTAGCAGGGGGACAATGCACAATACACCCCATTGCGGGACGTCCGTGCAGATCTCATTCCCCCACCACGAATTAGAATTAGAATTAGGCCTTTGCCATTGGCCAAGAGGCCGAGGAGGGTCCTCAAAGTATGGAGACAACGCCGTCGGGGCCATGGAAGAGTGCGAAAGCGCGCCCACAGCCCCGGCACAAGGTGTAGTAGGACCCCGTTGGGTTTAAGTCGGTAAGAGCCCGACATAACTCTTCTGTTGTCACCACATCAGAAGAATATCCATGATGAATATCCATCCATATCCATGAATATCCATATCTAACGTTAAAAAAGGCCTTTGCTATTGGCACACGGACCAACAACATAAATCAAGACAAACTAAATACAATAAAACCACGGAGTCTGATACCTATGGGACTTGAAATAAATAAATTTACATGATTCCATGTCTCAGGCCTTCGGTAGAGCACTGGTTATCTAGTGGTAGCCCCGCCTTCCGATCCTCACGTCTTATTTTCAAAGATAGATAGATAATATTTAATTTCCACCACAAGAAAATACCACAACACTACCAGAATTATTTTATCTACAGCTAAGGACAATAAGCGGTCTTATCGCTATCAGTAATATCTTCCATACAACCTTTGGATGGACAGGGATGTCAAATGTTCAAAACCAATGAGTTTTACAGTTCAAAAAATGTATGTGCATAGTGCCAACACAAACGGTGAAGGAAAACATCGTGAGGAAACTGTCATGATGTAGAACCTGAAACCTTGTAAACATGTGTCAAGTGCTCGAATGTAAGCTCTTATGGGTGCACTTAAAAACCTTTCACCTAGTTTTGACAAAACTACTGACATGATCAGAAGAGATAATATACACATTGACGACATTTTGACGACCTCAGTGGCGCAGCGGGCGAGAGTCCGCCTGCGACGCAAGAGGTTGCGGGTTCGATTCCCGCCTCGGAACAAAGTTGTCTACGAACTGCAGAAATTTGTTCCGTTGGTCTTGTGTTTTCTAAGCATAATAAAAAATATATATTTATGTAAGTATATAATGTATTAAATATATCAGTTAACTAGTACCCATAACACAAGCTTTGAGTAGCTTACTTTGGGGCTAGATGGTGCTGTGTGGATTGTCCAGCATTATTTATTTATTTAACAGGAAACTTGTATTATGGGAACCAGATAGTTGATATACCATGGTATTGTGCGCGTCACGCAAAAACAACTCTGGAAGGAGGGGGAGGGGGTGTGATGGTGCGAGTATTTTGTATGCGCAAACACGTCCCACTGTTTTCCAGCGTTCTTTTTGGTTGACGCAACCTATAAACATATACGCTTATCGTAGACCCGCATCACCCGTAGATAATTCGTAGCAAGCTCGTAGCAAATTCGTAGCGAGTTAAATCTGTAAAGTGTGTAAAGATTCTGGATACAAAACACCTATTGAAGGGTATTTTGCCAAAAATCATGATAAATTTTGGTTTTCCATTAAAGTCTGGGCGGTATCGGTCCAGTGAGACCCCTATTTGTTTCAGCCGAGTCAAAACAGCCCCCGAACCTACATGATTGAACTATAAAAACAAGGACCAAAACAATGTACTGACCCAAAAATTGACACAGTACCTGTGCTACAGAGAGTAAAGTTAACCTTGCCGTGGAAAAACTAGTCACGGATCGCTGTTTGAGAGTGAACGGTACTGAGCTACAAGACCGAATAATGCTGTATATAACTGTGTAGTTTTTATTATATCTCGCCTATATTTAAAATGAATTGTTATTTACTGAGATTAAAATACAATAGAAAATGTATTTTATTTTAATAAAAACAATTAAATCATTGTGTGGAAACTAGTTCTAGCAGCGGCGGTGGTCTTGCAAACTATCACATTCAGAAATGTTTTATTTGGACGTACTTCTGATAACCACAGTATATTATGGCTGCTATGGCAATGCTCTGGAGCATTGCTTTGTAGTAGCAGAAGAATATTTAGACAAATAAGTACCTACCAAAGTAAACTAAAGTTCCTTTAAAATTAGGTTGGATTTAAGATAAGATTTATAATGTTATAATTAAGTGAAATTTTAATACCTGTTATAATTTCATATTCATAGATTTTAAGCAAAAATGTTTGAAACATTTAATTGTACGTCCGAATAGGGCAGACTGTTTGTACCTTATTATATTTTCAACACCTTATACATTCAACAGTTTACAATAAAGATTATTCTGATTCTGATTCTGATTCTAAGAAGTAAGTGAACTGTAAAAAAAGATACTGTGGCGTTACGTTCTGAGCCTCGCGTCATTGTTTTAGGGGCATAGCTGCTAAATTATGGCAAAGTATGATGAATTTTCAGGGAAAACTCAGGACAACAGGGATATATTTAACGCTTTCTGACTTTTACTTCAAAATTACTATCAAGCTGTTTTATAGAGGTCCTAGTGGACGATCGAAAGCTATTTTTTCAACGAGCATGTATTATAAATAGCTTTCTTACTAAGCTATCTCTAGATCGTTTGCTACGGTCTGCAGATAGCTCAACTGTTTCATATTATTATGTATTTTGTAAATACTTGTACCTGTTATTTGTAATTGTCTTTGAAAATGTTGAAATGAGCAAGCGAGAAGTACTTAAACGGGTGTCAGTCCCCTAAAAGTCCTAATTTTGGGTCCTCGTAAACTTTTGGGCCCTTACATCTTGTAATTGTGTATTCATACATTTAGGATGTTCAGATGCGAGATGTGATGAGCCATTATGTTAATTACACCTTCAATGTACCTTATTTAAAAAGGCACTCAACGTAAGTGAAACCCTGACTAATTTCTAACTCATGAGATTGTACATAAATAAACAGATTTGTGTATCTATGTGCTGGCGAAAGGACTGACGGAAAATTAATATAACAATTGCAACCGCTAATGCCCTTTTTTTAGAACATTTGTTGATGGATCAAACTCTTTTTCTTCTTCTTCTTTTTCCTGCCCTTATCCCATTTCATGTTGGGTCGGCACAACACTCTTTTTTTTCTCTCCATTTCCTCCTATCATCCATCATGTCTGCAGACACTCCTTTCTTACCCATGTCATCTTTCACACAATCCATCCATCTTTTCTTTGGCCTTCCTCTACTCTTATATCCATCCACATTCATACCTAAACTGTTAAGAAAACTGTTAAAACAAACTGTTTACAAAGCATTGCCTTACAAGTCACGCACGGATAGAACACACACAGATAGTGCCCTACATGCCCTGCGTTCATCAACTTATGGCATACACATGTTAGGCCTCAGGCGCCTGTAATTTCACCGAGAAACCCAAATCCAAACCACAGAAATGCTGCTTGGCGCTGAAATAGAAATGGTGGTAGAGTTGCCTCAGACGAGCCATTCACAAAGAGCTGTACTACTCTGGTTGATAACTACCGTATCGCTCGTTCGAAACCTTACCTGTCTCGATACCTCTCTAATTAATCCGGCAATACCGGCTCTTATCCGACCGGTATCACACCGTTTTTACGTTCGCATTAACTGTGTTAAGCTGACGTGATAAAGGATATAGGATGTTCAGTGCTATGTGTTTTTGTTGATTTTCTAAATGTAAGCAAACCGAGATCATATCTGCTGAGCGTGGATTCGCTCGCATAATTGATGGACGCACGGCAATGCATCGTAGGGCATGCTTCTATCGTGTACTTGCGAGGCAATTGGTTAGTTGATGGACGCCACTTAACATCAGGTGGCCATCTGTACGTTTCATCAGCAAGTATAACAAAAACGTAATAATATACGTAATTTTTGTAGAATTATAAGGTTTCTATTTCTAACTCTCTAACAATCAATTATTATTACCTCCAGGCAACTCAGAAACAGTGAATAAAATTGAATCGTTGCAAAGTTAATCCGTTACGTCTTATATTTATCACAAGTGTACCCTATCTCAAGTTATATCCCAGACGCTATACTCATAAAATATCTTAGCTGTTGGTACAATTAAGTATTTTGGCTGAGATCATAAATATAATCCTTTAAGTACCCTCAATAAAGCCGGGCTCAGAGCGCGCAAGGAGGCTCTATGTCTAGCAGTGGACTTCAAATGTTATTCATTTGCTTTGCACTAGCTATCGCACTCCACTCCACTCGTACGTTGCATTACTTACCCTCGGTTTCTGAAAGCGCAAACAACACTAATCGGCTGTCAAGTCACTTGCTCTCTCTATCCTCTCTATCTCTATCCAATTTAAAGTTAAAGCTGAAATAGCATGAGAGAGAGAGAGAGTTTTCTTTTTATCGGGTTCGATCGTTTTCTACCCCGTGTAGTAGGTAGAGATAACGAGTAACCAGTAACTAATCTCGGTGAAGTCCCGGATCCAGGAATCTTGCTAGCAGCAAGATATTCCGTGTTCAGGCTTTATTCTGAGAACTCTCTTCCATACCTACACACACACACACACACACACACACACACACATATCCATCACACACTAACCTTTTTTAAGATGTTCATTATTGTTATCAATTAGCTAGTATTTTTGTAATAATGTTAAGTATGTTAAAATAAAGTAACTATTACAAAGCAGTGCATTGTAGGGCACGATCCTATTGTGAGGGACTTTCGAATAAAAGCTTTGTACAGATTAATCATGAAAAGTGTGTACGTGCCCTACAATGCACTGCCCTGCGTCCATCAACTATATATAGGTAACTTTACCGGTAACCACATTTTTCAAATACTGGGTTTCAACTTAGCAAAGTCTAACTTCACTACATAGTATATAAAAAACAAAGTCGCTTTCTGTGTCCCTATATCCCTATGTCCCCATGTAGGGACAGAAGATTAAGCATACATAGGGATGTATGCTTAAATTATTAAAACTACGCAATGGATTTTGATGTGGTTTTTTTAATAGATAGAGTGATTCAAGCGGAAGATTTATATTTATAATACATGCATGATATGTGCACCCGTGCGAAGCAGGGGCGCGCGGGCGGGTCGCTAGTAGGTATTTGATAATAGTTTGTAAAGTCATGGTTGCTTTCACCCTGAAGCGGCACCGGAAGCCGGTACATTGTACAAGGCTCCATAATAAATGCCGTCATTTTCAAGTCTGTACGTTCAGTTTCAATGCCTTTGCAATTGAAAGCCTTGGTTTTCTAATGCCGGGCTCATACCAAGTGAAAGCTTGTGCTAGACGGGCTTTAGGTTCGCTTAGTATTAAAAATCTAGTTTTACTAAGAGATCTGAATTATCAACCAAGCCAGTGGATTTGATTCAGTATATTTATTAACTAGCAACCCTCCCGCGCGCCCCTGCTTCGCACGGGTGCACATATCATGCATGTATTGTACATATAAACCTTCCTCTTGAATCACTCTATCTATTAAAAAAAACCGCATCAAAATCCGTTGTGTAGTTTTAAATATTTAAGCATACATAGGGACATGGGGACATAGGGATATAGGGACAGAGAAAGCGACTTTGTTTTATACTATGTAGTGATAATGATTCACCCCAAACTTAGATCCGATACCTTCCATTTATTTCAAACACTATTTTTTACATAACTATTTAATGGCTTGCCCCTGACTACCCCTTACTAACTTTGTATAGTAATTTTAGTAATAATAATATAATTATAATATTGGTGGAATTTCAACACAGCACCATCTAGCCCCAAACTTAGCTAAAGCTTGTGATATGGGAACCAGATAGCTGATATAATACTTATATACAATTTGCTTTGTAAATACATACTTTTTATGTTATATAAAACCCAGACACAGAACATCTATGCTCACACAAATGTTTGTTCTTGGTGGGAATCGAACCCACGACCTACGGCACAGAAGGCAGAGCTACTACCAACTGAGCTGTAAAGGCTGTATAATAACCAAGATTCAGTTCAGCTCAATTGTCGGGTTGGCTATAGCAATCCTTGTACCTGAGTTGAGGGTTGGGGATAGGGGGGATGCAAGTGGGGGTAGATGGCAAGTCTTCCCCTTGAGTCCTTTTTTCTAGGAAATGAAAAAAAATAATTTAATTTTTCAGGTAAGTTACTAGTTAGGTTAGGGTTTTTTTTTTATATGAAAAAAATTGGTAGTAATATTTCATCTCTATGACAAAAAGACTCAAGGGAAGGAATTCTCATTAGGTTAGGGTTTTTTTTTTTTTTAAGTGAAGAAATTTGAAGGAAATTTTTTTTCATTTCCTAGAAAAAAGAACTATAGGGAAAGACTTGCCATCTACCCCCACATGCATCCCCCCTATCCCCAACCCTCAACTCAGGTACCAGGGTAGCTATAGTTTAACCCAATTGTCGTTGGTAAAAGAGTTCCGTTGAACAGCTCTTGGATCCATCATCACAGCTGCAGGACTGTTAAAACCGTACTGAACCGGCTAATACCGACTGTACTGTCCAAATAAACTAAAACAGCTTCACTTTTGATCTCCAGGCACGGTGGATATCCTCTTACCGACAGTACCAAGTGACAACTCCAAACTCTTCTGAGAGGAGTAAGAGGTACGTCCATACTGTCTAAAGATAACGCATCAAAAAATATTATTGTAAATGAGAGATGAACGGGATACTATGGACCACCTGATGGTAAGCAGTCACCATTGCTCAAACAAAGATAATAAAACGATTATAATCACAAATTATAATAACAACTAAATGACAATTTAGATACGTCAATACTACCTAGTTTTAAAGAGGTTTCATATCAAAAAGGTCAAACCTTTTTAGAACCTTATTAGTTTTTTCACGCCTATAACTGCACCAATTAGGCATTGCACGAAATAGGAAAAAATCTATTTGCACCAATCAGTACTTTGTACGAATTAGTAATTGTACGAAATAGGAAAAAAAATATTGATCAAATAAAGACTTTCGATATCGTTGTAAAAATTAGGAATTGTACGAACTGCCCAGGAAGGAAAGACACTATCAATAACAGATTGTCGTGGCGTTGCTTACCCTGAAAACAAGCTTAACCCCAAATAAGTCCACCATTCGACAGTTAACCGAACTTATACTGGTTTGTAGATAAGGGTGTATTGTTACAATGAAATTGAATTTGCGCAGGCCTCGTTTGCATCCCTCTACCCCGATCCGGAACCCTCTTATCTAGTAAATTAATTGTTGTACAGTAAACAAAACGCCTAAAGACACTGAATTCGAATTCAAATTGAGGAATTCGACCTAAAGTAATTAAAGTCAAATACTGTTCAACTGAAAAAACTGAAACAGCTTCACGACTGATCCCCAGGCACGGTAGATATCCCTTCAGATCTCCCAGTACCAAGTAGGTACTAATTCAAGATTCTTTGAGGATGTCTAAGGGGGGTAGTCAGAGGTACGTCCAAATATTACATTTGGCACATACTCACATTTTGCAGTAGTTAGTATTCCATACGTGACAGGTTGCAAGCCCATCGCCGCTGTTAGAATACTACCTGGTTTCCTCACGATGTTTTCCTTCACCGTTTAAGAGCACTGGCATTGCGCACATAAATTTTTCGATAGAAAAATCCATTGGTGCACGACCGGATTCGAACCTGCGACCTTACGATCGGAAGGCGAGGTCACTCCCACTAGACCACCGGTGCTCTACTAAATACTAAATCTAATACTGTTCAATGACCGTAAAATACTTTTAGTGAGTTTTATTTAATCAGATAAAAGTTTACATAAGCTGTTTTAATAAATGCTAATGTAGAGCACGAGTCGAGCACTGTCACTATCTAAATTAAACATAAACATAATTTATCAATCACGCTAGAACGGCTGAAAGGATCTGAATGTTTGGCACAGAGATTATAATCTAGAATAGCACATAGGCAACATTTTATTCCGTGGGAATACGAGGATTCAAAACTACGCGAGTGAAACCGCCGGGCGCAGCTAGTAAACTACAATTATGTTTGTCTGTAGAATGTATGTATGATCTTTCTGACAAATTATTATTATTGCCAGTAAACATTCAATTTTTTTTTTTTCAAATGCCATCTCGATCGGTCAAAGCTACACACTGACCTCTATAATTATAGTACACTTTGAGTTCAGAGACTATAGCATTTACAAATTGTGTGAAGTTATGTCGATTTTTTTTACTACATTTCGATTTCGAACGTAAACAACAAAAAGTTTGATGACAATTTGTTTCAAACTGACTCCATTATTTGCTACACTTGATCTCTGATTTAAACGTGAATTATTATGGTTCCAATTTTCCGTTCACTGAATCGTTGGACTATGAAATGTGACCACTAACATTATCGTACATAATGCTAGTTGACTTTCTCACATTAGTTGTTTTGTTGTATGAAATGCCCTGACAGTAATCCCTAAGTTCAAAGTTCAAAGTTCGTTTATTGGTAACACAGGTTACACGTCAAAAATAGGTACAGTAAATAGTTAAGAACACAGTTAGAAAATTAATTATCAGTCACACACAAGCAATAATAATTCTTATAAAATAAAATAAAATAAGTAAGGTACACACAGTTTTACAAATTATGTAAAATAACATTATAAAATAACTTTCATTGCAATGAATTCATCCATGTCATAAAAGGCTAGGCACGGTAGATATCATCTCAAATCTACTGGTACATCTACAGATCTGAGAGAGTAGTCAGTAAAAAGGCGTAAAATTAAAGGAGCTAAATCTTTCATTAATATAAAAACGAATAATATTCATTATGTAGTGCACTTAGAGTTGTGACATACGCACATTGTACATTGTACGCGGATTTGGACTTTTCGTCTTTAGTTTTTCCAAAACTTAAAATGAAAAATATGCCCGTTTTTAAAAGGCTGATAACCGTCAAGCAACTTTTCGCTTGCAGATTTCATAATGTATGATTCGTACAAGATATTTAGATTTTTTTTTATAAACCTTTTGCAAGAGTTTAATTTTGATCCAAATTAGTAATTAATCCTGAAAAAAGTTTGAAAAGAAGTACGAAAGCAAGCTCTTTGACGAAGACCTGATTGTACAAAGACGACCTCTGTGGCGCAGCGGGCGAGAGCCTGCCTGCGACGCAAGAGGTTGCGGGTTCGATTCCCTCCTTGGAACAAATTTGTGTACGATCTGCAGAAATTTGTTCCGATGGTCTGGGTGTTTTCTATGTATAATAAAAAGTATCTATCTATGTAAGTATATAATGTATTAAATATATCAGTTATCTAGGTACCCATAACACAAGCTTTGAATAGCTTACTTTGGGGCTAGATAGTGCTGTGTGGATTGTCCAGCATTATTTATTATTATTTTATTTATTATTATTATCTTTAGTATTTTGGTAAGAAAACTTTTTTTTTACACTTCACTGAGTATCTAAAAGAGCTCGTAGCTTTGTCGGCATGAACTTCAGATGAGTGCAAGCTGCTTCTCTAATTTACGCTTATCTCACTTCAGTGGGTCGAAACTCAGTAATTTTCCAAATTAGTTCGCTCCCTCTTCCTCCCTTTCAAAGTTCCCGATTCAAAGTTCAAAGCTTAATGAGATCGAGAACATCGGAAAAGACATATTAGATTTGTTTTTCTGTTAATAATTTGATTAAAGCTAAAACTTAATGATTAAGTTGTTTTCCTTTAAGAGGGATAACAAACTGCGAGTTTCACGTTCTTTTAAAACAGTATTGTGAAAAGAGGAAATATCGTGACAGGAGGAATTATGATGGAAAGAGGAATTATGGTGAAAGTGAACCTCAAAGAGGCTCCTTTCGAGCTCAGTTGGTTATAGTTTTGTCTTCTGTATTGTAGAACGTGGAATCGATACCCAGCGAGAACAATATTTGTGTGATACCTAAACAAAGAGGGCCTTACTACAAAAAAATAGTCAAACGATAAACTATGCTTAAACTTGCCATCTCTTACCAATGCGTAATGACAAACAGAGACAGCGCTAATTTTGCCACCGTTTTGTAGTACCTACGAGGGAGAATCTTTGTTCTCTGTCTGGGACATGTTAAAGTACGCATGTATCAAGAAAAAATTCAACGTAAATGAGCGATCTAGAATAGATAGATACTCTCCACGGAGCACAATCTCGCTCCAAACTAAGAAATGCTTGTAATAAGGGAACTTCATAGCCTGTATAACACACACATTGTGTTTTTTTTGTAGATACACACTTATAATAATTGTATTAGTATAGTATTAGTATCTATTATTAGAGATGTAAAATGGATTAGGAACGGAATGTCCAGCAGTGGACTTTTAAAATAAAGTTCATGAGGAAAAAAGTTGAAGAATATCATCAAATATCTACTTCCTACTACTATTATAAACGCGAAAGTTTGTAAGTATGGATGGATGGATGGATGTTTGTTACTCTTTCACGCCGGAACGGCTGAACGGATCGAGATGAAACTTGGCAGAGAGATGGATTATAGTCTGGAATAACACATAGGCTACTTTTTATCTAGTGGGAATACCCGGATATATGCGCGGGTGAAACCGCGGGGCGCTACTAGTTAACTATAAATATTAAATAACATAAGTAGTATTCGGTACGTTTCCTCACCAATTTGTAGCAAATATCCACGAGACGGGAATCATCTCGATTTCCATAGTTTGTGTTCCCTCATTAGTCGCGGCATCGTCGCCTAATGTAACGAGGTTACACTGCTTGTAGAGGGCCTGATCGTAGTGCTAGCGATGCGGCCACAGGGATCGAACTGGCACCTATTCACCTAGCTTCGAGACGTTTCTTGATGAAGTGACCCTTGTGATTTTACTGAAACTATGCAGGAACCATTTACAAGACTTACCCCCGGCTTCTGAAAGCGCGATCAACACTAATCGGCTGTCAAGTCACTTGGCATCTCTATCTAATTTGAAGAAGAAGCTAAAATATCAAGTGACTTGACAGCCGATTGATGTTGATCGAGCTTTCAGAAACGGGGGGTAGCACTGCTTTCTGAAAGCTCGATCAAATTTAATCGGATTTCAAGTTACTTGCTATTTCAGATTTTATATAAATTAGATATAGCAAGTTACTTGACAGCTGATAAGGTTTCAGAAACGGCCTCCTCCTTTTTTGAAGTCGGTCAAAAATAAAAACTATCGGCCTCTAGATGCCTACGATCACTGCGTCAATCAAAATTTATGAATTACATCGCCCCTCGAAAAAACTCACGACATAAATAACTAATAAATAGCCCAAAAGAGAAGACCTACCAGAAAACGACCGAAAAGGCTGCTGATAAACACCAAAATAGAATATGCAAACATCCAAATGGTTGCGGTCTTCAGTAAATCGGGATATTATCGGATTTAATTATGCAGGACTGGTGGTAACATTTGAGAAATTAAAATGGAATCGTCCCTTAACGTGACCTTTAGAGGGATCCTGTTGGTTTTGAGATAAAATTCTTTAGGACGATAATTCTGGTGTTTAATGTTGATTTAAGGTTGTATTTTCAGCTGAAAGGGTAACCAGCTCTGCTGTATATCTTTTTTTTAAACATCTATTATTAGATGTTTTAAAAACATCGATTTTCTTAAAAACTAGATAGGGTTTGGTTATTTTCAGTTTATCATTAAAATTTTGAAATGGCGGTTAACTTCAAACTTTTTGGATGTGAATTTGCTTACATCATCTTCTATTTAAGATTTATTTTACTCATCAAAACTGTTGTGAAACATGCTTTTAAAAACTACTAGGATAAAATAAATAAGTAATTGTAGAATGAAAAACATTTTGGACCTTAAAAAACAGAAAAAAAAACCTAGTAAGTACATAATTCCCGTAGGTACTTTACTTACCTGTCTTAAACGTATTGGTAGGCAGTATAAAAAGCAATAAAAGTGCTTAGGTCTACAATAAAACTGCCAGTGTCCAAGTAAATAGAATAGGTTCTAGTTTGTACAGAGCAAACCACGTGAATATCTTTCCTCATCGACAGACTCTCATTGAACGCCGGCGTGTCAAAGGCACACTTCCTCAGTTGAACTTTCAATTTAGCACTTTTAAAAGTACCCCAAGTGTAAGTCAACATAAAGCGTTGGGACTTTCAAGTAGTTCTGGATGCAAATAGGGAAAGTCACCCGAGCCTGCGACGACCATGCTGAATCTTAAATAACTTCGACTACCTATAAAAGTTTTTCTTTTGTTGGGTATCGAATTGTCGGATCGGTAATAATAAAAAATAGTGGCTATTTCTTATAACGGCATGTTACCCTATAATTTTTTATATACCTTTTAAAATACAGGAAAAATATCTGTTTATCATAGAAATTGTTTTTCCTAAGAAACAATCTATAGCACAATAGGAAGTGAAAACAAACAAACAAAAGAACTAAATTGGTTAGGAATACAAAATGAATAGGTATTAGCTGTTACATTTTTTCAGTTTTAAGTTAATAAGAGCAACATTCGTCACCTGCCAAGCTTTTTAAGGAACTAGCTTTAAAGTAGAATTAGGTAAGAGAAGTGGGTTTTTAGTTAAACTAATAAAAATATAGCATAGTTCTAGCGAATAATAATCTTTTCATTCAAAAGAAACGTGTTATAAAAGTTTACTAGCTGGTGCAAACATTATAAAGGAATAATAATTTATTCAAAAGAAGCTACTTTGAAACGCACTTAGAATCCTTTCATAAACATCTGGTTCGAAAGTGAACGTAATTATGTGATATAACAATAACAAGAAAAAGATGATAATTAATAGATAGATAACAGGAACCCACGAACAGGAAAGCGAAGTGTGGTACGCCCTCCTACCCGATGGACTGACGACATTGTTAGGATCGCGGGTAGTCGGTGAATGGAAAGGGCTCAGAATCGTTTTTCCTGGAAGCGGATAGGGGAGGGCTATGTCCAGCAGTGGACTTCTGTAGGCTGTTGATGATGATGATAGCGCCGAGAGCAACTTCTCTCGAGATTTATGAATTCAAAGGCAAATTAAGCCTTTACGTCATTAACACACAAAACTGTCAAAAAGACGCGTGGATTACGCGCGTCTTTTTGACAGGCCAACGCCGTCATTCCGATGATTTTAGGTCTCGGATGAGGTTCCTACCGGAAATAGTTTCAGCGGTCAGCGTATTTCACCCCCTTTGATTGTTTGGAACTTGATAGTGGGGGGTCTAGGCTTTAGAAGTCATTTGTATTTATATTTTGAAGAGGGTCTTAAATAGTGTATGTAATGTTGGGGTTTATTGGGGTCGGGTCTAGTTTGTCGTTACGTTAGGGCGGTTTTGGAATTTGTTGGGCAATAGAATAAATAACAATTGTCTTGGTAAAAGGGTTTGACCACGAGAGGGTAGGATTATTTTAATGAAATCTATTGTTATCACCAAAACCTTATAATCAGTGATAATATAATCAGTGATAAAAGATTGTGTACTAATGGGAACCAGGTACCGAACAAGCTACTTTTGTCTCTCTGCTTGTTTTATTTATTTTAACTCTACTTTATTCGTATAATTTTTTTACGTCCAATAGAGCACCGGTGGTCTAGTGGAAGTGACCCCGCCTTCTGATCGTAAGATCGCAGGTTCGAATCCGGTCGTGCACCAATGGATTTTTCTACTGAAAAATTTATGTGCGCAATGCCAGTGCTCTTAAACGGTGAAGGAAAACATCGTGAGGAAACCAGTTAGTATTCTAACAGTGGCGATGGGCTTGCAACCTGTCACGTATGGAATATACTATCTACTGCAAAATGTGGATATTTGCCCAATGTAATGTTTGGACGTACCTCTGACTACCCCCTTAGACATCCTCAAAGAATCTTGAGTTAGTACTTTGTACTGAGAGATCTGAAGGGATATCTACCATGCCTGGGGATCAAAGTCGTGAAGCTGTGAAGCTGTTTCAGTTTCAATAAATGCTGTTAACCATAAACGCGCTATTTTGAAACAAATTGAATTTAATTTGGCTGAAAACTACTGAATTTCTTCATTAATTTCATGGAAACACTCAACCCATATAACTGTAAACAATCTGAAATATTTGAATTAATTAATCAAACAAAAGAATGAATTCCAAATTAAATGTAACAAGGGCGCCCTAAGTAAACCACTGACTTTTCAAATTAAAATGTAAAGCGAATCTTCCGAAAACCTTGGTTTCTTCAAAAAGATCCACCGTCATAAAGCATCCGTACGTCAAGTATTTGTTGGATCATAGAAACTATCGCGCTTAATTGTGAGTTTTTTTGTGAAGCAACCGAGCAAAGCTCATCCAGATATTTTTTTTAATTAGGTCATCAAAGTTAGAAGAGAAAGATGGTAATTTGAGAAGTCACATTTCGTGTTTCACATTTAATTTTGTATAAAAATTTAATAAAAATAAATTGAGCCCTGGTGGTTTACGGTCCATCACAGATAATCCTACTATTATAAACGCGAAAGTTTGTAAGTATAGATGGATGGATGGATGTTTGATACTCTTTCACGCAGAACGGCTGAACGGATCTGGATGAAACTTGGCAGAAAGATAGATTTAAATCTGGAATTGCACATAGGCTACTTTGATCCCGTGGGAATACCGGGATTTAAATCCGGGCGGGTGAAACCGTGGGGCACAACTAATAGGAAATATTCATAGGTAAACTATAATAAACGTTCATATTATTTGTAGTACCACCAGTACCAAGGTAACATTTTCAATTATCTTAGAAAAGTGGCGGTGCTTGACTGTAGCTTGCGTCCAAGATTTTTGATGATGGCTTTTAGATGACCATAGAAAAGAGGGGACTCTTCAATACAGGTTCTATAACTTGAAAGAAGAGATTCCAACCTATTTTATTGTAAAAAATTGTGTATTATGAATCTTTTAAAAAAGATGACGGTGCTGATGGTCACAATTTAGGAACTAGAGAAATTAAAGTGAGTAGGCAGCAAACTCTGCAGCTCTGGACACTGTCCGAAATGAGAAGGCGTTTTCTAGTTCATAAAATTTGGAATTTTTCTTTGTTCGTTCTATACAGGGTGGGTTTTTGAGACCTTAGCTGGTCACGCACGATAGGAACGTGCCCTACGATGCACTGCCCTGCATCCATCAACTTGAGGCAAATGTTAAGCCTCATGTGCCTGTAATTACACCGGCGACCACACTCTTCAAACCGAAACACAGCGTTGCTGCTTGGCGGCAGAAAAAGGCGTGGTGGTAGTACTTCCCCGGACGAGCCACACACAATGAGCTCTACTACTCTTTAAACTCTATTTGTCTAAGTACTGGATTACAGGTACAAACAATTTATAAAACGAATAATAATCTAAATATATATAACTCAAAGGTGACTGACTGACTGACTGACATAGTGATCTATCAACGCACAGCCCAAATTTGGCATGCAGGTAGATGTTATGACGTAGGCATCCGCTAAGAAAGGATTTTGATCAATTCTACCCCCAAGGGGATAAAATAGGGGATGAAAGTTTGTATGAAACTTTGAATTCCTTGGCGCGAGCAAAGCCGCGGGTTCAGCTAGTTAAACATAAGTTTCCTCAATAACCTAATCATATTTCATCGTGATCTTGGCTTGTACCGAGAAAACTTTAGAGCATAAAAGCTAAACGAAATAGTTTATTGTTTAAATCAAAATTAGCAGTGAAATGATGAATGGGTTGGAACCCATTCATCATTTCACTATTTATGAATAGCAATTTGCATGAAGATTTTCAATTGATAAGTAATTTATGTGATTATGAATTACTTTATAAATCGGTTTATTTGATCATTTTTGTGAATTGGGTTATACAACATAGTCATAAAAGAAACATGGCATATTTTTTTGTTCCGAAAACTTTATGCAAAGTTGAGTACGTATTACTTTTATTTATTCTGTGACATAGTGTGAAATTTTCAACAAAGAAAAAGTTAAAACATGCTGCAGACCCCTTTTTTTATTTTATCTGCTGTTGCATTTTTTAGATCAAATAAAAAGTGATGAAAATTTTTTTCTCCAAAACGTGACCTCGTTTTCACCAGGTTCCTGAAAATTTGCATGATTGATTGAAGCATGTTTCGATCAAAGATAATCTTCCGAGTAAGGAAACGAATATTAAGGAAAACTCCATTTACACACATTCAGACCTACCGTTTTCAATCACACCTGTTTTATTTATAGCTTTTAAAATTGCTGTTTTTTTATGAAACCATATAATTGCAGCTGATTTAAACAGCTAATTACATTTTTGGATTTAGGAGATCTTCAATAACTTTAAATTATAATTTTATTAAAAACCTGGAAATTGTTGTTCTTTTTATATTATAATTAATATATAACTAAGATCATCACTAAACTCACCTAAAAATTTACACAAACAGCTGTTCACTCATTAGTAATCGCGTTCCAAATTCAACACACACTCGAACAAAATTTCGAATAGGGCTGTACTCGCGTTCACTTTTATCGATACAAGTGTGACCTATTTCTGTGTGGTCTCACCGCGTCCCAGACCGTTACTGAGTTTGCAAAGTACCCGCGAAGGTCTGTTGGATCCAAGTTCTCGCGCATGCGTGGATCCTCACAGGTGCTAAAACTAACTCCTTGAAAGTCCTTAATGTAGTGCTGTCGATGAAAACTTTTGCAGCGATCCTCAGTTCAGTGAAATTTGTTAATTGATTTGATAAATATTTACAGCTTTTTTTAAGCAATAAAAATACAAACAAGCTTGTAGCCCGCCTGATGGAAAGCGGTTACCGGCGCCGTAGTTTGCGACACCACTGGGTTAAAAAGCGCGTTGCCGACCCTTTATAAAAATTCAAATACCCTTTTTATGATCCCCAGACTGGTCTTAGCAAAAAAGGAAGGAAGAGGAAAACCATAAAAGGTGACCATTCCACAACCTGAGTGTTCGCGTTATACGTAACCACACTTAATCTTATAAGAAGATTTTCTAGCGTAGACAGACTTTTTATTCAGGACTCTACTAGTTTAGGTTAGATATATAGTTAGATTCTAAGTTTACAAAACAAACAACAATTAATTTTGTTGTCCTGAAAGAGACCACTGTACTGTGATAAGACATCTACTGTACTATATTTTTATTTTTATCATTTTGGGGAACAGTAAAGTATTTTTCATTCATTCAACCATTCATATATTTTTTAAGATCGAATAGCTTACCTATTCTAAAATGGCCGACGCTCAGATAAGTATTTATGATAAGACTATTAGGATCCCGCACGACTTCGTTGCATCCCTTTGGGTATTAATATTCAGAAATTCCTTACTTAGTGCAGTAAAAACAATATAGCGAAAACTAGAAGCCAAATAGATTAAAAATTAATTTTATTATGGAATGTACAGGTACTTAATATAAAAATAAAATGCCATGCTGCAGTCGGTAACGTAAGAATCCACTAATGACAGCCTACGTAGCTCAGTTGGTAGTAGCTCTGCCTTCTGCGCCGTAGGTCGTGGGTTCGATCCCCACCGTGAACAAAAATTTGTGTGATGAACACAGATGTTTGTTCTCTGTCTGGATGTTATATAATATTATAAGTATGTATTTACAAAAAAAAGTATATAAGTAGTATATCAGCTATCTGGTTCCCATATCACAAGCATAAGCTTAGTTTGGGGCTAGATAGTGCTGTGTGGAAAGTCCACCAATATTTATTTATTTATTATTTATTTACTAAGGAGAATGCTATTAAGAATTAAGATTGGTCTCAAAACCATAATTGTTTGCTGTTCTGTTTGTACGCTCCATCGTCGACTACATCGTCGTTTACCATCAGGTGAGATTGTGGCCAAAGGACTCTATCAAATATATAAATTAAAAAAAACGCCATTTTACAACCAACCTCCATTTTTTGTCAGTCTCGAACGAGCGAGTGCATTTTATTCAATTAGAGACTCCTCAAATTACTCCGAAATTCGTTTGGTTCATTATGAAAGTTCCACATAACTTAAGGGGCAGCATACGGCGCGCCGCTATCTCGCTTGCACAATGGAACATGTTTAAAGATATAAAATTATTGAATATGGTTATGTAAAATCGCAATCGGTCAAGTTGTTGTCAATGACATTATAAAGATTTAGCGAAAATAAAATTTTGATCCAAGCAAGTTTTCATACTTAAATTTGAGACTTTATATTTTTAAAATTTTTATGTATGAAAACTTGCTTGGATCAAAATTTTATTTTTGCTAAATCTTTGTAATGCTATTGACCACAACTTGACCGATTGCGATTTTACATAACCATATTCAATAATTTTATATCTTTAAAAATATTCCATTGTGCGAGCGAGATAGTGGCGCGCCGTATGCTGCGCCTTAATTCACTTATCTATTCGGATGCTGTGCACGTAGTCTCGAAACGAACCAAAAAGTTGCAAACTGATTTAACAAATTCGCTCGTTGTCGCCAATACAAGATGACCGCGTGGCAACCCTAGCCATTGTGTTGTTACCACAGTATATACACAGAAGATTAACTCTAGTTTCAAACATGTTTGATAGTAGTAGAGCTCTTTGTAAAGGTCTCGTCCGGGGAAGTACTACCACCACGCCTTTTTCTGCAGCCAAGTAGTAACGTTGTGTTTTGGTTTGAAGAGTGCGCGTGGTCGCCGGTGTAATTACAGGCACATGAGGCTGAACATCTGTATGCCTCAAGTTGATGGACGCGGGCAGTGCATCGTAGGTACGCACGTGCGCGACTTACGAGGCAATGTTTTGTTAGAAGTGATGGTTACCACTTATCAACAGGTGGGCCATCTGCATGTTCCATCAGCTAGTTGTGTAAAAAAAATCAGTAGATAATTTTTTTTGATAATTTGAAATATATTTACAGATTATTTGATCACAATCATGCGTGATCTTTGAAAACACCAAAGAAAACATTTCTAAATACGAAAAATAATCTAAAAGCAGCCGAGATGTCTAGAGGTCGCTGTTTCAATTTCCTGTTCAGCTAAATAACAAACACAGTCCAATAGTCCCTCCCCAGTGGACTTCAATAGTCCTCCCCAGTGGACTTCAATAGAGTTTAATCATCTGATACTATATTTTGATGACGTCGTAAAAGTTGGGGACTTCGATTCCACTGGAATCGGTTTAGGATGGAAAACTTTATGTCTCAGGCATTTTTTTAAGCTTAGCAGACTTATCTTTTTTTATCACCCTACCTGATGGTAAGTGACGATAAAGCAGGATGGACTAGAAGATATTTTTTTTTACTTTAGCCTATATAACCGGAAGAGATGAGATAAGTTCTACTTCATAGTGGTTTGGATAATGAAGAAATAACTTATTTTATGCATCTAGTTGATGGAACAAGCAGATGGCCCGCCTGATGTTAAGTGGTAACCATCACCTATAACAAAGCATTGCCTCGCAAGTCACGCACGATAGGAACGTGCCCTACGATGCACTGCCCTGCGTCCATCAACTATAGGCATACAGATGTTAAGCCTCAAGTGCCTGTAATTACACCGAAGACCACACTCTTCAAACCGAAACACAGCGTTGCTGCTTGGCGGCAGAAAAAGGCGTGGTGGTATTACTCCCCCGAACCCCTTCACAAAGAGCTCTACTGCTCTTAAAAAACAAAACTAAAGCACTTGATGCGAATGGGTATCTGAACTGCACGTCGTGAAGAGGCCTCGATGCGGCCTGAAGACTCAGTTGGACATCAATTGGCGATAAGAACGCCCATTGTACATACATATATTTATATATTATATATATATTAGTCGTATATATATTATATATAGATAGTCGGGCTTTTATTTTGTTTGCTTTTGGGAGTAACGAAGACAACATCAATACTTTGTTTCATTCACGATAGATATCTTAGTACCCAGTCCCAATACAAGGTTCTTCGAGGAATTTGAAAAGGGGTTGTCAGAGTATCTTTTATATATTACATTCGGCTATATATATATATACCATACCAACATTTTGTAGAAGTTTTTATTCCATACAGAGATGTGAGAAGACCACCTACACAGGACCCTGATAATCAAAGTTGGCCGTAAAGTTGTCTATATTTTAGAAAACGTCACGGGCAACTTTGACTTATTAATTGTATTTTATTATGTTTTAGACTCTAAAACACAATAAAATACAATTTTCAAAATAGTATTTCTCTTTAAGCTCAAATAAAACTCAAGTCGCAAAACTGAAAGAATGCTCAAATTGTCTGAATGTCGCCACAATACATGAATGTAACAGTACCGCTGCTTTTGACGGAAATGTTTTAGGGACTGAGTTTCTTGTATACCTAATTTATTGATATTCAGTCCTTTTACGAATTTAAAGTTCAAACTTTTTGACTCGTATTCTACACCGGTAAATAATAATTACGTAATCATTGCCTAATCAAAGAAATAAATATTGTGAGGAAACCCATCCTGAGGGAAACGGCCGGTTTTTCTGAAAGCCTGAGCAAAACTAATCGGATGTCAGCTCCACACATATTGACAAAGTCTTTATACAAATGGCTGATGGAACAAGCAGATAGCCCACCTGATGTTAATCGGTAACTATCACCTATAACCACCTGTTACCGCTTAACATCAGGTGGGCCATCTGCTTATTCCATCAGCCAGTTGTATAAAAAAAATAAGAAAATAACACTAGTTTTATTAATATATCACCAAACCAGTGGCTTTACTGTAAGCTATTGTATCTTTCTGTGAGCTCAACGCCCAAGGTCTCATGAATAAAAAGATGCAATCCGCATCATCAGGTGTTATCGGAGATATTGTGACAAACGCTTCTCACCCCGAGCATAACTTCGTAACGCTATCGAGTCACTAGCAAATCAAAATTCCATCCTCACCATCTGGATTTGACGACCTCTGTGGCGCAGCGGGCGAGAGTCCGCCTGCGACGCTAGAGGTTGCGGGTTCGATTCCCGCCTCGGAACAAATTTGTGTACGATCTGCAGAAATTTGTTCCGTTGGTCTGGGTGTTTTCTATGTATATAATAAAAAATATCTATCTATGTAAGTATATAATGTATTAAATATATCAGTCATCTAGTACCCATAACACAAGCTTTGAGTAGCTTACTTTGGGGCTAGATGGTGCTGTGTGGATTGTCCAGCATAATTTTTTTTTTTTGGATGGCTGGATCTCCTCAACTACTCCTTTCTCACGGTCATGTTTACCTCGCACGAGTAAGTTGTGGAACCAATTTCCCCCAGCGGTTGTCCCTCGGAGTTACAACATGGGGTCCTTCAAAAGGCGGGTTTATCGGGTTGGCTATAGCTACCCTGGTACCTGGTGGTTGGGGATAGGGGGTTGCAAGTGGGGGTAGGTGGCAAGTCTTTCCCTATAGTTCTTTTTTCTAGGAAATGATAAAAATTTCTTACCTTTTTCAGGTAAATTAATAGCTAGGTTAGGGTTTCTTACTAAAGTGAAGTAAAATTGCAAATAATATTTCATCTCCTAGACAAAAAGACTCAAGGGAAGGAATTCCCAATAGAATATTAGGGTATTTTTTTTAATTATGAAATTTGAAGAAAAAAAAAAATTTATTTCCTAGAAAAAAGAATTATAGGGAAAGACTTGCCATCTACCCCCACATGCATCCACTCTATCCCCAACCCTCAACTCAGGTACCAGGATAGCTATAGTTTAACCGGTTTATCTCCTCTTAAAAGGCCGGCAGCGCATCACCAACGCCTCTGGTGTTGCAGGTGTGGGCGACGATGACCACTCTCCATCAGGTGTCCGTATACTCGTCTGCCTGCTTTGACATTAAAAAAATAGATTTGGAATTACTGCCATCCTTCCAATTACATGAAAAAAATAATCTAAACAATATGTAATGGCACTGACATGAATATTTAGTAAAATCAAATAATAAATAACAGCCTTCGGCTAAACTGACAGTTACAAACTATAATATAACGCCTGTACACGTCGTTTTATTTCTCAACTCTGACATTGACATTAACTGACGTTTATTTCCACACATTTTCTGTATTTGATAGAGCGAGATGGAATTGCTTTTGATTCGTTTACAAAGATTCTTCAAATCAAATAAAAGATTTTTCTTCAATGACAAGTCTTTTTGAGATCAAGGATCACTACCAAGGAATTTGAAATCACTACAGTCTTTTGAGCACTAAGTTACTGTTGGCAAACGAAAAACAATATAGGTTTAATTATGTATAAGTTTTCACAAAATAAATAATAATAAATAAATAATGCTGGACAATCCACACAGCACTATCTAGCCCCAAAGTAAGCTATTCAAAGCTTGTGTTATGAGTACTAGATAACTGATATATTTAATACATTATATACTTACATAGATAGATATTTTTATTATACATAGAAAACACCCAGACCATCGGAACAAATTTCTGCAGATCGTACACAAATTTGTTCCAAGGCGGGAATCGCACCCGCAACCTCTTGCGTCGCAGGCAGGCTCTCGCCCGCTGCGCCACAGAGGTCGTCGAATTAAGGGTCCGGTGACAGCGGCTCGCAATTTCGAGGTGCGATTGGCTATTATTTCATTTTATTTCATTTCGGGGAGGTTGTTTGAAAAAATAACTCTAAAGAAACACGCATAAATACTGTTCGAACACAAATAATACAATAATATAAGGGAAATGTGCTTGAGTCAGAAATCATTTTGGTATTAGGTAAACGTAAGACCAAACATACTAATACCAAAATGATTTCTGATTCGGGCATGTTTCCCTTATATTATTGTATTATTTGTGTTCGAACAGTATTTATGCGTATTTCTTTAGAGTTATTCTTTCAAAAAACCTCCCCGAAATGAAATAAAATGAAATAATAGCCAATCGCACCTCGAAATTGCGAGCCGCTGTCACCGGAGCCTTAAGCAAGTTGGAGTAACACTTTATTGACAGCTTCAGTTTCTGGAAAAGCGACCACGAACTAGAAGACGAACCGCGGCACTCTTGTCTACCTGGTGGACTACCTGATGGTGATGATGATTATCATTAATATTATTGGAAGCTTCTAATTCACCGTTTATTGAGTCAAAAATGTTTGTCATCGTAGCTGCAATCCCTCGTTAATAGAAGTAAGAAACTTGTGCTAGCTCTCAAGATTCACATAGATCAGGGATGCACAGACTTATTAAGACTAGGGGCCACTCGGGCAAATTATGAACTGATGGCGGGCCGCATTTTACACATTTTTTTTGGTTTTATTCTGGAATAGAATTCAATATTTTTCGAATGTACGAGAGTATTATTTTTGCTGTCAGCGAGCCACCAGTATTCGACCGGCGGCCCGCGGGCCGTGGTCTGTGCATCCCTGACATAGATGCTGGTATAAGACGCGATGTGAGCTGTGATGCCCTAATTGAAGGCACGGGTTCCAAATTGCTTCATTTAGTTTTACGTAGGGGAGTTGGCGAAAGTATCATTTTAGTTTAGATCTTGCAGTGTTCTAAGCTTCGTGTAAAGTCAGACTTCTTTAAATCGATTTTTTATTAGATTTATAGTGCTTACTACACAAAGGGAAATCACAAAGGTTTTGGGACATTATAAAATCTTTGTTTCTATGAATCGATCACTCTAAACTGTCGAATTGATGGATGTCCAAGACAGCCCATAGCTGTAAGGGTAAGGCACTTAAAAAAAATGAAGGCATACTCTATTCTAGTGTAGCAGGTATCTATGGGCGATGGTGATCACTTACCATCAGGTGGCCCTAAAGGCTTTGAAAAACAACGTGATTTGATGTTTTCATTAAGGTACTGACACACTTGCTTATTTTCGAGGTAAAAAAAGCATGCTTTTTCGAGCCCTGCTCAATAAAAGCACGTGTGAACAGTTCTTGCTAGTAAATACGCATGCTTATTTGGTCGCACGTTGGTTGATTTTTGAGCATGCTCAAAATAACCATGCTTATTTTTGAGCACGTGTGTCATTACCATTTTAGCTTGTTTTTACTTAGACCCTAAGAACTCTAAGATCATGAAAAATACATATCAATTGCTTCCGTTGCGCGTTGTTTACCCAAAAACGATGCCTCGGGGAGACTTTTTGTATAACGGTATTTTCCACCTTACAAACTTGCACTCCCCTAACCAACCGCATTCTCTGCGGCTTTAGATCTTTAAATTCGTAATTACACGAGTGAAACAACTACCTTCGCTACAACTTTTCTCATTTTAACAACAAGACATGTAATTTGCTTCCCATTTGAGGGTAGTTTACCTACATTAGATTTGGCGCGGAAACTTGGCTAACATACAAAACGGTACAGTATTGTATCGCACATAACCGTGTTTACTAGAGTACGGCTCGCAATCAGAGGAGTAAAAACCAGGTTGTTACTCAACTGAATATCTTGAGATAGGTAGGTACCTAACTTTTAAATTCATGAAAAGAAAGAACCATAAAAAATATCGATTACAGTAACTCCATCCACTCTATCTTCTTCTTCCTAACGTGTACCTACTATAGTTCTTTCAAAACAGCGAGGTGAAAGGATTTAAAGTACGCCTCAAAGAGGTTTCTTTTTTGACACGTTTTTGAGCTTTTTGGGTTATACGGCATGCCGTTTTCCTAAAGATGTATTCCTTCACCGTTTGAGAGTACTGGCACTGTGCACATACATTTTTGAACGGAAAATACGTCGTCGTAGACATCGCGGACCGAAATTATCCCATTCCTTTTATAATGTTGCCATTAAATCCGTTTGCGTCGCATTCATAAGGATGAGGAAAGATCAGAGTGTGTGCGAAAGAATGAGGAAGAATGCGGGAGACAATGCAAAATATTTTTGTTACATTCATGCGTTGCTGCATGAACTACAACCAGCCTATACTACTCCGAAGTATCATAATAACTACTTGTGGCCTTGTTATAAAGAAATCCGTAGAAAGATATGATAACTAGATGCCAGTACCACGTGACTGCGCATAGAACAACATGCTAAACTACAATTTGAATTTCACTTTAAATTTTCTCTTACCAAACTTTAGTCCATCTTTTATTTAGTTCAAACAAATATATTCTCATAAGGGCTGAGCCCAATAGATACAGTTTACATGTTGAATTACAATGCTGGTGCGCAGTTTATTGTACCTACATGTACAAACACAGAATAGGAATAATTTCAGTACAAACACATCCACACGTGGACATACAAACATTGCCCGAATAGGGGCGCTCGATTTGTCCGTTAGACCGTCGACATTACACGTAACGTACGACGTTGTATAAGCGAAAAACAGGGTGGCATGTACCAAGTTTCTAAGTTTTAAGAAGATATCATTTAATATCTGCGTCCCAACAGTTTTATTTACTTTGGCTCCCATTTCGTTTTACTGTTTCTTAAAGACAGAAAAAGAATAATATTCTCTTTTTGTCGTAACACTAGTTTCTTTTAAAACATTGTGGTTGATTGATTGAAGATATTTAATTTGCCTCAAAATATTAGTATTTTGATTCACTACATGGAGATAGTGTGCCTGAGAGAGAATCAGTGTACTATTTCTACTTTATTTCTATTTCAGGCTTTATTTATAAATTCTGTACCTATGTAAGTTATTCTTCTAGTTTCTGATATACTATATCGTCGGCTATCAGATCTATCCTGTCATGAGCGCGTGTTGTTTTTGAGCTCCCGACACAGAGCGATCGTCGGAGAGCATTAGCCAGTGGGCAGTCTTACCGTTCTCAGTCACGTTATTTGAAATACACTTACGTAGTTCTTAATGAGCTATCGGATGAGAAAACACCGTCCTAAAATAATAAAAAATGTGTAAAATCGAAAATTTTTGTAAAAAGTTTTGTTGAAAATTCACGGCTCTCCGCATTTTTTTTAAACCTTCTTTCTCAAGAAAAAGGTTTGACAAAAAATGGGAGACAACCAAAACATTAAAACCAAACATTCTTTGTTTGGTTAATGCTTTTGATAAACTCAATTTATTGCCATTTTGTTTACTTTATCCTGTTTATGCTTCATTTACTTTAGCACCACACTGGATATTCATAATTTATTATTAAAAAAATATTATACCAAAACAAGCGGCAGAGACCAAACCCTGAGTTTTAACGCGTAACTGACTACCCATATTCTTCCATTTCAAAGCAGTACCTGTATTATACTTATAGTTTTTAAAACGATTGAGTGATTCTTGTGTTTTTTCGACATGAAGATCCGAAAACTTTAAACCGAAAAATTTACCTATTCAATAAAGCTGATGCTCAAAACTCAGCGTATTGTAGAATGAAAAAAAACTTTGCAAAATGTCTTCGTTTTGTCAAACGTGTCAAAGTTCCAATTAATAGCGCTCAGTTGAGTGCATTGCGAGACTTTCTGAATTTTCTTCAAAGGTTCAGCTGAAGAGTTGATTGAAAAAACATTGATAGATGTTTTGAGATGGAAATTTTTTTAGTTACCTGTGCTAGAAATAACCTGTTTTTCTAACTTTGATTTGCATAGCGCTTTTGAGCGGGTCATGTCTTTCATTCATGTACGACACTTCATGTAGGTACGACACTGCGCTATAGGTGCATGAGGGGTATGAGGCACATGAGGCTTAATATCTGTATGATTCAAGTTGATGGACGCAAGGCAGTGCATAGTAGGGCACGTTCCTATCGTGCGTGACTTACGAGGCAATGCTTTGTTATAGGTGATGGCTACCACATAACATCAGGTGGGCCATCTGCTTTTTCCATCAGCCCGTTGTATTATAAAAAAAAAGTGATGCCTAGTATCATTAGTGAAATACTTATCAATATAAAAAATTTTATCAGTTGAGCTATCTATAGATCGTTTGCAACGGCCTGCAGATAGCTCAACTGTTTCATATGTATTTTGTATATTTTGAACATTTTGTAAATAATTGTAACTATTAGTTGTAATTTTCTTTGTCAATAAAGGTTACTAATATTAAAATTAAATGGCTCATGAAAATGTATTTCGCTGAAAGAGTCAAAGAGTTCGAGTAGCTAGTTCAAAATATTTTGAACCTATCTTTCAAAAGTTTTAGCTAGGCCCGTTCCCAAACTTTTTGGTCTTCCCAATTTAATTCTGAGCAAAGTTGAGCTTCACTTGCAAAGCTTGGATAATTCTCGAAAACTTGCGGTTCCGTGAGAAAACTCATCAGTTCCAGACCAATAGGTGATTTGTCTTGACTGCGACCTGTCACGATGTGCGAACTACGAACAGTGTAGAAAAACATTGCCCACTTTTCCTACGGCACTGTTGGGTAAACAAATTAAAAATAGATCTCTTGATCTTAGTACCCCTCAAGAGCTACAAACAAGTAATAAGTATTCGTAGCTCAAGAGCTTTTGCAGATTTCTAAGCGGGATAGTCTTGCAAGGTGCCCATATTTTGCATTAGCCGGCATTCTAAACGTGACAGGCTGCAAATCCGTAGCCACTAAACACTGTTTTCCGTCACCATTTTGAGCAGAAGAGAAATCCAAGCATAAAAACGACATATTGATGATGTAAAAATATTACAATGTCACGATGATGAAGTAAAAAAATATTTGTGGGCTTTTTACAATACCTACGGTCAGAATGTTATGTTCATCCTACAATAAATGTTTGTCTCCGAATTGTGTCCAAAAAAGGGGACCGAACCCACAACCAGCAACGCTAAAGGTATCTTACCAACTGACCTGTTACACGACAATCACAAGATTCTATTTTACTTTTTGAATTTAAAAGTGAATTTGGTGTATTTTAAAATAAATACCACATCGTATTTTCGGATCTCCGACGCCAACCGGTGTATAATTAGTTGGGTATGGGTTTCGAACCTGCTAATTAGGTCGCTCTGCAGCCTTGAATTAACTTAGGTTCCCTAATTTTAATAGTTGAATAAGTAGATGGTTATAGTTCTCTATTTTGTTTGTAAATAACATAAATGAGTTGGTAAGTTTTTTAGTACACAGGAGGTTAAATTGGATTTATGACTGAAGTCTAATATTCTAGATAAAGTTTGTTTGAGTGTTTTACTGGTTTATGAAACAAGCAAATGGTTCACTTCATGGTAACAGGTAACCATCTTAGGTAACAATGCATTTAACTGTAAATCACGCTTAAAAAAAGTTGCTTGACGACAAAAATAGGCATGGTAATTGCTCTTCTACAGAAGAGCGCTTCATAGGAAAATTTTGTGCGAACGGTATATATGTATAATAATAATAAATAATGCTGGACAATCCACACAGCACTATCTAGCCCCAAAGTAAGCTACTAAAGCTTGTGTTATGGGTACTAGATAACTGATATATTTAATACATTATATAAATAGATAGATATTTTTTATTATACATAGAAAACACCCAGACCAATGAACAAATTTCTGCAGATCGTACACAAATTTGTTCCGAGGCGGGAATCGAACCCGCAACCTCTGCGACGCAGGCGGACTCTCGCCCGCTGCGCCACTGAGGTCGTCATTTTAATGATGTCAAAAACAAAATCACGGTCGGTGTACTACAGGTGCGCGCAATCAATTTTTTCGTGGTTTGTTAGTTCCAAGGAATTTAGAGTTAGTTCGCTAACGATTTACCAGAAAGTTGCGATGCACACTCGTACGTTGAAGCCACAGAGTATACATACATACGAGTACGTGCAAACGATCGTCTAACGTCAAAGCCATTTTAAGAAAACATGAATGGGTTATTTTTTTTTTTTTTTTTTTTTTAATACAACTAGCTGATGGAACAAGCAGATGGCCCACCTGATGTTAAGTGGTAACCATCACCTATAAACAAAACATTGCCCCGTAGGTCACGCACAATAGGAACGTGCCCTACGATGCACTGCCCTGCGTCCATCAACTTGAGGCATACAGATGTTAAGCCTCATGTGCCTGTAATTACACCGGCGACCACACTCTTCAAACCGAAACACAGCGTTGCTGCTTGGCGGCAGAAAAAGGCGTGGTGGTAGTACTTCCCCGGACGAGCCCTTCACAAAGAGCTCTACTACTCTTATGTGGTTATGCTTGCGATTTTAACATTACTTGTTGTATTAGATAGCTCAGCTTTATAATAGTCTATAGGTATTTTATTACATTGTAACGAGGATCATACGACGACCTCTGTGGCGCAGCGGGCGAGGGTCCGCCTGCGACGCTAGAGGTTGCGGGTTCGATTCCCGCCTCGGAACAAATTTGTGTACGATCTGCAGAAATTTGTTCCGTTGGTCTGGGTGTTTTCTATGTATATAATAAAAAATATCTATCTATGTAAGTATATAATGTATTAAATATATCAGTTATCTAGTACCCATAACACAAGCTTTGAGTAGCTTTACTTTGGGGCTAGATGGTGCTGTGTGGATTGTCCAGCATATATTTTTTTTTCCATACAAAAGAGCGATAGACACCAAGCCGAGTTTGATGCCTGTTCTTTTCGGTGTTGGTTGCGTGAAACTAGCACTAGAGTTACTTAGTTTTAAGTCGTTTCAAGGTGGTCCTTGTGATTTATTGAATAAACATATTTTGACTTTGACTTGCCTTATGAACATTGAACACAGCTGTTAGCGTCCCCACCTTCCCAGGCCTTCGAAGGAATATCAAAACCATACTGCACCAATAAGTTCTTGCAAAAATGTATGCTCAGTGCCAGCACTTTCAAACGGTGAAGGAAAACGTCGTGAGGAAACTGACGAACGTCGTAGAACTTAAATAGTTATAGAACAGTGTTAAGAGCTCACAAGGACCCTTCTTGGGGCGCAATTAAAAATCTAACAAATTAACTGTTTTGAAAGAAATTCTAGCACGAAAGAACTTGCTGTTCGTTAATAACCTGTCACGGGTTTAGTTAGTAAGAAATTACTAGACAATTTTTAAAAGCTGCATAATATAAAAGTGTTTCAGGCGGCAGAGTGAATCATCTTGCGTGAAGAACATAACCACCCACTCAACGCGACTGCTGCGTCACTAACGAGATCCATTCGAGTCCGTCCGTCTGTGACGAGACGTGACCATGTGATGGGGACACGCTGGAAAAATGAAATTGCAGGTGTGAAGTGGCCATTGCATCAATGTTCGTTAGTAAGTCTAAAGGATATAAGGCAGGGACAGATTTTTATTTAGAACAGACGCAAAAAAAATACAGATACAAATACTTTATTGGTAAAAACAGTTTACAAGTCATGGTGAAGGTTTAGGTACTAAATTATATACAATTACATTACATATTAAACATTGACCTCAGCCTCAGCTGACGACCTCAGTGGCGCAGCGGGCGAGAGTCCGCCTGCGACGCAAGAGGTTGCGGGTTCGATTCCCGCCTCGGAACAAATTTGTGTACGATCTGCAGAAATTTGTTCCGTTGGTCTGGGTGTTTTCTATGTATATAATAAAAAATATCTATCTATGTAAGTATATAAGGTATTAAATATATCAGTCATCTAGTACCCATAACACAAGCTTTGAGTAGCTTACTTTTGGGCTAGATGATGCTGTGTGGATTGTCCAGCATTATTTATTTATTTATTTATTATTTATTCAATATTATTAGACATTATTACTATATTAAATATTATCAGCTGCATAGGAATTCGCTGACCGAATAATATGCTTTTTCTACCAAAACCATTTTAACTTATTCTTGAAGAGGCCGTCGGATATTGTCGCAGATTTGTTGCATGAAATTCATGATTTTATTTAAATAACTAAAGTGAAAATCACAGCCACTCGTCGTAACTAACGTTTTAGGAACTGAAAAAAACTACTTTCTAAATAAGACTCAAGAAATGCTGAATTTTATAAATTACATAACTATACTATCTATTATAATATATTATAATTATAATATATTATAAGAACCTTTATTGACAAAGAAAATTACAACTAATAGTTACAATTATTTACAAAATATACAAAATACATATGAAACAGCTGAGCTATCTGCAGACCGTTGCAAACGATCTATAGATAGCTCAACTGATCCAAATCAGTGCCGATAGGAAGCGTACCCAAGACACTGGCTGCATTGCCACGCTGAATGGCAATGCTGATACGCTGAGCCAGATACTCACCAGCCCTCGGGTCACGCGTCGCGTCTATAAGTCGCCTGGATAAAATTTTGAAGACCCGGTAGGCCTCGGTACCCCACGGACCTAGAGTCTCAATTATTATTATTAATATTGTCTATATTATATAAATTACATATTAAACTATAATATCCATAACACTCCTTGTCTGAATAAAATTGTGTCACACCTAAAAAGTTAAAACTATAAAATATATAAAAAGTTACTTAAATATACTTTTGACATCATTTTTTACGACTTTAATTTTAAAGTAATATTATTATAGTTCTTTCCGGATTTAGTAGTTACATACAGCCCGAAGTCTCCAACTTAAGATCCAACTGCAACTTCCATTCCAAATCCAGTCAGAGCTCGCAGCCATATTTCACACGAAATCTCTAAATCCTGGATGAGGCCGTAGGAATTCCGGAAGGTGCAAATTGCAACGACACTTCGTATTACTTTTATGAGTGTACGTGACCGTTTTATAGATCGAATACACTGCAGAACTGGTAGTACCGATTTTTGGCCTTATGACAACAATATACAATCAGCTATAAAATAATAATAGCTTCCTTGGATCAAAATTATGTCGCAAAATTATTTTGCCGAACTATTGCACGTAATTTGTTGATTTTTGCGGACGAGAAGCTTTTGACGGCTGTCAGCTTCTTAACAACTGTTTAAGACGAAAGTGCTCAGATATAATGCTACTAGCAGCAGTTATCAAAACAGTAGGTAGCATTTTAAAACATAAGCTTAAACTACATTAATGAATGTAATAGAATACCTAAGTTCATCGACCAACCTGAATATAGCCACTGTTGGACATTCCCAGTTTTGGGGAGTGGGGGCGAAACAAACGGACCTTGGAGGTCCTTAAATAATAACGTTAGCAATTACCCATCACGCGAGCAAAGTCGCCGGTTGAAACAAGTTCACAGTATGCGTAAAGCTCTACGTATTCCAAACATCAGTAGCGCCATCTACAGAACAGGAATGGGAGCTACATCAAATGAGACGAGAATGCTACCCAACTTCCCACTTTCACGGTATAATTTCAGCGGGTAACAGAAATTAATGCTGAAATTGTGTGCAATTAGGCACATACCAGGACTGCGGAGGTTAGCTGTATGAGGCATCTCACCGGACGCCACAGGAATGCAAGCTCTGATTAAAAGTGAGGCTTGGGTCTCTGCGACCCGACCCCGTATTACCTTCCAAACTCGTCTAAGGTCAAGTTATTTTTATGTGCAATAAAGTATATTTCACGGTATCAAGTTTATATTTAATGCCCGTATTACGCGCTTTTCTTGGTTTGGGGCTGGCTAAAGTGCACAAAATGAGCCTCTCTCTAAGGCGCCCGTGAAATTCTTTCTTCATGCATGACTAACCCCCGATTTCTAAAACCTCGATCAACACTAATCGGCTGTCAAGTCACTTGCTATCTCTATTTAATTTGAAGTAAAAGCTGAAATAGCACTTGACAGCCGATTAGTGTTGATCGAGGTTTCAGAAACCGGGGGTAATATGATCTTGCTTCTTCTTATCTTCGATATAAAATATGACGATCTTTAAAAAAATATACATAACAACATAATTATCAATCGATTAAATAAATAAGAAATCTTGAGTAGGTTTTTACCGGGTACCAAGATATAAAAGGGGGGATTTCTACCGAGTCTAGAAATTACAATCTTATTTACTTCATTTAGTAGGAATCAGTATTACTTTGCGCTTTTTGGTCGCGTTGCTTGAAATGCTGCCTTATCGAAGGCTGTATCATACTTAAGACGTATTCCGAGTATCGTCTCTCACGGTCTCTCATCCCGGGTAGGTATATCATTTAGGCTAAGTAAAGACCTTCACCCAAATAGCTGTATTCTCAGAACCGTAGTAACTCCGTTCTCGTTAGAACAGTGCACGATACGGTAGAAGATAAGTTTCATTTATTTCATCTGTTAAGGTTGTCTGGCTTTTGCGCTCGCTATGGTGCAGTAAATAATTATATAAATGGGTAAGCTATGACAGTTTTATTTCCCGAGAAAGAGAAAGTTTGTAAGTATGGAAGGATAGATAGATGGATGTTACTCTTTCACGCAGGAACAGATCTGGATGAAGCTTGGCAGAGAGATAGATTATAGTCTGGAATATTTATATATTCCAGTTTATAATCACATAGGCTATTATAGCACATATGCTTCTTTTTATACCGAGGGAATACCGGGATTTAAATTTGCGCGGCTGAAACCGCGGGGCGCAACTAGTAATGAAATACGCGAAAAATAGAAACCATTTACATGTTTCAACCTTTGTATTAAGTTTGCCTCAAGGAATAATAGTTAAAAAATATCACATAGGTAATTTACACAACGGAACTTACACGAGAAATAATTAGGAAAAAAAAACAGAATACAAATTAATTAAAACCTATGTTCTTTCAAGAACAGGCAGAAAAAGCTGTGCACAACTTGGTTTCAGAACGCGATTGACTTTGACATCTTACCCTACTGAGTGTCGATACTCTAACAAAAATACCACGAGGATATTTACCTAGTGGATACATACTCACATAGAGCACGTCCTTCGCCTCACTTACGCTGGCAGTTCTTCAACTTAAAAAACCACTAAGTGATGTTTGAATGTAGAATGCCAAAATGAAAACTCACCGTGGATTCCGCGGTCACTTGGGTGAGTTTGTGTACGGAATAGCACAGCGCGCGGGCATGATCAACTCAAAGTCATTTTCCACATTTGAAGGGCTTCACCCTCTACCTACGAGTATATTGTAACATCAATATTATATCTCGGCAACCTTTGAGGCGTAAGAGCCGTCTTGTGGTCGTCGGGCTGACTGTTGGCTTAGGCCCGATCGCCAACATGGCTCTAATGGCTATCGGCCACCTAATGTTTGCAATTTTAAGGGATTTGTCTGGAGTTGTAGCTCCGGAGCTACGTAATAAAAGCTGGTTCATGAGGCCGGTGAATAGACGGTTCATCATTATCATCCTGAAGTCCTGAATCCTGAAGTTAAATGCTGAAGACATCACGCTTCTGGAGAAGTGCGTAATGCTAACAAGTGTTTTTTTTATAAAACTAGCTTATGGAACAAGCAAAAGTGCCACCTGATGTTAAGTGGTAACTATCACCTATAACAGAGCATTGCCTCGTAAGTTACGCACGATAGGAACGTGCCCTACGATGCCTTGCCCTGCGTCCATCAACTTGAGGCATACTGATGTTAAGCCTCATGTGCCTGTAATCACACCGTTGACCACACTCTTCAAACCGAAACACAGCATTGCTGCTTGGCGGCAGAAATAGGTGTGGTGTTAGTAGGTACTTCCCCGGACCTCAGACCAAATAAAAACTAAAAGACAGAGTCTTGCGGACAGCACGAATGAGGCCGGTTTTCTAAAGATGTGTTGCGGTCAAACTACGCCTCGCCCTGTGTACATACACAACTAAACGCACACACACAGAAAAGTGAAGCCAGTTTTCTAAAGATGTGTTGCGTGGGCCGATTTGGTGTGTGCGTGCGAGGCGTAGTTTGACCGGCTTCACTTTGCTGTGCACAGAAGTCCGTCTTTTAGTTTTTATTTGGTCTGAGCCCCGGACGAGCCCTTCACAAAGAGTTACTACGTCATGCCCGAAATGCAACCAACAAAGTTCATTCCCAAACTGCACAATACTCGTACTCCCTCAAGCGGAGGTCGGAGGCAGTAGTAGTTACCTCACTTGGATTGGTGACGTCATAGTGTCAGGTACAGCCTGGTATGTATCTGTGTGTACAATAGTATCTTTCTCCGAACAAGGAGCTCTGTATCTGTCAGAATAAATATGTTTTCTTTCTTTTTTCTTTCTGTATGTGCGGAGATTTGAGATTAACCAGCTTTTCCAAGTGGACTACGACTGAATAGATCAAATAATGATCGGTACACAGCGTGGGAGCTAATCTGTTTGAGGATTATCCAAGTTGGAGTGAGTGTCGTTTTGTGACTTTAGTGTGTGCCGACTGAGGTTAATGTAAGTGGATACTGTCAGCTCATTTAAAGACGTGATCCAGCATAATTAAATAAAATAAATAAATAATGCTGGACAATCCACACAGCATCATCTAGCCCCAAAGTAAGCTACTCAAAGCTTGTGTTATAGGTACTAGATGACTGATATTTAATACATTATATACTTACTACACCGCCGTCAATTTCTGATTAGTTCTTATCCTTCCAAGGTTGCCTGGAAGAGATCGCTCTCAGCGATAAGGTCGCCCATTGTTTTACCTTAAATTTATGCTTTTACTCTGTACTATGTTTCTGTGTGGTGAACAATAAAGAGTTATCTATTTATCTATCTACTTACATAGATGGATAATTTTTATTTTTTATTATACATAAACATCCAGACCAACGGAACAAATTTCTGCAGATCGAACACAAATTTGTTCCGAGGCGGGAATCGAACCCGCAACCTCTTGCGTCGCAGGCGGACTCAATCCCGCTGTGCCACTGAGGTCGTCAGAATTAAGTTTAATTTGTTTATTAACATTATAATATTATAATAACAATAGTTTCGATGATTGATGACGACCTCTGTGGCGCAGCGGATGGATGGATGGATGCCCGTTCGGCGTGAAAGAGTAACAAACATCCACTTGTTGTTACTCTTTCATGCCGAAACGGTTGAACGGATCTGAATGAAACTTGGCAGAGAGATACGTCATTATAGTCTGGAATAGCACATAGGCTACTTTTTATCCCGTAGGAATACCGGGATTTAAATCTGCGCGGTTGAAACCGCGGGGCCCAACTAGTGCTTATATACATATAAAATTATAACACAGGCCTACATTTTACAAAAAATCAGAAACAATAAAAATTGCATTACTTATTTTTTACGTTAGCAACATAATGTAAATTCTAAATTGTAATGTAAAAAGAGCTATGAGTTAAAACTTACCCATGTGCTCAATGTAATTATGATAAGCAACTTTGATTTATTAATCTCATTCACAGAGAAAGTTTGAGCTGTAGGTACCTACTGCCTTTGTAGTTGTACGTGTAGTGGACATTCGCCGGTCATGTTACTTTTACCAAAAATAACTTTCCAGTGTATTGTGCAGCTCACATGCTTAAGGGTCCGGTGACAGCAGCTCGCAATTTCGAGGTGAGATTGGCTATTATTTCATTTTATTTCATTTCGGGGAGGTTGTTTGAAAGAAAAACTCTAAAGAAACACGCATAAATACTGTTCGAACACAAATAATACAATAATATAAGGGAAATGTGCTTGAGTCAGAAATAATTTTGGTATTAGGTAAACGTAAGACCAAATACCAAGACTAGAACCAAGAAGAGAAAAAGACTAATACCAAAATGATTTCTGATTCGGGCATGTTTCCCTTATATTATTGTATTATTTGTGTTCGAACAGTTTTTATGCGTGTTTCTTTAGAGTTATTCTTTCAAACAACCTCCCCGAAATGAAATAAAATGAAATAATAGCCAATCGCACCTCGAAATTGCGAGCCGCTATCACCGGAGCCTTAACACTCACTCTCTCAAAAAAAAACACTCGTCATAGAAAAAAAAGCCTCACTCTCACATTTTAACACGATTTTAAATCAGAATCAACAATGTTTAAATGCTAAGTTCAGCTAAAATATTTTGTATTAGTACACAAATATTAAATAGATTATACTAGCTGATACCCGTGGCTTCGCTCGCGCACGTTTACTTTAGAACTTCAACCTTTCTTTAAAAGTGCTTTATTAAAAAATCTGTGTGTGTATAGTGTTTCATGTTCACCTGGTATTTCACGTTCAGTAACAAGTAGGTAATCTACTTATACGAGGTACAATAATTATTTTCAAATAACTTACATGTTTAGTATTTTTCAACACTATTGCTCATAAAGTAGCTCTACGGTCACCGCAATTAGGCACAGAATGACACCCATTACTCAAACTGTGACTTTTTCATTGCTATAACCATATTGGTTGAGTTGTTTTGTTTTTGAATAAAAAAGTTTTTATTCAAAAAAAGATCGTGTTCAATAGAACAAATAAATTAATGTTCCTATTGCTTGCTCATTTCATGCAACTTCTTATATTATAGATAATTTTAACTCGTACGTGTATAATAAGTAAAACATTCTCTCAAATATAAGTTTTGTTTTCTCTGTAATAAAAAAAAATTAAATTCCCCATTTTTTACGTGGCAGAATAGGCGCAATAATTTACCATATGCGCGGAAAATAAAAAAAAACCTCATCCCTTTAGTTTGTGGCCGATCGCAATGCGTGCGCTTATGAAAACTGATTAATTTTTCTCGCCGAAGCGAAACATTTTTCACAACTCGTTTTCACTGCTGAAATTATAGTTATTTATTAATTAAAATGTCTACAAGTACAAGTTACGAAGAAAATGATTTACGTAGTACACCGCCCGATTTATGATGTGAAGCGCTTAATGTATGGAAACTTTACTACCTGAAAACTCCAAGGAAGAATATCTGTTCTGTGAGTTTTTATTATTATTTTATTCACAAATGTGTTGAAAAACGTCGTATGATACACGTGTGGATTGATGATTACCGTCCTCGGCTCTCTTAAGACGCTCAATGGCGCCTCAGTGGCAATCACCAACGTTCCACACTTGTACCATAATGTACTATTAATGAGATTGAAGCCTTTTATTAATCTTTAGTTCTACATGTACTGTTTTGGACAGTCAACTTCAAAAATCCTTGTTACGTACTCTATTAGGCAGCGGGCTATTTAATAACTCACATTTAATGGTGTTAAGGTGAATTGATATTAAGGGATGTTATGAAAAGCATACTTAAATATGCTTCTGCTGTTACTATAACAGCTATTTTTATTATTGCACTAGTAGTGCCCCGCGGTTTCACCCGCGCTGATTTAAATCCCGGTATTCACACGGGATAAAAAGCAGCCTATGTGTTATTCCAGACTATAATCTCTCTGCCAAGTTTCACCAGATCCGTTTAGCCGTTCAGGCGTGGAAGAGTAACAAACATCCATCCATACTCACAAACTTTCGCGTTTTTAATATTTATAGTAGGATTGGATACAGGATCCTTTTGCTAAGTATTTTTTGGTCCCTAATGATCAGCGTTGTGTTTATTTATAGAATGTTTTGTACGTCCTAATGATATTTTGAATATTTTGGTTTCATATGTCATTATTTTTTAAACTTCCTAAAATATACCAAGCTTAAGTACAATAATAGGTTTACAAGAAATTAGTATACAGTAATAATTAATACTATTTGTTTTCTGGACTTGTGCCTTTTAAAGCGACCCGACCCGATAGGTTAATGTAGTAGAATACTCTTCGTTATTACTAACTAGTTGCGCCCCGCGGTTTCACCCGCGCAAATTTAAATTCCGGTATTCTCACGGGATAAACAGAAGCCGATGTGCTTTTCCAGACTATAATCTATCTGCCAAGTTTCATCCCGATCCATTCAGCTGTTCCGGTGTGAAAGAGTAACAAACATCCTCAAATAGATTTTTCTATTATTTTTCATTTTTTTTCCTACATACCTACTGTTATTATTATTAACTCTTTATCATTTCTTTTATTGTTTTGTATGTGTATGTGTGTTTTTTGGCAAATAAATGTCTGTCTATGTCGAATTCTTTTTTTTATCCGACGAAATACATCGGAGGAGGTTCTCAAGTAGGAACTTAAAAAAAAATCATCGCGTTTATTATTTTTATGTATGACCGCGCTTAACTTTTTGTATGTATTATTTTTGGAGCTGACTATACGAGGTCCAGCTGATAACCAGTCTGACTGTTGCTGTCAGTCAACCCGCAGATATCTAGAGACGCAGGCATGGCGGCGGCGACGGCTCTCGTGGACAGAATCAGCTTTAAAGTGAATGGACTCACACATTTAGGTATGTTTTTTTACCGTTTTATTTGTCTACTTGCTTTGGCTCGCGGTTTTTCGCACATGGTACCTTTGACCATACGTATCTTGGTTAATCTAGATTATGAATTATATTTCATAGTGTATTCTAAACTTTCGCGATCATAACTCATAATTAATTTAAAATATTTCACGGGTATATATACAACAACTATTACCTTTTACATTACACCAATTACAAATATTTTACCTTTAATAATTTCCTGAAGTTTCGGCTATGTTGCAATAGCCGTGGTCGCGGGCAGACATAAATTATAAAAAGTACAACTCGATATACCCGAGGAATATTTCAAATTAATTGTATATTTCATAGTCCTCTTCGTCGTTTTAGATGACAGTGACCCTAACTTAGAATATTTTTAACTAGCATGTACTTATTTTAAACTAGTAGCGTCTGCGGTTTCGACCGCGCAGATTTAAATCCCGGTATTCCCACGGCATAAAAAGTAGCCTGTGCTGTTCCAGACTATAATCTATCTCTCTGCCAAGTTTCATCCAGATCCGTTCAGCTGTTCCGGCGTGAAAGAGTAACAATCATCCATCCATCCATCCATATTCCATACTTACAAACTTTCGCGTTTATAATAAAATAAGCATCTGCGACACAAGAGTTTGCGGGTTCGATTCCCGCCACAAATTTGTGTACGATCTGCAGAAATTTGTTCCGTTGGTCTGGGTGTTTTCTATGTACAATAAAAAATATCTATATAATGTATTAAATATATCAGTCATCTAGTACCCACAACACAAGCTTTGAGTAGCTAATAGTAGGTATATAGTAGTAGAGTACTTTGGGGCTAGATTGTGCTGTGTGGATTGCCCAGCATTATTTATTTATTTATTAAACCGACCCGCCCGCACGCCCCTGCTTCGCACGGGTGCACAAAAATATTCCTCTTGAATCACTCTATATATTATATATATATACATATATATATAGACGACCTCTGTGGCGCAGCGGGCGAGAGCCTGCCTGCGACGCAAGAGATTGGGGGTTCGATTCCCGCCTTGGAACAAATTTGTGTACGATCTGCAGAAATTTGTTCCGATGGTCTGGGTGTTTTCTATGTATAATAAAAAATATCTATCTATGTAAGTATATAATGTATTAAATATATCAGTTATCTAGTACCCACAACACAAGCTTTGAATAGCTTATTTTGGGGCTAGATAGTGCTGTGTGGATTGTCCAGCATTATTTATTTATTTTATAAAAAAAAACCGCATCAAAATCCGTTGCGTAGTTTTAAAGATTTAAGCATACATAGGTATATAGGGACAGAGAAAGCGTCTTTGTTTTATACTATGTATGTGACTATGATTTAGCTTATGCATTAAGCACAATCTTACGAGCACATCTATACAGTACTGTGCCTGGGGGATCTAAGTCGTGAAGCTGTTTCAGTATTTTTATACCAGCTTTTGCATGATGTAAGAGCACCGGTGGTCTAGTGGGAGTGACCCCGCCTTCCGATCGTAAGGTCGCAGGTTCGAATCCGGTCGTGCACCAATGGATTTTTATATCGAAAAATTTATGTGCGCAATGCCAGTGCTCTTAAACGGTGAAGAAAAACATCGTAAGGAAACCAGTTAGTATTCTAACAGCGGCGATGGGCTTGCAACCTGTCACGTATGGTTTACTAACTACTGCAAAATGTGGGTATGTGCCAAATGTAATGTTTGGACGTACCTCTGACTACCCCCCTTAGACATCCTCAAAGAATCCTGAATTAGTACCTACTTGGTACTGGGAGATCTGAAGGGATATCCACCGTGCCTGGGGATCAAAGTCGTGAAGCTGTTTCAGTTTCAGTTTCTTTTGCATGATGTGTAGTGGGTCGCGAGGTCAGCTCTGACGTGACGCTGGTGGACTACCTGCGCGGCTGGCTGGAGCTGCGCGGCACCAAGTACATGTGTCGCGAGGGGGGCTGCGGCGCCTGCCTCGTCAGCGTGCGCAAGGGGGCGGGGGGCCCCGTGCTCGCTGTCAACTCGGTGAGGGCCTGTGTCATTCTCTTTCGTGCTAAGGTCTAACAGTATCCAAATTCCTAGGGTCTAACAGTAAAAACGTGACATTGACGAAATTGCGGGCTACACTGCAAAGGCCATTCAAATAATAAGAAGAAGAAGAATAGTGCGCGTCACGCAAAAAGAACGCTGGAGGGGGGGGGGGGATGGCGCGAGTAATTTGTATGCGCAAACACATCCCCTCCACTGTTTCCCAGCGTTCTTTTTGGTTGACGCGACCTATACATTACTATTGTACTGGCAAATGAACTATGTACTGGGTTTTACACGCGTTCCGTGTCGTTTCCGTGGCAATGCGAACGTCAACGCTCTCTCTCTCTCTCTCGCGTTCAGCACGCGTTGCGTTTTGCGCATTTCCCATGTCGCATTTGAGCTAATTGTAAACGCTGTATACCGTAGTAGCATGTCCCTGAATTTCTTCGAGTGCGACTAGTAATAAGGCGCAGCCAACCACCACCAACCACCTGCGCAACAAGTATGTCGTGCCACTAATTCTTTCAAAACAGTGTGATGAAAAGATTTAAGTGCACCTCGAAGATGCTCCTTTCAAGCTTAATGCTCGAACACCTCAATGATGTCGGTGATATTGCAGTCAAATGATTTACCAATTAGTTGCAAAAGAAAATATTTTATGCATCAAATTTAAACCTAGCAATACAATATTCGAGTATAGACGATAGTTTGATAATGGTGCCAATTCTGTTGTTTAATTTTCATAAGTAACTTAAGTTAATTTGACAGCGCTAAAAATATTGCCATCCCTTTCTAAAAGACCGAAACAACAAGGACGGCTATAACTTTAGAGCTGTCAGATTAGGTTAGTTTAGTATAATGCAACAACAGAATCGACACGAATGAGCTTCTATCAACCCAAAAAAAGCAAATCATTAGTACGTTTACCACATAAGAAAAAAAAATACTTGCTACCAACAAGTTGAACGTATGATTGTAAGTACTTAGATGCAATTCATCTTGTATTACACTTTAACCGGTTATAATTAGGGATTGTGGTTTCGTACAGCAGTTTCTAAGAGAAAGTTTTTGTTGCAACTCATTCTCCAGGACAAATGCATGTTGACCTAGGTACCGTTTTTTGCGCGTCTAGCAGACTAATGTAAAAATGAAATGTTGATGGATTTAATAGCACAGGTTTTTTATGTTGAAATAATTTACCATTTAATTATAATTCAATCATAGCATAAATGAATTTAAGTGCATTTATATTCTTACCCCCGGTTTCTGAGAGCTCGTGCAACACTAATCGTCCGTCAAGTCACTTGCTATTTCAGCTTTTTCTTCAAATTAGATAGAGATAGCAAGTGACTTGACGGACTTGACAGCCCATTAGTGTTGATCGCGCTTTCAGAAACCGGTAGGTGTTGATTTGTCTTTTTATTCAAAACATATTTATATAACAAATTAGGATTTTCGCTGTTTTTCTCATTCACTTGGTATGATCTCGTGTCTATCTTCAAATCAGTTGTTAAGTAAAAACTAAATATCGCTCTTAGATATCCTTCCTGAGATTGTTTATTTTCCTTGTACAGAATATAATTGAACTAGTTGATCTAATCTATCAGAAAATCTGGAAGAGAATGCTCTCTAGCATTAAGTTCGCCTATGTACGATACATTTTGTTTATGTGCAATAAAGTATGTTTGGTCTTACGTTTACCTAATACCAAAATGATTTCTGACTCAAGCACATTTCCCTTATATTATTGTATTATTTGTGTTAGAACTAGAGATGGGCGGTTACCCGGTAAAAACCCGAACTTTGGGTTTTTACCCGTTTATACCCATTTTTACCTACCCATTTTGAATTAATACCGGGTAAAAATTCACATCTTTTTTTGGTCATTTATGTTTTTATTTGTTAGTTTTATTCTGATTTTAATTATCTAATCTTAATATTCTGATTATCTGATAAAAAAGTATCATTCTAGCTTATTTCACACAAAGATAATAAATGAAAGATATGTTTTATAGGTACTATTACTACTATTACTGGAGAAAGCTGACCAATGGGTGGCCACCGCACCACAATTTGATTTTGACAGTGACATTTGTTTGTTTACCTTTTATAACATAGTATAAAAAACGGTGTATAGACTATATATTTATATATATTATATATATTTATATATATTTTACCCTTCCAATTTTTACCCACCCGCCCATCTCTAGTTAGAACAGTATTTATGCGTGTCACTTTAGAGTTATTCTTTCAAACAACCTCCCCGAAATGAAATAAAATGAAATAATAGCCAATCGAACCTCGAAATTGAGAGCCGCTGTCGCCGGACCCTTAAGTGGCGCAGCGGCTGAGAGTTTGTCTGCGACGCTAGAGGTTGCAGATTCGATTCCCGCCTCGGAACAAAGTGTATGATCTGCAGAAATTTGTTCCTTGGTCTGGGTGTTTTCTATGTATAGTAAAAATTATATATCTAGGTAAGTATATAATGCATTAAATATATCAGTCATCTAGTACACATAACACAAGCTTTGAGTTGCTTTCTTTGTGGTTAGATGGGCTGTGTTGGTCCAGCATTATTTATTTTATCAGCTGAGTAGATCCAAAAACAATATCAATAGGTATTTAATTTCAATCACAGAACTTGCAATTTATTTTCTAGTGTCTGGTATCCATCACGTCCTGCCAAGACTGGGAGATCACGACCATCGAGGAGATCGGAAACCGGAGGAAAGGTTACCATGTGCTGCAGAGAACTTTGGCGGAGTACAATGGAACTCAATGTGGGTACTGCACACCAGCGTGGATACAGAACATGTACTGGTAAATAAAAAAATGAATGAATTTTGGTGGATGTTCTACCCGCCACTATCTAACTTTAAACTGAGCAAAGCTATCTTAGCTACTTTAAACTTAGCAAGGCTATCTTAGCTACTTTAAACTTAGCAAAGCTATCTTAGCTACTTTAAGAACCATATATAACTAGCTGGTACCCGCGACTTCGTCTGCGTACTTTTAATCTCTTCATCTCTTTTTTTCGCAATAAAAGGTAGCCTATGTTCTTTTTCAGGGTCTAAAGATTGTCTGTGCCAAATTTCATCAAAATCGGTTGAGAGGTTTAAGCGGGAAAGCGTAACAGACAGACAGATAGACAGACAGACGGACAGAGTTACTTTCGCATTTATAATATTAGTTGGGATAGTTGGGATTAAAACGGCGCTATAAGGCGGTGCTGTGAGATAATACATCTGAACTATTTATCACCACATAAGGTGACGGGAAGGTCTCAAAATGTGTCATTGTAGTCCAGGCAAAGACAAAAGCCCTTTTACCATCCTAAATCCTACTAATATTATAAACGCGAAAGTATGGATGTTTGTTACTCTTTCACGCCGGAACAGCTGAACGGATCTGTTAGAAACTTGGCAGAGTACTTTTTATCCCGTGGGAATACCGGGATTTAAATCCGCGCGGGTGAAACCGCGGGGTGTAACTAGTCCTGCTAATATTATAAATGCGAAAGTTTGTGAGTATGGATGGATGTTTGTTACTCTTTCACGCCGGAACGGCATAACGGATCTCAATGAAACTTAACAGAGAGATAGATTATAGTCCGGAATAGCACATAAGCTACTTTTAATTCCGTGGGAATACAGAGATTTAAATCTGCGCGTGTGAAACCGCGGGGTGCTACTAGTCTTCCATAAAGATAATAGACAGCTAAGGTAACGCACCAGGATGTAACAGCAAACATGCAGTTGCAACAGCAACTCTTGTAAAAACCTTCTTATCATGCACTAACCCTGCATCACCTAGGTATTCGCTAGCTGTGAGAAACCTATGACCAAGGTAATGGAGCTGAATGGCTCCAAATGAGATGGGAAAACATAACTGTACACGGTCAATCTTTTTAATGGTCAGTTTTTGAGCGTGTATACTTCACTACATAGTATAAAACAAAGTCGCTTTCTGTGTCCCTATATCCCCATGTCCCTATGTCCCTATGACTCTATGTATGCTTAAATCTTTAAAACTACGCAACGGATTTTGATGCGGATTTTTTAATAGATAGAGTGATTCAAGAGGAAGGTTTATATGTATAAAACATGCATGATATGTGCACCAGTGCGAAGCAGGGGCGCGCGGGCGGATCACTAGTTTTAAATATTTTGCATTATTCTCAGTCTTCTCCAAAACGGTGATAAACCCACGATGCTAGACATCGAAAAGTCTTTCGGCAACAACGTGTGTCGCTGTACCGGCTACAGACCCATTTTAGATGCCTTCAAGAAATTCGGTAGTGACGCTCCAAAAGATAACAGAATATTGGACATCGAAGACTTGCATATCTGCAAGAAAACAGGAGAGGCCTGCAACAAAAAGAAATGCGACGATGATGATGATTGGTGCATTGTTTCCGATGAAGAAGTTAAACAATCGAGGATCATAGAAATAGAGTTGAAAGATCATAAGTTCTGGTACAAAGTATTTGATATCAAATCAATTTTTGATATTCTGAATGTACATGGATACAGTTCTTATATGCTGGTGTACGGGAATACCGCTAAAGGTAATTCATTTTTACAGTTAGAATTGTTTCTATAATCTTGATCTGTATAAAACTACAATTTTGCTATAATTATTGTATTGATGAAAATTTGTTTGTTGTAAAAATGCAATACCTATGTTGCATCATCTAGTAGACACCTAGGTCTCAATATTTTAAGGATGGATAGTTCCTTGTCCAGTAAAATTATGTCGGGACTATGGTTTCTCATTACACGATAGTCTCAGTCATCGTCACACAGAGGGTCACCTGGTTCTGGTTAAGTAACAATGTCACAGAACATTATTACTAAGCAGGACTCGGCTATCAGACCTTGGTTTTGGTACTTATGAGAAACAACAGTCTGTCATAATTTCAATGTAATCGTTGTCATCAAAGCACTATTACTCGACAATGGCCTTTTTACTTCAAAACCCCATACTTAAAATGCTGCATTAATCTAAAATTAGCGGTCACGGTTTGTCATTACCAATAATAATTGCTAAGAGATGGCAATAGTTGAAGCACTGTTGATAAGTTCTTAGATTTTAAGATTAATAAGATTATTATATTACTTCACAAGTCTTGCTGTTTCTTTTATACGGGTACTTCTAAGAAATTGTTTGCAAGCAAAAACTGAGCAATTATTTATGTAGTTAAAATATTGTTAGTTACTTAGATGCAGAAGCAAAAATAAATGTTGCTGGTTTTCTTCAACAAACATACATATCCGATCTTGCCAGGTATGATATATTTATTTTAATTTCACAGGTGCATATCCCATCGACGAATACCCAAGAATCATGATAGATATAACAACAGTGCCAGAACTGAAAGGCTGCGTTTACGGCCAAAACCTCATCCTTGGGGTCGGAATAACTCTCACTGAATTTCTAAATATTCTCAAGGCTGCAGCGAAGCGGGAGTATTTCGGATACTTAGAGAAGTTTATCGAGCATATTAATTTAGTAGCCAGTATTCCTATCAGAAATGTAAGTAGTTCTACTTATTTACCTCTCTTTGTACCTTGTCCTAAAATTTTAATTTGGCAGCCTATACTAGATAATATGCTGATGAATGGATGACATTTAGAAAATGAATGAAATGAAGTCGGTGTATGGGAAATTTGGAAAAATTTGGATACATAAAATCACGCCTATTTTCCATCGGGGTAGGCAGAGACCACGGATTTCCACTTGCTACGATCCTGAAAGATCCAGACAGATCCAGGCTAGATGATGAGACTATTTTTTGTTCTCACACACGTGCTCGACACAATTTGCAACTTTTGGTATTTTTCTTGTGATTTTACATTCACAAAGATTACTTACTGGAAAAATATTGTTGTTTATTTTTAATTTCTTTTTTATACCTATGGTGTTTCATGTTTGTATCTTTCAGCTTGGATCAATAGCAGGCAATTTGATGATAAAACATCAGTACAATGAGTTTCCATCAGATTTGTTTCTGCTTTTCGAGACTGTTGGAGCATACCTTACTATTTGTGAGTATTTTCCAAAGACTTCCGTCATTCATCAATACGAAATTATTTACCAAACCACATTCAGTCGAACAAAATATATTTAATGACGACGATAGCCTTATGGCAGGAGTAATAATCGCACTATAGTCTATATTAAAAAAAAATTAAGCATAATCATATTTTACCTATAAATAAATAAATTATGCTGGATAATCCACACAACACCATCTAGCCCCAAAGTAAGCTACTCAAAGCTTAGTGTTACTCGTAGGATAGTAGATAACTGATATATTTAATACATTATAATATACTTACATAGATAGATGTTTTATATGACACATAGAAAACCAGACCCAGACCAACGGAAAAAAATCTGCAGATCGTACACAAATTTGTTCCGAGGCGGGAATCGAACCCGTAACCTCTTCCAACGCTGCGCCACTGAGGTCGTCAAAACCTATGAAATTGTTCTCAGACACTTCACATGGAGTAACCAAGAGGCTATCAATGCAGCAGTTCCTGAAGGAAGACATGACAGGGAAGATCATCATAGAAGTCATTCTGCCCCCAATCAACGATCAACATAAATTAGTCACCTACAAAGTAAGCACTTCTTTGTGAAGGGCTCGTCCGGGGAAGTACTATCACCACGTCTATTTCTGCCGCCAAGCAGCAACGCTGTGTTTCGGTTTGAAGAGTGTGGTTGCCGGTGAAATTACAGGTTCATGAGGCTTAACATCTGTATGCCTCAAGTTGATTGACACAGGACAGTGCGTCGTATAGCACGTTCCTAGCCTGCGAGACTTGCGAGGCAATGCCTTTTTATAGGTGGTTACCACCTACCATCAGGATGTGCCGTAAGCAAGTAATAATAAACAAAAGTAGAATTCTTGTTCTGTGAATCTGATAAATAATTGAATTGACCTAGATAGTTCAGGTCCACTCATTTTAACGCAATCACAACTCACAAAAATAATTTTGATTATGGTTACTGCGTGTTTTTAATATTACGCAACTCGTCTATTTTTGTTTTACACGTGACCTAAAATTAAGATGAAACGAAAGCTTCACGACTTTGATCCCCAGGCTCGGTAGATATCTCCTCAGATCTCTTAGTGCGAAGAAGGAACTTCAAATTCTTTCCCCTGAAGTTGTCTAAGGTCGTAATTTTAGATACAATACATCCAAACATTAGTATTCGGCACATTTGCTGTTAGCAGTTGGTATTACATACATGACAGGATGCAAGCTAATCGCCGTTACAATACTAACTGGATTCCCCAAAATGTTTTTCTTCAACGTTTAAAATCACTTGCGTTGCGCAAATAATTTTTTCGATAGGTAAAGTCTCTTGATGCACGATCAGGTTCGAACCTGCGACCTATAATCACTCCCTCTAAACGTCGGTGCTTTTCATCTGGTAACTTCAGGTACTTACCATAAAAATCGTACTTGATCTTTCTGAATTTCCCAGATCATGCCTCGCTCCCAATTCGCACATGCCATCGTGAATGCTGGCTTCATTTACCATCTGGCACCGAACAGCACTGTGATTGCATGCCGGATTGTATACGGAGGTCTTTCGCCTTTTTTCATCAGAGCTGAGGCCACAGAGAGGTATCTAGTCGGTAAAACGTTGTTTAGCAACACCGTGTTACAAGCAGCTCTGAATATATTGGAGACTGAGCTGGTGTTGGAGGATAGCCCTCCAGAAGCTTCAGTGAGGTTCAGAAAGCAACTGGCTCTGTCTCTGTTTTACAAGGTAAGGTTAATAAATTATTTAGTTGAAATCGAGGCAGAATGCTAAGCCTCATGTGCCTGATAATTCATAACAATGGTTTTACACATGGTTTGGTTGTGTTGTGGGCTTTGTTTCGCCAATATCTAGAGCGAGCCAAAGCCTGCTCGCCTTACTTGAAAAAAAAGACAAACGATACAACGAAATGCAATAAACGTGGTCTATGATATTATATTTCAGGGTCTGCTATCTCTTTGTCCAAAAGGAATCCTCAATCAAAGGTATCTTTCTGCGACTACCAAGATACATGAAACAAGACCTTTATCAGAAGCAAAGCAGATCTTCGAGACCAACCCAACGCTGTGGCCGTTAAACCAGCCGATACCTAAGGTTGAAGCTTTGGTGAGTACCTACACGGAATAGAGAAAGTACCTACATGCCTAACATTTTATTTGTTACAAACAATTTTCAGCCTTCGAGTTATACGCATTTGATATTGAAACTTATAAAAATGTTTTACTTACAGATCCAGTGTGCAGGAGAAACAAGTTATACGGACGATTTGCAAGTACAGCCAAGAGAGGTGCACGCAGCTTTCGCACTTAGCACTGTAGCTTTAGGAGAAATAGTTCAAATAGACGCCAGTCATGCTTTGGTAAGCCCTTCAATTGCTTAGTAAATGAAGCTGTTACATAATTAGTAGAGAGCATCATTGTAGATTTAAATAATTTTCAGAAACAACCAGGAGTGCTCGCTTTCTACAAAGCTGCTGACATTCCAGGAGAGAACTCGTACATCCCAGGTGGGACCCCGTTCTTCCTGGCCAACGAAGAAATACTCGCCAGTACTAAAGTACAGTACTTCAATCAACCTATCGGTATAGTTGTGGCTGAGACACAACACATTGCAAACCAAGCAGCCAAGTTGGTCACAGCTACGTACACAAACGTCAAAAACCCAATAACGGATATAAAAATAGCTAAAAACGATCTAAAAAGATCGACACTGTTTATGGCTAAGCCTCCAACCGAAAAAGGAACGGATGTGGTAAAAACTATAAAAGGCCAGGACACTATTTATGGACAACTGCATTACATGATGGAGAACATGAGTTGTGTCACTCGACCAACCGAGGAGGGGTTGGAGTGTCACGTGACGAGTCAGTGGATGGACGGTTGTCAGCTAATGATAGCTAAGGCGTTGAATATACATGCAAGCAGGTAGATTCTCCATATATTCATATTCATATTCATAAATCTTTATTGCGAATATAGGTATAGGTACAGATGTCAGGGTTTATAAAATAGATCCTCCATATTCAACTTAATAATAGCATGCAATAATAAGTAGGTATACAGTTTAAAAATAATAATAATAGTACATAATGTCACTTAAAGGTAAGTAGAATGTTGAAATATGATTTAAAATGATAATAATAAAATGTCAAAAAATAATAATTAAATGATTGTCTGATGTCTAAATAAAATAAAAGATTAACAAGTAGTAGAATTTAAATTGTCACTAAGGTATTCATCTACACTATAATATACTTTTTCATTAAGCATTTCTATTATTTTTTTTCGAAATACAGCCAACGAAGGTGAGTCCAATATGGTGTTTGGCAAATTGTTTTATAATCTTGAAGCCATACAGAATACATACCATTGGCTTTTTGTGATTCCGTCGGTAGAGTCATTAATGCTATGAGTTTGTTTTAAATGTGTGACAGACCTAGCCAGCGTATCAATTTGGCATAGTCTGCATGATTCGGGTATGGCTATTTTATAAACAAATAGCCGCATTCATTGTTTCCGATACAGATTTAATTGAACTATCTATTTTGTTTTTTTAAGAGTCGACATCCACGTGCGTCGTCTCGGTGGGGCGTATGGCATAAAGATATCGCGACCCAATCAAATAGCAGTAGCTTGCAGTCTAGTAGTGCAAAAGTTGAACAGGCCATGTCGGTTTGTTGTTCCTCTCACGACATGCACTAGAGCCGTTGGAAAACGGCTACCTTGCCACACAGACTACGAGGTATGGACCTAAGCAGAAGCAACTACTTAATACTACATAATGTAAAGGCGATGTCACGTAACACAACAATAACATACTGACAAGGCCTCGTGTTAAATACTACTTAACATTTTTTAGGTTGAGGTAAATGCCAAAGGAATGATCCAGTCAATAAAATACAAAGAATACGAGGATAATGGCTATGTAATTGATGAGACGCTGTCGTTCTTAGGATCGGACGTGTACAACAACTGTTACACCAACACCAAGTGGGATTTTGAGCTATACGATACAATAACTGATACCGCTAGTAATACGTGGTGCAGATCTCCAGGTAAATAACACTTAATAAGTACACTGAATGTGCTATGTTTAATTACTTAGCATTGTTCTGAGGGGTAATCTAAAATGGTTGACATCAATCAACGCCATTGTTAGCATCGCAACGTAAACCATATGGGTGAAGCTGTATTCATCCATATGGTTTACGTTGCGCAATGCTAAGCGTATGCTCACTCAGGATCCTTGAGAATGGGAAGAGCAAACTAAACCCTTACCTAGTGCATTAAATTTGGTTGTGGGTGTTGAAAACTAAGATGTTTTCATATTATTTCAGGTACCTTGGAAAGTATTTCTTTAGCAGAGTACGTTGTTGAACGAATATCATACGAACTGTCTCTAGACCCTTTTGACGTTCGCATAGGAAACGTAGACACTGCTAAATATAATGATCTGATTGGCATGGCAGAGGAACTAAAAACTTCAGCCTCTTATGCGGAAAGGAAAGCCAATGTTGCCAAATTCAACAGAGAGAACCGGTGGAGAAAACGCGGTATTAGATGTTCGTTCTTACGATGGACTCCGGCCGGTGGCACAAGATTCGAAGTAAACCTTGCAATCTGCCACGGAGATGGCACCGTTATCATCACACACGGTGGTATAGAGATGGGCCAAGGCATCAATACTAAAGCAGTCCAAATTTGCGCGTATTACTTTAAAATACCGATCGACAAAATACAAATCAAAGCTAACAACACTATTATAGCTCCCAACTGTTTTGCTACTGGAGGAAGTTTAGGGTCTCAGAATGTAGGCGTTGGTGTAAGGAGATGCTGTGAAGCGATGCTAGAGAGACTGGCTCCGATCAGAACACAACTTGGCAATCCTACATGGTTGGAGCTTATTCTTAAAGCATACGAATCTAATATAGACCTCCAAATTCATAGCTACGTAGGCATCACAGACTTGTATAACTATGATATATTTGGAGTGGCTATAGCTGAGGCGGAGGTGGATATCTTGACAGGAGAATCAGAGATTTTAAGAGTTGATATGTTGCAAGACGTTGGACAAAGCGTCAGCCCTGAAGTTGATGTTGGTCAAGTAAGTATGTTTAAGCTTAGTTTTTAACTAAGCGTTTACCCCACTGCTAAACCTTTTTTAAAATCTATAAGTAAAATGTTTGAACGCACCTAATGTTATATGATTATACCTAAAGTAGTACCTAGAAGAAACCTATTCAGCCTTATTATAAACAAATCAAACCTGGGTTTAAACCTAGCTCAAGTCACGTTTTCTTATTATAAACAACTTAAACCTGGTTTATCTCATAAATTTAGGATCATCTCAGGTTTATCATTTTCGTATTACAAAAGACACTTTAGTCGAAGACTACATAGTACCTGAGATAGTCCATGATTCATCATCACAGAACATAATCATTCAACAAATATCCACAGACTATAACAAATTATGGCAATCAATCGTTCATTCATTTTGGAATCACCAACTTATCTGAGCCGGTCTGAAGTTAGCCGCTTGTGCATAAATGGCCAATAGTGAATCGAGAATTCTCTAAACAGCTAACTTCAGACCGGCTTAGATAAGTTGGTATAACTGTACTCTCTTGCCGCAGGCTAAAGTCATATGCGCATACTACCTCGTCTTTCGTTTTAACGAATCAATTTTTAGTTTCTCTTCTTGACTCAGATCTCCGCCTTTTTGTTTTAAATCTCGTTATCAACTTGATATTGACAAATTCGTGGCAACCCATGCGTTTTGACATTTCAAATTTAGATCGGAGTCAGTTCAAATTTAGAGTTTGAAATGTATGTTGGATAATGCAGTGCTACAAGTTGTTTTATTGAATAAACTTATGTGGGAGACCAAATAAAATTTGGCAAAATGAGATTTTTATTAGTTAGACCATACTTAAACTAGGGGTCGTTCGGGTTTATCTTTAAACCGTGGTTTAGGGGATAAACTCCGTTTTATAATAACGTCTGGTCTAAGTCTTTGATTTTTCTATAGAGCAGGGACCAACTTCGGTATCAAAGTTAGACCACGGACCAGTTAGTCCTGGCTTAAGCCTAGTCTAACTCACATTTTTATAATAAGACGGATTCAGTCTATCTCAAAACCAAACATTTCTTTTATTACTTATAATGTTATTGTAATGAGCATAGCTATTCATATTGTTCATGTATTTTATTTGTAGGTGGAAGGTGCCTTCATCATGGGACTTGGATACTGGACGAGAAGATCTTGTTTACAACAGAACCAGTGGCGAGCTCTTAACCGATAGAACATGGAACTACTATGTACCCTTAGCAAGAGATATACCTCAAGATTTTAGAGTCACTTTTAGAAAGAAGTCTTACAGTTTGGAAGCTATAATGGGAGCAAAAGGTAATCTTGAAACCATTAAAATAACTAAAAATTTACTATCATCTATAGCTGTAGTACTACTTACTATTATTGCTGTCGTTCTACTACAAGGTATGTACGAGTACCTACTATTATAATAAATTCTCTAGCGTGTTACTTAAGAACCGTTATTTTGTTTCAGCTACTGGAGAACCACCCTTATGTCTATCAATAGTGATAGCCTTTGCTCTCAGAGAAGCTATTGCAGAAGCCAGGAAAGAAATTGGAATACCCACCACTTTCTGGTTTGACATCGGTATATTTCTTTCAATTATTATTTTTACTACTATTTCTAATAAGACTCACCTTTTATTTTGTATACGTAACTAACTCCACCAGCACCCATACTTGAAAGGTAAATATCAGTGTGTTCTACTACCCTGGCCAGTCTGGAAGAGTCTCAACAGACTCCGAACCCAAGTTGGACGTTGCAGGAGCAACCTGAGCTGGTGACGGATGATCGCAAAGAATGACACGCAATGCCATTGTGGTGTCCAAGTGCAGTCCATGCCACATGCGCTCGCGTGTCCATCAGGCCCCGCCTCACGCACATCAGAAGACCCAATGAAGTGCTCGGATTGTGCAGTGGAGGTAGCCAATACTAGACAAAGTGGCTTTAATGTAGTTGTAACAGCGACACGAAATAAGTGTGTTTGTTCCCTTGCCCTAAGTAACCGACATAGTAATAGATCAAAGATCTGACAACCACAAGGGAAAAAAGATTCTTAAATGAATCGAATCGAAGCGAATGAATGAAGACGAAACGTTGGACGGTTCTCGAATCGAAAAAAATCTCGAAAACATCGAACGAAAGCGTGAGACGCCTTGAACTTTTTCTTCTGTATAAAAACATGCCTACGAGTATGATATTACTTTGAATATTTTAAGGCGCATTTGTATCGTTTACTCAAAATTTCTTTATATGCTTGGTTTCAGAAGGTCCATACACAGTTGAATTGATCGGTCTTGCATCGGGAGTACGAAAAGAAGATTTTAAGTTTACGTAAATATATGTACAACAATAAAAAACATTGTTAACAAAAAAAGGATTATTAGTTTTCAATAATATCACTTCTTTCGAACGATTATATAATAATAATAATAATAGTAAAACCAACCTTTCCAAATCCATGTCCAAACTACGAGATATCTATCAACCTTCATTCTCTATGATTATGATCTTTCAAACTCAAATTAAATTAAAAAATATTTTATCCACAGATTTTGATTTTATCTCAGTCACAAAGAGTATACAATAACTACGCTCAGTCATATCAAGAAATGTCACGATATTTTTACATTTTAATTTGTACTTGTTTGTGTTTTTGCTACGAATATACTGAAGAAAACCAAGAACCCGGGAAACAAAATGAAAACAGTGATATTTTAAACTCATCTAATGAAAAAAGTAAAGTGATTCAGTTCGACGTAGCGAGTTTTTTAAGAAACTTTGTGACTAAAGGATCACAGGATTATGAACCGTTTGACTATAGGAATAGTAATCGGGATGAGTGAGTGTTTATTTTTTACAACGATGAAAAAATATAGTCTACTAGGCTGTCGCCTAGGTACTATTTTAAAATAATTATGCTTAATATTTTAAAATAGAAGGTTAGTCAATCGTGTGCAATTCCAGTGCTCATTCCAATCATAATCGAAGAGATAAAGATGATGAAGCATCGTATGGCAACCAGTTGGTATAGGAACTTGTAGTAGCATGAACTTGTAAACTGTCATTTTCGGAACCACTTCGAAAACCACTAGACCAGATCAGATATACCCAAAAGAAAAAAAATATGGTTAAACTATAGCTACCCTGGTACCTGAGTTGAGGGTTGGGGATAGGAGGAAAGCATGTGGGGGTAGATGGCAAGTCTTTCCCTATAGTTCTTTTTTCTATATAGGAAATGAAAAAAAAATTCCAAAAAATTTCCTTCAAATTTCTTCACTTTAAAAAGAAAAAAAAAATAACCCTAACCTAATGAGAATTCCTTCCCTTGAGTCTTTTTGTCATAGAGATGAAATATTACTACCAATTTTTTTCATATAAAAAAAAACCCTAACCTAACTAGTAAACTTACCTGAAAAATTAAATTATTTTTTTTCATTTCCTAGAAAAAAGGACTCAAGGGGAAGACTTGCCATCTACCCCCACTTGCATCCCCCCTATCCCCAACCCTCAACTCAGGTACAAGGATTGCTATAGCCAACCCAAAAAATTTACTAATATGAGGAGATAGGTGTAGACAGAGTTGTAAACGTTTCTTAAATCTTATCAAAATCCTAATATTTTTCATTTGTGTCAAGAGGCCTTGCTTAGAAGAGATGCTTATCTTAAATTTAACAAATAATACCTACCCCTATTTTCATTGTAATTCAATATCAGAAAAATTACCAGACTAATCGAATCCTATCAACAACAGTTGATAGTAAAGGACACCTTTCGCATAACAAAACACATTATCTTTAGATTAGATTATATTTTGATCAAACTTAGTTCTATTTACTTAGGTCCTTATTGAAACAACGGCTCTGGATACAGATTATAGTCATTAGGTAATGTTTTTAGTCCAGCCCAAATTGCCACACACATCACTATAAACACAGACTGGCTGGTATAGTATAAGCAGCTGGTGTCGTTGGATACAGTAAGGATCAAAAGTCAACTAAACGAAGTATCAATATAATGTTTCTTGCTATACATAAACAATGCTTACTAAACTTGGACAATGCTTATGGCTCTCCCCCGCGGCGCGATGATAACGCGCGATAAGAACGCGCGTTTGGATTTTCCTACAATTCAAAACGCGCGTTCTGAATACAGCAGTGTGGAACTTCGTGCGCGTCCTAATACAAAATGTACTGAAAACAGATATCGCAAAAACGCAATCGCAGAACGCGCCTGGTGGAGGAGAGCCCTAAACTATTGCCCTCGTACTACAAAACGGTGCCTAACTTTAAACAATGTCTAAAATTGGAGCTGTCTCTGTTTGCCGTTACGCATTGGTAAGAGATGGCAAAAGTTTAAGCATAGTTTATCGTTTGCCTATTTTTTTGTAGTAAGGCCCTTGCAATCTAATGTTGGGATGACAAACCCCAAAGGGGATGACAAACAGTGATAGGGCGCAATCACGAACGAATTTGACGTTTGTTGCTTAAACGTATTACATCCATAAACTCAACAACATAAGGTCGAATATCGCTTGGATGTGTTAACGTGAGAAATGTCAAAACTCTATAGGTCAAAGTTCTTTCGTGGTCAGCCGGTCTAATTTAGGCTAAATTTATGTATGGTGATAGAACAAGTCGGGTAAATAAAATAAAACAACAAAAACTTAAAGAATACATAACATACCTGATTGTAGGTATTGACCTAGCTGTTCTTCTAAAACTATGCGATAATGTTCACAGACGCACACAAAGTGACTACTATTACGAGTCCCCAATAAATGGAAACGTCAAAAAGAGAGACGAAAACTCCAACTATTTGAATACCGATTCTGATGACCCAAAAGATAGTCCCACAAAAGAAAACAGTTTGGATTCGAATCAGCAATCTTTTCAAAAACGAGCCAATGATGAAGACATTTTTGTTCGAACAGAACTGAACAAGGACAATAATGAACAAAATGAATTACTTACTGATAGAGATCTTATTCAAAATCCGGAGAAAGAATGGTAAGGAATGTAGATAGTGCAGTACCTACTCCTACTACTACTAAGATTTGAGAACATTAGTTTCAAGGTTTCAATTTGATGTTTAAATTATTGTGGAATCAAGATTTATTATCTTGCCTTGAATTTCAAACGAATAACCGAGTATTTTATATTTTTATTAGCTTTTAAATAAAACATTATTTTCAGCGCTTTCAAAAATATGAGGGTCCCGTTTTTTTCCCGTAAGTCATCGACGGCCAAAAAACAGAAGCGAAAATTCTTCTGTACAAATTGCGCAAAAACTTATTATACAAAAGATGTTTCAAAATCGGTAGAAAAATCCAAAATCCAACAGCTGAATGATAAATTGAAAGGAACTTATTCAAATATTTGTCCTAAATGTATCAGAAAACTATTAAAAATGAATGAGGTAGAGATACCAGTAAAAACTAAACAAATACACGGTAGCAGAGAGTTTTACCAAAACATCGTAACAGTTAAAGACTTCGATCAAAATGATATGCAACATAACGATGACAACTTCAAAGAATATTTCTCGAATATAAGAATCAGAAGAGGGGAAACTGAAGAGAGAGAAAGGCAGTTGAAAGAATTGGAGGAAGTGGAAAATAAGGTGGATCACGTTAAAGTAACAACTCCGAAATTTAGTACAGTTCCATTTAGTACCTAAATAAGTACTTATGAGAATATATATAAATATTATTGGTCATGTCGATGAGACTTGCATTGCGTTTATTTTGAAAAAAAAACAACGTGTCAATGAACGGCCATATAAAAATGAAATTCTGACTGCGCAGAAAGTTGCATAGCCATCTAAAATAAAGAATAGTTGGATTGAAAATAGCTAAATGATGTTTACCTTGTCTGGTGTAGTCTTGTGCATCGAAATTTTGAAATAGCTAGAATGTAAGCAGGACTTTTAATAAAGTTCGAGGCTTAGCGTTCGAAAGTTTTTCATTTATTATTCATGTTTCCAGCGATTTTCTGACCACTTCGATAAAAAGGAAAACGCAGTAGGATACGTAGTACCTGGATCAGGACTAAAACGATCCTATGTATATCCTATTATAGTGCGTCACGCAAAAAGAACACCGGAAGGAGGGGGAGGGGTTATTATGACGCATGTATTTTGTATGCGCAAACACATCTCCAATGTTTTCAAGCGTTCTTTTTGGTTGACGCGAACTGTAATCCCAACAGCTTCAACGGCTCCTTACCGCTAGCTTGCTTTTTCTACTGTGGAATGTAGGCTCTGCCACCCCCTAGATGGAGAAAACGTGCGGAGCCGATTAGATCGCAAATTTTCCCTTTCGTTTCATAAATATTTTTATTTTTATTTATTAACAGTAAACCGCCACATTATGCTTTAGTATACCTTACAAAATTTCCTTTCAGTGAGTTACTACCGCTATAAATCTCGCCTTACACATTGAAAATCCGCGATAATGTTTTCAATTTAGTTCTAAGCGAAGGTACAACAAAAGATATCTACACGAACCTCGAACGAGCGCGACTTGCATGAAAATTGGATTCAATTGCTGCAAAACAAGACTTACCGAGACTTACTTCAAAAAATTAATCAGCTTTCAAGTTTTCTGCTTTTGCTTCAAATTATATAGAGATAGCAAGTGACTTGACAACCTATTAGCTTTGATCGAGTTCAGAAACCGGCGGTTAGTGTTGCTTCACATGGATCTACATTCTTTTGGTATTTATCTTTTCTGCAAAGAAGAAAACCGATTGCATAGTTCAAACATAACATCATAGAAAACCAACCCCAGGTCACTCCTCCAAGCCTGCGAAGCACCCAGGAAACTTCTGCGCTTTTGGGAGGAGTTGGGCTGGCTACAGATATAGCCAGCACACCCTGACGCACAATGGACCAACCTTGAGTCTAAGTGCGGAAAAAGGAGTCCAATTACATTAACATTAACATTATCATAGAAAACCGGCATATCGTTGAACCTTAGTTAAATTATTTTTATAAGCAGGTACTACTCGTTCGTAGCGCAATGGTTTTTTTACTGTAGTGTTATGGAAAGCTTAAAAAAAGTGTCGAGTGCTCGAAAGGACATCCTAAAACACTTTCACCACACTGTTTAGAAAAAAACTGGTGACACGAAAAAAAGAAGAAGAAGCAGTTTTACGAAGGTACGATGCTTAGGTACGATGCAAATGAGGCGAGAAAAATTGCGTATCCATACGACAGAATGACGTACGGCCCTCGTATATTATTGTTACGCGAGATTGCGGCATTCCTCATTTCTGCTCCCCGAGGATCAAGATCCTGTGTTTTGTATTATTTTACTGAATATTTTAAATCTCAGAATACCTAGGTTCACGCTTAGCAAAAAGTAATAATGTAAGATTTATATATTTTTTTAAAGATTAGATTTTTTTGAATCTATGACGACCCAAAAAACAACATGTTTTGGGGAATAACGAGATTAAGATAAAATTTTTAATCGCTGAAATAAGTGTCATGTACAAAAGTAATTGTTATGATGGCACTTCAAACTTATTCACCAACTATTTCTTTTCAAGGCGCATAAACTTGGCTATCGATTAGGAGAACTGACCCTAATAGATTAGGATACATTACATAACAAAAAATAGTAAGGAATTTATACTAACATTACTTGACTAAATATTAAAAGTTATAATTAAATCTATAGTTTTTCCTATTTGACGACCTCAGTGGCGCAGCGGGCGAGAGTCCGCCTGCGACGTAAGAGGTTGCGGGTTCGATTCCCGCCTCGGAACAAATTTGTATACGATCTGCAGAAATTTGTTCCATTGGTCTGGGCGTTTTCTATGTATAATAAAAAATATCTATCTATGTAAATATATCAGCTAACTAGTACCCATAACACAAGCTTTGAGTAGCTTACTTTGGGACTAGATAGTGCTGGGTGGATTGTCCAGCATTATTTATTTACTGTAATTTGGGTAATACATAGGTAAATTATTTCAGTAGATAAATTATCATAAAAAACAAGAACAGTTTGCATCGATCAGTGAAGTTTATACTCATCCAGCCTGCTTGATGTAGCCATGCAAATATTTTCAGTCGTGTATGGACCAACTGAAAACAAATTTGTAACTTATTTTCCCTAGTTTTTGAACGATAACTGTGTTATTTTTAAAAAGAGCTTGAACTATGGATTACACTTTATCTCAAATTGCTGATGGATCAAGCAGATGGTCTACCTGATGTTAAGCTCATAAGTCACGCACAAAAGAAAGTACCTTTCGATGCACTGCGCTGCTGCGTCCATCAACTTGAGGCATGTAGATGTTAAGCCTCATAGGCCTGTAATTTCATAGCAACCCCACTCTCCAAAGCGGAACACAGCAACGCGGCAACTCTTATGTCTAAAGTTACAAGTTTACCAATCACAACTTGATTAAATTATATCAAGCTTATAAATCAGCCAAGTTATAAATGTACAAACATCTTTAGACTTTAGACTAAGTCTAGTGTTTATTACTTACTAAATGGATACCAAGTTGTTGTAGGGATTCCGGAGTCAGATCTAGCGGCTGTTATTGCTTCTCTGACGGCCATGGGGATGACCACTGCCATGCATATTGGAGGTTCCCCGGTCACTACACAACAAGATAAAAGTAAGTTATACACTCGCCTGTCCAAAAATATTTTTTTACTACTTTCTGGTTGATCAAGCAGATGTCCCTGCTGATGCTAAGCGGTAACCAAACAAAAGCATAATAGGAACGTTCCGTACGCTTTGCCCTGCGGCCATCAACTTGGTGTATACAGCATACAGATATTGGCAGATAATGCTTTTTTTTATTTTCTTAATGTTGTGTTGTATTTAGTATATTCTGTTTATTTTTGTAATAAATAAAATAAAAGTCGTTTATTTCAGGCACGATTTGTAACAAATAGACCCACATAATTTGTTTTTTAAATTGAAATGTGAACTATAGTCACAATTGTAAATTAAGTATTGAAAAAATATGACTGGTAGAGCTACTAGATTAAATACAAAAGCAATCTTAAATCTTATATCTTATAAATATATATAACTCGAAGCTGACTGACTGACTGACATAGTGATCTATCAACGCACAGCCCAAACCACTGGACGGATCGGGCTGAAATTTGGCATGCAGGTAGATGTTATGACGTATGCATCCGCTAAGAAAGGATTTTGATCAATTCTACCCCCAAGGGGATAAAATAGGGGATGACAGTTTGTACGAAACATTGAATTCCTTGGCGCGAGCAAAGCCGCGGGTTCAGCTAGTTTTGTATAAAACGTAATTTTAAAACAATATAAAAACAGTTGTTTACTAATATTATCACTACGAGTATAAACGACTAGAATGTTATAAAAACAATGTTTTTCCATTATTGGCTAAGGAAACATTACACAGATATATAAATATACTAGCGACCCACCCGCGCGCCCCTGCTTCGCACGGGTGCATATATCATGCATGTATTATACATAGCACCGGTGGTCTAGTGGGAGTGACCCCGCCTTCCGATCGTAAGGTCGCAGGTTCGAATCCGGTCGTGCACCAATGGATTTTTCTATCGAAAAATTTATGTGCGCAATGCCAGTGCTCTTAAACGGTGAAGGAAAACATCGTGATGAAACCAGTTAGTATTCTAAGAGCGGCGATGGGCTTGCAACCTGTCACGTATGGAATACTAACTACTGCAAAATGTGGGTATGTGCCAAATGTAATGTTTGGACGTACCTCTGACTACCCCCCTTAGACATCCTCAAAGAATCTTGAATTAGTACCTACTTGGTACTGGAAGATCTGAAGGGATATCTACCGTACCTGGGGATCAAAGTCGTGAAGCTGTTTCAGTTTCAGTTTCAGTATTATACATATAAACCTTCCTCTTGAATCACTTTATCTATTAAAAAAACGACATCAAAATCCGTTGCGTAGTTTTAAAGATTTAAGCATACATAGAGACATGGGGACATAGGGATATAGGGACAGAGAAAGCGACTTTGTTTTATGCTATATATAGTGATATTCAGGTAAAATCGATTTGTTAAGTACATGCTCTCACTGAAAAGAATTAATAGTACATTATGGTACAAGTGTGGAATGTTGGTGATTGCCGCTGAGGCGCCATTGAGAGCCGAGGATGGTAATCATCAATCCACACGTGTATCATACGACGTTTTTCAACACATTTGTGAATAAAATAATAATAGACACTCACAGAACAGATATTTTTCCTTGGAGTTTTCAGGTAGTAAAGTTTCCATACGTTAAGGGCTCACATCATTAATCGTACAACATAAATCATTTTCTTCGTAACTAGTACTTGTAGACATTTTAATTAAGAAATAACTATAATTTCAACAGTGAAAACGAGTTGTGAAAAATGTTTCGCTTCGGCGACAAAAATTTATCAGTTTTCATAAGCGCGCGCATTGCGATCGGCCACAGACTAAAGGGATGAGATTTTTTTTTATTTTCCGCGCATAGGGTAAATTATTGCGCCTATTCTGCCACGTAAAAAATGGGGAATTTAATTTTTCTTTTATTACAGAGAAAATAAAATTTATATTGGAGTGAATGTTTTACTTATTTAACATGTACGAGTTAAAATTATCTATAATATAAGAAGTTGCATGAAATGAGCAAGCAATAGGAACATTAATTTTATTGTTCTATTGAACACGATCTTTTTTTTGAATAAAAACTTTTTAGGAACAAAACAACTCAACCAATAAAATTAAAAAAAAATCTATAACTCACTAGTAAGTTATAGCAATGAAAAAGTCACAGTTTGAATAATGGGTGTCATTCTGTGCCTAATTGCGGTGACCGTAGAGCCACTTTATGAGCAATAGTGTTGAAAATTATCTTAATAGTTTGATCCTTCGCGACTATGATCCCCAGGCACGGTAGTTGTCACATCAGCTCTCATATACCTAGTAGTATCTATTAAGTCCAAGTTAAATAGTTTGATGATAATTTATAATTTATAGGCATGGTTTATGATGTGACATTGAAGCTTCCTTACCTTTTGAACCTAAAATTGCTGGTAAAGAATATGAATTCTTCATCAAATAAACCCTGAAGTCTTGTGGGATATCTCTGGCTTGTGGAACGTAGTATTTCCATATGTTGTTTGTGAGCAATTCTCCAGATTTCGTGTCGTAAACCAAATTTTCGCACGTCCAGTACCCTAAGCCCATGATGAAAGCGCCTTCCACCTGCAAACAAACCACCACTGTCAGATTACATCTGCCTGTCACATCAGTCAGTAGTATAATATAAAATAAATAAATAAAAAATAGCTATTGACGGTAACACTACACTATTGTCATTCAAACCAGATTCTACTTTTATTACGCTAATTGTATTTTTTTTCTAATTTCAAACAGCTGATGGAACAAGCAGATGGCCCACCTGATGTTAAGTGGTAACCATCACCTATAACAAAGCATTGCCTCGCAAGTCACGCACGATAGGAACGTGCCCTGCGATGCTGCCCTGCGTTCATCTACTTGAGGCATACCTACTTATGTTAAACCTGTAATTACACCGGCGACCACACTCTTCAGACCGAAACACAGCGTTGCTGCTTGGCGGCAGGAAAAGGCGTGGTGGTAGTACTTACCCGAACGAGCCCTTCACAGAGCTCTTAAAAATCGTTCTCCGGATTTATTTAATAAAGATATCTTTTATTGTATTTTTTTACTGTCTACCATCTTAGTCTACAATACTTATAGTACTTATACTGTGTCAAAGTATTTACATCCGCAGGTGGAGCCTGTAACACAGGTTTTATTGAACTCATCATCACAGGCACCAGTCTCTCGCAATGTTGGTTTGGATATCTAGCTTGCACTACATAATATATAATTAGATCTTGTTATAATAAACCTTTTGTGAAGAGATTTTTTTCATTTAATTGCAACAACAATGTTACGAGGATGTTATGCAGTAGAATCATATTGTAATATTAGGTAAGTATTTCTTTACAAAAATGTTACAGCTGAAATTTACCTGGCCAACATCCAACGCTGGACTAATACTTTGTCCAGCGTCACTCATGATATCAACTCTCAATACCTCCAGCTCTCCAGTCAGCACATCGATTTCCACTTCAGCAAACGTAGCACCATAAACAGTGTACTTATAGATATCTTCAATACCCACGAACCCATGCACTTGCAAATCTACACCATCTTTGTATGCTTGAGCGATCAACTCTCCCCACGTTGGATAACCTAATTTAGCTTTAACAGGTTCCAGTCTTTTTATGAGTTCTTTACAACATCTTTCTATTCCAACTCCGATACTTTGGCAAGTTATACTACCACCAGTGACGGCTGCGTTCGGAGTGAGTGTGGTACTGTTTGCTTTGACTTGAATTTTATCAAGTGGGATTTTCAAGAAGTATGCACATATCTGAGCCGTTCTTGTATTTATTCCCTGACCGATTTCAACTCCGCCATGAGAGATAGCTACTGTACCGTCCACATGGTAAACAGACAAGATAACGTCAAAGTACCTAGGGCCGTCATAATTCCATCGTAAAGGGACACATCTTAAGCCCCGTTTTTTCCATCTATTATAAGCATTGAATGAATCAACGTCGTCTCGTCGCTCTTTGTAATTGCATTCAGACATCAAGTAGTCTATTATTGATTTAACATTAGAAGCGTACTCTTTATCTAGATTTGCTAGTCGCACTTGTATGTGGTCTAAAGTTAATTCGTAAGAGATATGTTCCATCACCATTTCTATCATTGCGATGGCTTCTAGAGTTCCTGCAATGAAACAGTTAAATATCAAATATCAAAATCATACTAAGATCAAGTAACACAGTTCTTTAATCACCTGGTGCTCTAAACCATGTATTCTTTGCAGTATCTGTAATTGAATCATACAATTTGAAATTCAATCTGGTTTTATCGTAGCAGTTATTGAATGTGTCAACAACAAACTCTTCAAATTTTTCGTTTATTGTAAAACCATTGTCTTCAAACATCGTCAAGCTGCCAGATTGGAAGACACCGTACTCATTTACTGCAATCTATAAAATTGAATTATTTGTCACTCCTTTTTTGATCGAAAATAATAAATGTCTCAAAAACTATACCTACCTCGTATTCGGTAGAACAAGGCAACCTCTTTCCAAATGCTCGCATTATCTTTTCCATTGAGTGAATAATTCGGCAAGGCAGGTTCAGTTTCATAGTAACGAGGCTGCAGGCCACGGCTGAAAGGATAATCCGAGATATTTTGATGCCAAAACCACCACCGATACGACGAACGTGGACATCAATACTGAAAAAAGTAACAATTATAAAAAAAAAAAATTACACACAATATTATTTTCTTTCACGTTTAGTTCAAAGCATTGTATTTTATATGAGTTTTCTTACCTATTAGCGTCCATGTTCAAAGCTCTAGCTACCATTGTCTGCAGTGCATCTGGCCATTGTGTAGTAGCATATATTTCTAATCCCTCTTCTATGGGGCGAGTGACTACTACCAACGTCTCCATGGTAGAATGGTATTGCCCGTATATTGTGTTACTTCCTCTTACAGTTCGAACGACTTGATCTCCCTTATCTGTTGCAGTTTTAGTAGTAAACAACTTATTTCTTTTAGGATCTTTTTTAGATTCATTTATATCTATAACCGGTTTGACTACGTTATTGTAAGTGACGTCAACCATTTCCGATGCAACTTCGGCAATGTGACGAGATTCAGCAACTATGATTGCAATAGGCTGGTTGTAGTAATTTATTTCTCCACTGGATAAGACTTCTTCATTGATTTGGTACTGTGCATTATCTGCTGGTGTAAATGAATTCAACCCCGGAATATCTTTTGCCGTGTAAAATGCGATGACTCCTGCGTATTTCTATAAATGAATACCAAACAGTTTTACAATTATTTATTATTTTCTAGTTATTTCTGACCTATTTTCATTCCTAATTTACTTACCAAAGCTCTACTTGGATCTATGGTCACAATAGTTCCTTTTCCAATAGTGCTCAGAACCAGTTCTGCGAAGACCTCACGAGGGAAAGATTGTATGTCTTCTGTATAAGAAGCTTCGCCAGCACATTGAATCTATAAATATATAATTTGCTTGGCTTTTATTCCATAACAAAGGAAATTATAATGTCTTAAAAGTTATTATCCGAAAGGGGTTTCATAAAAATCTTTGTGATTTTTTGAAGTGTAGTAAATACTATGAAACTAATAAAAAATTGCCTTTTGAAATTCGCATTTAGACTGACCAGACTTTCTAGTTTTGGTATTGGTTTGTTCAGCGGCCATAATGCTGGTGAGGATTCAAACGACTGCTGCGCTTCTGACACTGGCCTTGACTCGTGCAGTTTCACGGAACCAGAACCGTATTCTGTTTTAAGAATATTCTTAGGACATAGAGATAATAAACTCTGAAAGTAATCAGAAATCAATTTATAAAATATGATGATGATTATAACCGGAGTATACAGAATAAGTTATGTAAGGTGTGAACTAGTGTTTTTCAATTTATATCCTAATATGTTATGTCTTAACTGAAAGTGGGACTGTAAGTGAGTACTTACAAACATTCGCATTTACAATATCAATCAATCAATAAGTGAGTACTTACAAACATTCACATTTACAATATCAGATATAATACTCTAAGCAGAATAGAAAAATATCCAGGGTGTAATTATTTTTTCTTACCTTATAAAACAGTCCTATAGCCAGTTTTTTCCGATACTCTGCTGAGGGTTCACCTGGAATTTCCTCCACAACGAGCTCTTGCTCCAGCATTCTGATGGTCGATTGCAATGTCTCATTCCTAAACAACGGTTTTCCCAGAATACCTCTTTCAGTAGTCATAGCTCTTGAAAACTTTGGTGCAAGACCACCAAATACAAGTCTACAGTCTTTGAGTAGGTTTCCAGGACCAGGAAAGAAATGAAAGTAAGCTCCAAAATTGACAATTGCGTGAGCGTTTTGTGATCTTGGCATGACCTGAAGTAATTTTAAACCTGATTACTAGAATACATAACTTACTTTGTGATAGGAGAGTCTTTCTCAAAAATATTATGTTTTTTGTCGTTGCTCGTGCCAACGAGTATGATGATGCGCCAGTTACTATCTCACAATTCTTCAGATAATATTTAACAAAATAAATATATTTACTCTACCTTATAGGTCTTTACTATACATTTCTCGCTGATCGGTGGCAACTTCACGTTTATTATGACTGAACCTTTCATGTTTGTATTCAAAAACTTTTCTATTGGAACCATTTGCCGACGTGCTTTGTTCTCTGAAAACAATGATCATAGTACATCAAATATAACACATTTTTATTACTTACTTTATAATTAAATAACCTTACCTATGGTCAGTATTGCGCCAACTGTACTGAACATGAGAAATAGATCTGACTGAAATTCATTGTGTTGATGTTTAAGCATCAAATTTCCTGCTATGGTACCCAGCTGAAACATTAAATTTATCAAAAAATGCTATTAAATTCAAAATTTATTGAATAATACATTTACCAAAACGAGTTTAAGTAGCTTGTACTTTACGTTTCTGTAGTGCTCTATATTAAGTATTATTTATATGTGCAGACTTTTTATTATTAGCCATTGGTTTTTTAATATGACTCTTGATAACTATGCCATAACGTGCGTTAGTCTGCATGAAAATAAATAAAACACAAACACTTACATTTCTTACAGCTTCATGGGCAACCAACTGTAAATGGTTGTAAAACTCATCTAAATACACAAAACATGCATTATTAGAGCCATTCTTAAATATTTCTAGCACTTCTGTCAAAGTGTTTCCTGCTCCTATCACCAAGTTTTGATCGTAAATGAATCCTTTCAGTTCATTTATTCCACTGATGTCAATCAACGTTTCAGGATATTCAGTAATTGGATATGCTCCTGTGAAATTTAAAATTTACTCTTTTATTTTCCAATTCTTTTTTCAAAAATCACCTAGTCTATACAATAAGATACCTTTGGCAGTATTTCCTGCTACCAGCATGTACGACTCAGCTTCTTCGGTTTTCAAAATAGCAAACACATCAGAAACTTTATTGACTTGAAACCATTTCTTGCCATCTTTAAGTTCCACTACTGCCAAACTCTCCTCTACTTCATTCTTTGATACGAAACACCACTCCTCATTATCATCTTTACAGCTTCTGTCGCAGACTGTTCCAGTTTTCTTGCAAATGTCAAGGTCTTCGATGTCAACAGAGTTAGTTTTTGGAGCGTCGATAGCGAAACTCTTGAAGGCTTCCAGAATTGGTCTGTATCCGGTACAACGACAGATGTTACTTGCAAAAGACTTCTCTATTTCTTCCATCAGAAGGTCCTGTTTTTTTTGTAGGGTGCTGCAATGTTATATGATCCTCGTTACAAAATAATATATCTAGTGTATACAATACTGATACACGTAACTTTCCAAACATGCTACCTCTTTCCATCCTAGTTTTTAAACTGTTTGTAATTTCTTCACAAAATTTCTTACCAGTACATCGACATGACCCAACCAGGCGAGCAATGGCCGCATTGGGATCCATTATGGCTTGCTAGAGCTTTCTGAAGGATGTGGTATCCTTTCTTCCTGTTCCCTAACCCCTCGATGGTTGTGATTTCCCATCCACTACACGATGTGATCGAGACCATGCACTGAAAACGAGGCAAGAAGTATGAATGTATGTAAGCATTTGCCTAACATAATAACATAAACTGGTAGACAGTCGACACTTCTCATACCACTACTTGCATAGCACGAAACGCGACGCAAAACTAATTTCGTTTTATAAACCCAATTTCTTATTAGTTTTATAGTATTCACTACACATGAAAATCACTCAAATTTTCATAGCCTCAAAAGTTGTTAACCGAGTGGAATTAGATTCCATAACCTCCTCCTTGATACGAAGCTGCGCTAACCACCTGCGCCATCAGACTTATTGCATTCGACGAATAACTGAGGGAAATGTTACTGCGGTACTTATGTGACCGAGGCTCCATCTACAGGTCTCATATTACTATCAAGAGCCTGAAGTCTTTGTGATTTCCTTAACTAATAAATAAATAAATAAATAATGGTGGACTTTCCATACAGCACTATCTAGCCCCAAACTAAGCTTATGCTTGTAATATGGGAACCAGATAGCTGATATACTACTTATAATACTTTTTTTTTTACATACTTATAATATTATATAACACCCAGACAGAGAACAAACATTTATGTTCATCACACAAATGTTTGTTCACGGTGGGAATCGAACCCACGACCTACGGCGCAGAAGGCAGAGCTACTACCAACTGAGCTACGTAGGCTGTCGAAAACTAAAAAAAAATAAGTTCAGTAATTTTAAATCCTTGACATTTTGTAAGAGTATTACTAGTTATTGTATACTCTTTGGAGTATTATGCATTCATCATCAACCTACGGTAAGTCCACTGTCAAAGTCGAAATATTATTTATTCAATAAAATCACAAGGATCACCTTGAAACGTCTCAAAACAAGGTGACTCAAGGTGCCAGCACGTGACCAAAGGCTGGAAGAACAGGCAACAAACTCGGCTTGGATCTACCGCTCTTTTGTATGATCCTCGTTACAATGCAATTAACACCTACACTAGAAGCTATATAAGATAATACGTAATCTAACAGAAAAAGACTGCTGGACGTAGGTCTCTCCCATCGAGACACGGTCTTCGTCTTCTCGTCCAGTATTTGCCAGTTTCATTTCGCAGATCGTTACCCCTCCTTTCCGGTGTTGCCTTCGTCTTAAGGTAAAGAAAAGAGCTAATGTGACTCTCGCTCGCACGTTTTGACTTGTTGAAGGATATAAAATCACTGAACTAATTATCGAAAAATCGCAAACAACCATTTTGTGTGCAATCACATTGCGCACAGTTTAGTAAAAAATTCATTTTGATCGATATATGTTTTCCTACCTAAAAGTTTACTTTTCTGGTTTTCGTACATAAGCAAACTTTTGAGTAAGAAAACATGCAACGATCAAAATGAATTTTTTACCAAATTGTGTGCAATGTGATTGCACACAAAATGGTTGTTTGCGGTTTTTCAAAATTGGCTTTAGTGATTTTATATCTTTCAAAATGTGGAATCGTGCGAGCGAGAGGTACATAAGGTGTTGTCAACGCCTTGAAATTATTGATGTACCAATGTGTCCTCACCGAGTTGACAGCCTGAGGAGTAGCCCCGGGGCTCTTGGCGACGGCGACGAGGCAGGCGCCGCAGCCAGCCTGTCGGCACATGTACTTGGTGCCGCGCTGTTCCAGCCACTCGCGGAGATAGTCCACCAGCGTGACATCTGAACTCACCTCTGGACCAACTGGTTTACAAATAAAACAATAGTAGACATAAACCATTCTAAAAATGCACGCCCCTCTACCTGCCTTCACCCACACAAGCAAATTAGGTGTATAGACGCAATACATGACACCTGATAATTTTATTCGTCATTCATTTTTCCCGCCGAACGTGAAAGTGACACTTTCATGTCTGGCGGGAAACTGAATAACGAATGAAATTGCTTGGTGGCATGTATTGCATCTATACACCTCATTTGCTTGTGTGGGTGAAGGCAGGTAGAAAAGTTTGTGAATTAAACATAAAACATTAAACCTATTTACTGCTACCTCTATGGTGCCGAATATATCATACAATTTTTTTAATTTGTTAAAAACTCAGACTCGAAACCTTCTTGGTGTTCTTTTTTCAATTTGCTTTGTACGCGGTTCTTTACGCGACTGTAGCAACGTTACTTTCAAATTTTCTTAATTATACCTTAGTATTATTTTGTTATAATTTAAAGATTATTCTGTAATACTTACCTGTCATAATGTAGAGTACCTATGTAGCAACATAGTTGCACACAAGTACAATAAAAAAATTACAGTGTATGTAATATTTGACATATTATGATGTTTGTTTGTTTTCAAAATTTTTAATTACATGAGATCTATTTTTTTTTTATGAAATATGAGTAGATAATGTATACTTAAATATTAGAATAAATACTTATGTTCAGTTTTTATGTGCCTGCAAATCAATGATGTCATATTTTATTGTATTGTGTCACGATCACGAGTAGAGAATTATGTTATTGTAACTGCCTGGTGTAGGTACTTAGACATTGATTAGCGATAATGTTTCAGCGTGTCAGCAGTATACTCACCGTTCGATATGACTTGTTCAGTTTAAACACAATGTTATTTTTAGGGTTCAATCTTTTAAATTGTATACTTTTTGATCAAAATTTTTTAATGTAATTTTTTCATAAAGGGGGAGGTAACTGTAGCAACATAGTTGCACACAAGTACTTAGCTTCGAGTTTCGCTGCTCTAGCAAACCGTGGCTGTGCACTTCAGTGTAACCCCGCAGGCACAGGGAGACACAGCGTCAAGTTAGTTACAGTTTTAACTAGGGGCTCTGGGAGCTGTAGACCTCGCGACCATACTAAAAGTGAGCTATTTGAGGAATGTAATGTGCAAGTGCATTTTCCGTTTTGAGATTTTTTTGATCTTTTTGATTTTTTTTGCATCATCTTGTGTAGAATGAGGTCCTTTGTGTTTCTCTCAAATTTGATTGAAAACCATCGATTGTTTGATGAGCTATCCTGTTCATCATGCTGAAGATCCTTATCAGATCTTCGCCAAACTTTTATGAGACCAACTTATAGTTACTACCTTTCAAATAAAAAAAGAATAATCGAAATCGGATCTCATTTGGTGGAGATATCCAGTATATCAAATAGCCCCCTTTTTGCCCCCCCCCCTTTTTGGGGGAAGTACCCCTCCAACCAAAAATCCTCGACGACAAAAAAATTCTAATAAGTCATATAACCTGTGTACCAAGTTTCGGCCAGATCGGTGGAAAAATGCGACCTGTAGAGGAGAACAGACAGACAGACATCCGGACAAACGCATTTTTGGCCAATGTGGAAACTGAGACGCTTCGCTCGCTTCGCTCGCTCGGTCAATTAATATGAATATAATATTTGTGTAACTTAAACGTACAACTCGCAAGATAAATAAAACTACCAGTATATGCTATTACCATACGAAAGTGTTTAATTGACTCCGACCACACCTAATGGTAGGATTAGTATACCGGTAAACCTAAACTGAAATAAAAGTACCTATCTTGTGATTGTAAACGTTTTTTTCTGCATTTAGTCATTTCCTCGCTGAGGTGGAATGAAAAGTTACGTGTTGCACTCGAGTGCAAAGATTTTTCACCTCGTGCTCTTTTGATTCCCTCGCTAACGCTCAGGATTCTAATTTTGAATCACTCGCTGCGCTCGTGATTAAATTTTAGAATCCTTCGCTTGCTCGGTCATCAAAATTGAACACGCGGTTAAAAAGCAACTTTGCACTCTTGTATAACAAATAACTATTTATTTAGACAAATGTTGCAAATGAATTTAAAATAGGTATGTACATAAAAAATTATGCACGAATGGTTCATTGCAAATAAACAGCATTTGTTCAATTGTAGCTATTTATTGTCGTGTATGTTATTGTGACAATGTAGAGATGTTTGTGTGTGCAGCAGCATTGTGACGAGAAGGTCACCTTTCTAGTAGATTAACTAGTGGGTCTACTGCATGTGTGAGTAATTACAGGCACACATCTGTATGCCTCAAGTTGAAGGGTGCAGGGCAGTGCATCGTAGGACACGTTCCTATCGCGCATGACTTACGAGGCAATGCTTTGTTGATGGTTACCACATAACGACGACCTCAGTGGCGCAGCGGGCGAGAGTCCGCCTGCGACGCAAGAGGTTGCGGGTTCGATTCCCGCCTCGAAACAAATTTGTGTATGATCTGCAATAATTTGTTCCGTTGGTCTGGGTGTTTATGTATAATAAAAAAATATGTATCTATGTAAGTATATAATGTATTAAATATATCAGTCGTCTAGTACCCAGTACCCATAACACAAGCTTTGAGTAGCTTAATTTAGATGATGCTGTGTGGATTGTCCAGCATTATTTATTTATTTATTTATAACATCAGGTGGGCCATCTGCTTGTTCCATCCAGTTAGTTGTATAAAAATATGTATTCCCATCCCAATAGAATATTTTGTAAGCTACGTCTAGGATTTTCTTTTTAAATCTTTCTACTTGGATTATGAGAAGTTTGGAAATGTTATATTAGACCTTATTGTTAAAAATGGTGGATTGCATAATAAGCCTTTTAAGTTTAGTTTAGGGATGCCAATATTTAGAAGAATCAATCTATAGGAATATAATTTAGAAGAATATTTCGTAGTAGAAGCGCGTCAAAGTTTGAATTAATAATAAACTAGCAGTGAGTGTTTGGGATTACAAATATCAATTATATTACAAATATCAATTATATTACAAATATGAATTATATTACAAATATCAATTATATTACAAATATCAATTATATTACAAATATGAATTATATTACAAATATCAATTATATTACAAATATCAATTATATTACAAATATCAATTATATTACAAATATCAATTATATTACAAATATCAATTATATTACAAATATCAATTATATTACAAAGGTGGTGTATCATTAAAATTATAGTTGTATTTGTTTACTATTTAAATACATTAATCTATGATACAAATTAATTCAAATTTTGCGGTTGTTTTATTTTTGATTTGAAGAAATTATTCAAATAGTAGTAGTAGTTTTTAACTAGTAAAAACTCAATTTATCATCATCATCATCATCATTTCAGTCTTATTGCACCCACAGCTGAGTATAGGTTTCTCTCTTTCCGGACCTAAGCGAGTCTCATGTAGAGTCTCATCCATCTATTTCCAGCACTTGTCACAATGTCGTTTGACCAACGGGTGGGTGGTCTGCCTTTAGGTCTTCGAGCATCTTATTAGCTGTTTTTCAAGGCACCGTATTTAACAACTAAAAAGCTATGCACCACTATTTTGTCACTACCAGAAAAAAAATTGGGACTGTTTCATCAGAGGCTGATGAAATCAATGTAGCACCAGAACTTTTAAATGTCTATCTACCACCAAGTTGTCGAAGTTCACTTTTAGCCCAAAAATGCAACTTCAAATATTACAAAAACCTTTCCCAAAGTACCTACTTCACAAGTAAACCTCGCACGCATTGCGTAAGAGGTTGACCTGACAAGTATTTTCTAGTACTGTGCCCATAAAATACCTAGTACCTACCTACCTAATTATTTTGACTTATAAAATGTAGATTCAATTTGGTTACTGCCTAGTGTACATCAAATAGATTAAAATAGACAATAAGAAAAACTGTGAATCTTAGTATTAATAAATAAATAAATAAGTGCTTCAAACGAGCCCCTTTAAGGCGCAGATAAAATCCTTTCTCACATTGTTTCGAACTAACTAGTAACACGACAGAAGAAGCTAACACTGTTCTACTCTATTGTCCGCTGCGTCGTCACTTACCATCAATTTCAGATTACCAAATAACAAATAATAAATAATAAAAACAACAAAAAAAGTAAAAAATTAATATTAATATCATACCACAGTAGTCTACTCCGTTTATTTTGAACGTAATTTGATCCATATGGAATGCTTATAGTACAGTTTGTCACAGCACAAGTAACAGACTGACTTCTAAGCACGCTTACAAACAAGTCAACAATAACACAGCGTAGGCGTGTTAAGCAATCGGCTTCAGTACTCCAAGTCTGAGTTGAGTTTTCATTTTGCGTATCGTATGGTTTTTTTTTTTTTTTTTTTTTTTTTTTTTTTTTATACAACTAGCTGATGGAACAAGCAGATGGCCCACCTGATGTTAAGTGGTAACCATCACCTATAAACAAAACATTGCCCCGTAGGTCACGCACAATAGGAACGTGCCCTACGATGCACTGCCCTGCGTCCATCAACTTGAGGCGTACAGATGTTAAGCCTCATGTGCCTGTAATTACACCGGCGACCACACTCTTCAAACCGAAACACAGCGTTGCTGCTTGGCGGCAGAAAAAGGCGTGGTGGTAGTACTTCCCCGGACGAGCCCTTCACAAAGAGCTCTACTACTCTTAAAATAATGGTGACTCCATATGGTGACTTTTTTACAGAAAAACTCATTGGTGCACGACCAGTGTTGAACCTGTGACCTCAGGATTTGAAACCGGGCCCATACCACTAGACCACCAGTGCTGTTAGTTACTATTCACCGTCTCCAATTTCTTTAATCTTGTTGTTGTTAATTTTGTGCTAGTTACTTATGATAAGAAAATAAATTTTAATTACTTCTAAATCATCATACCTGCTAAGTCTACCTACCTAAGTTTAAGCGCATAAACAAAAGAAAACTAAAAGAAAAAATGCAGCTTCCCGACTTTGATCCCCAGGCACGGTAGATATCCCTACCAATCTTCTAATAGCCACTATGTGTAACAAGATTCTTTCGGCCTTATTATATAAATGTGAGATAGACAAGGCTTAAGGCTCCGGTGACAGCGGCTCGCAATTTCGAGGTGCGATTGGCTATTATTTCATTTTATTTCATTTCGGGGAGGTTGTTTGAAAGAATAACTCTAAAGAAACACGCATAAATACTGTTCGAACACAAATAATACAATAATATAAGGGAAACATGCCCGAATCAGAAATAATTTTGGTATTAGTACGTTTGGTCTTACGTTTACCTAACACCAAAATGATTTCTGACTGGTAAATTGGTTGGAACATATAAATTTAAGAGTAAACGTAGATAAAACTTTATACATTCAATTTAGAAATTATAAAATGAAACCCTTAAATATTAACATAAAAAACAAAGGCATTATTAGTTAAGGACTCAAATGAGAATAAGTTCTTAGGTGTTACGATTGACACACATCTAAACTGGAAAGCTCATATTAGCAAAGTAAACATTAAATTATCTCAATACACTTACGCCTTATCAATTCTTGCAAGAATATGTTCAAAAAAAATAGCAATAAATGCATATTATGGTTATGTTTTTCCTCAGTTAAGCTATGGGGTAATTTTTTGGGGAAACTCGGTAAATGTTCATTCCACATTTTTACTCCAAAAAAGATGCCTGAGAGCTATTTTTAACCTGAACAGCACAGATAGCTTACGCAATGTTTTTAAATCTGAAAACATATTGACACTAACTGGAATCTACATTTATGAAATATGTAATTTTGTTAAACATAATCAGGAGTATTTTTTCCAAAATTCATCAAATCGAAATTTGCGTGATAGATATAAACATAACATAAGTATCCCTCAAGTTAATAACTGTATATTCCAAAAAAGCTCTTACTACTCTGCAATTAAAATATATAACAACCTGCCCTTACAATTTAAATTATGTAAAGTAAATGCTTTTAATAATCTTTTAAAAAAATGGCTTATTTCACAAGTATTTTATAGCTTAGAAGAATATTTAGACAAATAAGTACCTACCAAAGTAAACTAAAGTTCCTTTAAAATTAGGTTGGATTTAAGATAAGATTTATAATGTTATAATTAAGTGAAATTTTAATAACTGTTATAATTTCATATTCATAGATTTTAAGCAAAAATGTTTGAAACATTTAATTGTACGTCCGAATAGGGCAGACTGTTTGTACTCTATTATATTTTCAACACCTTATACATTCAACAGTTTACAATAAAGATTATTCTGATTCTGATTCTGATTCAGAATAAAAATAAAATGCAATGAATCGTCCATTCACTCTAGTACAGCGCCACCAACTTATCTGAACCGGTATGAAACTAGCCCTAAGGGGAATCCTCTATTCGCTATTGGCCATTTATGCACAAACGGCTAACTTCAGACCGGTTCAGAAATACGGTGCAAACTATTTTTTTACGCTCCTCTTGCCGCAAGCTAGTCATGATCATGTACATACTACCTCGTCTTTCGTTGGACATATTTTTTCTTGAGTATAGGTATGTACTTATGATAAGTTAAAGCACAAAATCTCGATGCTACATTTTCTTTACTTTAGATGATATATTATAAAAAAAAGTATGTAGAAGTAAATATCAAGACGACAGCCAGCTTGTTTCACTTGTTTATTTGTTTGTGTCGTTGCAGTTTGCGTAATTTATTTGATTCAAAGCTTCGATAATCACAGCGAAGCGAAGTTATCTGCTGTCAGATTCTTTTTGAGTAATTCTAGCCACGAGCAAGCGAGAGGACCTTGGTTGCCGGGGTTCTCGTAAAGATTTCTCTGTCTGTCGTGTGTTGCATTTTCTAAGAAATTTGCTTGCGATAAATAAGGCGGCGTAGGTACAGTGAAAGGTGTAGGACAATAGAAACTAGAAAAGAATAATCTTTTTTTCTTCTGTCTTTAGGGCTTAGGCTTTATGTATATGTCACGTTTGGCACCTGTCGTAGGATCAATTATTATTTTATTTATGCCTGGATATAAGCAAAGCACTGTCTGTCCGTCATTCTATAGACTTCTTTCTTAAAACTACAACGAAAAACGAGGTAGTATGCGCATATGACTTTAGCCTGCAGCAAGAGAGTACAGTTATACCAACTTATCTAAGCCGGTCTGAAGTTAGCTGTTAAGAGAATTCTCGATTCACTATTGGCCATTTATGCACAAGCGGCTCACTTCAGACCGGCTCAGATAAGTTGGTGATTCCAAAATGAATGAACGATTGATTGCCATAATTTGTTATAGTCTGTGGATATTTGTTGAATGATGAATCATGGACTATCTCAGGTACTATGTAGTCTTCGATTAAAGTGTCTTTTGTAATACGAAAATGATAAACCTTAGATGATCCTAAATTTATGAGATAAACAAGTTTTAAGTTGTTTATAATAAGAAAACGTGGCTTGAGCTAGGTTTAAACCCAGGTTTGATTTGTTTGTAATAAGGCTGTTTAGGTTTGTCTAAGGAGCCACATAATGTCTGTCCACATAAATTACATTTAGCACATTCCCATACCTCTTTTTTATAACTACAATAGCCTATCTTTGTACCTCTACTTGTTTTTGTACCTCAGAAATTGTTCCAATTTATTGATTTGTTATATCTATTTAGCTCAAAAGTATTTAAACTCATTAATTTATTTATTTATTCAGATACATACATGGATAGATACACGCCAAACACAATTAACCCTCGGCACTCTGGTAATAAAAAGGCAAAAGGACATTAATTTTCAGTCATGATATTTTATGAAAATGTACGATTCACTTACTGCATTTCCGCCATTATTGCTGTAAGTGGTCTGACTATTTGCTTACATAATTATATAGATTCAGGTGGAAGGCTCTGGGTCACGTAGTCCCCTAGATATTTAATTGTAGGTTCCGTCGATTGTCGCCTCTTCTTTTAGGCAACGATTCACCAAGTTTACGTTCTAAAGTGATCCTTGTGGTTCAACTGAATAAGTGCCTTTAAACTTAGTTTCAGAAATGAAAAACGAACTGAATGTTAGTTTCAATACCTTGATCTTCAGGCACTGTAGATGTCCCCTCAAATGTCTTAGTGCCAAGTACTAACATATTATTTGAGGATCTAAGTCTACGGAGTCTGTGGTACGTCAGAAAGAACCTAACATTTTGGCACATAAGTAAGGGAAGATGGGGGAATGCCGATCACCTGAGAGAAAAATGCTCTATTTGTTTTTTCATTTGTCTTATGTTAGTTTTGAGGTTTAGTCTCTAAACCTCAAAACTAACATGTCATGTTGCCTGCTCAAGCATTACAACTCCTGCGCTGCAGCGTGTTCGCTGTGTTTTAAGGCACCTTATTTAATAAGTTATTAGAGTGAGCGGTAGTACCCGACATGTTCGCCATTACCCCTGCTTCCCCTACCCGCGTTTTATAGTAGGTACCTATTCAGTATTCTAACCGTGACATTGGTTGGGAAATAGGAACTGGTTTAATCATCATGTTTTCCTTCACCGTTTGACAGCACTGGCAATGCGGATATACATTTAAAAAAGAGAAAAATCCATTGTTGCTTCTCCGGATTCGAACCCTCAGCCGATCAGCAGGCGGGGGAGGATTGATTTTCACACTCAAATATAGAGATTTGCTAAGGTTTTGTAAAATCTATACTTTCTACAAATACATATTGTTTAAGTATTTGTAGAAGGCACAAATTTTGCAAAACATCTCTAATACACACGTTAGGCATAGATTTTGCGAATTAATCTGCAATGTAGGTTTAAAATGTTTCAGTTTTATGGTTTTACTGATCACTAAAATATACGCAAACAAGACGTTGATAAATACCAAATAAGTATACAGGTGTAAGAAACAAAAGAGAACACCAAAAATTTAATTGTTTTTCGATGCGACTACCGCTTCTGCTCCTGAAAGCATAGTCGACCCCTGTGCTGCACGTACAGTCAGCGCCACAAATGTAACTAGACTGGCCTCATGGTTCAGTTGGTAGCAGCTCTTCCTTCTGCACTTCAAAAGCAAAATAATAAATATTGAATTTACTAACTAACGCATTATGCAGTTCATCATACTGATGAGTTGGTAACACAACAAGTTGCATTGTAATATTATTGAAAGAATAAAACCAGAGAAAAACTGACTGACTGACATCGTACAGTGATGCTGTTATAATCGCAAAAAAGGGTTTTTGTAAGAACAAAGGAAAGAGCACACTTAAGTACCTTGACTTGGGCTGATGCAGGAGAAGACAGATGATGGAGAACCATCGCTCAGACAGGCAATGTGTCAACGGTAAACGGGCAATGTGTCGTCGACCCCTCCAGAAGGGTTTTGTTAATGTGGGTGCGAAGTGTCCGGGTTTGATCGCCTCTGCGTTAGCGGTGATCGAGTTGTCTGGGTCACCTTTATTCCTTAGTTAGTCATCTTTTTGACTCAAAATCAAGGGCCCTAGATAAGGAGAAATTTAAAAAGATGACTGCCAGCCTTCAGTGTGGAGAGGCACCCTAAGAAGGGTCACCTAAAACGAGTCTAGGTTTAGGGGAGGTACGTTTAGAGGGTGGTTCTACTGAATAATCCAGTAGTGGGGATACTAGCGGGTTCAGGTGGTGGGGGGTCGAGTCACAGTAACGCCGGCCGCCGGGAGGCTGTCTCCACGGTTTCAGCTAACGATACGAGAATGAGATATCGGTGAATATCGGCACCTCCTACGCATGTACGGCACGGCACTGGTAGCGAAATGAACTGCTAAGAGGAGAGCCAAGGCCATGTTGTTGGAGTTAATCATTATAGAACAGGCAAGCTTTGTAGAACGTGTATTCCTTGGCCTGAGTGTACCTACGTTCAAGAAGTCCACCAAGTCACAGCTGTTATTGAGCGAGCGGTCTCCAACGACCGCGGCCATTCGGCGAGCTGTACTCCTAGCATGCAGTAATGGATCGTGTCACGTTTCAAGTCAATGGGGTCGAGTGTTCGGGTCTGTATTCTTCTTATTCTTCTTCTTGTCCTGTCACTAGTTTCTTTCGAAAAAGTGTGGTGAAAAGATTTTTAATGTTCGTCAAAGAGGCTCCTTTCGAGCACATTGACATGTTTTAGAACATTTTGGGCTCTACGACGTGCTAGACTTTTTTAACCCTATATAGACACCTAACCTTCGCATATACACTTTTAAACCTAACCATACGTCGATTCGACGAGCAATTTTAAGCCCTTATAAGTATTTAATTATAAATGTTCCCGTTATTTTTATTACTTAAATACATAAACCAAGTATTATTTTAGTAAACAAACCAATAAAGTAATGGTTTGCTATATAAATAACTAGCAGGTACCCGCGACTTCGTCTGCGTACTTTTAATCTCTTCATCTCTTTTTTTCGCAATAAAAGGTAGCCTATGTTCTTTCTCAGGGTCTAAAGATTGTCTGTGCCAAATTTCATCAAAATCGGTTGAGAGGGTTAAGCGGGAAAGCGTAACAGACAGACAGACAGACAGACAGAGTTACATTCGCATTTATGATATTAGTTGGGATATTAGTTGGGATTACTTTATGCCTTGTTCCTTCTAGCCTAATTCCTTCTAGCTAACTCATTGTGAGCGACGGGTTTTGAACCAATGACCTTAGTATCAGAAGGTGGGCGGTGCTACCACTACGTCTAGTCGTAGTAAAGTAAAGTAAAAGTAAAGTTTATTTTTGAAACAGACAGAACAGTGTACATAGGTAGTTACATAACTTACATAGTAGTTGTTTATGAATACAAAAGCATTATCCTACAGTATCCTACCTTGATTAGTTCTGTTGCCCACACTAGGTCTCTTTCGAGCCTGTATAGCGGGCGGGCGGGTAGTGGTAGACCGTTAGCACTGGTCGTCACCAGTGCTCATTTTTATACACCATACTAGTTGGGCCCCACGGTTTCACCAGCTCAGATTTAAGTCCCGGTATTCCCACGGAATAAAAAAAAGCTTTTGTGCAATTCCAGACTATAATCTATCTCTCTGCCAAGTTTCATCCAGATTTGTTTAGCCGTTCTGGAGTTATTGAGTACCAAAAATCCATCCATCCATCCATCCATCCATCCATCCATCTATACGTCCATCCATACTTACAAACTTTCGCATTTATAATATTAGTAGGAATAGTAGGAATGAATTGTTATTATGTGTACAGTGGGAGGCGAGGTCAGCTCTGACATGACCCTGGTGCAGTACATCCGCAAGGAGCTGAACCTGCGCGGCACCAAGTCCATGTGCCTGGAGGGAGGCTGCGGCGCCTGCGTCGTCAATGTCAGGAAGGAACCTGATGGAATTCTCCAGGCCATCAACTCTGTAAGTTAACTACCTACCTTACGCAGATGGCCAACCTGTTGATAAGTGGTAATGCATCGTAAGGCGCGTTCCTTTCGTGCGTGACTTACGATGCAATGCTTTGTTATAGGTGGTTACCACTTAACATCAGGGCCATCTGCTTGTTCCATCAGCCAGTTGTATAAAAATAAAAAACATTAGGCCTCATGTGCTTCGACCAATGATTACTACTAATCATTGGTCGAAGCTCATGTGCCTGTAATTTCACCGGTAACCACTTCTTCAAACTGAAACACAGCAGCGATGCTTGCTGGCAGAAATATACATGGTTGTAGTAATTCCCCGGAAGAGCCCTTCACTAAAAGCTCTTAAGTTATCCGTATTCATCATCAGTAAAAGCTTCCGCAACGGAAGAACCTTCTAGTTTCACCGTGATGGACCCTGTTTTATGTCACATTGTGAGGTACCTACACCTGAGCGGCCTAAGAAAAATTGGTTTTTTAATGCATGAAAGTTGCGACTATTAAATTTACTTCAGTGCTTGGTGTCCATACCTTCATGCCACGGTTGGGAAATCTTCACCATCGAGTCTCTCGGAAATAGAAAAGATGGCTATCACACCATACAAAAAACTTTGGCGGAAAACAATGGAACGCAGTGTGGGTACTGCTCCCCTGGTATGGTTATGGCCATGTACGGGTAAGTAAAATCTAACCAGACGAAATTGTCGGAATATGTTCTATGATCTAAGCAGCTGACTTCATTCAGTGTTCGATATGGGCAGCGCCATCTAAACAACCGCTAAACAGCCGATCACAAAATTTAACATAAAAATTGTGTGAATGGATAGAAGATCACTCAAAAATAATGTGTTTTGTTTTAATGGGCTGAAACACTGATCTGTATTAAAAAAGTGGCTGAAAGCATAAGAAAATCAACGATCACCGATATTGCGATTTTATTTTTATTCCCAGCTAAGTCTAACAGGGTGTTCCGAAACATGGACGACTGGCTTTGTTTTTATTTTCCGTAGCAAGCTCGTTAATGCCTAAATATAGTCTCCTGTGTATTTATTTTCAGTTTACTGCAAAATAACAGCGAGCCCACAATGTTAAACATTGAGCAATCGTTCGGTAGCAACATCTGCCGATGTACCGGCTACAGACCCATTGTTGAAGCCTTCAAGAAGTTTGGCTGCGACGCTCCTGACTCGGTCAGAATTACAGACATTGAAGACCTGAAGATCTGTAAGAAAACTGGTGCTGCTTGCGATAAAAAGAAATGTGATGAAGACCTTGATACTTGGTGCATACTTTCCAATGAAGAAGTGGACAGCACGTCTGATATATCAATCAATCTAAAAGACAACAAGTACTGGTACAAAGTTCATACGTTGCAATCCATTTTCGAAACTATGGAGAAGCATGATGGCGAAACTTACATGCTGATTATTGGAAATACTGCTAAAGGTAAATTTATTATGACAAGCCTGAACTGTTGCCATCTCTTACCAATATGTTTTTGCACTAACATGTAAGCAAACAAGCTTACGGCCCACCAGATGGGAAGCTGTTACTGTAGCCAATGGACGTTTGTAACAACAGAGGTGTCACATTCGCGTTGCTGACCCTTCAATATTTTAGTTGTTGAGACTGCACCACAGTTTTTAACTATTGCAGTCTCATCGTTATTTTGTAACTTGTGCACTTGTTCTGTTCTGAATAAACATTATTATTATTATTATTTAACACACCTTTTGTATAGTAATGTTGTTTAATTGTAAATTTATATATTTTTAACAGTACATTAACTTTAAGTTTAACTTTTTTGTTCAAGAGATCATTATGGTATACCTAAATGTTCTCTGTTAAAAATATATGAGGATCACATGGATGTTTTGGAAGATAATAATATGTCTGCTTAGACACTAATATTTTACATTAAGCTATAAAATACTAGTGTTATGTTACCTGTTGCAGGTGTCACTCCGATCGAGAGTTATCCTTCTGTTATGATGGACATAAATTGTGTACCTGAACTGAAAAACTACACTCTAGATCAGAATTTAATCATAGGCGCAGGAAACTCCATCGCCGATTGTTTGACTATTTTCAATACTGTTGCTACAACAGACGATTTTAAATACTTGGAAAAATTTGTGGAACACATCGATGTAGTAGCAAGTCTTCCTATCAAAAATGTAAGTAGAATGTTATGATGAATCAACTTGGGTTTTACGAACAACTTTGAGACATCTCAATCCACCGAATTTTCGTGATCTTCACAATGTGTGGTCCAATGGATAGGGAGATGTATCTTTTTTTCCGGCTTTTTTTTAAAGTTACCGTCCTTTGGTTAAAATCTTACCAGGTAAGTTTCTTTATTTCAGCTTGCATCTTTGGGCGGAAATTTAATGATGAAAAATAAAAGTAACGCATTTGCATCGGACCTATATCTATTATTTGAAACTGTTGGGGCATACGTGACCATTCGTAAGTAATAACTAAAAGTCAAGTTTGATTTCTGAATTGAAAAAGAAAGCACCTCCTCTAATATAATATATCTACCTAAATAAATATAAATGAAATTGTAATATTTTGGTTGACTTGCTGGTTTTGGTACAGGTGTGTCTACATGAGGCGTAACATCTGTATGCCTCAAGGTAATGAACACATTACAGTGCATCGTGGTTACCAAACAATATAACAATTGCACATAAGTGAAAATGGGTTAAGTTATGCTTGTTCTGACGACCTCAGTGGCGCAGCGGGCGAGAGTCCGCCTGCGACGCAAGAGGTTGCGGGTTCGATTCCCGCCTCGGAACAAATTTGTGTACGATCTGCAGAAATTTGTTCCGTTGGTCTGGGTGTTTATGTATAATAAAAAATATCGATCTATGTAAGTATATAAGGTATTAAATATATCAGTCATCTAGTACCCATAACACAAGCTTTGAGTAGCTTACTTTGGGGCTAGATGATGCTGTGTGGATTGTCCAGCATTATTTATTTATTTATTTATTTATTATTCTTCTTCATATTTAAGAGCAATGCTCTTGTCGGCGTAATTGATGCATCAATTGTTGTGCATTACTTTTTGTTGGGAGGTGTTGTGCAGTAGTTTCCCCTTGCTTTCTGCACCGCAGTTTAGAGGCCGGCGTGCCGCCCTTTAATGTCCAGTCAGGAGCCCTTCCAGAAAACTATTCTTCGGCCTTCTGCCAGTACTGATACAGCTGCTGCCCAGTATCAGGGGAATGCCTATTTACTGGCGGCATTTGATCGGTATGTCACAGGATCGTCATAGGAAAATGCAGCATTTTATAGGCAAGCCTGTCCAAGTTATGCTTAGCTTCCTATAAATAAACGTACTTGTAGGTATTATGTTTATATTAAGTACTAATCTAATAGTAGTTTTTTTTCGTAACGTTGCATTTCTTGAAGCATGTATCTGTAAATTTTTATGATAGCACCATATTAATGGTACCTTTAGTGGGATTTATCTATTAATTTAAGGAACTTGTAAGTGAAAGACTCGAGTCAACGAACCAACTGTTTATTAGCGGCTTACCCGCAACCATAAATAATATAGGCAAGGTAGGATGGATACCACACCTTTAAGGTTGGACTGTGGAAAATGCTCACGGCATTAATGCCACCTTTTGTGAAGTAACATTTTTATTTTTTAGCAATAAATCTGCTTATTTTACTAGCAAGTATAATTATGGAAAGTTACTGATATCCACAACCCTACCTATGATGTGTATCTGTGGGGTGAATGGTTATGGCAGAATTGTTAACATTTCAGAATCATCTACCAAAACTGAGAAGATGTGTTTGCAGGATTTCTTAAAAACAGATATGAACAAAAAAGTTATTGTAAATGTCATACTGCCACCTCTCAGCGATAAACACGAGCTCGTCTCTTTTAAAGTAAGTCTTAAGTACATTTCATAGTATCTCGACAGTTGACCCAGTGGGTTGAAACCCAGCGAGATTTTAACCCACGTCCCTTTTTTTGACACGGGGATGCACTAGCCTCACGAAGAATAAGTAGCAACCCTTTTAATTAAAATAACTATGTACACATTGACATACAGTTATTTGGAGAAAAGTCCACTCAGCTCAAAATATCTGAAACTGTAAGGTATATATAAGGTATATAATAGGTATATAATATTTCATCTATTGATCAAATTATTCTATTGAATAATTGTGCAATTCAGGTGATGCCTCGCGCCCAAAGTACAGCCGCCAATGTCAACGCTGGGTTCCTCTACCAGCTTTGCAACAGTAAAGTACTATCTGCCAGGATCGTATACGGAGGTTTGTCAGCTACCTTCATCAGGGCAGAAGCTACCGAGAAATACCTCAAAGGGAAATACATTTTCACCAACTCCACGCTGCAGGGAGCGCTCGAGACTTTGAAGAGTGAAATGGTTGTGACGTATAGCATTTCAAAGCCATCAGTAAACTATAGAAAAACGCTCGCGCTGTCATTATTTTATAAGGTAAAGGGAAATTTTATTATAGGATAACTTGGGTTAACTTAGGCGTTAACTTAGGCGAGGCGGCGTCGCGGCAGACCGCGCATGAGATGGCGGGACGAGCTGGACGCCTATGAGAGGGACTGGCGGATAAAGGCTCGCGATCGTAGTGACTGGCGGAAATGGGGGGAGGCCTTTGCCCAACAATGGGACACCATGGGTTAATAGTAATAGTAATAGGTTAACTTCCATCTGCGTGTTCACTAGGCAAGAAGCCTAAATTAAAAGATGCCTAAAAAATATATTTTGTTTATTTTTTTTATAAAATGGCTCAGATGGATACAGATCAAGCTTTACAAAGACAAAGAAAAATGACGCTTATTACAAGCACATAAAAGCGAGCAGTGTTAGCATCCATCTTATCATGGTTTTATTTCAGGGCCTGCTCTCAATTTGTCCTAAAGATATCATCAACTCAAAATACACTTCGGGAACGGACAAGATCCACTACTCAAGGCCTCTCTCAACAGCGACGCGGACGTATGAAAGTGATTCTACTATGTATCCGTTATGCGAACCCATACCTAAAGTTGAAGCTTTGGTTAGTGCAATACTGATAATAATTATACTACAAAATTTTATTTCAGGAAACTTCAATCCATAAATTTTTAGTTTGTCGAAACATGGTGTACCTACCATTACTCGCACACCAAGCGATTCATTTAATTTATTTTCAGGTGATATAATCCAATTTGTTAGTACCGCACACAGAAATAAAAACAAATTTTAAAAGACAAGAACGATGCAATATTAATATTAATACATCTGTTAGATTCAGACTTCAAACCGACTTCCAACCGGTTAATGCCCATTACCCGTGCAAAAGACCCGTTAGGGGTCGTCTTTTGATCTTTTGGCGAGTAGTAACAATAAAATGGATGTGGGGATGGTTTTAGAAAGAGAGGTAGGCCAAATAAAAGATAGATGACAGGACAGGACAGTGTGGAAGACGAAATGAGTAAGAAAGGAATGAGCACCGAGATGACGAAAGGTAGAGGAGAGTGAAGAAGAAAACCTTTTGTGCCGACCTCACCGTGGGATAATGCAGGAAGATAATGATTATGAATTAAATAACAAATAGGTTATCACCAAGAACCAATCTCAGAGTGATGCTGGTTGGTCCGATTACCAAAACTTAATGTTCTTGGCTTTTTAAGATTCAATGTGCTGGAGAAGCCCATTACACAGATGATATACCAACTCAACCAAGGGAAGTGTACGCGTCTTTTGCTCTGAGCGCGGTGTGCGTCGGAGAAATAATACAAATAGACGCAAGTCAAGCCTTGGTAAGTAATACAGTAACACCATTACTTAACTGTCAAGAGTGGTGGACTCCTTTTTGAGGGTTCATCTGTGAAAAAACAACTATCATGCTTATCTCTGCCACCAATCAGACGCAAGGCATCGTAGGTCACGTTCATATTATATTTAGGTCACGTTCATATTATATTGACGACCTCAGCGGCGCAGCGAGCAAATGTCCACCTGCGACGCAGAGTTTGCGGGTTCGATTCCCGCTTCGGAACAAATTTGTGTACGATCTGCAGAAATTTGTTCCGTCGGTCTGGGTGTTTTCTATGTATAATAAAAATATATATATCTATATAAGTAAGTATATTGTTATAACAATATCAGTTATCTAGTACCCATAACACAAGCTTTGTATAGCTTACTTTGGGGCTAGATGGTGCTGTGTGGATTGTCCAGCATTAAAACAAAATAAATTGAGAGTGATTTGCGAGGCAATGCTTTGTTATAGGGTAAGTGAAGTTTCATAATAAACATAGATAATTTGTACGGAGCCAGTTCATGCCTCATGAAATATTTTTTTTTGGCAAATTTTAAGCAATTTTTTTTCTATATTTCAGAAAGAATCCGGTGTCATAGCATTCTATACAGCCAAGGATATACCAGGAGAGAATTCATTCATTCCAGCAGGGACTCCATTCTTTCCGGCCGATGAGGAAATATTGGCCAGTGAAAAAGTTCAGTACATGCACCAACCCATCGGAATTATTGTCGCTGAAACACAAATTATAGCTGATCGAGCAGCTAAAATGGTGACAGCAACGTATAAAAATTTAAAAGATCCAGTAATCGATATCAAATCAGCTTTGACCGACTCAAGTAGAGTTACTTTGTATTATTCAAAGGAAGCTACAGACTCAGGAAAGGATGCAGTCGTAAAGACAATTACAGGGTCCGATACAATATACGGGCAGAGACATGTGACGCTTGAGAATATGGCTTGTCTCTGTGTGCCGACGGACGAGGGCTTAGCGTGCCATCTGACGACCCAGTGGATGGATGGCGCTCAGGTGATGTTAGCGAAAATATTGAATATGCCCGTGAACAAGTAAGTAATCAATGGTATTAATTCTGTTGTTGCATTATCCTAAACTAACTTAATCTGACAGGTCTATAGCCATCCTTGTCGTTTTGGTCTTTTAGAAAGGGACGGGAATATTTTTAGTTCTGTTATATTAGGTTAAATTAGGAAAACTAAACAACAAAATTGACACCCTGCCATTTCTTTTCTTTGAACGATTTTTGCACCTATATTATTCTTTATTTTTTTTTAGGATTGATGTGTATTGTACACGTATCGGTGGAGGTCTAGGCCTTAAAATATCAAGACCAATCCAGATGGCAGGAGCTTGTGGTCTAGTGACGCAAAAGTTGAACGTGCCATGCCGGTATGTGATGAACTTCGCCACCACCGGCAAGGCCGTCGGGAAGCGGAACCCCTGCCACACCGACTATGAGGTAACGAGACCGACTATGTGGTAACGATACCGACTATGAGGTAACGAGTAACGATATACGGGGTTACAGGAAAAATCATGCTAGATCCGTTAAGGGCGTGGAGTACCCATCATTTCTAACTGATTTCACTATGAAACAAAAAAAATAAACTTTTTAATATTTTTTTTATTTCTAAACTTTCACTTGTCTACTACGGTCTATTCAATTAACTTATGCACTATTTTAATGATTGGTTACTTAAACTCGTGGTCCAGGTTACCGTAAGTGCGACCGGAGTGATCCAGACCATCAAATACAGACAGTACGAAGACAATGGCTTCATGATTGATGAAATGCTGACACAGCTAGGAGTTGATGTATTCAATAACTGTTACTCCGAAGAAAAGTGGGACTTCGCGGTTTACGACGTCATTACCGATACTGCAAAGAATACTTGGTGCCGATCTCCAGGTAATTGTTTCAAATTATTGTACCTACATTATACCTATAATAAACATTACCTATTTTACCTATATTACCTATTATAGCTATTATATAAACTATGTAAATAAGTACAAGCTGTGCGCCGCAGTGCTATCTGCGATTAAAGAGTATGTCCTTTTCCTATGTCCTTTTCTGCACCCTTGTATGCAGAATTTCATGATGATCGGTAGCAGTTAGGGCGTGAAAACGAATTTCCAATAGCCGAACACTAGAAAATTCAGATACTTTGTTCTTTACTATAACCTAGAAAAAACTTAGCTTATTCCCCCCTTCCAGACCCCCTGGCCCCTCGACCATTGAAACTAACCATGGTTTTTTTACTTATTCAATCAATAATTTCAGGTACTGCTGAGAGCATTTTCCTAGCAGAGAATGTTTTAGAGCGCATATGTTACGAATTAGACCTAGACCCTTTCGACGTCCGCATAGCTAACGTCGCCACAAAATACAATACCATTGTAGAAATAGCAGAGGCCCTAAAAACGAAAGCATGCTACACAGAAAGAAAAGCTGAAATTAAGAAGTTTAATAAAGAAAATAGTTTGAGGACGCGAGGGCTCGCATGCTCCTTCGTAAGATGGACCCCATACGGCTACTCCATATTAGATGTGAACCTCACAATCTGCCACTCAGACGGTTCGATCATCATCACGCATGGCGGTATAGAGATGGGCCAAGGTATCAATACCAAAGCAATTCAAATCTGCGCGTACTACTTCAAAATACCTATCGAAAAAATTCAAATCAAAGGCAACAATACTATTGTGGCTCCCAATTGTTTTGTTACTGGAGGAAGTTATGGGTCTCAGAACGTAGGCGTTGGAGTGAGGAGATGCTGTGAAGCGATGCTAGCGAGGCTGGAACCGACCAGAGCCGAGCTTGGCAATCCTACGTGGTTGGAGCTGATTTCAGGAGCATATAATAATAATATTGATCTGAAAGTTCATGACTATGTGGGAGCTACAGATACGTTTGCATACGATGTGTATGGAGTGTGTTTGGCTGAAGTAGAGCTCGATATGCTGACGGGAGAGTGTATGATTAGAAGAGTGGATATCTGTCAGGATGTAGGGTGCAGCTTAAGCCCTGAAGTTGATATTGGACAAGTAAGTATCTAAGAAAGTAAAAAACTCGATGTATGTTATGTTTGTCGGGCTATAACTTTATGACTATCAGATCGAATCAACGATCTGATGCATGAAATTCGGTCAGACGATAGTTTGTAGGTACTTGAATAATTAGTAGTAGCTGTGTTTGGACATTCCAAAACCATTTTTAATTTTTTTCTTGGACTCTGGTTTTTAAGATAATAGAAGAACTCAGAAGCAAGTCCGAACACATTGTTTGGACTTGCCTCTGACAACCACTTACTATAATTTTCGAAGCGTTCGGATCGCTTCACGAAATTTCAGTTCGGGGTGAACCACTAGATAAGATGAAACATGAAACAAATAATAAGTTTGTTTTACTTTTCAGGTAGAAGGAGCCTTCATGATGGGCGTGGGGTACTGGACCAGTGAGGAACTGAAGTACGACCCGAGCACAGGGGAGCTCCTCAATTTCACGCTATGGGATTACCATACCCAGCAGATGAGGGATATTCCGCTGGTGTGGAACATAGAGCTATTGAAGGGCTCTTACAGCACGAAGGAAATTCTTGGTGCTAAAGGTACAATAACATGCTAAATACCTTTAGTAGGTACTGATGGAGTCAATGATCAAGGATCATCGAGTAGTACAGATACAGATACTTTATTGGTAAAAACAGTTTACAAGTCATGGTGGAATTTTAAATAATATTACATTACCTACATACTAAAAATTCAATATTAATTTACATTATTATTTTTTTTGTCATTATCAGCTGCATATAAAATCGCTGACCGAATAATATGCTTTTTCTGCTAATAGCTTTTTCAACTTATTTTTGAAGTTGCTGTCGGATGTTGCATTTTGTATCTCTTGCGGCAGATTGTTAAATATCGAGGCCCCTATTACATATATAGATTTTTTGGACTTGGTAAGTCTGTGAGTTGGCTGTTGTAGTCTATTTCGGTGCCTCGTCTGGTAGTGGTGTCTCGCTCCCAAATTTACAAATTTTGCTAAGTTCGTGCGTACAAACCAACATATCTGATAGATATATATGGAAGGTACGGTCAGTATGTTCAGCTCAGTGAAGTAGGGTTTAGCGGAAATATCAGACGGCACTCGAACAATAGCACGTATGGCTCGTTTTTGTAAAATGAGGACCCTCTCACACTCGGCTGCTGTTCCCCACAGCTCCGTACCATAAGCAAGTAAGGAATGGACGGTGGCGAAGTAGCACCCTAGAACTGTGTGTCGGGGCGCGGAAGCTGCGAGGCGGCTCAGTGCGAAGCACGCTTGACCCAACCTAGCGCACAGTTTTCACGTTACACGTTTACACGTTCGATTATCTTCCAAGCTACGAGCTATTATTTGTATTTCATCGAAACTTTTCGTGTGGTCGAGGAATAAACGCTTTCTAAACTTGATATTTTTTCGAATATCTCGCGCACTACCACAGCCAAAGTCAAAGTCAAAATCAGTCAGTCAAAGTCAAAATATATTTATTCAATAAAATCACAATGATCATTTTGAACCTACACGACGCGACACGGTGCGATCGGTACCGCTGTTTTAAAAGTTCTGCTTAAGTTTCTGTAGAGAAATCTGCCTGCGTTATTTTTAAACGCAAACAGAATGACGAGCTAATAAGTAGACTAATTCCAGTCGACTACCTGGTGCTCTTTATCTTGTTAATTTATCATTTATTCTTCTTTGACTGAAGGTATCGGAGAGCCACCCTTATGCCTGTCTGTAGTGATACCATTCGCAATCAGGGCAGCTATGGTTGCCGCTCGGGAGAAACTTGGAATAGCTCGCAGTACGTGGTTTGACATAGGTAAGATAATATTTTATTATTATAGGCCTATTTACGCCTTTTTCTGCCGCTAAGCAGCAACGATGTGTTTCGATTTGAAGAATGTGGTCGCTGGTGTAATGACAGGCACATGAGGCTTAACATCAGTATACCTCAAGTTGATGGATGCAGGGCAGTGCATCGTAGGACACGTTCCTATCGTGCGTGACTTACAAGTCAATGCTTTGTATATAGGCAATGGTAACTTAACATCAGGTGGACCATCTGCTTGTTCCATCAGCTAGTTGAATAAAAAAAACTAAATTGTGTTAAAAAAATTAAATTAAATTGGTAAGTAATATAGGTTACGAAGGGAGTGCTCAAGTCGTAGAAACTTCAAATTTTAAAGTATACATGTCTTGGTGCGCAGGCGCAGGGTGAAATAAACCTTAGAAAGGCAGCCCTAAGGAGGCTGCAGTGGAGTTTAAAGTCAAAGCCAAAATGTATTTATGTAAATTCAATCACACGTTACGCTTCTAACTATTATACCAAGCGAACGTACAATCTGTGGAAGTAGAAAAGTTAATTTATGTACTATGTTTATGTTTTAAAGTTAGCTTTTGATTTTCGCAACTAATCAATTACTTAACATGCGTAGTTAAGTATACGCTTATAAGTATTTCACTGTACAATGATTAAAAATGACATTAATATTAAAGATTTATTGTTTTACTTGTTGCGCCCCGCGGTTTCACCCGCGCAGATTTAAATCCCGAAATTCCCACGGGATAAAAAGTAGCCTATGTGTTATTCCAGACTATAATATATCTCTCTGCCAAGTTTCATCCAGATCCGTTCAGCCGTTTCGGCGTGAAGGAGTAACAAACATCCATCCATCCATCCATACCTACAAACTTTCGCGTTTATATAGTAAGTAGGATTTTATGTGAAATTTAATGTTTCAGAGGGACCATGGACAGGGCCGAAGATCCTTGAAGCTTTGAATCTGAACACTGAAAATTTCACGTATACTTAATAACGAGTAATGGCTGACAACCGTCGAACAACTTCTCGCTTGCACATTTCAATATACGAGTAAAGTCACTGTAAAAATCACAAGCTAAAAATCACAAGCGGTTTCGGATAATAAAAAGAACTAGGTAATAGGGGGGTCGAAAATGACTTGAACGGTTTGAAAAAATGGTCGGTCGTGCCGCCTTTTTGCTCTGCTTGCTGGGGGCACTGCCGTGACCTCAGTATACAATATTCACCAAAATATTAACTTATCGAAACAAGTTTTCTTCAAATTTCATCTACATTAAAATCTTTTATTATTTTTAAAAAGGTTGAAGTGTGCCGGTGAGAAATATGACGTAGTTATGTTTTCGTCATAAAGCATAACTCACAATAGTTGTCCATTAGCTCACATTTACTATTTAGAAGAACATCTTTTTTTTAAGTATAGAGTTTCAATATAGATTTGTAAAATCGGAACGCTATAATCTCACTCCGGTGTCTGTCTGTTCGTCCGTCCGTCTGTCACACTTCCAAAGCGATTATAATTATGTTAGAAAGTTACTGTTTTTTTTTTTTACTATTAAAGTGAGCTCAATAAATAGCCGAGCTAACTCATTGGTTTAGGAGGAGGGCGCGGCGTTGAGACTGCATTACAGTTTTATAACTATCGCAGTCTCATCATTATTTTGTAACTTAAGTGCATTAAAATTTATACTTTGTTCTGATCAAATAATACTGTTACTATTTAAAAAAAAAAACTATACTATAACAATGAACCATACAAGCCAGTTGAGAGAGTTGAGATGTTGTCTATTTATTACATTAGATTCTAATAAATATTTTTTTCATTAGAATCAAGTGTCTAGTAAATAAACAATTAAATATAGTGGGCATTCCCACAACGCTATGTCCCGCATGCAAAACACAAACTACGGACAACACAGATAGCTGATAGTTCAAAATTAAACAATAAAAAAAAACTTTTATTATTATTAGATGTTTAATTTGAACTTCTGTCTTTACAATGGCACTTTCGCTCGGAACACCTAATTCTGGCAAGTTTTACTCGTACTTGGGCAAATAATTTAGGGGAAGCAGGGGTAATGGCGCTCACCCCAATAACTTCTTAAATACGGTACCTTGAAACACAGCGAGCACGCAGCAGCTCAGTTGTATGTGTCTCACCTCTCTAAACTCTAAACCTCAAAATTGTATCATTTATATAAGACGAATGAAAAAAGTTATTGAGATTTTTCTCTCAGGTGAACGGCATTCCCCCATCTTCCTCTATATCTAGTAAATATAAAATGGTGTGGGTTGGTGTTGGTATTAAATAAGGAGTTTCATTTACTTTTGTTTCTTTTGATATTCCTGTTGAAAACTTGTAAAATGGTTCCATGTCATTTAATGTGACGGATTCGTGAGAAAACTAATTATTATTCTAAAGATTTTTATAATGTCCCAAATTGTACTGATATGTCACTAATTATATTCTACCAGCGGTGATAGGCTTACAACCTATAACTAGTATACCTAGCACAGACAACGTGCGCCTGTGTCAAATTGAGTATTAGGACATGCCCCTGACTACCCTCGAAGACATACATAGATATGATAATAAAAAATATCTATTTATGTAAGTATATAATGTATTAAATATATCAGTCATCAAGTACCCATAACACAAGCTTTGAGTAGCTTACTTTGGGGCTAGATGGTGCTGTGTGGATTGTCCAGCATTATTTATTTATTTATTTATTATACTTCCAACCAAAGTCCTGAGACACTTGAGAGCGAGTCTAGCGTGCATGAAGATTTCAGTCGTACACTTGTTCGTGCCAAGCATTTGATAGCAAAATAAATTCGTGTCACCTCAAAAAATAAGCATAGCAATGTCACTTTATGTAAAAATGAAAATTTCAGTTGTATTTTTGATTTCATTGAATTCATAGCAATAAAACTAAAAAAAAATAACTCTGCTGAAATAACAACTGTTATTAAACTGACAGCTAACCGGACTCTAATGAAACAATATTATGCAGACAAAATAAATATGTAGGTATGTAGGAAACGTAGGAATACTCAAAAAAAATCTATTGATTGTGTGTGTGTATCATTAATATAACCTAAAAATTCTTGTTAGTAGTTGTGCAAGTAATAGCACACACAAAATTTAACTAACATAATTAATTATGCTTTTTGTTTTACATTTTTATTAAAAGTGGCCAAAAACAGCGTCAGATATTCAACCCGCGCCTCTGCGATAGTTGAGACGCGGGCGAGCGGAGAGTAATCACAGAGATCATTTCCTGACTCATCACTCGCTGTTCAGTCGAGTCAGTTAAGACCCTTCTGATGGCAACGATAGCTGGAGATGCCGCGCGGCGTAACCAAGCCGCTGAAACGCAATGATAGCGCGTTCTAACATTTCCTGTGGCGCCATCTGGTTGCAATTTCGGAACTAAAGTACACTTCTCCATTTCATAAAATTGATGTAAATTATATAAATTTCAGATTTATATTTCCTTCCTCCACATGACATGCGCCACGCTAACCTTACCCCAAATTTTTTGTCACTCACTGATGCCACTTCCAAACTAACAAACTCATTCCATCCACTTATTCTTTAGTTAGATGAATAAAATTGATTAAAACAGTTTTTGTACACTAGTGACTCGTCCGCGCGCCCCTGCTTCGCACGGGTGCACATATCATGCAAGTATTATACCTATATATAAACCTTTCTCTTGAATCACTCTATCTATTAAAAAAACCGCATCAAAATCCGTTGCGTAGTTTTAAAGATTTAAGCATACAAAGGGACAAGGGGATATAGGGACAGAGAAAGTGACTTTGTTTTATACTATGTAGTGATAGTGACAAGACAATACTTAGGCACTACACTTTTTACTTTTTATTTTTATTTTGAACAATACAATACATAGGCACTATACTAAAAACTGCAAACACTGTGCGCGTCGCTCGTTTGAGACGGAGTTATAGGGACATAGGGACGAAGAGAGAATCAATACTCAAAGAACTCAAAGTAGGTAAATAGCCTGAAATATTCTACACTTAGAACTATTTTATCAACATGAAACAATTATTAAATTATTATGATTACATAATATCCCTGAAATATGATATGAGAGAGCGATGAATAAATGAAGACTTTGAATAGGTACCTCTTTTCAGTAAAACCGAGTAGGTACTATTCGAATAGTCGTATAAGAAATATTGTAAATAACAAGATTTGTAGTTTGTATTTGTTTCCTCGTTCTAATCAAGTCCGAAATCTCTACCCGATTGGAAATAACGTTTAGATTTGTGGTATCCCTTTTATCCACCACATTGATCCTACCCCATCTAAAGCTTACAGCCTCAATATATAGTTGATCAAATAAAGAAACGAGATTGAAATAAAAACCTATGATTTTTATTATTACTACGATTGGCAGCATACAAAGACCTTGAATTCATATTTTTGTTATTTTTATCGTGTCACTAGTTTCTTTCGAAACAGTGTGGTGAAAGGAACTAAATGGGCACAAGTATATTTTTTTATCTAAGTAGGTTTTTTTATGTCAATGAAGTAGATATTAGTGTTGTAGGTATGGTTAAGTAATACATTTTAATTTTACTGTCCGCAGACGCACATTAGCCCCTGGAACTATTATTTTTGTAACTATAGATAAATAGAACAGAGTATCGTACGGTATGGCGTATGCCCCTTATAGAGACGACCATTAAAATAAAAATAAAAATAAAATAAATATTGGCGGACTTTCCACACAGCACTATCTAGCCCCAAACTAAGCTTATGCTTGTGATATGGGAACCAGATAGCTGATATACTACTTATATACTTTTTTTTTTGTAAATACATACTTATAATATTATATAACACCCAGACAGAGAACAAACATCTGTGTTCATCACACAAACGTTTGTTCACGGTGGGAATCGAACCCACGACCTACGGCGCAGAAGGCAGAGCTACTACCAACTGAGCTACGTAGGCTACGTAGGCATCATTACAACAGAGTCAATCCTACGTTCTTCTATATTCACCATTAAACCTAATAAAAATAATAAATGTACTTTCCACACAACACTATCTGTTCAGCCCAAATTAAATTTGTTTTTTTTTTCTTGTGTACAAACTATGTAAACAAAGCTTGTAAGGTATAATTATTATGATCTGTCTTGTCCCCAAAGGACAAGTTTTGCTTATTTTGGAGGTAGATTATATTCCTTTGTGGAATGTCTACCACTTATTTAGTGGTCACTACTAAATACATTTAAAAGTCTGTACGGAATGTCCACTGAAAGGCACAATATAAAATCTTCTCTATAACGTGTAAACTCGGCCGGTTGGAGCTCCCTTGGGTAACGTGTGTATTTGTTTTCGAGATGGTGTACTAGCAAACAATGTTAGTAGCAATATCGGGCCGGCATCTGTGGAACTGGAACAAAGCTATGTATTTGATCGTACTAACTGAAATTTTTATTGGCTTTTTTTAGAATGAGTACCTAAGTACTTATCTTTAGTTCGTCTTTGGAAATGTCATGTAGCGCAGAATGTTGAATTACACCAAATAAGTAAGTGCCAACTTATCATTATTAGAGGTAGGTACGTACCTACGTCTAAACTTTTTTTCTTGTTAACATTGTTCCTTGATTTGTTCCAAAATAAACATATTTAGATTTTTTTTGTACTAAATACATTTACACTTAATAATACATTATGGGTGTAGTGCGCGTCAGGCAAAAAGAACGTCGGAAGGAGGGGGAGAGGGTGTGGTGGCGCGTATTTTGTATGCGCAAACACATCCCCTCCACGGATTTCCAGCGTTCTTTTTTGATTACGCGCAATATACACATTCGTATACATTTCCATGTGACATTGTGTTTTTCTACTTGCTGATAGAATAAGCAGGTGGCCAGCCTAATGTTTTAAGTGTTAGGTACATTTCCACATAGGTATATACCTAAATATAATATAATTATACCTACAGAAATAAAATATACCTAAGTAATACCGCTCTTGTTGTTCGGCTTATTGTACTGACGCCTACCAAATTTTTCATAGTTGTGCACATTTTATATGGATTGCTGAGCTATTTTCAAAGGCGTGGATTTTGTAATCTCTAATTTTATATTTTCTATTTCGGTATTATTATGATAAATACTTAGGTTAAGTGTGACATGATCAACCGATCTGGCTCTCAAGTTGTACCTATCCGAAGATGTAACCATAAACTTAAACTATGACCTTTGAAATTTGCTTTAGGTTGCACAATTTATCATCTTCCTAATAGTTTGTCTACTGCAATGTAATCAATCAAATTTATGATTACCTGTTTACTGATGTTTTTGTTTATTAACCAATGAACTTCAAATATCTATACCTAAATATCTAGGTCTCCAATGAGTTAATTAGTATTTAGGATAGGTGTAGGTTCCGTTAATAATTTAAACGCCTTGTGCTATGAAGTTACCGTTGAACATCAGGTGCCAAAGTGCAACCTTTTTTTAGCAGATAATAGTTATCAGTGATGCATCAAATTTTAGGTAACCGTTGAACATCAGGTGCCAACCTTTTTTTTTTTTAAAGACAGATGACAGTTATGCAGTGGTGCATCAAATTTTTGGAGGTACCTCTGACTCCTCGAGGAGCCTTAGATATTCTCAAGCACAGACAGAAGAAAAAATGTCTGTCATGCCTGTTAAATACGGTAGAGTTTATTAAATGATCTCATTTAGAAATTCGTGTATTGGTATCAAATACTACGAGCACCTAACGTGTCCCGACACGGGAACCGACATGGGAACCGACACGGGATCCGATACGGGAATCGCTATCATTTTTCATTTAGCTTTTCATGTTCCTCAAGGCAGTACCTATACTTACTACCAAACCGGCCTACCCGTACATTTCAGGTTAATTCAAAATAGTTAGTTCCCACTAGCTATTCAAGTACTCGTTAGGCCTGTCGTCTTATAACCACTAATTTTCACGTTACCTTTCCAAGTTTGCGCAGGTAACATGTAGACCTGTATAACTCGTACATGTTGCTCTATATATTTCACTGAACGAGATCGAGAATTACTTATTGCTGATTCAGTATTTTAGTTTTGTACGCTATAACTTTTTTTTACATTTTTGGCAATTTTGAAAATCCCCATTTATAAATTCGATGAATAAAACGGGGATTCTGGGGTAAACCGACCGTCATTTAATTTTATGTACGAGAAACTTCATCGGCAGGGATGAATGAACTTCGTAAAAAAGAGTTGGCTGGGAGATCCTGACTTATCTTTTACTTCTTTTTCTTGTGAATGAAAAGGCAGGTATTTATTGAATTGAATTACAAAAATCTTTAGAAACATCTTGAAGCTGAAGGTTAATCGCGACCAAGTCTATGAAGAACAGGCAACGAAGTTACGGCTTGGTTCCTATCGTTCTTTTGTAAGATCCTTGTTAGTTGCAATTTATTAATAAACTAGCTACCCGCCCGCGCGCTGCTGCTTCGCACGGGTGCACATATCATGCATGTATTATACATATAAACCTTCCTCTTGAATCACACTATCTATTAAAAAAAAACGCATCAAAATCCGTTGCATAGTTTTAAAGATTTAAGCATACAAAGGGACATATATATACAGAGAAAGCTACTTTGTTTTATACTATGTAGTGATGATGAAACTCCAGTGTGCTGCCGATCGAATTTAGTGCGGCGCCGGCGCTGGCGTAGGCAAGGTATAACAGAAAAAGGCATTGAAATTACAAAGACAGCACACGCTATACGCTTCAAACTAAGATAGTAATGAACTCGTTTTTAATTTCATACACGTTCGTCAGATTGCGTTTACAAACGCTTTTTTTTTATCGCGAAATCATACACAACGAACTAAAAATGGCAAACATTTCAATATTGAGCACGAAACAGATTTCTAAATTGTAATCCCAAACATCATGAATCAGGACTCTGCATTGTGAGGGCCGAAGCCGGCTCATTGTGCGCTCACAATGGCCTCAAAGAAAGCATTCAGGGCAGATCCTCCGCGTCAAATATTGAATTTACAACGAGATTTTCATAAAAGAGATGAATAGGTCATAAGCGTCCTTGATTCTTCCTCTATTCTCGTAAAATCGATATTCTCTGATGGATGTGTTTTGAATAACGAAGCATCATAAAATATCGTACTTAGGTACCTATTGGGCGGCACAACAGAATTTGTGGCACAAAAACGATTAGTTTCATGTTTTGTTACAATAGGAGGGTTGGTACAAGGTAAAAAATCTTCAGGTCCTCCTGATAAACAGTAAATATCAAAAGCAAAGCATTGACTCATAAATCACGCTAAATAGAAACGTGCCCTACGATGCACTGCCTTGCGTCCATCAACTCAACGCATACACACACATGTAGGTCAAGGCAGTACCTGATGTAATTTTACCGGCGACCACACACTTCAGTTCAAAAACGCAACAACGCTGCTTGGCATTATTCTCGGTGTTAGTTCTTCTCCGGACGAGCCCTATGCAAAGAGCAAAATATGATGTATAAATAAACTACAAAATGTAATCGGAAACCGAGCCTTTTTATTTTTCGGCACTAGCAGGCAGGGACAAACATCTATGTTCATTACACAAATAATGTTTGTTGCCTGTAAGAATCGAACTGACCGACCGACGGCGACGGCCTACGGCGCAGAAAACAGAGCTACTACCAACTGTGAGCTGTGCAGCCTGAAAAATTAAGGTTTTTTTTTATATATTTTGATCGGTACAAGTTTTCCTACGTAAAAGTTTGCTTTTCTAGTTTTTGAGTAAGAAAACTTGCATCAATCATAATCAAATTTTTACTAAACTGTGTGCAACGTGATTGCACACAAAATGGTTGTTCGCGATTTTTCAAAATTGTATTTAGTAATTTTATATCTTTCAAAATGTCGAATCGTGCGAGCGAGAGGAATATTAGGTATTTTCAACGCCTTAAGTCTATTAATAATACATTATTATTTAACTCTTTCTGAACGTTCCTGATGAGGAAAAGTGGGCAGAACAGCTACACGAGGACTGCAAGTTAACATGAGCATCACGTTCGTGGACTGGATGCGAGCCTGGTTCATTGAGATGACACCTGCTCCCTGGGGGTCCGAATGGGGCAAACAACCTACCCCCGTCAACGTGTCGTGTCAATTCAGTTGGCGCTACTGTGCGGGTCACAGTGACTCACCGATTTACTGCAGGGCTTGTGACATGATCTTGTTTCAGCGTTTTTAGTACTGTTTACTTGTTATCCCTATAATCGAAAAACTTTGGGTTTGACAGCTTAGTTTTTAACCATGATGAATTGATGAGTGAGACGCACTTAAAATCTTTTTCGAAAAAGGTATTATGAAGACAAGAAAAAGAAGACCAAAGTTAATTACTCAGGCAGGTGAATTAATTGTGAAACTATTTTGAACCAGCACCAAAGTTCCCTCACGGTTCTCACAACAGTTTGTACGTAGCATCACAGGGGTTAAACTATAGCTACCCTTGTACCTGAGTTGAGGGTTGGGGATAGGGGGGATGCAAGTGGGGGTAGATGGCAAGTCTTCCCCTTGAGTCCTTTTTTCTAGGAAATGAAAAAAAAATATTACTTCAAATTTCTTAACTCTAAAAAAAAATATATAACCCTAACCTAAGGAGAATTTCTTCCCTTGAGTCTTTTTGTCATAGAGATGAAATATTACTACCAATTTTCTTCATATAAAAAAAAACCCTAACCTAACTAGTAACTTACCTGAAAAATTAAAGTATTTTTTTTTCATTTCCTAGAAAAAAGGACTCAAGGGGAAGACTTGCCATCTACCCCCACTTGCATCCCCCCTATCCCCAACCCTCAACTTAGGTACAAGGATTGCTATAGCCAACCCAAATGAAATGAAATGAAATAATTTATTTGCGTGAAGTATGGTACATATTTGATGATGACCTATGCTTAAAGAACCTCACACTTCGCTAGAAAAACCTAGCATGCAAAATTCACCACAGGTAACATCACAGTTACTAAGTAAAAACTCCAAATACCTCGCTAATGTAATAGTGATTAGATGTGTAGTTGGTGACCGAATGGGAAATGGTTTTAAAGTTATGTGCGTAATTCACTTCTTGGAATTCAATTCATTTTGTATGACATAATTTTGTATTTCGCTTTACTATTATTATTTAAACTTTTGACTGTAGTATATTGATTATGTATGTATAGGTATTAATCAGTTTTTAGTTTTTATTTTATTGAAATTCCGCATACAAATAATTTTGTTTTTCCTGGAATAAATGAATATGAATATGAATAATATGAATTATTTTACTTTTGATATTACAAGTGCGTGTTTCAACTCCTAATGAGTACGGTAGCTCAAAGTCAAAGTCAAAGTCAGAAGGTTCACTTCAATCGCGGAATCACTTTTAAACGTCTTAAAAGTATATGAATCTAGGTGCCAGACTTATGTATAATTTATTTTATTTCAATCTACAGTACGGTTGTCTGTGTGTTTACAGGTAACCTAATTTTCAAGAAGTATGAGTAACACCCGGTTTCTGAAAGCTTGATCAACACTTATTGGCTAGTCACTTGCTATTTCACCTATTACTTCAAATTAGATAGAGATAGCAAGTGACTTGACAGCCGATTAGTGTTGATCGTGCTTTCAGAAACCGGCTTTAGTATATTAAAATGTTGTGTAGTAGTCTCTCTCTCGAGGGTCTTGAGAACGTAAATCTCTGTCATTTTTTTTCCTCCGTGAACATTTCAAAAATCAAGTTTAATTTGAACACAAATCCAACCTTCCTTATAGAAATGCATAATTTTGACAGCAATTTTGAATTCAGCTACTTACATCGAAAACTACCTCGTATCAGTTTGTGAAACTCACCACAGCTAACTTTTGCTTCAGGACTTGGCAACTTGTCGTAGATGACATCATACACATTTACAGCTTTTTGGGAGAATAAAAGCTCAATAGAATTTATTATTATTGAAAGTACCTCTATTTTTGGGTAACTACCTTTTTATTTGGATTAAAATTATCATACCTGATTATGAGCCCTTATTTAGTGTAACACTAAATTCCATTCTGATCCAAAGTTGCGTGATAATACTTTTATTACAGCTCAAAAACTACAAATACAACAAATTTAAGAGTAGTAGAGCTCTTTGTGAAGGGCTCGTCCGGGGAAGTACTACCACCACGCCTTTTTCTGCCGCCAAGCAGCAACGCTGTGTTTCGGTTTGAAGAGTGTGGTCGCCGGTGTAATTACAGGCACATGAGGCTTAACATCTGTATGCCTCAAGTTGAAGGACGCAGGGCAGTGCATCGTAGGGCACGTTCCTATTGTGCGTGACCTACGGGGCAATGTTTTGTTTATAGGTGATGGTTACCACTTAACATCAGGTGGGCCATCTGCTTGTTCCATCAGCTAGTTGTATATTTAAAAAAAAACTTATTTTTTGGTCAATCGAAACATGCAAATATTAGTTAGTTATGGGACTAAAATTGCTTGGCTATAACTTTTTCCATGTAATCAAAAAACAATTAAAACAAAATGGTTCATCAATCTGCAGGCTAGGCCACAGAATAACTATGAGGCGGTTGTAAAGTTGTGTGCGCTGATTTCCCAGGGGGCGTTCACGTCGATATTCAATAAATTCGTATGTTGATGCTAATACGGTGGGGATTCGTGGGGATTATGGTCGCGGCTGACGTTGAGTTAGAGTTAAGCTTTTATAATAGAACTTTGATTCTCAAAGGTACATCTGAAAATTTAATCCATAGATCCTACTTAAATTTTATTTATGTACCAATCCTCTGAGCAATATTTTTTTTATTATGAAAACTATGATTAAAATTATGCATCTGGAAATATATACCGGAGGCTGCAATTCCCTAAGGCGATGGCAACTGATGTACCTCTCGCTCGCACATTTCAACACATTGAAAAATTAAATCACTGAACTTATTTTTTAAAAACCACAATTAACTCAAATCAAATTTGTGTGCAATCACATTGTATATAGTTCAGCAAATACCTACATAATTTTGACTGAAACAAGTTTTTCTACTAAAAAGTGCTCATGCAAACATTTCGTGTAACTAATACCTATTATGGATGGATGGATGGATAAAAATGAAATGAAATGAAATGAAATACGTTTATTAACACACACACACATTATAGAAACACAGAACAGGGAAGTTAAAAAAGAAAATGAAAATAAAACAATGAAAAAAGATTGAGGTAACAAAAATAAACTAAATAAGTCATATTGGTCCTGCTCTGTGCCTGGTGAGGTTAAGTTGGTACTATCTCAGCATAATGCTACCCCTTGCATGAACCATGAAAGAGGTAGCGCTGGTTTTCAGACAACCATTAAAATGGATGGATGTTTGTTAGTCTTTCACGCCGGAACGGCTGAACGGATCGGGATGAAACTTGGCAGAGATATTGATTATAGTCTGGAATAACACATAGGCTACTTTTTATCCCTTGGGAATACCGGGTGTTGGCAGATATTTAGCATTTTACCGTATTTAGCTGATACATTTTTAGTTCCTAAATAATAACTAGATGTCGCCACGGGAAAAATTAGCACGCGCTATCGTTGCCTTTTGAGCAATGAGTGATATCAACAATCGTAGAAATAAATGTTTTCCGATCACCGGGATTTAAATCTGCGCGGGTAAAACCGCGGGGCGCAACTAGTGTTGAAATAAATAAAATAAATACTAAAGATAACTAGTAGTAGGAAATCTTGTCTGGATCAAAATGATATTTGGATCATTGGACAATTGGATCATAGAAATGCGAGCATACTGGGGCTTATCCCGAATGATTTAAACGTAGGGTGGGGTACACTACGTTTAAATTATAACTACATCACAATAAAGTTGGATGTCTATGCTACTCGATACGTTGAACGATTTTTCCCTAATTGAAAAATATACCCTATTTCTTACCGAGGTACGGTGGTAGTACCAATTTTAATGTTACTCAGTTAAAATCATTCAATTTAGCTAATTCAGTGAAATTACTGGGCAAAATTATATAGAACATGTTAACCATTTTTTATAACCTAATTGATATTCTAAACAAGAATACAACACATTTCAATTTAAAATGTGTTCTAATAAGATTCACTAATCGTGAATCTAATTACTACCAGAGGTACCTGAGGAATGTTTTAGCCAAACCTTGGCAGTGAGATCGACGTGTTTTTGTATAATATGTAGACGGCTGTGGTTTTGTTTTATCGTTTGATCGCTACCCGAGTCGCGTGTCTTGTACGAATGCAGTTCATTGACGAGTTCATTGGTGTCAATTCTGTTGCTGCATTAGCCTAATTTAACCTAATCTGGCAGCTCTAAAATTAAAGCCATCCTTGTCGTTTCGGTGTTTTAGAAAGAGACGGCAATATTTTAGTGCTGTCAACAACGTTGTGTAATTTCTAACGAATGGCAGGCAAGTGGCCATTGACTAGCCTGTGAGGCTAGTTGGTAGTATCCCTGTATTTTGCACTGCAAGTTGTGAGTTTGATTCCCAACCAGAGTGAACTATAGTGTGGAAGATAACTTATTTAGTTTTATTAATGATATTTATAGTATTTTATTTATGGGATAAAATGAGAGCTCAATTGCAGAGTGAAAATTTCTCAAACTTATGTAAATCCTTCGAATGGTCACTCATCCGATGATGGATGGATGAGGTGTCTTGTCAGAACGATAATTTATCAACAATCTAAATTAAGTTTTAAAAAAGTATTTCAAGTCTTCATAAATAACAGGTCACTGAAATAATTAACTAGAGGAAGTGGCTTAATTTTATGTTTGACTATGTTAGATTTAAAGACTATAATAATTTATGAATAACACAATTAATATTTTTTTCACGGCCTTTAAATTAGTGTTTCACAAGTAGGTATGTTGGTATGATTTTTTTTTTTTATATAAAAAAACTTGGAACCTGAAGAAACTGTTGGAGGGGTCTCACATACTGTGCACATGCATTTTTGAATAGAAAAACTTATTGGTTCACGACCGGCTTTGACCCCATGACTTTAGGATCGGAAGACGCGGGACAGCTCACTAGGCTACGAGTGCTGTCGATGCACGTGATATAGGAACGTACTCTTCGGTAGCCCTGCGTCTACCAACTTGAATCAAAGAAAACATGAGTAAGCTCTGGCTAACAAAAAACTACTTGATACCTATACTGCTTATAGCAATTACATACTACTCGTCGAAATCAATTATTAACCAATTGAAATAATCAATGACTCAATCCTTACGCCATTCTTCCTGATAGCCAGCTATAAAAAGATAATAGCATTTTATGAAAAAATCTATAGGTTCTCGCAAATTTTTATGGGGTCTTTGCAGAAATAAAATTATAGCAGTTTTGTTTGAATTCACGATTTAATAAATACATATTGGCCATAGATTTTAGGATGTTTTTTTGATACAAATATTTGTAGGATTTATTTTTTTGTTTGTCATTCATGGTGTTCCTCAATTACATAATATAATTCGACAGTGTGATGGTTCACTGTTTTTTGGTGTTTAAAATGCTATAGGTACTTTTTTAGAAGAAACTCTATACAAAAAGGAATGTCTTGCGTCTTGCGTGTCAACCTCAGGCATACAGGTGGTAAGCCTCATGTGCCTGTAATTCACCAGTCATCAGCCACCACACTCTTCAAACCGAAACACAGCAACTTTTCGGTGGCAGGAATAGGCAACGGTGAGGTCACTTGCCAAAAGTTAACTCACCAAGCGACCAAAGCCACGGCCACTGCACTAGTCTTAATTACAACCTTAAGTTTGGATATACCTATCTTTAAGTGGCCAGCCTTCGTTGTAAATATGAATAATCGCCACACGTAGTTTCAATGGCAGAGCTAATTCTGTAATAACGTGTTGCGTGATTCAACTGGACCGACCGACAGAAATGTTTTAGGAAACTGCTGCCGTAATAGACGGCCGTTATCTCGTTGAAAAAAACAAACAAAAACTCGCGAGGAGTTCTTTTTTGTTTTTTTTTTTAATTAGTGTCTAGGATATAGTTAAGTTTTTTTTTAAACGCTGCAAAAATTATAAATAATCACATGGTTAGAAGTTAGTCCAGTTGGTTTGTAGTTTCAAATATTTCAGTTAAGAATTGGCAATTCCAAAAATTTAATTACATTATTACAATGAAGTCCATAATTATGCCAATGAATCTTAACACTAACCCCCGGTTTCTGAAAGCGCGATTAACACCAATCGGCTGTCAAGTCACTAGCTATCTCCATCTAATTTAAAGTAAAAGCTGAAATAGCAAGTAACTTGACAACTGATTAATGTTGATCGAGCTTTCAGGAACCGAAGGTAAGTGGGCCATCAGATTGTCCCATCCGCAAGTAGTAAAAAAAGTATGGAAAAAGCTTTAGTAATGGTTGGTTTTCATATAAATTGGTAATCAATCAATCTGCCTCCGTTATTACGGGCACTGTTTCTTCAGAGACCTAAGCTCAAGTGTGAGAAGCCAGCCGTTAACGACACCTGTTGTTGGTGACTTAGCTGTTATTTATTTGACGATGTAAAGTGTTGAAAGGTTAATTGTAAGATTGATTACCTATCTACCGATAACTAGTGGTGCGATGAGATCTGGCGGGCGATAACATTGGGATAGAACTGATCTTACCTGAATAACACAGCACTGAGAGTACTCAGTAGAGTACACAAGTACTTGAGGCTTAACATCTATAAATAAATAAATAAATAAATAATGCTGGACAATCCACACAGCACTATCTAGCCCCAAAGTAAGCTATTCAAAGCTTGTGTTATGGGTACTAGATAACTGATATATTTAATACATTATATACTTACATAGATAGATATTTTTTATTATACATAGAAAACACCCAGACCATCGGAACAAATTTCTGCAGATCGTACACAAATTTGTTCCAAGGCGGGAATCGAACCCGCAACCTCTTGCGTCGCAGGCAGGCTCTCGCCCGCTGCGCCACAGAGGTCGTCATATGCCTCAAGTTGATGGATACAGGGCAATGAAGGACACGTTCGTGCCGTGACTTGCTAAGCAATATTGCTTTGTTATAGGCGACGGTTACAACTTAACATCAGGTGGGCCATCTGCATATGCTATCAGTGAGTAGGTAGAGGTCACGTCATTCAAAAATAACGCTGGAGAAAAGTGGAGGGGATGTGTTTGCGCATACAAAATACTTGCGCCATTACCACACCCCCTCTCCCTCTTTTCAGCGTTCGTTTTACGTGACGCGTCCTATAATATTAGTTTAACTGCGATGTCATTTCAACTCCAATAATGTGAGGCCATTCGTCAAACAATATCTCGTACTCATTTAGGTCACAGTCAAGGTATCTTAGATGTTTTTAAAATTCTTTTCATATTATATAATATGCTTAGAATGAAAATGAAAATGGTTTTAGAATGCTTATACAGATTTTCCAAATCGTTTAAGACATCTTCGCTCGGCTTTGGACTCATGACTACGATACATGGTACAGGCATGGTCTACATTTATTAAAATCTCTTGATAAAATACCTCAAATATCAAATATTCAAGTGTACAAAAACATATTGCTAATAATGTCCCCATAATCACCAAACTATCGAATATATGTGAAAAATGGCTATTTGTCACCAACAATCGCACGCACGAGTGACCCACATCGTTGCCAAACGTACGAGGATGTTGCTTAGTTACTAAACCACCAAGCCAACCAAGTCTAATCTTGGATCTTTTAAATTTATTTGATGTCATACAAAACTAATAAAATCTTAAAATCTAATTTTAATAAATAATATTTAATAAATAATAATTCAATGGTCAAAGAAGTTTTTTTTCTCTTATTGTCTTCGTATTGTGTCACTAGTTTCTTTCGAAACAGTGTGGTGAAAGAATTTTATGTGGCCTCAAGACCTGACACATGTATTATCTTTTATTGTAAACAATATTTTTTTTTAACACTTTCTCTGAAAATACTAAATGATCATTCTTAAATGTATACAACGCTAAATCATAAGATTATTGAAAAGTGCATCCAACTTATTTAAAAAAAAATACTAACCAAATAAACCCTAAGAAACGGTTGGAACCGTTTAAGTAAGCCAAGTATTTGCGTTTCCCAAGCGGGGAACTAGAAAGACACCTAGAGTCACCAAGCTTTAAAGGTACTGACACACGTGCTCAAAAATAAGCATGCTTCTTTTGCGCATGCTCAAAAATCAACCGACATAAGCATGCTCATTTACTACCACGACCTGTTCACACGTGATTTTAGTGAGCAAGGCTCGAAAAAAGCATGCTTTTGGCTTGAAAATAAGCACGTGTGTTAACCTTAAGACGTTTCAATATGATACTTGTGATGAAACTGAAACAGTTTCACGACTTTGATCCCCAGGTACGGTAGATATCCCTTCAGATCTCCCAGTACCAAGTAGGTACTAATTCAAGATTCTTTGAGGATGTCTAAGGGGGGTAGTCAGAGGTACGTCCAAACATTACATTTGGCACATACCCACATTTTGCAGTAGTTAGTATTCCATACGTGACAGGTTGCAAGCCCATCGCCGCTGTTAGAATACTAACTGGTTTCCTCACGATTCACCGTTTAAGAGCACTGGCATTGCGCACATAAATTTTTCGATAGAAAAATCCATTGGTGCACGACCGGATTCGAACCTGCGACCTTACGATCGGAAGGCGGGGTCACTCCCACTAGACCACCGGTGCTCACTTGTGATTTAAATGAATATATATACCTATACTAATTCAAAATACCTACCTACTTATTATTGAAACAATATGAATGAATGCTATTGTAGGTAAGCATTTCACACACTTACCTATAGAATAGAATAGGCACATGAAAGAACCTTCGCTGTTATTATCACGACGCAACAAAAGATTAGATTGATTCCACTATGATACATCGTACCCATAGCACGAGTCTCGGAGTTTATCAAAATTAATTAGGTACATGTGACAAGAGCTTGACGGAAGCCTCTTTGAGGCGCACGCAGAATCCTTACACCACACAGTTTTTTCATCTTGCTGATGTCTCAATCGCTGATGTGGATCGACATGAAGTAGAATTACATTAGCTAGTTTTAACAGTTTTAATAAATAAATCAGTTAGTTAGCAGTCGGTAATAACTATAATAAAATTTACGCCCGCTTTCTGAAAGCTCGATCGAAGCTAATCGGTCACTAGCTATCTCCATCTAATTTGAAGTAAATGCTGAAATAGCAAGTGACTTGACAGCCGATTAGTGTTGATCGAACTTTCAGAAAGAGAGGGTATGTTTTTTGACTTCCTTATTAAACATTAACAAAACACAGGCAATAGTAATAATAAATATTACTATTGCCTCGGTTACTTTGAAAGAGGTGAGGTTTTTATGTTTCTGAAAAACCTTACAAACGGGAAACCTTGAATTTGCGATGTTAATAAAATAAATAAATATTCCACATGACATTATCTGTCCTCAAACTAAACAAAGCGAGCAGAAATAACGGATATACTTCTTATTTTTTTTAATAATTATCTTAGAGTAATGGAAGAGTTGTTTCTATGTATAATACATAATACATAATTTGATGCTCTGTACCTATTGATTATTGTTTTATTAACTCAATGAACTTTTAATGTACATAGTGTAATGTTTAGTAAATAGATCTAGTTTTGACATTTTATTAGTATTATATGACATTTTATTGTAGCTTTACTGTGATTTTAGAATTTTATATAATTTTATTTTTAACTCGCTCTCGCTTAAAATTTTTATTTGCATGCTGTCTGTCTCCTGTAATTATTGTAACATTCAGCATGGTTCACTATCTTTATTTTTAATTTGCTTGAATGTAATTGATGTATACGATGTTGGAGATTCTAAATAAATAAATAATAAAAAATAAAAAATATCTATTTATGTAAGTATTATAATGTATTAAATATATCAGTTATCTAGTACCCATAACACAAGCTATGAGTAGCTTACTTTGGGGCTAGAAGGTGCTGTGTGGATTGTCCAGCATTATTAATTTAATTCCGTTCTAATGGGCAGTAATGAGAGGAAGGGCGGCCCTGCCTGATGGACTGACGACATCTAAGAAGGAAACCTCTAAATTGTTTTTCCTGGAAACGTAATGGAACTAAGAAGCTTATGTCCAGTATTTTGTACAGCGGTGGTTTTCTTTACGATGATAATATTATTAACAAGCGACCCGCTCGCGCGCCCCTGCTACGGGTGCACATATCATGCATGTATTATACATTCAAACCTTCCTCTTGAATCACTCTATCTACTAAAAAAACCGCATCAAAATCCGTTGCGTAGTTTTAAAGATTTAAGCATACATAGGGATATAGGGACAGAGAAAGCGACTTTGTTTTATACTATGTAGTGATCATAATAGTAACATTTCATGGAAAAACATCTGTTTAGAATCATTATGAGTCCAACCGAATCAGGTGTTTGAGGTAGCAAGATTTCAAAAATTGAAATTAAATCCTACTACTATTATAGGTAAGCGCGAATGCTTGTATGGATGGATGGATGGATGGATGTTTGTTACTCTTTCACGCCGGAACGGCTGAACGGATCTGGATAAAACTTGGCAGAAAGATAGATTATAGTCTGGAATAACACATAGGCTACTTTTCATCCCGTGGGAATACCGGGATTCAAATCTGCGCGGGTGAAACCGCGGGGCGCAACTAGTAGACAATATATAATTTGGCTGAAACTTGCTTGAAATCTTTTTTCGACGTACATAATATTTAGCTATATCATCATGCGTATAATATGTGCGTATAGTAAATGGGATAATGCATATTTTGAAGCACATAGTTTTCCCGAAAAGTTTACACGATTTTCAACTCTATGTCCAATGACTCCGTGTCTCACATTACGCTTTTAAAGTAATTGTTACACAATAATCATTAGCAGTGGTTTTCATGGCTCATGGGAGCTCTACCTGCACTTAAGGCAGGTATTATGATAAGGATATCGTTTATGGTGTTAGTTTTCCTTATATAAATTCACACGGTTATTTAACATACTACGAAGTACTTATTTACAATACAAAATCCTTCATATCATATATAACATACAAAAATAATTTATAAAAGTTTATGAACATATAAAAAGTAAGTAACAAAATTGTTAGCAGCATAACGCTACTATAACGCTGGGCTTTATGGTTACTTCCAGCGAGATTATCTCACAGTCGAGATGACGTGGTCTCTTTCGATAACTCGTGAAAACTAATTTATGCCTATTCTCACCAACGTCTCTTATACGCAACGTCTGCGAGTTGTCGAACGAGATTGACTTCATCTTTAACGTGAGATAATCTCGCTCGAAGTGAGCCTAAGGCCACTGTGTACTTGTTCTACTTCGCTCGCACAATTCAACATTATTTCTGAAGGAATTATTAATTAACCGCAAACAATAAAGTTTTGGAATACCATTTCAAAGGTTCAACAAAAATATGAATTTTATCCAAACAAGTTTTCTTTCCCTAAAATTGTATTTACTCAGTACGTAAACTACTACTCCTGAAATGCCGTTAGCCCTCCAATAACAATAGAGACAAGACATACTAAAATATATTTACATCTCTCATATTCGGTAAGTAGGTCCTTATTACCCCCAAATGGGGCTTGTAGGTGACCAATTAGCCCTTTAGGGTAATAATGTAGCTAGAAAAGCCCATGCATAAATATCTCGGGCTGCAATCGACTGTATTTTATTAACATCATTTGACTCTATTTGTAAGCTAAACCGAACTAATCTTTTTTTTTTAATTTGAACTTGACGAGTATTTATAATTAATTTAATTTGTATGTATTGTATTTTAATTGTTATATATTTTTTTCTCATTATAATTTAGTGTAATTGGTCTGCGTACCGTACTCATTAATTAAATTAAATAAATAAATAAATAAATTGATGCCTTACAGCCCTTGGCTATTAATCGACTATTCTGGATCGGATGGACTATCGATATAACTGGATTGAATTTATTGTTTTTCCACAGGTTATAAGTGCTATGATTAATTGTGCTATGATAATCCGAATGTACAATTAATGTGTAATTAACATTACCATACCATACAAGTCACATTACATTATTCCTTTAACCTTTGATGAACTCGGAATGTACCCAAAAATTATGTCTTACGCAATTTTAACCGAATTGTTGGATTGTAATAAATAAAATAAAATAAAAAAGCCTTTATTTCTACTACTTACTCTACATTATATCTATGATTACTATTCTAAAATATTGTACAAAGGGTTTAGGTACCTACTGCTATTATTTATATGTATGTTTTAATTATATCGAATTACCTAAACACTTTCGCAGAAGTCGCCTCGTCGGCGTAGGCCTCCCCCAAATTTCTCCACTGTTCTCTTTCTCGCGCCTTCCTCATCCAATCTGGTCCACATTTAGAATAAAAAATGTCACGCCATCTTTTCTTGGGTCTTTCTGGCTTACGCTTACCTTCCATTGGTATCCATTCCGTTGCTATCTTTGTCCATCTTCTGTTTTCCATTCTGCAAATGTGCCCAGCCCAGTTCCACTTAAGAATTCTTATTCGTTTCTTTATATCGGTCAATGGATTGTAATACTATGCTAAAAAGGCGGTTACTTCTAAAATTGAAACTGAAATCGTTTCACGACTATCCTATCCAGGCGTATTTCTTGGTACCAAGTAGAACTTTCAGATTCTTTTAGGACTTCCAAGGGGGGTAGTCAGTGGTATATTCAAATATTACATTTGGCACATACATATTACATTGACCAAGGTAATCCATGCGTGACAGGTTGCAAGCCCATCGCCGCCGTTAGAATGCTACATGGTTTCCTCACGATGTTTTCCTTGGCATTGCGTAAATACATTTTTCAATATGAAAAATCCATTAGTGCACGATCGGATTCAAACCTACGACTTTACGATGGGAAGATGGGGTCACGCCCACTAGACCACCAATGCTCTCAAATTTTTACATGCTTAATACTTGTGAAAGTATAAATTCGCCGCTGCTCATGCTATGGTGTTCTGCAGAATAATGGCCATATCATCCAGCTTGTCAGGCGAGCAATACATCAAGGATCAGAGCTGATACCATCTCGACCCCACCATCCTTGTATCCCTTACCATTTTCACCAGCTCTCACTTTGACTAAAGCTTCATTACGTCCTACTACTATTATAAACGCGAAAGTTTGAAGATATTTGTTACTCTTTCACGCTGGACTGGGACTGGCTGAACAGATCTGGATGAAACTTGCCAGATAGATAAATTATAGTATGGAATAGCACATAGGCTATTTTTTATGCCGTGGGAATACAGGGATTTAAACCTGCCGGGTGAAATTGCGGGGTGGATATGTGTATAATATAGAGATTCCAGACTATAATCTATCTCTCTACCAAGTTTCATCCAGATCCGTTCAGCCGTTCCAGCGTGAAAGAGTAACAAACATCCATCCATCGATCCATCCATACTTACAAACTTTCGCGTTTATAATAGTAGTAGGATACCAAAAATAATTCGAGTTTCCGAACCAATAGTTAGAGTTCCTTGTAACATTTGAGAAACGTTTCCCCATTATCTCGGCTATTGTGCCGATGAGCGCGGGTTCGGCAACCGTTACCTGCGATCTGCGATCTTTATACGAAGCTGGTTTTTGTGCCATTATTGTTTCTGCTGTTCCCGAAGCCTGATTTTTATTATTTAGTTTTCGTTTTTGTATAAAGTCAGGTTATTGTTATTGTGAATCCTACTAATGATTATAAATGCGGAAATTTGTAAGTATGGATAGATGGGTGGATGGATGGATGGATGGATGGATGGATGGATAGATGGATGTATGGATGGATGTTTGTTACTCTATAACTCCAGAACGGCCAAACGGATCTTGGTGAAAATTGGTGCAGAGATATATTATACATGACATGTGACATGTGTATATTGTCCGTCCTAACCTCCGGTGCACAGACATAGTCACTGACCGAGTTCCAGAAGTCCAAACTCAAAATCTGCCAGAGGGCCATGGAACGCAGCATTCTCGGTTTCAAGCGCATTGACCGAGTGCCGAACACCATGTTGCGTTCCTTGACTGGCATAAGCGATGTTGGGGATAAAGCTGCCAGGCTCAAATGGGGTTGGGCGGGCCACATCAGCCGGATGCCTCCCGAAAGGTGGGCGAGGATCTGTACACCATGGGTTCCTGACGGACGTCGACCTCGTGGTCGGCCGAGAAAGCGCTGGCGGGACGACCTAGATGCATTTGAAGGTAGTTGGTGGGAGGAGGCTCAGGATAGAGAGAACTGGAAGTCCTTGGGGGAGGCCTTTGCCCAGCAGTGGGACGGAATAGGCTGAGAAAAAAAAATAATAATATTATACATTCCTGAAGTGAAACAGGAAGAGCAATCTGAGATAAACAAGAAGCAGCATAAAATTAAACGAAAACTTATGGGTGAAAGGCTAAAGCCAGCCTCGCATGGAAAATCAAATACCAAAACGAAAATATTAATGAATAACTTTATAAATAGCATAAGCAAGTTTATTACTACGTTACTATAACCCTACTACTGTTATAAACGCGAAAGTTTGTAAGGGATGTATGGATGGATGTTTGTTACTCTTTCACGCCGGAATGGTTGAACGGATCTGGATTAAACTTAGCAGAGAGATAGATTATAGTCTGGAAGGCAAGGCATAGGCTACTTTTTATCCCGTTGGAATACCGGGATTTAAATCTACGCGGCTGAAACCGCGGGGCGGTCAGTATTTAAATAAAGTAAATTATAATGTGCTAGCTAGAAGTATTCTAACCGAAACGTTATTAAATGTCACATTTTAATGCAGCCGACTATCCAAAAAATATACAATGACACGTAAAAACGCTTCATGATCAAACACCTCGATACTCGAGTACAATTCAATGGTTATCAGATAGTTTTTACTATTGTAAAGTGTTAAAAACCTATGTACTTGAGTAATTGGAGCGACCTTGCGACGGTCGTTTTTTGTGGGAAAATCTTGTGGTCATACGAATTATTGTCAAACGTTCTCAGAGCATGCTTGACAATGAATCACGCAATCCTTGAATACCATTGAACAAACAAAAATACATGATCACATTATTTTGAGATAGTAATCAAATAAAATAAGCAGCTGTGAATATTATTACAATAACACGATATAATCTAACTTAAATAGATACGAAAGTAACAATGTTTGGAGCTTTGGATGTTGTTGGCTCCATCACGCTGAACCGTTCGGGGTGAAACTCACAACAAATATAATTCGTACCGGAATTAGGATAGGAATATACCCATCCTACTATTTAATCCTACTATCCTTAATTTACAGAATAACTAGCTATTACTATTATTATGCGAGCGATGGCGGCAGCAGTTAGGTACAAGAAAGAGGCTTTAGATACATAGACTTCGCGACGGTTTATAGGGTTTTTATCGTTGTCCCTATTTTTACGGGATGCTGTAGTGCCTGTGTAATTTGATGGAGGTATGCCCATCTATTATCTATATGTAGGTATATTATTCATTCGAAGCTGACTAAGCTACGGGCTCATAGCGATAAGGCCGCCCATTGTACTTCGCTTTAGTTAAATTTAATTCTTGTAATGTTATGTTTTCTTGTGGTGTACAATAAAGAGTTTTCTATCTATCTATCTATCTTCCACTCGATGTATATTGAAATAAATTTAATTTAAAATAACTTTTCTCACAAAGGACTGTAGCTATGCCAATCCATACTACCTACCTTTTAACTTTTTCTTGCTCCGTGACAAAGCCCTTAAAATTAATAATTTATAATTAAGAAAAACTTTTTCATGCGTTGTGTTTTTTGGTTTTAAGAAAAAGTTCGAAAATGTTTTTCTATAAGTAACTAGGCGCCGTATCGCAGACAGCGATCTCTTACAGAATCTGTAAGCTAAAATATTATATGATAACCATTTAACTAACACAACTATAACATTTTTTTTGGCACCACATCTGCGAAGTAGAAGGAAATCTATCAGCACGAACTTGTTATAAAAAACAATTATCATCTATATTTGATTGTCTATGACGTTTCTAAATAATTTTATTAATGTTAAAATTACTAGTTGCGCCCCGCGGTTTTACCCGCGCAGATTTAAATCCCGGTATTCCCATGCACGAGATAAAAAGTAGCCTATGTGCTATTCCAGACTTTAATCTAACACTTTGCTAAGTTTCATCCAGATCCGTTCAGGCGTGAAAGAGTAACAAACATCCATCCATCCATCCTTAAAAACTTTCGAAATATTAATAGGAGAGAAGGATTACAAGTATTCCATTCTTCATTTCAATTCCGTGGGAATAGAACGCGGCAACGTATGTAAAATGCCTCATTTTGATAAGACAAAGCACTGCAGAGTATGATTCACAGCATCCACACCGCCCATACACTTTAGATGAATCCAATACAGTTGCATTATGAAACCAAGTTAGCTTCTAGAGCAATCTGCTAATAAGATCTACCTACACGTGCAATTATTAATACGCACCAAGCGGCGAGGAATGCAACGCTGGAATTGAGTTTTGTATGACGTAGCTCTTAATGGGATTTGTTTGTTTGGGCAAAATTATAGAGTACATAACTAGTCTTGTCTACGAATGTTTCACCACAATCTGTCAATCTCTGATAATATTGAAGATAATATAACTTGAACCACTAGTCTTTGAAACGATGAACAAATTGGAGCTCAAGTTTTGTTGGTTGTATTTACATAAATAAATATAAGAACCAAAACTAAGCAAAGCTTTTAATGTTAGTACCAAAAAAGCAGTTTTTTTTAATACCTTCTTATTTATCATTAATAAGTTTTTTGAATCTATTCCCACGGCATAGAAGAGCACCATTTAAGAGCACCGGTGGTCTAGTGGAAGTGACCCCGCCTTCCGATCGTGAGGTCGCAGGTTCGAATCCGGTCATGCACCAATGAATTTTTCTATCGAAAAATTTATGTGCACAATGCCAGTGCTCTTAAACGGTGAAGGAAAACATCGTGAGGAAACCAGTTAGTATTCTAACAGCGGCGATGGGCTTGCAATCTGTCACGCATGGAATACTAGCTACTTCAAAAATGTGGGTATGTGCCAAATGTAATGTTTGGACGTACCTCTGACTACCCCCCTTAGACATCCTCAAAGAATCTTGAGGTTAGTACTTGGTACTTGAGAGATCTGAGGGGATATCTACCGTGACTGGGGGTCAAAGTCGTGAAGCTGTTTCAGTTTGTTTTTTTTCCCACGGCATATTTATTTTTATGTCAATGTAAAAACCCCTTGGTCGATTTAACACAGTAATTTCTGAGGAGTATAAAATAGTGGTTACTTACGACCAATAATGTTAGCGAAAAAGTTAAACACAAAAGTGGTCCATTAACCTCTTACTTTAGCAATCATACAGCATAATATTGAAGAACAAAAAAATATGAAGCCAATTTAATTTAATTTGGGCAAATCAAAGTTTTTAGTTAATTTTCACAGAGCAATAAAGCTAACTGATGAATGATGATGAATATAAATAACTAATTGTTGATTTCTGCACGTCGAATAAAAACTTACAACTTCTCAAATAAAATCACCTTTCTCGGAAATAAAATTTCCACTACCAAGTTTTTTACAAAATAATAAAACTTACCTCATACACACTAAAAACAAAACAAAACGTTTGCTGAAGGGGTCTATATACCAAAACGTCATCTGTGTATAACTATATTTTAATGAAGTATATATAACCTACCAAAGAAAAAAATCACAAAAATCAATTTATAATTTCATCAGCGAAATAATGACGTAACACCAAAAAAACAATCAAATTGAGAGCTTACTCCTTTTTCGCAGCCTTTTTCACAGCAGTTAAAAATGCATGACCGCTACATTATGGTTGATTCACGAGTGTTTTTCATTTCTCTCTATTCCAAATAATTTGAGCAACCTTCACAGTGGCCACATCTGAGTCACGTCCAGCGCCCAACAGATTTCCTTCATCCAGGCATATCCTTGAAAGCCTTACAGCGACCGCCGAAGCCTCTTCGTATATAAGCACTCGGCGTGGGCGCCAGGGCATCAGTCGTGCAGTGACCATACAGACATCATGAAATTCTTGGTAAGAATTTGTGATAATCCTAGTATAAAAATATAACATGTGAATTATAACGTACTCAATATTAATACAAACAACTTGTAACCATCTAACTGGAATCACAAAAAAGTATGTTAGAAATGAAAGAACTGCTATACAGTAATAACAATTATTTCTCTTATTCATACAGATTTAGAATATGTAGTAGGTATTTAAATGAAAATTTAACAACGCTTTTCTTACACAATCTTGAGAAATTAAGTTAGTCAAGTGGTTTAAAAAAACTATGATATTTTTGAAATTTTATCTAAGTAGTATAAAAAAACTGAAACTGAAACAGCTTCACGACTTTGATCCCCAGGCACGGTAGATATCCCTTCAGATCTCCCAGTACCAAGTAGGTACTAATTCAAGATTCTTTGAGGATGTCTAAGGGGGGTAGTCAGAGGTACGTCCAAACATTACATTTGGCACATACCCACATTTTGCAGTAGTTAGTATTCCATACGTGACAGGTTGCAAGCCCATCGCCGCTGTTAGAATTCTAACTGGTTTCCTCACGATGTTTTCCTTCACCGTTTAAGAGCACTGGCATTGCGCACATAAATTTTTCAATAGAAAAATCCATTGGTGCACGACCGGATTCGAACCTGCGACCTTACGATCGGAAGGCGGGGTCACTCCCACTAGACCACCGGTGCTCTGATAAAAACTGAGTATAAAAACTGCCTGTAAAAATAACTATGATTTGAGCAAACTTGTGAAATAGTAAAGACTGAAAAGGCATACTAGTAATAAAATCGAATTAAGAAAAGCACAAAACAATTACCTACCACAATTAGTAACCCTTTTTAGAAGTCGCGTAAAAATTGTCTCAATGCCAAACTCCGACACAAAGACCACAATCACAAAAATGGAGCTAACTACTAGGTAAGGGGAGGTAATTGAAAGACATATTATAATACCCCGGTCGGGAGTTACTCGCGACCCGAATGACCAATGTGAACTCATACCACGGGAAGTAGTCAAAGGAAATTGGTAGGTAAACCAATAATTATAAGGTATCTTTTGCAATAAGTGGAGCATGGCCTAAGAATATCTAAAAGCTGTAATGGTTATAGTTTCAACGTTGTTCTCAAGTAAGTAAGTAAGTTACCCTTTGCATCTAAAAAAAGATTTTTTATCCTAAAAGGACTTCTATGGCATAACAACCCTTCGTTTTCGGGAAATTTCAGGGTTTCAATAGTACATAATTCATTGAAATCCATTGTTTAGCACTTCTATTGCTTAGCAATGAGGATCATATAAGTGACCTAAGTATTTACATAGAAAATTAATTTAGTCTGTTTATGTTTCTCAATAAAAATAAGTCTATCTGAAGTTTTTGCTTCCAAAAACAAACACGTGTAGTACTCGTATCAGTATCATCGTCATAAGACTAGAATCGCTTAGTCTTACATGAGCTCTATTGAACTCCATAAAATCTAAAGGGTTCAACAAAATGATCTATGGCGTAGAAAATATCGGTCCGATTTTGTTATGCATCTTTAAAAGTACCCCGACCCTATTTCACTGTTCAAGGGTTAGCTACTCCCCAAAAAGGGAATGAGACTGATGGTAATATATCTACTTATCTGAACAAGAATGATAGTCAGCTATCAAAACCCTTTAAAACTTAGTACCTAATCCGAATAGTCGAAAATGTTCTAGATATTTATGTATTTATTGAAATCCCTCATAAACATAGTGTTTTTTTTTTATTGGTTACAATGTGGTTACAAAATTTATAATGTCAGTCATGTTATGATATTACAGAAAATTAAATCAGGAAGTCTATGCAAGAAGACGCAAGATAAATTGTATGAAAATGGCATTCGTTTGCTTTAGTGTTACTTAATTTAAAAGAATACACGTAAACACCATATAAGAAATAAGGTCTTACAGTTTTTTGTTTTTTAATTAGCATCAAAAAGGCCGATCTCCATAACTCGGCTTGGTTTCCTAAACATTATAATAATTTCATAATCCATCCTCGTAAATTACTTCCTGTTATAATTAATTTGTTTTTTCACCTCAACTTCGGACAAATTAAAACAATATACGGGAATGTGAAAAAAAGATATTAACATTTTAATGAAAATGAAACAGCGCTCATTCGCCTCGCGCTTAATTCTCAGATTGTTTTACAAGATCGTAATTTGTAATTGTTTTCTGTTTATGTTTCTAGTTTTTCACATACCTGATCTTTGATAAGCATCTGTTAAGTAAATAAAGATTAATGATCTGTTACAAAAGGCACTGGTGCCAATTTGTTGTTGCATTATCCTAAACTAACCTAATCCTACAGCTCTAAAATTATAGCCGTCCTCGTTGTTTCGGTCTTTTAGAAAGGGATGGCAATATCTTTAGAGCTGTCAAATTAGGTTACGTTAGGAAAATTAAACAACAGAATTGGCACCAGTGCTGCAGTGTCAATATTTAGTTTAATTAAAAAATATGTAACAAAGTTACAATCTATTGAAATAGAAACGGTGAATCGTTCATATGGTATATACAGGGTGGCCAAAAAGTCGTGGATCAAAGCAACCAGGTGTTGAATGGGGTCATCAGCTGTAAAAAATTGTTCTACGGGGGGGGGGGTCTTTGGGGTCCGCCCCTGCAGAGTTATAATTCATTTTGTGTAAGCCTTGAATAAAAAGCAAAACACTTACGGCATGGTTCCTACCGTTCTTTTGCATGATCCTTGTTACAAATACAGGTCATTGTCCAGTAAAGGCAGTAGATTTCTTGTGATGTATAATTTAGAAGTAATGTCATGCCAACACTGCACTTATCGTTTAATCGATTAAGTAAATCGATGACTATTGCACCATCAATCGCATGCCTAGTAGGAAATCCTTTTGTTTCCTCACTGTATTGTTCTGTTAACATGCGCTAACTATAGGCAGCATTTACTGAGTAATTAATATAGTACCAATACCTTGGATGTAGATATTTCCATTGGGAAATTGTAAATACTGCAATTTTAAAGACAAATGGTGGTCTATGGGAAACATGTGAATTTTATAAGAATTCGAATGATGTTATTCACATACAAACTTTGAGTGTGAAGTACACGAAACATAGTTTCACACTCCTCAAAGATTTTTGTGCCTAATTTACATCCACATAGGCTTCGTAGTTTCGGAGATTTCGTAATGAGTGAGTCAGAGTGACTTAAAGAGTGAACTCGTTTATAAAACCATCAAGTCTGATTCGATTGATCTGATTGATCATTAGCACACAAAACAATTATTATCCCCTCAGATCGTGGGGCCATAGTTTATGCATAAATGTGCAATATTGTCTTTTTTTATGGAAGTAAATAAACTCGGAAACTAAAGAAGTCTACGTGTCGTGCGGCTGGATCTATTTTCCTTCGAATAATCCCGTAAGCCGTACGTTGCTGGCTTATAGTTGCGCCACTGTTACAGCTGGGAAATTGATTAAAAGATCTATTGGGGAAGTGCATAATTAGTACCGGATTAGCCGCCTCCATTGTAACTACGATAAGAAAGGATAATTAAAAATAAAACACGAAGCGATCAACCGACATAAAAAGTTTAGTTACATTATAACGTTTCTTTTCCATTATAGATGCTTGCCCAAATTCTAAGTAGGTACTTTGTTGTTAATTACATAAAGTTAATAATTATAAAGAAGGTAAAATGGGGCGGCTGTTTTACTATGAGTGTCCCTTCTCATAATTCATCCGAGCCGAGTTTGTTGACTGTTCTTCTCGGCGTTGGTCGCGTGGTACTGGCACCTAGAGTTACCTAGTTTTAAGACGTTTCAAGGTAATCCTTGTGATTTTATTGAATAAACATATTTTGACTTTGACTTCACTTTTGATGGGTATTATCGTGGAACATATGCGACTTAAGAAAAGTTGATGAATTGCTATTCTCGACTTTTCGATGGCCACACCAATTTTAAGGCAACTTTTAAAGAAAAAAGCTAGTGAACACAAAGATTAATTCAAAATGTCCTAAAAATTGGCAAATCTCGGCGCAAGCCTGATGAAGAAGCCCGAACAGACAAGAACCTCATGCTATAAAGTTTCTCACATCGCTAACTATTGCTGTTTCTTTTGCCTTCAGATCGTAGCCGCCCTTGCCTTCAGCGCAGTGTGCGCAGAAGAGGCCAAGAAGACGGAGAAGCGAGGGGTCTCTAGCCTCGGCTACGGAGGCTATGACAGCTTGGGCTACAGCGGCGGACTGGGATACAGTGGACTGGGGTACAGTGGACTTGGTCATGGCTCTGGACTAGGTTATGGTGGATATGGTAAGCATACAATTTGTAATGATTTTACGATGGGGTCAATGGAAAAAGTTCCGACACGGCTGCTTAACAAAACGACTGCGCAATTACATAGTTATACACCAGACTCCTTTTCTAAAATTATAAAAACCAAATTAATGTCATCATCATCAGCATAAGATCACAGAGCTCCCCACACATTTTCTATATAAAAAAATAAGTGATGTGTGAATACAATACCTGTAAAGTGTCCGAAAACATTCTGTAACCTTACCGAGTTACTGATCTTGAAAGGAGTTCATTATGTAACATCTAACAATTCAATTGAGTAGCTCGCGGAAAGCCGTCAAAGTTTCAATTGGCCGAGAGCGTATCAATGCCGCTAATTCTGGGCTTGGATCTTGTAAAAATTATAATGCATGAGAAATGTAAAGCAATAAAAAAAGCCTTTCGGAAATTCGGCTCTTTTTTAGTCAGCTATGAAGCCTTACCAAGATGTGCTTATTTGATGAGTTAAAATTTTATTCATGCATTATAAATTCATCTTTGTCATATGGACTTAACATAGTGAGCACAAGTCCAAGATCCGAAGATCCATCTCATCAGAAGTCGTCATTCTTTCTTATTTTCATTTAGATCTCTACTGTGAGACCTTTCTCTAATCATAGTTAGAAATAATGTATGTCAGCTCCTGTTTGTTGCGGTCATCTCTTCTTGCAAACTGCCTTAGTTTCTTTTACTACACTATCCTCATCTACAGCAATGGTAGTACCAAAATGCAATTACTACTCAGTGCAGTAGAGTTCAAAATTGCACTTTCTCTGTTTTAAGTTAATGACCACTTTGCTCGCATATTCATCTTCGGGAATGCATTTCACCACTGTTTTATTGCAAAGGTAATGTTGGTTTATCGCATTCTATGTTTGTTCAATGGATGAGGCAGTAGGGTAAATGCATACTCAGGGTGAAATTGGCTCTCCGTATAGTTTTACCTGATACTTTTTATTAATATGACTTTCTGATGGAACCAGCAGATGGCCCACGTGATGTTAAGTGGTCACCTATAGAATTGACTCAGCCACGCACGATAGTGAACGTGCCCTACTATGCACTGACCTGGCTCCATCAACTGTTTTTCACTGGCAATCACACCCTTCAAGCTAAAACACAGCAACGCTACTTAATTGGCAGCAGAAATATAATATTGTTGAATATGGTGGCTTCTCTTAACATACCGACCAATTTAAAAGTATCTCTTATTATTATGTATTTATAATGCTGTTTTGGGTTTCTGCACATTTTTAACACCCTGGTGCTTCAATCAAAGTAGATCTGTTGAATTTTAATCGTGTTTTAACGATTTCGTTTTACCTTCATTGTTATGACAATGCAAAAAAAAGCATTTTATCATTGTTTACAAATATTATTTAGTATGATTTGTCCGGACTAGACCTGTGGGTCAAAAAGGCCCCAACCCACTCTACGCTTAAAATTTATGAGATTGTGCTCTATGAGTCGATTCAGGGAGGATTTTATTGCCATCTTTCGTCTTTGAACGGGTCACTGGAGAGCCAGTAATGGTTTTGGCAAAGCAGGATCTTTATGTGAAGCTATTATTGGCAGAACACGGCCGCTTAGCTTGTAAAAGACTTAAACTATATTGGAAACTATTTTGGACTGAAACTATTTCTACATTTTGAAACTAGGTGAATATAAATAACAGTTCAATTATATTATAGAGGTATAACCGAACTCCAAACTGCAGCGCCCTTGCGGGGTACATGCACTTACTCAACAATAACTGCACACTAAGGTAATTAACCTGATGTACATGAAGGAATGCATTTATACAAATAAAAGTAAAAAATCCAGCCCAAAGCTACAGCCAGACGGTTTTTATTTAATACTAGCTGAACCCGCGGCTTTGCTCGCGCCAAGGAATTCAAAGTTTCATACAAACTTTCATCCCCTATTTTATCCCCTTAGGGGTAGAATTGATCAAAATCCTTTCTTAGCGGATGCCTACGTCATAACATCTACCTGCATGCCAAATTTCAGCCCGATCCGTCCAGTGGTTTGGGCTGTGCGTTGATAGATCACTATGTCAGTCAGTCAGTCACCTTTGAGTTATATATATTTAGATCACAGCGATTTAAAAAGCGTAAAAAAGGTTAATACCTGGTACGTTAGGTACTGAAAGTTGAAAGAAAACGCAAAGTTGCAAGAAACGCTCTTTAATTCCACTCAAAATGTTCAGCTCTCATAGAATTCTCAAAAGATACTCAGTAAATTGAGTTCGAGATAGAAGTTTATCGGAAGTATTAAAATTCATGAAAATCAGTCGATCCCTTTGAATAAAAGTGCTGAGACGTGCAGCCCCGCTAGGAGGTGGGAAATATCTTTAGATTAGGTATTTGAGTTTCTGAAGATATAATATACTCTTTAGGTAACAAGTCTGTGAGTGGAGGAACCTTTGTACTCTGCCAGTATTTTTAGACGTAAGTTAAAATACTTCGAACTTAGCTAAGTTCATAACAGCTTGTTTTAGCATGCATGAACAACTAACTAATTTTATTCGTATTATGTTTATTAACTTCTCGCAAATGAGTATTTCATTTCATATTTTACAGATAATTAGGGATTATCCTAATCCCATAAAACCCATGATAATTTTTCTAACGTATCTATTATGTTACGTAATAAAAATCATCATCAGCTTGTAGAAATACTGCATCCACAGATTTTTCACGATATTTGTAATGTACATAGTTTGAAATATAAAGTTCATTTCCATACTTAGGTACAGGTATGTTATTGTCTGACTTTCTAAACAGGACAAGGTTTGAATGACCTGGTTTGCATTTTTCTTTGTTGTAAGTATACATTGTATTGGCACAACTTTAACGAGCACCAGAACTAGGCCTACAATCAGTGTCTTCGACCAGGTCATTACACCCTAATACGCACTTGTAGCCAAACTATTCATTAGGATCAGCCCGTACTACACAGTACCCGTTCACAGTATGCGTGGGAAATACGCATACTTACTACCTTAAACCTACCTCTACCTCACATTACACTTTGTAGAACGAATAGAATACAAAAATTAGAACAGGTCCAGATGCGATTGTCACTTGTTTGATACAAAGATCAAAATCATTTAAAGTTGTCCTTCTGTCAGTTTGAGTAGCAGGAAAGGGACTGAGGGTAAAGTTTTTATACAAGTAGTATTCTCTTTTGGTATCCCGCAGACAGTTGTTTGGCTCGGCTTCAATAGTGGCAACAAACTCTGGTAACTGGGTCATACAAACTTATTGACTTTTTCGGAGATCAGACATTATAATGACTATTTTGTACAGATAGAAGGTGCGACCATCCATGATTGAACTCTTATCCACAAAGGCGATTGCATGTGGGCACATTAAATGTGGTTTTAACGCGGTGGTAGTGTCACAAGCTAATGACATAATCGGAGTCCTTGGCCCACTGAAGCATTGTATGCTTTGTCTTATTAGTTTGTCAAGTAGCTAAGAAATTGACGTGTCTAACTAAAGGTAATTGACACTTCGTAGCTCTTTGAGACCCCAACAATAGAATAATCACCTCATCAAAATAACACCTCAATAAGCACTTCATCAGAGCCACTGAGCCACTGTGACAGAAAAAATATCAGCTACCCATTAAGTCCAAGAATGGGAGGTCCTAGCCACCCAACCCAAGTCCTAGAACTCCTCCAAGTTTGCGAAATCCCAACCATTGGGTTGGGATCTTCAGTGCTTTTGGAACAAGTAAAACTAGCTACAACCCAGCTTGTTTCAAGGATCATAACATTTCTCAGAAGATAAGTGGAAACAGTCGTGAACCTACCTATTGCTAGACAGACAGACATAGCTATTCATTTGTTCTGCTGGTCTGAGGCACGTCTCCAACTCTAGGTTCCGCATAAATTCTCTCGACCGTGAACCTTCGATTGCGATTGGTTACGCATTTTTTAGCGAATCCATTGAACAAGAACTGCCCCAGCTGTGAATGGAGCTGTTCACACGAAACTCTGCAAGGTCACGCAGCCTTGTTGTGTTTATCAAACGTTTCAAGTGACTTCTTTCTCAAATGGTGTAACACTATGGTCTACCAGTCACCATGTAGACAAATTACTATTGCATTGTAAAGGTCATTAAAAATGGAAGGAATCAAGACAATGCTTCTTGCCTGTTCTTCTAGACTTTGTTGCGTATATTGTGCCCAAATGCAACTGGTTTACAAGACTTTTCGACTATAAGATTCGAATCAAACAATAAATAAAACCCCCTTTCATCCAAAAAAATACGCTGCAGTTTGGCAAGCTAGGTTATAAACACGGCTTTTACTTTGGTCCACTCCAAGTCACTGGTTTAAAGGACATAATCGACTTTATCGCTAAGAGCGATCTCTTCCAGACAACCTGTGGATGGAAAGGACGGCGCTGTATAAAACCTAAATAACCTAATTTTTTTTATCCATTATAGGTCTTAAAACCTCTAGGTGCATGTTCCAGGCCATCCTCACTTCCAGATACTTTTTCTAAACCTAGTTTGTTGTTTGTCCACAGCTGCCCCCATCGGCGTTAGCAAGGTGGCATACACGACCGCTCACACCGGCGGCTACGGCGGATATGGCGGATATGGAGGATATGGAGGATACGGCTACAACGGACTCGGGGGCTCCGGCCTTGGTGGATACGGCAGCGGTAAAAAAAAATATTATTATTTTAATTTTTAGCCTTCACTTGCTTGTAAAATTTAATTAAGGTTCATTGTAACAAAAAACGGAAAAGTTCTAACCATAGAAGCGACCATTTGCTACCTTGTCCCGTATACGAGTAGCTTCCAAAATGAACCTGAACATAAAGCCTGTTGCCATTAACCTGTTCGTATAGTTAGGCATTAGGCTAAAATGTTATGCACCAGCCATTGTCTACGGTAGGTAAGCACCTGTTTACCTACTGAAATACCAAGGCACGGAAGACGGGCTTGTCTAGCGTGTACATTTCATTGAGAACAATCGCGATCGTTATAAAACCAAGGACTTCCAATGTGGGTTATGTTGTACGTAAGGATAGGTTGACCTCAGCCTCAGAGGTCGAACATGCGGCGTGGGATCGGTACCGTGATAATTACCTTGTTCTTTACATATCTCTTGTTCATTATCTACCATCGCTTCAGACAAAGGATTGTTTACACTGCGGCCAGTGGTCGCCGGCACCATTCAGATGTTGGGATTACTATTGACAGTTTTTTTTGTAAATCAACGCTTGCATCAAGGAATTTATATTTGCTGTAATTTCCAGGATACGGCCACTACCCCGCGGTCAGCTACGCCAACCAAGTCTCGTACCCCAGCTACGGCGGACACGGCGGGTACAGCGGGTACAGCGGATACGGCGGATACGGTGGATACGGCGGATACGGCCACGGATACGGCGGACTTGGCGGCCACTACTAACTGAACAAGCTTGATCTACTTTATGAACATACCCCACACTTATATAACGTTGTAAATATTTAACATTGCGTAGCCCTGTCACTCTTTATTATTTTTAATAAGAGATGGAAATAATTTCAGCATTGTTAATCTGTTGACAGATTTATAAGTGTAGTACCTATTATAATATTGACTCTCTACTTTGAAATTAATTTGAAAATTAGTAGGACATAAAATCTTTACCTACAAGAAGAGTTGGAAACTTTTCGTCGTATCACATAGCCAAAATTAGGGATCAGCTCAATGAGCAAAGTAACTTTTCCCAAGTCCAAAACTATCTGATCTAAGTTTATCCAAATTACTTGCATAAATAAACCTTACTTAGGTTTGATGTCCCGATTTAATAAGAGTTGATCAGCCAATACTACCATCTTTATTCTTTATTGTACACAAACTGATTTACACAAAAAATACATAATAGTCATGTAAAAAGGCGAGCTTAACCCTATCTTTGTGTTCTGTCTTTTTAATGTGTCCACCTTTTTTATTATTACGTCTACTTTTGTAATGTTTCAAGCGTAGCGAGACCTTGCCAACGTGTTCATCGAATTTCGCATGTAAATTGTAAATATTATTATAAATAAATATGTATCTTATATAAAACGTTGTTTGTTTGTTTGTTACTTCCCAGATAAGATATAGATTTTTTTAACTTGCAAATGCAAATGAAAAACGAACAAAGAACTTCTTTTTATTACTATGTTTAAAACACTCTGATATCACAGTTTTTATTTTTCCCATTTTGAGTTCTATTTACATTTTCGTTAGATATATTTCGGTTTTACAAACACTTAGGCGCGGGTAAAACCTCTCACAAACAAAGTGATATAATGTATTGTGACAACAATAAAGATGAAAGAACAGTAAATTTACATTATAAATGGTTCTGATTCCTTCTGATGAGTCAAACGGTCCTAAGTAAAAAACGAAAATGGAAAACAAAATGTTTTTGTATAATGACGGAAAAGACAATATCATTTATCAATCGACATCGGGGTAACAGGAGGTAACGTATGGGACATTATCATAACATGAATTATTGAACCATGCAGATGAGTACAGACGAACGCCCAAAAGGGTTCCGTAGCTTTTTTGTAGAGAGTACTTTACAATATAGGAGAGTTGATTGTCAGTTATATAGGTATTTGTTGCCACAGCCTGCCATGATTCTTTACCAAAATTCGCACTGCACAAGTACAGAAATATATATAGATACATATATATAGATAAAAAATCGGAATATAAATATCTTCGTCTTCGTTTCGGTTGTTTATTACATTACCTTTCAATTTTTATTAGTTTTATAGTGTTTACTACACATAAGAAAATCACAAAGAAGATCGGAGAATAACTTTTGGGACATTATAAAATACATTACCTTTGTTTACAAGAATAGGATTTTATTTGCCTATTAAAGTAAGTATTCGCGTTTGAATTTCGAAAAATATCGTGACATCTAATCATAACATGATTAGATTGACCTAATTTGTGGTGTTCTAAAAAACTGTTCACTAAAGCTGAACAATAAAATTAAAAGAAGGCATATCCTGAAATGATCCCCAGAATGTATTATTCATAAACGAAGTCAACTTTATGATAAAAAACGGGGTAAATCTACCGGATGCGACGACAACACTTTAGACACCTACAGAAAGTTTACCCTTCTACCGAATTCATTGATAGCTGGTAATACTGACGTTAATCTGATTTAAGTTGTACACTTATATGTACCGAGAAGTTTAAGTAAAAGTATCTAAATTCCTTGAAGTAAACTGACCTGACCTGACCTGAGTCTATAAAATTGAAAATCACAGCATAAAACTGCCTTTCTGCATTTCTCTCACTGCGTCAATTTGAATCCGACTTGTCATTTAGCATGTTTGTCATGTCAATTTGAGCTTATTTGTACACCCTCCAGTGCAGTGTGTATTATTCATTAGGCTCGTGAAACTAATTAGTGCGGATGCTGAGCAAACAGGCTCGTGTTTCACGGCGGGCAATCAAGTGGCTGACAACCGACAACTGACGAAGTGCTGGCTGGCGTGTGGACCAGTCTGCTGCGTTCAGAGACTTGGCACGAGATATAGTACCCGTCAAACTTCTTGGCCATCGCGCGAGGTGGTAGGGGAAAGGTTTGCACTCTTCGCACCACCAAAGAGACCTATTTTTTGTTTCTTTTTCATTCAAGGTCGTTTGTCCAAGAAGTTTGACGGATACTATACTACATAATACAATTACGTAGGTACCTGGGATTAACCTCTCGGACTGTCCAAGTGTCCATTTTAAATAACATATACGGTAGCCAACATCAATGTTGGCTAGGCTAAAGCATTTATATTTCCATGCAACCAATTTTCAGTTTTTCAATCAATTGAACTCATTTTGGATTTTGACTTTTTGGAACACAGACGTAAACAGACATCTATCGTTCATGATTGGAATGTATAAATTGGACCAATTCAAAGTAAACCGTATGAGTACACCACACTGGTCTTTTTATCATTCGCTAAAAAGCCTCTAACAATATCAAAAGCTACTGATCTTACTCTAAGTTTATATTTGTATTTTTATTTAAATATATGTTTCAGAGGGAAAAGTCGGACACTTTCGTATTATGTGACAGTTGGCAAGGCCACTGCCACGGCCACTGCCAGTGCTCGGTAAGTTTTTATCACGAATACAAAAAATACAAGTTAAAACGTTGCATAAGCGTAAAGTAACAGTATACTGCATGTGACTCCATAATCCGTAGTAAAGTGCCCAGTTTTTGCCCAGTTTATGTGGGTTCTGAGCTAACGCGACCAACAAAGAGTTAGGTATTTTGCACAAAATGTCGACTTTTAAACTATTTTGCGGAGGTGCGATACACGGCTTTGGAGTTTAGCCGTTAAATAAATAGTGGGATTCTGTAGTTTTTCCGCAGTTTGTTTTAAATGTTTTTAAAGGACGACCTGGCCTGAAAATATTTATGCAAATCTTTCGTAAGGTAATTGTGTGCACTTCTAGGAAAAAGTGCGATCCAGTACAGCATGCGACGAGTAGGTAGACAAAGTAATGCTTTTTTCGACCGAAAAAGTTATTGGAAAGACATTTTCAAAGAAAAAGTTTCTGGATAAACTTTTTGTCTTTGAATCTGATTACTTATACATGAAAAAAACAAGCTAGGGCTATTATTTTTTTTATTATTATTATAATACCAACCCTCATGCACGGTAATAGTCCTTGAAATTGATCCTTTGAGGATATAAATCAAGGGTAGAGTCAGTCTAGGTCAAAGTACAGCTTTAAAAAAACAACTTTATACGGATGTGAGCGACGACCTGATTTATCTGATTATTTTTGATCACCTTTCCTTGCTTCTATTCTTTTAAACTTTTAAATGTTCCCGATCGCAAGTGTCGGAAAAATATATATTTGATGGCAAATTTCAAAGTCGGAAAGACAATTTCCGTCAGGCGCTGAGTGTTCTCTTAGAGCAAACCAGTGCAGACAACAAGATCCAGCACAAAGCTAATTTAGCGGCCGCCTGCATCCCTCGTTATTTATTACGTCCACTATTGCACTGCGGGGCGGTAGGACAAGCCACGAGTCACCAGCTGAACACGTGTTCAGGTATTCAATCAATAAATAATTCAATGTTTTATTTAGGACTTTCTACACCAGCACTCACTACCTAGGCTAACAAAGTAAAACTTGGAGGTACTAAGGGATAACAGGATAGCCGTTCTGGACCCCGGTTGTTTGGGTGAGTATCTAGGTACATTAGTGAATTTAGAATACTACGGTTCTTCTTTACTTTTTCTTTTATTCATCTTTTAAAATTTAAATAAACATATTTTTTTATTTGTGGCATAAATCAATGTTTTTATATAATATTAATGATATCGTGTGCATAGGTATCCACCCTTTTTTAAAATAATTAATAATAACAAATTATTAAGGTACCTAAGGTATCCCAAACGTTTTAAACTCGCTTTCCGATTGAAGCTTGTTCTATCCAACTACTCAACCTGGAGATACGCGACCGGGTATTGCAAAATGCGCCTTGTCATAACAGCAGAGGTTCTACTTTAGTAATTAGTGCCACTTTTATTAATTCCCTAAGAGTTATCACCGTATTATTACAACATCGTTGCCATTTTCCGCGGTGCCAGGAATTTTTGCAGTGCTAGCAGTTTGCGAAGAGAAAGATGTTCATGCAGGTATGTATAGGTAGGTACTTATCACTATCACTACATAGTATAAAACAAGGTCGCTTTCTCTGTCCCTATGTAGGTATGCTGAAATCTTTAAAACTACGCAACGGATTTTGATGCGGTTTTTATTAGATAGAGTGATTCAACAGGAAGGCTTTTATGTATAATACATGTATGATATGTGCACCCGTGCGAAGCAGGGGCGCGCGGGCGGGTTGCTAGTTGATTTATGAGGCAATGTTTTTTTAACATCGATAAAGCACCAGAATGGCCATTTTTTTTATTTTTCTTAATTAGGTAACAAACAATCGGTCACGTGCGTCACGTGCCAAATTTAATAGTTGGACATACCTCAATTATCAGTTATTGTTCATACCTGTAGGTACGACTGGATGGACAGGATATTAAAACGTAGTTCCCTATAGCGGATAAATCTTTGTACAATCACCCTGTATTTCACGTTTCAAATCAGGATTTCACCAAACGCAATACGGTTTTTCCACTGCAATAAAAAGGGTTTCCTGCAAAATAACCGTCCCCTACAAACAGGATATCAGTATTCATCACGTGCTCCACGGCTCAGATCCATCGCTTTAAAAGCGCGGGTGCCTGATACAAATCTCACCGCAAGCGTATTTGCGAGGCTGGAGCATTATGTTGCTATTACACTGCAACAGGCGTATGGCCACTGAACTAGCGGACGGCGCGGCGCTAGGAAGAGAGCGCTGGCGCTAGGAAGAGAGCGCTGGCGCTAGGAAGAGAGCGCTTTGCTGAAAGGCTGAGAGTTACATCAAAAACAGCCTAAAGAATTGCATTGCTGAACATGAATCTCAGGATGAAAAATTCGAGTTTTCCCATACCTACCGACTTCTCGCCACAATCTTATTAAGGTCTGATTGTCAGGAGTGTAGGTATACCTCCGTGACAGGTAAATCTGAAACGAGGAAATTAAAAATTAGTAGAAGATGATATCCTCCGCGATACATCAGTCAGTGCAACTATACCCTTGCAACGTAGTCGTTGCAACGTATTTCTTTATGTTGGCAAATGTGAACTTTGGCACTCAGTCAATTTGTTACTGCCGAGTAATTTCATGCCACAAAAATGGAAAATCCAACAGGTTTGTGAAAAGCGGTAAAAAAATTAAAAATAAAATCACTGAAAACCGATCGGCGATTCAGCACAAGCTCTAGTACCTAATCAGCAGTTGGATTATGATGACGCATACAACGATAAAGCTATTTTGTATTTTTTTTATTTTTTGCTTTAATAAGTAGACATGGACGAAATTCACTACAACACAACACAACATTACGAATTATGTTTCTGATTGAAGTTATACAGGGTGTCCGGAAGGTCGATGCAAAGCCGTGAGGGGGGGGGGGGGTAGGTCACCTCGTTACGCATCTATTCAGGCTAGATTACCTTAGTCCAATGTCGACGAATTCCAAGTTATCATAATATCCATATTCGTTCATAGTGTTCAAACAGACAGTTACTAGTGCCCAACAATTTGTTTGCGTCCTAGCATAATGTGTATACAATCGATAAACACCAAAACAATCATCTGTATCCACATAACTGACTAAATGGGAGGTGTTTAGTAATGAAAAAAAAAATATTTAAAAAAAACTAAGGTAATCTAGCCTGAATAGATGCGTAACGAGGTGACCTACCCTCCCCTCACGGCTTTGCATCGACCTTCCGGATACCCAGTATTCCGAGAACAAGCCGCGTCCGAGAACACCGCCACGCCAGTTTCGTGTCCACAACATCTCATTGTGGAGTGGTGGTATCTCGGCTCGGAGCCGATGACATTAGCATCTCGGCACCACCCTTTTGTATTTATACGGGAAACCTGATTCCGTGTTCCGCGTTCAGTCTTCATTTAGAACCAAATAACGCAAAGAATATTTTTTAGTTTGGCTTTCGAAGTCAAAGACATAGTCAAAGTCAAAGTACTTTTATTGCATAAATACATGTATGAGAAGATGTCAAATAATTATAATAATGTTCAATGTATTTTACTTAAAACTAGGCGTGCAATATTTTTGATTACATGATAATATATTGGATATTGCTTTGGATTGGATGATCATTTTATCTTTTTAGTTTCAGCCGAAACAAAAGCACTTACAAGTATTTATGCAATTAAACTAATAACTTTGACAAGACGTGTAGTGAGAAGTATACGATGAGAAATGTATTACGAGTAAGTGTATAGTGTCACATTTTTCTGTCTTGTTTTCTGAAAGCGCGATCAACATTAATCGGCTGTTAACTCACTTGTTGTTGCATCTCTATCTAATTTGATGTATAAGCTGAATTAGCAAGTGACTTGACAGCCGATTAGGGCGATTAGTATTGGTCGCGCTTTCAAAAACCGGGGGCAAGCGTTGTAAGTTTTAATGCTATGCCCAAATTGGGACTTCTTATTGTCTTCTTTGGTAAAAGTATTGAGGAAATGGGGACGCATTGTAATAGACGTGGTTCGTACGATCTTTTCCCCCAGTCAGTTGTTTTCAGTGATAAATGTAAAAGGTCCATTATTTACTTCGTTCGGAGTCTCTTGGAATGGAAAACTTTGGGAATTGTTCTTCCAACTTAAGCCTTAAAGTAATTACCGTACGGCCTTACGCTTAGAGATTTTATAGACACCGAGGTACAGTGTTTTCATGCGTTGTACGTAAATTTAATGTTATAAGAGTAGTAGAGCTCTTTGTGTGTGGCTCGTCCGGGGAAGTACTACCACCACGCCTTCTTCTGCCGCCAAGCAGCAACGCTGTGTTTCGGTTTAAATAGTGTGGTCGCCGGTAATTACAGGCACATGAGGCTCAAGTTGTTGAACGCAGGGCAGGGCACTGAGGGCACGTTTCTATCGTGCGTGACGGTTACCACTTAACATCGGGTGGGCCATCTGCTTGTTCCATCAGCTGGTTGTATAAAAAAATGTGACACTATACACTTACTCGCAATACACTTCTCATCGTATACTTCTCACTACACGTCTTGTCATTTCTGATCTTCTTCAATACCTATATTTTTTTTCCTTTTACTCCCTACTTACACAAATAAAACAAGAAATACAAAAACTGCAATGTAACATTCATGCATTTTAGGTTTTTTTTTATTTATTCCTAAATGTATTTTCAGGTGTTTTCCCATAGCTGGACACTGGAACTACTACTCTTACGACAACATCACTATCACTACATAGTATAAAACAAAGTCGCTTTCTCTGTCCCTATGTCCTCTTGTCCCTTTGTATGCTTACATCTTTAAAACTACGCAACGGATTCTGATGCGGTTTTTTTTAATAGATAGAGTGATTCAAGAAGAAGGTTTATATGTATAATACATGCATGATATGTAAACCCGTGCGAAGTGCGCGCGGGCGGGTCGCTAGTTTTAATATAAATAACGAAATAAACAGCTCAGCCCAATAACATTTAGATTGCAACACAGTCGTGTTTGTTGTATGTAAAAAAGCACATGTGGCTACTTAATAACAGGTACGAACTCGCCAGGTTCCATGCCTAGCAATAATTTGATAAAGCGTACGGTTCCTACAAAACATTGATCGAGCTATGACGGCCGTAGTCTTCTTCGTATGGTGTCACTAGTTTCTTTCGAAACAGTGTGGTGAAAGGATTTTAAGTGCGCCTCCAGAGGCTCCTTTTGAGCACTTGATACAATACATGTTATAGGTTTTACAACATGCCGGTTCCCTCACGATGTTTTCCTTCACCGTTTGAGAGTACTGGCATTGAGTACATACATTTTTAAACAGAAAAACTCATAGGTGCACGACCGATCTTGGATCGGAAGGCGGGGCTGCTACCACTAGACCAGTGCTCTCAGCCGTAGTTATAGGTCGCATCATGTAAAAAGAACGCTGGAAGATAGGTGAGGGGGTGTGTTTGCACATACCATACACTCGCGCCGCCATCACATCCCCCACTTTTTTCAGCGTTTTTTTTTATTTATTCATTTACTAGCGATCCGGCCGCGCGCCCCTGCTTCGCACGGGTGCACATATCTTGCATGTATTATACATACAAACCTTCCTCTTGAATTACTCTATCTATTAAAAAAAATGCATCAAAATCCGTTGCGTAGTTTTAAAGATTTAAGCATACATAAAGACATAGGGACATGGGGATATAAGGACAGAGAAAGCGACTTTGTTTTATACTATGTAGTGATGTAATAAACACAGTGAGGAACTACAGTCATGAGCTATTTAAAATAACGGCGGTAGTTTTTCTAAAACTGTAGCTCAAGGAAATGTCGGTAGAGACATGTGCTCCACATTGCAACATTAGCTTGTAATATCCAGCTTAGACTGCGCAGCACTCCGCTATTACCTAACAAGGCCGACCTCGCAGCTGCTGCTACATAGACGGCAGTAGCTCTGCCTTCTGCTGTAAGTTGTAGGTTCCGATGCCCTCCCATCATCTCCCTGGACTTACCTCTAGTGCGGTTGGCTCAGCAGAATTTCTTCTTCCACTCTCCACCATTCGTCATCTACTTCGCTTCGCTTCGTCTTTCGGGATTAAGAATAGGTGCCTTTAAAGAAAAGAAATAATAGACGCTTAAGGCACGGCTTTGTTGGATGTGCTCGGTTAGAGGTATCTAATGTAACGAGCAGTGGCAGAGGTAACTGCTCAACACCAGGTGGGCGAATCAAAAAGGCATCTTGTCGCAAAAGAAATCAAAGGCAACTTCTTCACTATCATCACTACATAGTGAAAAACAAACTTAAATCTTTAAAACTACGCAACGGATTTTGATGCGGTTTTTTTAATAGATAAAGTGATTCAAGAGGAAGGTTTATATGTATAATACATGCATTATATGTGCACCCGTGCGAAGCAGGGGCGCGCGGGCGCGTCGCTAGTGAATTTATAAATTCAAAGAACAAAAGGCTTTCCACCCATGGAGCTCTTTTAATCGGAACATAAGTATTTATGAGATGTCACGTGCCACTCACAAAAACAAATAATATCCTTTTTCGTTTAATAAATAAATTCTGCAAGTGACACTTACCAGCGCGACGACCCATTTCGTGCCAAATTTGTCAAATAACTCGACTCTTTGTGACTCGGCACATTGTCTGAGCACAGTTACAACTTTTTCCAACTCGCAACATCTACATACACCCCAAACAATTAGACAGTAATCGTGTCTCATGTTACAGCGACAAGGTTGTTTCGGTATCATTTTATTTTTAACCGACTACAAAAAAGGAGGTTCTGAAGTCGACTGTTTTATGTTTGTACCTCATAGCTTTTACAGGGGGGACCGACTTAGAAGATTTTTTTTTAATCGAAGGCTAGTGCTTGTTATGTGGTCCCAGTTAAATTTGATACAGATCTGATAAGTATATAGGTATGAGTGTTTGTTTCAAAATTTTGTTACTACTAGTAAAAAGAATTGTACGTCGGGGGAAATACTATGACCAGTTTCAATGTGCTGTTTCAGTTTGAAAACTGCTAGGTTCCGTTGAAATTACAGGTGCACGAGGCTTAACATTTATTGTGTGCCTCATGTTGGTGGACGCTTGACATGGGCATGGGCAGTGCATTGTAGAGCACGTTTGTATCGAGCGTGACTGAGCGTGACAATGCATTTTATACGTGATTAATTATTTTATTATTATAAGCCAGACACGCCTATAAAGTAAGTACACATTAAAAAAGAAAACATATTTATTTGCAGCCACTTAGATCAATAAAAAGATAATAATTAATTTAACAAAAATAACCTAAGAGCTGCGAACCTGGCTCAGCATAAGTCAGTCAGCTAGCAACTGACGCTGCAAGAAGAATGTTATGTATACAAGTCCATTAACATCATGGGCGTCACTAATATGAACTCTATGGCTTCGATTTCAGATAGCAGGTGTCGTAAATCTGGAATGGCTTATCGCTCGTAAAATTACACTTTAAACGTTATGTTACCTTCGGAGTAAATCTGTGTGTTACGCTTACGACACTTAGATTTACCTTAAAACCCCCAGGCATGGTTGATATCTGCCTGATCACGAATACAAAGAAAAACTAAATCACGAATATTCGCTCTAAAGGCAACATACACAGGTAGATTGGGAATACATTGCCAGTACTGTAACTTGTTGGCACCAGTGGTACTAGGTCAGAAGATGCCCCGCTTAGCTTCCTCTTCTGATATCCACAGGCTTTATAGGGATCATTTTCTATGCTGGGGCCACCAGAGCCACGACATACGACCCTGTTGTTAGCTTTATGATAACTCTAATGGTTACAAAATACTGACCACCCTAATCCCTATTCACCTTATCTTGCCTATTTTTGACATAAAGGTGAATCTACAAATACACGCAAAAACGTGGATGAGTGGCGGTGTGAAGTGTCATCATATTAAGGGTCCGGCGACAGCGGCTCGCAATTTCGAGGTGCGATTGGCTATTATTTCATTTTATTTCATTTCGGGGAGGTTGTTTGAAAGAATAGCTCTAAAGTGACACGCATAAATACTGTTCGAACACAAATAATACAATAATATAAGGGAAATGTGCTTGAGTCAGAAATCATTTTGGTATTAGGTAAACGTAAGACCAAACATACTAATACCAAAATGATTTCTGATTCGGGCATGTTTCCCTTATATTATTGTATTATTTGTGTTCGAACAGTATTTATGCGTGTCACTTTAGAGTTATTCTTTCAAACAACCTCCCCGAAATGAAATAAAATGAAATAATAGCCAATCGCACCTCGAAATTGCGAGCCGCTGTCACCGGAGCCTTAAGATTACAAAACTGAATGTTATGTAGTTGGTGCATCCAAACTGGTTCCACCACATTATATAAACTGAGCTTAGCTGAGATCAATGATGATCTCAAAATGACATACTGACATGAGTCAGTATGTCATTTTGAGACGATTCTAATATTATTTACTAGTTGCGCCCCGCGGTTTCACCCGCGCAGATTTAAATTCCGGTATTCCCACGGGATAAAAAGTAGCATATGTGCTATTCCAGATTATAATCTATCTCTCTGGCAAGTTTCATCCAGATCCGTTCAGCCGTTCCGGCGTGAAAGAGTAACAAACATTTTTCCATCCATCCATACTTACAAACTTTCGCGTTTATAATAGTAGGATAAAATAGGATTTTTAGGGTCTCGCACCTAAATAGCGCAAAATGAAAACTTATGGACTATTCAATCTGCAACAATCATAAGGCTAAATTACACATATTTTTTGTAAACTATCTCTTACTCAACAATTAATTAAAATTGTTACTGTATTTATAGCATTGCTCAAAGTAATTTTGTTCAATGTTTGTCAACACTCTTTTCTCAAAATACCAACTGCAATATCTTTCAGGTATTTATTATTATTAGTTTTATATTTTTAATTGTGCAGCCGTAAGGAACCCATTGTACGTGACCCAACTAACACTTTCTCATTCCTCATCTTTGATACACCAATCTTATTCAAAGAGCATTTGGCTGTAATAAATTATTTAAATTATTAGGTATATTTAAAAGTGGTTTCTAACAGTTCTAAAATGTACACTCGTTGACATTTAGATTGAGATCGTGAGAGTATCAAACCAGGTTACTTAAATATTAATTCGAAACTCATTGCTGTCAAATGCAAATTAATTTATAACCCGATTGCAAAAGATGTGACCAGCAACATGATTTTTCTCATGTTATAAAATTTATTGCTTTTACATAATAGGTGACTTTTTTGAATTTTGTCAAAAAATGAAATTGTACTTTGAAAATACAGGTATCCTACACTATTATAAACGCGAAAGTTTGTAAGTATGGATGGATAGATAGATGTTTGTTACTCTTTCACGCCGGAACGGCTGAACGGAACTGGATGAAACTTGGAGGAGAGACATTATATTATAGTCTGGAATAGCACATAGGCTACTTTTATCCCGTGGGAATACCGGGATTTAAATTTGCACGGGTGAAACCGCGGGGCGCAACTAGTACGATTTAAATTAATGACGTCTTTCAGCAGATAAAATTTATTGGAATGAATTGTCTAGTAACATAATAACTAAACAATCAGGAAAAAAGTTTTTATTAATTATTGGTTAGTACATAGTCTGTTTAATGTATATCAAAGTATATTCCTTAGATGAAACCGTTCAAACACATCCTCACAGCTCTTTAACAAAGGGTTGAGTAAAAGAAACATTGCCTAAACCACCCATTCTGAAGATGGGCGGAGGGGGGGGGGGGGGGTTTGAGGCTTGAAGGGGGTTCGATTTGCTTCAAATATTTACTATTGGTATTACGGCTGCTTACGACAAATACATTTCACTTCGACACGACGAATCGGGATGAGACGATCCGTAGAACAAGTGTGGATGCGACGGATATCATACAATTTCAAAGTAACATTCGAATGGTATTTATTTAGGTACTAAGAACTACCACGAGCATGAAACTATGAATAAATGATTGTTGTAATCCTATCTATCACAAGGCAAACACAGATTGATATCACACAGTAAATTTATTCGTTGGTCAAACACTTGGAAACATTCACAAGACACTATCTCAAAACTATAATCGACTGCATACACCCGAATACTCAAACGCAACTCAGATTTGAGCGCAAAAATGTTCACTTTTGAGACCTCCCTACAGCTCATGTTTGACTATTTGTTTTTGTGGCCTGACTATCACTGGTAGAATTGTGCTATTGAACTTAGTAGTAGTATAATAAGTATTTACTTCTAAGTAACTATTTATGATTGGGGCATGTACTTATAAAAAACATTAATTATGTTAGTCCAGGTCAAAAACTCGTCACATGAGACGTGCTTAAATCTGAGTTTGAGTATTCGGGTGTTAGTTCCATAGCACAGAGACCAGCAAGGAATATACTGTCTGACGAGAGGAGACAAGTGACCAACGACAGGCACGCCGCAATTTTGAAAATCACAAAATTATTTCTAATACAAAACCAAGTTGGCATTCTTCGTAATGACAGCATCACGTAGAAGGCTTTATGCTAAACTAGTAGCGTCCCGCGGTTTCACCCGCGTAGTTTTAAATCCCGGTATTCCCACGGGATAAAAAGTAGCCTATGTGTTATTCCAGATTATAATGTATCTCTGTGTCAATTTTCACGTAGATCCGTTCAGCCGTTCTGGAGTTATAGAGTAACAAACATCCATCCATCCATACTTACAAACTTTCGCTTTTATAATATTAGTAGGATGTAGCCTTCAAAGTCTAGTCAAAACTTTTTTTATTCAATAAAATCACAAGGGTCGCCTTGAAACGTCATAAAACTAGGTGACTCTAGGTGCCAGTACCACGCGACAGCGCCGAGAAGAACAGCCAACTTCCCCCAGACGACCCCTTACATTATGATTTTGAATCAGTATAGTTTTAAAACGTCTTAAGCTAGGTGAATCTAGGTGCCATAGTTCCACGTTCCAACAAAGCCTAGAAAATCAACCGACTTCACTCGACATGTTTTATTTTGTTTAACTAGCAGGCTGCCCACCTAATGTTGTGTGGTACTGTAACCTATAACAAAGCTCTCGATTAACATGCCCTACGATGCACTGCCCTGCGTCCATCAACTTGAGGCATACATAAATCATTTCTTTGCGTCAATGGTGTAGGTACATAAGGATGACAATCATATTAAATTGGTAGCACTCATTCCCCATAGCTGGGATGCAAATATGTGTGGCTTTAAACATTAAATAAATTCACAGTAATATAATAATATAATATATAACAGAGGCTAAGCCTCCTGTAATTTCTAAGGCAACGACACTCTTCAAACCGAAGCACATCGACGCTGCTTGGCGAAAAGATAGACATGGTAGTACTACTTCCCCAGGGAAGCCACACACAAAGAGCACTAGCTCTACTACTAAAATATATTGAAAGGAATATCCATACTATTTAGTGTACGGCGATCGCGCGCCATTGTATGAGTAATAGTCGATCCACGATTCGACACATAAATGTGTGTGACGAGAGAACAAATAGGTGTATTCTGTTTTTGTGACGTCATAAAGTACGTTACCATGGATACGGGGGCGTCAAGGGATCTCTTTGAAGAGTCTGACTGAGGTACTAGATTTCTTTTTACACTGAAACTGCTATCTCCCGTGAAACGGTTGCTACTTTCTGAAAGTGGTTTACTTGTGGACCTTCCACATATCACTGTCTAGCCTCGAACTAAGTGAAGCATTTTTTTCACCTGATGCTAAGCATAACTTGTCAGAGGACACTTGTGACTGAGTCTCTGAGAAATAATAACTTTTGTGTAAATTTTTGCAATAATACCTTTATTACGAAAAATAATCGAACCTTCATAACGTTCATTGTCGGTACAGTAGGTTTTTAGATTTTTTGTACCAGATAATCAACATTCTTTATTCATGTTTATAAAAATCAATATTTTCTGCAGGTTTTCCATTCCAAGTCTAATAATTGCTGTAAATATGACAAATTAAAATTAAATGGCGGTAGGTATGTGGATTGACGAGTGTGTGCAGTAGCTGCGCAGAGTTGCGTAAGAGCTGTCCGGGCGCCACGGTGACAAGCTCATAACTGGTTCGGTGGAAGCAGGTTCTCCCTGGGTTCAAGCGTGAGGTAAAGATTAGTGGTAATTGGTAGCAAAAGCTTAATCAGCAATAAGCGATTAATGAGCGTGGAGCGAAAACATTAATATTTTAATTGCAAGATATAAAAAAATCCTTGTAAAATCCACCATTGTATAATTTCTTAAATCGTAGTTGGTTATGAAAAGTAAGTATGTATTGTATTAGGTAGTGGCTAACTTCGGTAACGGGGTTTATATGCCGCCCTCAGGCTTTTAGGCCAAGACACTAATTAAAATGAAGGCCCTAGGCTGGAAACATTTACATGGCCAGAATTAACATAAGACCGGAGACCCAAAAGCCCTAGTACACCATTTACAAAATGACTGGGGATCCTAGATTCCTATCTATCTATCTAGATCGTAGCCAGGCCACCATTAAATGCTGCAATCACTTGGATTGTTAAAATCCTTACATTTGGATATAATAAAGCTCACACGATTTATAACGCTATTATTTTAAAGGCAGTAAGTACAGCGCTGCACACCTCAAGGGCGTCCGGCTCACGGAGTATAAGTTTGGGTTTCAAACAAGGTGCAGTCACCTGCGACACTACAAGATAATACATTACTTCCCAAACTATTTTGTTTAAAAAAAAAATACGACTTTCATTCTTTGTCACTGCAGATACGCCCTAAAGGTACTGACACACATGCTTATTTTCGAGCTAAAAGCATGCTTTTTTCGAGCCTTGCTCAATAAAAGCACGTGTGAACAGGGCGTGCTAGTAAATGAGCATGCTTATTTCTTCGTACGTCGGTTGATTTTTGAGCATGCTCAAAAGAAGCATGCTTATTTTTGAGCATGTGTGTCAGTACCTTAAATTTTTTCCAAGTTTCGTGTCGTGAAACCGCAAACTGTGAGTATATAATCTGAATCCCGGAAACGGCTCCAACGGTTTGTATGAAATTTAGTATGCAGGGAGTTTCGGGGGGCGATAAAATAAAAGGTCGTTTTATACGTGTTTTCAGGAAAAAAACTCAACGTATGAACTATGACTATTGACGAGTAATTATACTAGTATTTTTTAACTACGTCAGTAGATGGCGTTGTTAAGCATTCGAGCAAAGCTCGGTCACCCAGACATTAATTGTGTTATTATGCAATGTTTGGGCATATTTCTGAATACCTCCTTAAATATCTGAAACGATATTTAGCGTACCTAGATGAAAAAAAATATTAATCCCAAAAAAACTAATACCAATCCTGTCAGCAAAAAGCTCTTGCTGCGTCATACTACAACGTAACAATATAATGTACGTTTTTACGATAGCACGTTTTAAAATTCAACTCATTCTTGACAGTTTTAATAATATGTTCCAGATAGCTTTGATATGGAAATCCTATTTACAATTCGTGACCTGTCTAAAGAAAGCTTTCAGAAATGTTTAGTGTTACATTTGACAGTTAATCTATCTCATTTTATTAGAATGTCTATGAGCTTTCAGACCAGGAGTGGATGTGACGGTATAATTATGTACTTCATAAAAAGCGTTCTCAGCAAACTATGGAACTTGACTACCACTAAGTTATTCATCTGTATGTCAAGACTACAATCTACATAGATGGTGCAAGCAGATACTACAACAGATAATAGGGATTTAAAACTACGCGGGTGAAACCGCGGGGTGCTACTAGTTTCTCATAAAGAAGCAGCCTCGTAAGTCAATCAAGATGAATGTGCCATAAGAAGCACAGCCCTGTGACTATCGACATGAAGCATACAGATTTAAATAAATAAATTAAATAATAATAAATAATAAAACTAAAAATTTCAGCCTTCTTCTGTCTTATAAAATCAAAAAATTAACACCAAAGATAGAGACGTCGAGTTTTGGTTATGTAAGCTACACTCCTTAATGAAACAATTCAATTGTTTGAATTGGTGACAAGGAAGGAAGATAGTGTATCTCTCTCGGGGGACTAAGATCCTTACGCCATAATTATCACTTTACTTTGGTATTATTTTATAATCTCTTGTGCTTTGTACCTACTATACAAAAGTAATGTGATATTTAATGTGTCTGATCATTGTATTGCATCGTGATTAAGCCGACCTTAAGTCACTGATAACCGTCAGAAAACTTTTCAACTGCAAATTTCTGCTACTACAGTTTTAATAGTTTTCGTAACCAAACAAATTACGTTAAATTATATTTTTGCTGAACTTTTGTTATGTTATTCTTCGAGACTTTGTTGTTATAAATCACAATATTAAGTTCCTGTGTATTTATATTTTTATAGTTAAAATTTCAGCTTAAAATACTCACATTTTTATAAGACGGAAAGGGTTTAGGCTAGCTAAGATATTTAAAGGTAAAACCACTATATTTTCTTCGAAACCTGATCATCAAATAGTCCGTACAAGCTCGTAATTTGTGTGATTATAAAATTACAGCACGTTTAGGAAGATACTGTGAATTACTAAAATTACTATGCTAATGTAAATGTTTAATCTGATACAAGATAATGTGGAGTGCAGGGCTGTTAGTTCTGTAGATGATGATGGTTGGAGACCCACCTTGTCATCTCGTCCACTCTTGCTTGGTTACGTGCGGAACTAGCACAAGCTTTTGAAGTGATCTTTGTATTAAATTACGAGTAAAATTTTTTTAGACGACCAAAGTTTACTAGTTCAAAAAATTTATGTGCGCAATGCCAGTGCTCTTAAACGGTGAAGGAAAACATCGTGAGGAAACCAGTTAGTATTCTAACAGCGGCGATGGGCTTTGCAACCTGTCACGTATGGAATACTAACTACTGCAAAATGTGGGTATGTGCCAAATGTAATGTTTGGACGTACCTCTGACTACCCCCCTTAGACATCCTCAAAGAATTTTGAATTAGTACCTACTTGGTACTGGGAGATCTGAAGGGACATCTACCGTGCCTGGGGATCAAAGTCGTGAAGCTGTTTCTTTTTTTTTTCTTTTTTCCGCCTTGAATCTCGACTTTTCTCGGCAAAGAAATGGCAATTTAGGTTTACAAGTTATGTAAAATATGAAATCCTACTAACATTATAAACGCGAAAGTTAGTATGTATGGATGTTTGTTACTCTTTCACGCCGGAACGGCTAAACGGATCCGGATGAAACTTGGCAGAGAGATAGATTAAAGTCTGGAATAGCACATAGGCTACTTTTTATTCCGTGATAATACCGGGATTTAAAGCAAAAACCACATAGGTACCTATTACGGGACAGAACTAACCTCCACAACACAGGTTTTTCCTAGGGTGGAGATTAGTGAGCTACCACATCGGTCCATATGTAGCACGAAACTTATAGCTAATAATTGTATGTACCTAGTATTATACTACTATTTTTTTGTCATAATGTGTGTGTGTGTTTACATTTTAATTTTTTTTATTAAATCTGTGCGGGTGAAACCGCGGTTCGCAACTAGTAACACAATAAAATATTATAATGTCGGTAAACACAACGGTTAATTATAAATAGGTGCTCATAAAAACGTTTTTGTGGCGCACTGATAATCTTTTCACCACATTCGAAGAAACTAAGACATTTAGAAAGAAACTACTGTAACGACAAAAGAAGAAGAAGATAGATAAAGGGAGCAGAAAGAATTATCAGCCCTGACTCTTGAGTTGAGAGGTGGCTCTGGTGGCCGGAAGCAGTGGCGCAACCATCCATAGCTGACCTGTTACCGCGACCGAGCGAATTGGCCTTTGCACTACTTTGTTGCAATAGGACAGTTTTATCAAATCACTATAATTTCAAATTATTATTTTGAGACTGGTGGTCTGTCTAAAAAAAATATGTGCGCAATGTTCTCTTCAGTGAAGGAAAATGTCGTAAGTAAACCAAACTAGATTTTATACATTAAGATATATTGAGCTCTAATAAAAAATCTGAGGGGATAATACCGTGCCCAGGCACGGTATTTGTATATTTTTGTATTTGTATTGTATCAAAGTCTCGAAGCTGTTTTTTATTTATGAGAATTCAGTCTGGTTTATCAATGTAGGGCTCTGGTTAATTCGCCTAATTATAATGAAGTCATGCTGTATTTAAAGTATGTCTTATTTTGTTTGTTGGCTAAAGTAAAAGTCAAAATGTGGAATGAAAAAAAACACGGATAACTTTGACACGTTTTAAAACTAGCTGCCAGCTCCACGCGATTAATCAGGCCAATTTTCTGCAAGCCCGCTATACGAGCCTTAGTCTGACCATAGAACTTAAAAGCAGTAGCAAAGTACGCGCGTGCGCATTTATTCACACGCTCCGAGCACACGAGGCTGCGCTATGAAATACACGGTTAATATCTTATCCTTAAATGAATAGTGGGGAATAATACGGTGATTGTCAGTGACAAGGGGATTCAATGAAATAGCTTGAAACAAATAGTGCAATGATTAATAAAGTAACGGATTGTTGCTTTTGTTTATATTTGTAGTGTTTTTTTTTTCTTTATAAAGTAGTCTATTTTATGTTATTTTAGTGAGTAGTTTCTGGTGACACAGGAAATCCTAGTGTGAGATAAATGTGCCGTGGGTGAAAACAAATTGATTTTGGATTTGAGTGATGCTGAGTCAATTTGACAGCAAAGTGTTTTGAGATTTTGTCAAAATCAGATTCTGAGGATTTTCATTTCGAAACCTAAACATAGAACACGGAACATATTTTCTGGGAAAACATTTTTTTTTCAATCATCATCAGCCTGCGAAGTCCAACGCTGGGCGCAAGCTTCCCTGAAACATTAAAAAAAACAATAACGGAGTCGTCTCCATCCAGTGACATCTTGCGATGCAATCTCCATCGAGTGGATAATTATATCGGGTCTTCTGGTTCCGCCATTAAACTAAAAAGTGTATTTTTCTTCAGGTGTCACTGCTTCTGCTAGTGGCCATCGTCCACGCAGACCGGTCTTCAATAAGTAAAGAGGAAGATGAAGAAAACACGTCTGCAAAGAGGGAACTTCTAGAAGGAAACTTTGGATCGAAGATACAACCGAATACACTTGATGGTGGGTATGAGTTAGTAATTTAAAAAAATAAAAAGTGCACGAAAAAGTTTCATAATTATTTTTGCGAGTGAAAGAACTATTGTGGCGTGAGGCTATCTAATAGTTTCTTATATCAGTTACCATCATTATCAGCCTGGCGAACTTTTTCAGCTTTTTCCATCCACCAAGCAATTAATACATAAAACAATAAATTTAACAAAAGCATACCAAGGAGAGCTTTTGTTAAATTGGTGATCGGTTAGTTGTTAAAATTAGTTAAGTCAACAATATAAAAAAATGATGATAACTTGTTAAGACGTAACCATCACTTAAGAAAGCATTGCATCGTAAGTCACAAGTTATCAGTTTAGGCGAGAACATCCCAGAACCTCCAACCTCCGGTAACGGTTTTTGAACAGCTGTTAATCTACTAAAATGTAAAAAAATACATGAAAAAAACGAAAACTTTAAAATTGAACATGTACTCGAGCGCTGTGTAAAGATAGAAACGTAAACAATGATAATTTTCAAAAAAAAATCATAAAGATGACACTAAATCGATATTTCAAACATCAAAACATTATATCAAAAGATATAGATTAATATTTACTAGAGCTGTGTAAAAAAAAATTAAAATTTCTTTATTATTATTATCTGAGAAGAAAATCTAACGAAATCTATCTGTTCAAGTGCTGCAAGTCTTGGAGGTTGGAGGTTCTGGGATATCCTCGCCTTAAGTAGTAGTTCATAGTTTACTAGCTGGTACCCGCGACTTCGTCTGCGTAGTTTTAATCTCTTCATCTCTTTTTTTCACAATAAAATGTAGCCTATGTTCTTTCTCAGGGTCTAAAGATTGTCTGTGCCAAATTTCATCAAAATCGGTTGAGAGGTTTAAGCGGGAAAGCGTAACAGACAGACAGACAGACAGAGTTACTTAGTTTAGTTGGGATTTAGTAGTTTTTCCAAGTGTTTGATACCACCGGGTGTTTTCTTCCTCTGAGTCGTCCTCATCTAGTGTAGGTAAAGGTGGAGAGTGTACTTTACACGTGTCGTGTCGAGCTGATAGCCTTGACGATCGCTTCTTGTATTGCTCCTCAGTCGCTCTCAGACTATTTAATCAGACAGGTTTTGGGTGCGAGATTAACCTCCGGTTTCTGAAAGCTCGATCAACACTAATCGGCTGTCAAGTCACTTGCAATCTCTATCTAATTTGAAGTAAAAGATGAAATAGCAAGTGACTTAACAGCCGATTAGTGTTGATCGCGCTTTTAGAAACCATCATAAAAAGCGGTGACCGTAATTTGACGGGGACACCAATACTTTAAGTAGCACTTGGTCGTTAATTAAGATTGCCCCGGATGGCAACAACATCTCAATAGTAAATCTAAACCAGTTAGCCGCAGCCGAAAAATTTCCGCTTCGTAAATCTATTTATTATTCTGAAATTTAATATAAGAGGAAAAGTATTTTATTTTCCACCAAATCTTTATAGGTCAGGGCCATTGTTTTAATTTATTATTATGTTGAAGGTAATACAATCAATAAAATTAATGAGTTATCTGGTTAGCTTATGTACAGGTGGTTACACATCGGGTTAGGTACCCTAAAATCCTACAATACACTTTTATGATCTTGTAGTAAAAGACATATATCCGTGTAAGTACTACAAGCATTTAGGTATATTTGGGACTGGATATAATTCTGTGAAATATCAACACATGATTTTATATGTATTTTATTATAGTATATAATGTATTCAATATATCAGTCATCTAGTACATAACACAAGCTTTGAGTAGCTTACTTTGGGGCTAGATGGTCCTGTGTGGATTGTCCAGCTTTATTTATTGTATGTATATAAAAAAATAGTAGATAACTGCAGACAGAAGGTTGTCTTGACTGACAAATGTTTAATCGATTCCAGATTTACCCTCCGCGGTATCTCAACGGGAGCACTCCAGCGAAAATGAGCTGCAGAAACCTGTTCCATCGGTAGGTGCTGATCAGAGGAATCTTTCAGGACTGATTCTGTCCATGCAATATTATTTATGACTAGTTGCGCCCCGCGGTTTTACCCGCGCAGATTTAAATCCCGGTGATCGGAATTTTTTTCTTAATACGATTGCTGATATTACTCATTGCTCAAAACGCAACGATAGCGCGTGCTAATGTAAAAATATGTATTACAGCTAAATACAGTAAAATGTAAATCTGCCAACACCCGGTATTCCCACTGGATAAAAAGTAGCCTGTGTTATTCCAGACTATAATCTACCTCTCTGCCAAGTTTCATCCAGATCCGTTCAGCCGTTCCGGCGTGAAAGAGTAACAAACATTCATCCATCCATCCATCCATACTTACAAACTTTCGCGTTTATAATATTAGTAGGATATGACACGCTAAAAAAGGCTATTCTAAAATACGTAAGTCAACTCGGAATCTGAATCAAATTCGATAGAGTTTTTATCAAAAAAACACACATAGGTCTCTTTCTTGCCTTAAGTCTGTCTACCTACGTAACCGAAATTCGTAACCATCAGCTACGTAGAATGATTTTTTTTCGCAACTGGGCTACGCATAGAATGACAACCACCAAAACTCAAAAGGAATCATTGAGTGTACAATTATTTTTTACAATGATAATGTCAAGTGGAAAAAGTATAAAACTTAGGTATATTTATTTACAGTGTTAAAGAAAGCTAATGCCTTTATAATTCAAACAAGAGACGAAATATTTAATTCACATATTTGTTCCCCAGTGACTGTAGACCTCTACAGATCTTTTAGTACCTCGTACCAACTCTATTTTTTTGGAGATGTTTATGAGGGGTACTCCAAACATTATATTTGGCTGATACCCTTATTTTCTTATTTTTCAGTACTTGATATTCCATACGTGACAAATTGCAAGTCCATGCCGCTGTTAGAATACCTTGGTTTCCTCACGATGTTTTCCTTCACCGCATAGCATTGGCATTGTGTAAAAACATGAAATAATAATAAATAATAATGCTGGACAATCCACACAGCACTATCTAGCCCCAAAGTAAGCTATTCAAAGCTTGTGTTATGGGTACTAAGCGAACGGCACGAAACTATAGCATGAGTAGTGTCGTGTCACCCGCTGAGCGACGATAAAGCTATGCCTTACGAGCCAACTCGCTCTAAAAGAAATTTAATATAAAAGTTGTCGGCACTACGCCGATATAAATTCCACTTTCGGGAAAAATTACCATTTTCGAAGGGCCTCTCATTTCACGCAAAATTTTTGATAAAAGTAGTTTTAAGTTCGAATTTCATAGTGCGGTTTAAATAGCGAATTTGTGATGAATATTAAGCGGCTGATAAATTCTTTTATAACGCCAAAGTTTGCCGGTGAAGCTAATGCTTAAAGTTACGAAACTTCCAGCCTATTTTCGGGATAGGATTTAGAAGAAAACGTGATTGTAGCCGCAAGGCGCTATACGAACAGGACGTGGCAACGAAGGAGGAAGACGCACCACTAAGGGTCTATATACGCTGGGTGATAGCTCAGTACTAAATATCTTACAACATTATCCTATTCTATAATAATAATTGACATAGGCTTTATAAATAATTATAACTCCTTCAAGGTGCTCCCAGGTATATGTGAAATTTTATTTTGAATTTACAAGATTAAAGATAAACAAAAAACCTCATGCCGTGTACTATTTGCGTATTTTATTGTACGTGTTTTGAACGATCAATTTTTACAAATTAAAAATACCTTTAGAACGAGTTCATAATTTTTGTGTATTATGTGAGTCACATTTCACCCGAGCAAAGCCGGGTTTTTATCTTGTTAAATTAAAACTTGACACAGAATCTTAGCCAATTTATATTAAAAAAATGTATGTTGTCAAAATTTTATCAAAATATCAATAACAGTTGCCAACATCCAAACTGGAGATTAATTATTATGATTTCTCACATTACCACACATGATGCTGATATTGTTTTGTAATATTCAAATTAATTTGTGAACGAGGGCAACACTCAAATAGTGCAGTCAACTTGCAGATCAAAACCAAAACGGGAAGGGATTTGTTAGAGCCATGGATTGACTGAAAACCATTTGGAATCCTTCATTCTTAAAATGAATAGTCATGATGATGAAGAATCTATTTTCTATTCTATCCTTCCTAATATAAATATGAGTGCGAAAGTTACGATGTTTGGATGTTTGTGACTCAATCGCGCCTCACTGAACCGATTGGGGTGAAACGAAGAACTCATATTATAGTTTGTTACCGGCCCTAGATTATAAAAAAATACTTTTCATCTCGAAAAATACAGGGAAAGAAGCATAAAAAATCAACTAACTCAATCGAAAACGCCTTGAAAACTCCGAGATACGCGAGAGAAGTTGTAAGCGGAAGCTAGTGTACAAAACATAAAATAGAAGCTATCTTCATATTTTTCAATTAAAAAGATCTTACGGACGGTTTCCGTGTTTACACGGAAACAATTAATTATGTGATGTAATTCTAAAAAGCAAAGTTTCACGGAATTTTTAAACTGTGAAAGAAGTAGGTATTACAAAATTCTTAGAAATCCTGTTCTTCCTTTCATCTTTCTTTATTTTAAAGAATAAAATGGCCTCACTGACCACCTAACATGCCTAAAATTTAAATGTTCACGTACAAAATGGCGTTTAGATGCTACACCTAAGCCGCATGATCGCTAACATTGAATACACAAAACATCTGTTATTTATAAAAACAAAAACAATTAGTTATAAACAGTCGTTATTTCGTTGAAGCCGGAGCCTGGAGCATAATCCTCTCGTTTATAAAACATCCGCTTCACTCCAGAACAATTAACGAAATTAAAACAACAACTGTCGACTTTGGAACCGGATGTCGCTGTTTCAAGATGACGAAAATAAATTGAAGTACCGATAACTTTTAACGCAGTTACGAATTAATATAATATAAATAATAATATAATTAAAGAAGGTTTCCCCTGTATTATCACCACGCTTTGTTAGGATAAAAAATATATAAATTTAATTTGTTGTAAGTTTTTTTATGTGAATTTATTAAGTACTAACCATTCTGCTTATTTTCTACTAACCACATATGGACTCAAATTGTCCGAAATAAAAGGTTTTTATTTTTATTTTATTTATTTAATTTATTATTTGATTAATAAAGTATAGTCCACATTTTGATGAGTTTGACCAAAAGTTATTCATTAAATAAATGTTCATCACTTGATACAGTCATTTACTAACCGACTCCAAAAAAAGGAGTAGGTCTCAATTCAACTGTATGTTTACACATACAAACTCAAAAACTGTTGAATAAAATTCGATAAAATTTATTTAGGGCCTCTGAAGGTCATATGAAAACATCACAAACAAAAATATACCTATACGCAAACGTTTAGGTTTATGAAAAAACTGAAACAGCTTCACGACTTTGATCCCCAGTCACGGTAGATATCCCCTCAGATCTCTCAGTACCAAGTACTAACTCAAGATTCTTTGAGGATGTCTAAGGGGGGTAGTCAGAGGTACGTCCAAACATTACATTTGGCACATACCCACATTTTGCAGTAGTTAGTATTCCATACGTGACAGGTTGCAAGCTCGTCGCCGCTGTTAGAATACTAACTGGTTTCCTCACGATGTTTTCCTTCACCGTTTAGGTTTATAGTTACAAATTAAAAGAAAAGGTTTTGTTTCATGATTTTCACCTCCGGTTTCTGAAAGCCCGATCAAAACTAATCAGCTGTCAAGTCACTTGCTATTTCAGCTTTTTCTCGTACTTCAAATTGAATAGAGATAGCAAGTGATCAGAAACCGGGATAAGTGTATCGGTAAAATCGGTTTATTATAGCAAAAAACTTATGTGTATTTATTATAATTGTTTTCCACCAAAATGATAAACAAAAGCCTAGTAATTATAATAATGTTATCACTATATCTGGCATTGTGCCCCTAAGGTCAGATTTGGGACCGTAAGCTATGATTGATAGCTTACGGTCGCGTTATTGTTTCCCGTCGGTCCTCGAGACGAAAAGGATTATAGTGCTCCATATTATGGACCGGGGGGGAGGGGAGGGAATGTTTCTAATAAAAAACAGGACTGATGTATTTTGATAATCTTACCCACTTTTTTTATACAACTAGTTGATGGAACGACAGATGGCCCACCTGATGTTAAGTAGTAGCCATCACCTATAACAAAGAATTGTCTCGCACGATAGAAACGTGCCCAACGATGCACTGCCCGCGTCCATCAACTTGAGGCATACAGATGTTAAGCCTCATGTGCCTGTAATTACACCGGCGACCACACTCTTCAAAACGAAACACAGCGTTGCTGCTTGGCGGCAGAAAAAAGCGTGGTGGTAGTACTTCCCCGGACGAGCCCTAAGAGCTCTACTAGGTACACTTAAAAAAAAGAGTACGAATTTTCTGTAACACAAGTTCTACATAGTTTTTCACAATGTAGATTTAATATCTAGCGTGCACTACCTAGTTCTTAGACGTAGCTAAGACAAAACTTTTGTAAAAAGAGCCTAATTACATTTCTCATTATGAGTGCACGACCACGCAGGACACGTTCTTCATGGACATGCTGTGTGAGATAATGCAGCTGTTATTAGTTCAACATCAGGTGGTCTACAGCAGATTGCAGGACTTAACTGCTAATTACCAGTTTTTTTTTTTATGCTGGACAATCCACACAGCACCATCTAGCCCCATATTAAGATTATATTATGACAGTGTAAATAATATAATAAAAAGACCAAGATTGTTACCGGGGCACTAGGGAAATTGAGATGAATCATGAAGATTCAGAGATTAGATATTATTAGTATGGACGTGGAGCCGGGGCAGAAGCCTAGCGAGAAGCCTTAAAGTTTAATTAGAACTGGCTGGGCCTTATCTGTGAGATAATGATATTATGAGGAAATTATTATCATTGCGTACACGCTCTAGCGATATAAAGACATGGGGCTCGCTCAGAGAAGCTATAGCAATATGCCATTCCTGCCGCAAAGTAGCGTTGTTGTTTCGGTTTGAAGGGTGTGGCCTGAAATAGCAGGCACATAAATCCTACTACTATTATAATTGTGAAAGTTTGTATGTATTGATGGATGGATGTTTGTTACTCTTTCACGCCTAAACGGATCTGGATGAAACTTGGCAGAGATATTATATTATAGTTACGAAAAACCTTTTAATTTAATTTTAATTTATTTTTATTAAATCAGACAGTTTTGGTCCATACTTTGTTAGTCAACTTACAGGCTAACTTATTTGCTATGTTAGTACCTATTTATAATAAAAGCAAGAACCAGGTAAGTTTTTTGTGTCTTTCATTTGGTACCCGATTCCACAGTCTCATGATATGAGACTATCGGATCAGTACCCGAATGAAAGACTTCATTACGGGCAGGTCATACCTATCAGGTATGACCTGCAGGATGCTGTTGGTGTTGCCCCGCAGTCTGCTGAGCAGTGAGGCTGTCTTCTTACTTATGATGGCATGGAAGCCATCGACTCGTGCTTCCGCAAACATCGTGGAAGCACTGCAGAAGCGGGGCAACCCCATAAACATTCTGAAACCGTTGTTGTATTGGACGCGTAGGGCACTTAGCGACCTTTTAGTATAGTTGAACCACAGGCTGCTCGTGTAGAATGACTGGCAGTAGGCTTTAAAGAGCAATATTTTTACTTGCCTACTGCATCGAGCGAACCTGCGTGCCAACATATTACTTCTAATCGCCAACGCCCTACGCTCCCTCTCTATATCGGCCTGGTCATCAAGGTCTTCGTTTTGTGAAGAGAGAATAAATACATAGTCTGGAAAAACACATAGGCTACTTTTTATCCCGTGGGAATACCGGGATTTAAATCTGCGCGGGTGAAACCGCGGGGCGCAAGTAGTAACAAATAAAGAGCACTCGTGGTCGAGAGGGAGTGACCCCGCCTTCCGATCGTAAGGTTGTAGGTTCACAGAAATCGGAGCTACCGACTGCGCTGTTGTCTTACTATCTTGAGGCAATATTATGTAGAATCGTAGCCCAGATGAACTTGATATGTCATGTAATGCAGAAAGTTAGATATTTGAAGCCCAGAATGTCATGCCTTCAAGTTATACAATAAGGCTTCTGGTATTGGTTCGAAAAATAGTAACAAAAATGGTTTTTAATTGAGATAAAATATTGAGAATATAAATAAATATTGAGTACCATTTCAGACTTACTTTAGCACTGAAAAGTTTTATCGTTGAAAAAGCAAACACATCGGTAATTAAATAGAGGTCCATTCCGATTGGCTGAATGCAACAACTACTGAATATTTTATTAGCATCCGCTATCGAACGTAAATGAGAGCAAATCGCTTTAATTGCATTGCAAAACGGTGTAGTTTCTCATTGTTTTTGTCGAGGGTATATAGCTACTGTTGATACTTTGCTCGACCCAACTTTGCGCGCTAATGAAAATCTAACTTTTTAATTCCTACGGTTTGCAAAAAGCCAGGAAATTGTTTATTTTTTATCGCAGCCATTGAACGGTCTAAAATTTTAACTAACCTTTACTCAGTAACACGTCTTGAAGACGCAGATAAAGTCTAGGCGCCATTTCTACGCGAACGCTACCAAGCCTGGAACAACTATTTTTTTTTTTATACAACTAGCTGATGGAACAAGCAGATGGCCCACCTGATGTTAAGTGGTAACCATCACCTATAAACAAAACATTGCCCCGTAGGTCACGCACAATAGGAACGTGCCCTACGATGCACTGCCCTGCGTCCATCAGCTTGAGGCATACAGATGTTAAGCCTCATGTGCCTGTAATTACACCGGCGACCACACCCTTCAAACCGAAACACAGCGTTGCTGCTTGGCGGCAGAAAAAGGCGTGGTGGTAGTACTTCCCTGGACGAGCCCTTCACAAAGAGCTCTACTACTCTTGCACCAAACTAGCACCAAACTTGCGGCTTGGTTTATACAATTATTTTTTTGCCAACTATTTTAAAATGCCAAGTTTAGACTACCGCTGACTGGCTCAACACCACCCTATCACACCACAAACATATCTTTTAAAATACATAAAATTAAATATAATATTACAAATCTTGATTACAATTTGAACATCTTGGGGACCACCGTGCACCGTGGTACATTACCAACAATCAGCTTCACACTGAGCTCCAGATCCCAACCGTTAGAGAAGATGTAAAAACCAAGCTCAAATCTTACGCCAAACGCCTGGACCGCCATCCGAACGAACTAGCATGTGACCTTATGAACCCTGCCGCCATAACTTTCAAAAGAATAAGGAGAAGAGCTCCGCAAGACCTACTCATGGACTAAAAGAGATAGTTGGATGTGTCAGTGGACGCATACCACTCATGCCTGACGTCGTGAAACTTCCCAACTCTCGCTCAATGCCCAATGGGCAGATCGCAAGATAATTTGAGTTAAAAAAAAAAAAAAAAAAATCTTGGGGACCAAAGTTGAGAAGACGTTTCTTGTTTTTTTTTGCAAAATTAAATGTGTATTAATGGACATTATAACAAGATAATATTGGAAATGAAGGTACTGTGTCATATCTACGAGTATAACATTACACCTTTTCTTTACGTAAAATATCATTTTACTTTGTTTTTTGTGTCAATGTGATAAAAAACATAGAACGATAGTACAGCCACAATCGACGACGGCCTAGATATAGTTCGTGTATTGACTCTAGACGCGTCTATGTTATGTAAGCGCAGACATTTGTGTGACCACTGTGGCTATGGCCACCTCTGTGCCATACTTCTAAAGGTAAATGACCCTGCAAAGTGTGTCATCGTGATTTAGTAGGACAATTTGTGGGGATTTCCTGAGAAATTGCTTTAGATTAGCATTTTACCAAAGTTATACAGGTTTATACGAAAAAGTCACTGCATTTTCTGTTTATTATAATTATGGAGCATGAAGTACATGACGGACAAGCAATTATTTAATTAAATCGCCAGGGTCAGTTAGAAAAATCTAAAACCTAGGTAAATCTAAGGCCTGTTCCATAATACGAGTATGACCAATTATTGTCCTCAGAGCTTACCAGTCTATAATGCAGGTCTTGATGTCAGTTCTGATTTTTGCAGTCACTATAATCCACGACTTGTGGCGTAGCTTGATCAGTCATTATTTAAGAATTACCAGGATGAAATATTACATTTTATTGCGAGTTTTAGTTTTTCCCATTTATAATATTAATTTGCTATAATATAAGCATTCACTAAGCATTTGGCAGGGCTGTAACCTTAAAAAGCAATAGCGATAGCAGTTAACAATATTCTGACAGAACGCCAGTCGTTTAGCGACTGGTTCTCTGCTGAAATGAAATGAATGAATGAAATTAAAAAAAGTACTAAAAATAAAAGTTTTTGGACTGCACGATAATCGACTCACGCGAAATTCAGGACTTATAGCGAAACCATTAAAGTCTCCTCTTCTTACTGGTACGTCAATCGCTATTGCTTGTTCTTAGTTTATAATAGTATAGTTTATAATAGCCTTCGACCCCAATTTTTGCATACTCTTAAACTATGACAGAAGCTTGAAGGAGGGCCTTTTTCTTCGTAATTTATTCTGTGAAAATATAAAACCGAATTCAGCATATTTTCAAGAGCATTTTAATAAAATACGAACTAGCAGTTCTGTCCGGCGCGGGCGGCAGCAAAACGTTTAACTAAATTTGAGAAAACAGCTGAACTATCCAAAACAAAAATCAAAATTATAATGTTCCGGGCGTTTTCGGAATTAATTTTACAACAAACTTAGGTTTGATCTATACAGGGTGGATTTTTGGGACGGGGCAGTCTAGTAGGTACCTTAGCCGTTGTATTTACAGAAAAACGTTTTTGTTACTTACTACTTCTTACTTAGTTTCTAGGTGGGAATTGAATCTACGATCAACTTTACTTTTAAGGCACATTAATTTTGTTGTAGTGACTATGGTAGTCAATAAATAAAAAAAAATTGAATTCTAAACCTTTAAAACACCTACTATATCCACCATTTACTAGCACGGGCATCGAACACGCGACTCTCACGTCCCAGCCGTCGCCCGCTTTGCCAACTAAATACAAAACACTCTCTTATTAGTGACAGAATCAAATTACCAGGACCTTTCCGTATTAGAGAGCTGGTTCGCCAGGGCTGCTTATCAGGTCGCGCGAAATGAGCTGGCGGCAATAAATTGTCCTCTCAACGCATACATTTAAATAAATCCCTAAAGGGTAGCTTCGGGGGTGCTGCGGGGGTTGGGAGCCGCTGGCGCAACAATTTCGAGTCATTACCGACCACGGACTGTGGACGAGTTGTCCGCAATTAATACTAAAATGTTGCATCGACATTTTTAAGCTCAGCCATTTTAATTTTCGCCGTTTTAAATGGAATCTTAAATTATTAAACTACGCTTAACGAGACACAGTGTAGGTGCAGCTTGTACACTGTGATAAGGCACGTCTTTGAGAGAAGTGTTCCGAAGACGTTGTTATAGGCTGAGGTAACCGCTCAACATCAGGTGGGCCATCACACGATTTGTGTTGTTTGTGTCGTACTCGACTGAGAAATATTTGTCGGGTACTCCGTAAGTGGGCTTAGAATCGTTCTTCCTGAAAATGTAGGGGCAGCAGTGGAGTTCTTGAGGCTGATGGATGATTTACAACACAAATTGTACGCGAACTTCTTCCTTTTCTTCTTCTTTCTTACTTCTAAATCAAAAATGCGTCCTTGCAAAGCACCTGCTACATAGCAGGTGCTTTGCAAGGACGCATTTTTGATAATTTTTAGAAATAATTCACTAGAAGCTACTACATAGTAGCTTCTAGTGAATTATTTCTAAAGAATACCCTAATTTTTATATTCTACTCATTGATTTCCCGACAAAGCGTCAAGTGTACTGAAAAACTCGGAAGTAGATACAATACACGCTACATACTCGCAGCTACAAGCTTGCGAGTTCGCAATGCGGTAAGAACCGCATGAACTTTATCAAAGGCTTATTACAGTTTGAAATCCGCCAACGAATTGTAATCTAAACAATTTGAGGGGAGCTGTGAGCCGGATCTCATATTACTGTGTTTGTTCAAAACTACTTGCTCTGCGCTTCACTTTATTGGATTGCACAAGTTTTCAGCCAAATCAGACTACACATTGTTGAGAAAAAATTGTGACTTTCCACACAGTACCATCTAGCCCTAAACACAGCAGATCTGATATTATGGGAATGAGATAGCTGTTATAAAACTATTTTTTTTTGTAATTACATAGATACTCAAACAAATCTGGATTGAGAATAAGTCTATATATTATTATCTTTTTCGTTATTAAGTAAAATTAAACTAATAATATGTAGGTACTCAAAGTTACTTTATTTCCAGTAAAATGTGAAAAAAGATTTCTTTCCTTCGGCAGTCCTGTGAAAATAAATAAGCTGCTTAGCCCTGAAAGTGAAGAAATTAATATAAATAAATTGTAGAATAAAATGATAGAAGACATCTCTGTTTACTTTTCATTACTACAATAATCCCCGAAAACAATGGGTTTTGTGTTGGTATTTTCTATAATAAGATTCTCCTCGTAATAATGCTTTGTCTGCCATTATTATCTGAAAGTAATCGTACTCCTCTTGTCTCGTCTAGCTGTTTTTTATTGGCATCTTGAAATGACACTTACTTAAAATTAACCTGTTGCTTTGATTTTGTGAGTTCGCCTAGGAATAAAAAGTAGTCGGACCTTTGCATAGATTGCAACACGGCGAAAGCTAAAACAGGAAGGCGCGTCGTACTTACAACTGTCTGTATTTTTTTGGATAATGAATATTTTTATATAGTATGTACAAAAAAAAATATTATTACCTATAATACTTTTTTTATGTTGTATTCGCTGAACTTACAACGATGTCTTCTATAATTTCCCATTCGGTATTCTGCTGAAGATGTATTCCCAATTTCCTCAGCTACACTCACGGGAAAAATCGATTTCTAGAAAAAGTTCTAAATTCTGTGCAGAAGGGGACTATATGGTACCGTTTTGCCGCGGCTCGTGATTTGTGTGCCAATTGCGTAAAAGTGACTTTCCACTTACAATGCGGAAGATAAAAATGTATTTTCCCTACACCCTACCTCGTACAGACACAGACATAAGTATAAAGCCAAAGGCAAAAGGTATTCGTACAATTGAATCACAATAATTCATTTGGAAACTTCTTATTCTATGAATCTGTCAGTTCCACGCAACCAGGACTAGAAAAAACAGGCAACATACTTACACAATAATATTAAATAAATAAATAAATAATGCTGGACAATCCACACAGCACTATCTAGCCCCAAAGTAAGCTATTCAAAGCTTGTGTTATGGGTACTAGATAACTGATATATTTAATACATTATATACTTAGATAGATATTTTTTATTATACATAGAAAACACCCAGACCATTGGAACAAATTTCTGCAGATCGTACACAAATTTGTTCCACGGCGGGAATCGAACCCGTAACCTCTTGCGTCGCAGGCAGGCTCTCGCCCGCTGCGCCACGGAGGTCGTCGAGACAGATATTTTTATTATACATAAACACCCAGACCAATGGGACAAATTTCTGCAGATCGTACACAAATTTGTTCCGAGGTGGGAATCGAACCCGCAACCTCTTGCGTCGCAGGCGTACTCTCGCCCGCTGCGCCACTGAGGTCGTCAATATTATAATGGTCAAGAGCTATTTTTCATTAATTACAATGTAGATGACGATATAAATGATGATAGATTTATTACCAATGTACGCTTTATTTTTCTAAAAAATAAGTGGAAATAAACAGCTAAGAGACGGATTAAATAGATATAAATTTAGATGCTGCGTTCTCTATTAGAATGCACTACGTTATAGTATAGGTACTTACACTAGGCCTATCAGGCGGATGTATTTTCTGAATAAATAATTACCAAAATACACTAAGAATTCCGATTAGTTTTCCGATTAGACAATATTAATTTCAGAAGACAATATTATTATATTTTTTAGTGTTACCTTAAAGGTCAATCTTCGTCCCTTTGAATAGATTTTATTATTAAAATGTATGAATCATTAAACCGAACTAAATGAATTTTAAATAAGAGTGCTAAAAATAACTCGGTTAATAGTCACTTTTTTCGTTGACTATACTCTCTTTATTATTATAACGGAAAATAACCCAAACAGAATTGAGCTACTTTTAATGTATCCTGAGTGAATCTAGGGGCTCTTTGTAGGATAAACTTTAAGGCTCCGGCGACAGCGGCTCGCAATTTCGAGGTGCGATTGGCTATTATTTCATTTTATTTCATTTCGGGGAGGTTGTTTGAAATAATAACTCTAAAGCATAAATATTGTTCGAACACAAATAATACAATAATATAAGGGAAACATGCCCGAATCAGAAATCATTTTGGTATTAGTATGTTCGGTCTTACGTTTACCTAATACCAAAATGATTTCTGACTCAAGCACATTTCCCTTATATTATTGTATTATTTGTGTTCGAACAGTATTTATGCGTGTCACTTTAGAGTTATTCTTTCAAACAACCTCCCCGAAATGAAATAAAATGAAATAATAGCCAATCGCACCTCGAAATTGCGAGCCGCTGTCGCCGGACCCTTAAGGAATTTATATAATAATATCTATTATATTTCGGAGTTCTATGCGTTTTTGGGATACGAAACGGTGAAAATTTTTCGCTCAAATAAATCAAACTCCACCAAGAAAATCTGGAAGTGATCACAGCTTTTTACGAGATTCGGTTTTTATATTTGCTGTATGGTTTTTGGATTAAAAGCTCTTATTTCCGTTTTATTTTTCATAAACTAGAAATAGCTTTCAGTAATAAGTATGCAATTTATGTGAAGGGTATTTTTTTCTCGGTAATATTGTCCCTCCATCACCTTTCGTGGATGTCGGAAAAGGCGATTGAAAACTCATCAACATAATTAAAAGTGAATATCGTTTTGAACGTCATTTATATAAAGTGTATTCTTGCATAGGAGGGTAATCACACAAATCCCGGCTTTCCGATTACAAATAAACCTTCAAACTAAAATATGTTGTATGTTTACTAAGAGAGAATCATTTCTTCAATAGCACACGTCCGGGCCAGCCGAGGCTCAAGAGAACGGTCCGCCTAAGATCTCCGACGTGCTGACGGGGCAAGGACCCTCATTCCCAGCTGCCATAACCGGCCATCTGCACGCGCCTTCCTCGGTATATCAGGCCAGGGTAAGACATGATTTATGTTTTGTGCTTAAATATTAAAGCAACTAAACAATAATTGATTGGTGGTATATTTGCTAGCAAATAAACAAAACTTTATGGTATTTTGGGCGCCATTCCTTATGCCAGGTTTCGTAAATCATTATTAAAAAATTGTAGCATGGCTGATTGGCCATTAACACGTAGAACTTTCAAAAATAATTTTAAACTTAAACTTAACTTAAAGTTATAATTTATCCTTTTTTAAATCCTAGAAATTCAACTCCCTCCCAGTGAATAGGTGCCGCAATGGGAAGTCACGCATACAAGGCATTCCTCTAGTATAAAACAAGGGCAAATTAAAGATCTTTACTTCGGGAGTTCTGTATTATCAAGTGAAATACCAGAACATGATACAGAACTCTAGAAGTCAAGTATATAAGAAATCTGAGCACTAATATTAATAATAATCATGTGTTTTTCTGTTCCACAGCTTGGATCCCCGACCACTTTCGAAGTATCCCCTGTGCTATCTCAGCTGCGCTTCTCCAGGCCTTTTTCCGGTTTGGCTTCTCCACCAGTCTTCTCTGAGCCTATTCTTTCCACTCTTGAACCATTTCTACCTCAACCAATATATTCAGCACAGAGGATACACTCAAATTACCCCATCGTCGATGAGTTCCCATCAGACTTGTACCAGCAAATCAACGATCTAGGGAACCCGTCGACAAACAGCGAGGAAACTAATCAGTATATACAGAACTTTGAAGATGATCAGGGAAACAAAGAGGCGGATAAAAATGAAAATGAACAAGATGCAGAGAAACAAGACGCCAACCAGGAACTAAGAAGCACAGCAAAAACACCGAGTGCCTCACACGACGAGTACTCAACATCTAAAGTAAGAATGACATAGCTTTTGTTAGGTTTAACTAGTTACTATGTATGATGCATCATTAAAATTTATTTAAATGCCTCTTATGTCTTTTCAGAATCAGAACACCAAACAAGCAGTGAGTTATGCAAGATTCTCTCAAGGTTTTCCACTGTCGCTAAATGAGGCTGAAATTCCATCTCAGCAATTCCTTCTACATCCACTGCCATCACCATCACCACTACCTCAGTTTCAACAATCGCCGCAACCAGGACGACCGCAATTGTTCCAACCATTGCCAGAGCTGCAGCGACCGGAGTTATTACAGCCATTACCACAACTGCATGTGCAAGCATTTCAACAATCGACTCCTCAGCCACCGCTGCAGTCACTACCGTTACAAAACCTACTCTGGCCATTGCCTCCTCAATCAACAGTACAACCAATTGTTTCAGTACAACCTCCTCAAATAAGATTTACCATTCCAACTCACTCAACGCCACGTCCTATACGAGTCCAACAAGAAACTGATCAACTATATCAAAGACAACAATCTCTTATCAATCGGCCACCACAGATTCAATTTAAACCTCAGTCACAGTTTACATCATTTCTTCAAAACCAAAAGAAGCCGATAGCTAAACAACAACTTTATGCACCGGAATCACAGAATCAACAAACTTTTAGTGGTCAACAATTTTCAACTATTACTAAGAATCAACTATCTTCAATGAGTGTTCAGCCACAGGACACATCTTTTCCTCAGAATCAACAGAATTCAACGACTGAACAACAATTACCATTTACATCACAACCCCAGAATGAACAATCAGTAGTCAGTAGTCAACAACAATCCGCTCTCCCACCAACGTTTTCATCTCTTAACGAAGAAAATGTATCCACTGATTATCCACAATTATCATCTCAAAATGAAGAAAATTTAAGCACTGATTCTGAGAACCAGCAGACTTACAATACAAGCTCTCAATCCCAAGAAACGGTAACCACCCAATCTGACACTTTGTTCGATACAGAGCCTACAGAAGATAACTCAAAGTTAAACGGCCAGAGCAATGATGACTCAAATTTATCTGCTAGATTATTTGAGTCTTCTCAACAGGAAGAATCAACAGAAAGTTCCACGGGGCCAGCTTTAGTCTCGATATTACCTAAATCACATTCTACTTTAAATAAAACACCTACAACATCATCGGAACTGATATTTACTTCCACGTCGGCTCCAAAAACTCTGTCACAACAGTCTGTTACTGAAGCACCCTCATCTGTTGTAGCTCCAGTTCCTAAACCCCAGCCTTCTTCAGCCTCTGTGGAGACATCTGCGCCACAACTTCGACCCAAAAACCTACCAGCTCTACCGAATGTTCATGAAATAACTTCTCTAGAAACATCACCTGAACAACAACTGTTATTTGTAACACCACAACCTACTCTTGAACCATATTCAGTAACACTTCATCCACTACCTCAAGTACCTGGAATCAGGGCAATTCCTGTTCAACGTTACCAAATACCGTCTGAACCTCTTTATTCTGACAGTCCGGACTTTCTGATAGAGCAGCCTCATTACAAGGCTGCTTCTTTGGTATACCCTTCAACTTACCAGCCATCATCGTTTCAAAACTACCACGCCTTGGATTCCTTCGCATCGACGCAGTTCTTTGGAAATCATGCTCACGATATATTTAGCTATTACTATAAAAAGAAATAAATAAATAGTAGTGAAAAAATGTTTTTTAAAGAAATAATTTTATTCGTTGTCTATTATTAATAAACACTGATTCCGGTTAATTTGTTTTTTCATTTAAGTGTCTTATGATACTGAATTAGTTATTTCATACGAGCACGGTAAGTCATAGTTAGTAACGAGTGGTGGTGATGAACTAAAATGATTCCAAGTTAGTTTTATAGACGTTTTAAACCTTTTTAAAATCCACAGTGACTGCAGAGTCATTGTGTCTGTTAAGCATAATAATGCTGTATACTGGATAGCATTATCTACCAGCTAACCCAAAGAATTAACAAAGCTATGAGATTTTTTTTAGTTAGGTAGTGGAATAAGCAGATGGCCCACCTGCTGTTAAGTGGTAACTACATCACATCACAACAAAGCATTGCCTTAGCAAGATCCAGTGACGAGGCAACGTTTTAGTTTCCACTTTTTTTTTTTTTATGCCAAAGCAGGCAGACGAGTATACGGGCCACCTGATGGGAAGTGGTCACCATCGCCCATGGACACCTGCAACACCAGAGGCGTTGCTGATGCGCTGCCGGCCTTTTAGGAAGAGATAAACCTGCCTTTTGAAGGACCACTTGTAAGGTTTGAGATGAAATAGTTGTAGAAAGTCTACCATTTCGGAAGAACCTTGAAGTTTGGGGATCCTTACCATTTCCACGAACTTTGCACTCAGCCTTCCACTGCTACCCTCTGTTCACCAGTAGTAGGTACGATACGCTGATGGCTAATAAACATAAAACCAGCCACCAGCCGTCTTACAGAAATAAAATTGCAATAAAAAAATCTTAGAGGTATCATTCGTAAAAAAATATTTGTTTGTAATCAATATACCTATAAACCTTTTCAACGAGTCGTTTCTCTTTCTAATGATATCGCGCAATCAAGCGAGGGACCGTCTAAGTAGCCGTCAAAGAGTAATGTTTTCCACAAAGTTTGGATGCTTAAGTGGCTATAAGAGTTAGCTCTTCAACAGTTTTTTTATACTAAGTACTTACTGTTGGAACAACCAGATGGCCCACCTGATGTTAATTGGTAACCAATACCTGTAACACGGCTTACCTCGTAAGTCTCCGTGTATTACGCTGCATTGCCCTGTCCATCAACTTGACGCATACAGATGCTAAGCCTCATGTACCTGTAATTTCACACTCTTCAAACAAAACACAGACACGCTACTTGGCGGCAGAAATAAGCAAGTTAGTAGTACTTCCCCGGACGAGCCCTTCTCGCCTCTACCTACTACTTTTAACAGATATCAAAAGTAACAGCCTCACTCATAAATCAAATCAAAAACGTTTATTGTGTCTCAAAAACAATATAAAAAATAAGATAAGAATACACATTAGGCTTAACCCTTGTCTATTAGTGGACCCTGGGTCGGTTGTGCCTGGAGCGTGTTCACTTAGACGATTATCCCCACGTGCTAACTCCATAATATTGTTCAGAAGAGAACTTGGCCGGTATCGCTATCGCGTTTCCACGTTTGTGATATTTGAACTATTTCAACCACCAACAAAATGTTATGGGGTATAATTACATAATAAACACTGTTTATTTTTGCATTCGTTTGTTTATAAATATAGCCACTCAGAAACAGGTTCAGTAGCAAGCAGTAAACTGTGACAGTAGTTACCTACAAGACATTATGTGAGTTATATTAAACTATAATACTTTTTTCTTTAAAAAACTTAGCTTCTTCATCTTAAAGTTTATTTTGTACCAGTACATTTAATTCATTCTTATAGAATAGTAGAGTATTATTAATAGCTTTATTATTATTTTTAGCTTTTTTTATAAGCTTTTGCCCGCGGCTTCGCTCGCGTTTAGAAGTATTATTATTAATTAGGCATAGTTTTTGCGGCTTTACTTTTGTTAAGCGTGTGTTAAAAATTGGGGGGTTGAATTTATCAAAATCCTATTGAAGCGGACGTCTTCATCATAGTAGCTCCAATCTTGAATCAGTCGAAAATCTAAGAAGATTTATACAAACTTTCATCCCTATTTTATCCCCTTAGGGGTGGAATTTATCAAAATCCTTTCTTAGGGGATGCCTACGTCATAGTAGTTTTATGCATGTAAAGTCAGCCCGATCGGTTAAAAATTGACAAAATTTCATACAAACTTTCATCCCCTATTTCATCCGCTTGGGGGTAGAATTGATCAAAACCCTTTCTTAGCGGATGCCTACGTCATATCATCTACCTGCATGCAAAATTTCAGCCCGATCCGTCCAGTGGTTTGGGCTGTGCGTTGATAGATCACTATGTCAGTCAGTCAGTCAGTCAGTCACCTTTGAGTTATATATATTTAGAGAAGAGATACAGCTCAAAGGATCTATTTACATAAAAATAGCCATAGTATCGAGTGGTACACCACACTGGCTTCTTATTAAAACATTAGAGGAAGTATAAGCAATTGAATCTCACTGTAGTTCATTTTAATATGTTTTCAGGTGGATCCTAGCAACTTTGATAGTGGCCTCGTTGTGCGGCGTGAGGCTGCAGATCACGACTTCCATGCGCTGGGTCGACCACATTGACGAGGACGATATGAATATCTTCTTTGACCGCGCCGTTATCATCACCATCGCAGACCCAGACGAGAAGAGCTACCTGAAAACCGACAAAGGCCTTGCCCTCGGCGTGTTCCTTACTGGCCAACTCATCCTCACCTCCTTCAACCCCTTCAGACAGTACATTAAAAAAAGAGAAATGAAGAGTAAAGTTACCATATCAGTACTTTTAGAACGAGAAATAACCGATTGGCAAAATATAAGCTACACATTAGGAAACTACACGGTCGACTGCGCTCGGCAGGTGATCCCGCTTCCACCCAAACTAAACATTTGGCATGATGATAAACAGGAACAGAGTCCGTTGCACGATCTGATGGTGATCCGGTTGAATTCGCGCGTGACATTCATAACTCGGACTCCGAGTCTGTACTCGTTCGATCAGTATGAGCGGGAGGGTGCCGCCAAGCGCACCACTGGGCCGATGCGGACGCCCCTCGCGCGTCCAGGCCTCGAGCTCGGCAGGGACTTGGAATTCGCTTCTCTCGGCTTCTTAAATAACCGCCATATATTCAGGTCCTGCCAAATGCGCTCGCATAAATTTGACCCAGAAGACAACGTGGTGACCAACTGCGACCAATGGATCCCTCGACAGTGGGGGCGCTTTATCTGCATCCGCAATATTATGAAGTTCAAAGGCGTTGGCGCCGGGCTGCTGATTCAGAATCACCAATTGTTTGGAATAGGAAGCTTCATGCTAAAGAAGGGCAACAGTAGCATTCTCGTCTTTACAGATACGAGAGAGTATTACCACTTGGTTCGTAGGACTTGCACGGCCGACGACCAGAAGTTAATTGCAGTAGCGAATACCACTGCCTACAACTCTAAAGAAGATTACGCAACTACTACAAGCCCCGATTACTAAAAAAAAAAGCTCTATTACATGATGTGTCAAGTGCTCGAAAGATGCCTCTTTGAGGCGCACTTAAAATTATTTCACCACACTGCTTCGAAATAAACTAGTAAAAGACAGGACGAAGAAGCCCCGATTTATGATGAGCCTGATAGCTCTATTTATTATAAGACGGTGAATAAACATTGTGAAGAAGCCAGCTGTTAGTAATCTAGCAGCAGCGATGGGCTTGCAACCTGTCACGAATGGAACACCAATGCCGGCCGGCACCAACCAGTTGGTACTTGGTACATAAAGATGCAAAGGGAAGTCTACCGTGCCTGGAGGCCAAAGCTCTGAAGTTCCCTCCTAGTTCTCACAACGCTGCAGTGGTTTAATGATCCTATTTTTTTGGTAATAAATTAAGGACGCTTAGAATTACGATGTGTATGACTTGAGATATACACTAAATAAAAACTGCACAGTTACCTCCATTTTTCTCATCTGCTATAGAGTAGGTGGAGTTGGTACATGGTTGTGAACTAGATATATCACATCTAATGTGTTCTTCTGCATGCGCTCTCCACAGATAATAACGCCAAATGCACTGATAAACAAAAAGAGATCAGGCGCCTATAACTTTTATGCAGCAAACACGTTTGGCGATAGTTGTCGGTTTTGCTAGTTTTCAGTCATATAAAAAAGTTTCTCGTATTTTTTGTAAATAATTCAGGACTGAAAGAGTTAAACGAAGTATCAGTGACAAAGAAACGGGATGCTTTGTTATAAATTAAAATACGCAATCATGTAAAATACTAAACCACACAGGCTTCGGGTGCTTTTTTGTGCGTGCCCTTACGTGCTTGACCAATCTTTAGTTTACACTACTAGTACTTCTACAGTGTTTTTCCCAATATTTCACTGTTTTACAAAACGTGTATACCTGGAGCGTCAAAGGCGCAAAGCGACGTTTTTTGAGCATACACATTTTCCATTATAAAAATCGTCAATAGGCTTGCAAAAAGAACAGCTACCTATTTGTATTATAAGACTCTGTGCAAATAAGATACAGGAAAGACGATGGCCAAATGAAACCGAAAAAAGGTCGCCCGGAATTTGCATGTGAAAAATTTGCATATGGAACCATTTTGTAATCCTGGGTTCCCTGATTATTCCAATAAAGCAAAACCCTTTGAGGTCCGCAGCCGATCGCTGATTATAAGGAAGGGATATAATATTCTCATCTATTGAGGGAATGATTGACTCCGTTCCAACGGGGTATCCGAACGATATTGAGGGGTTTGAATGGAATTTTACACTGTTTATAATTTTTGCTGCATTTTTACTACAATTATGGGTGGGCATTTTTGCTATTCAAATTCAAAACATTTATTTCGGAACATTAAGAACCATAGATTTTAGTAAAATACATGCAAAATTAAATACAAACATTCATTAAATAACAAAAGTCACAAAATAAAACATTCAATAATAAAATAAAATTATAAAATTAAAATTACAATTAATTAAACCTATTCACGTGAAGCTGCGATAAGCGCCACAACATGGGGCAATCAACTTTGTTTGACAACACGCTTAGAATGGCATTCCCGCTGCCGTGGACACGACGTAGCACCGGCGCCGCTCTCTTTCTGAGGATCGCTAAAAATTAAATACCCATAATAAAAATTAAAGGCTATAAATTAAAGATTTAAAAATTAATATTTAATTTGCCTTCGATAACTTCTATTTAGCTTAGCCTAGTAGTGTTTTAATATATCGCCTTGATTAAACAAATAGGAAGGTTGTAGACTCAAACAATATACACCAATCTCTGATCGCATTATGATAATATTAGTGAATTGCATTCATATCATAACCCCAGAGGCCACACAAACCGCGGCGGCGCGCCCGTGGTGACCTTTCCCCACACGCCGGCAGCATACTACAACTACAAGACGGTTACAACGAGTGTGGCTATGAACGCAGCGGCTAGCGTCATCGCCGTCTCCTCAAAAGATTTATTAGTAGATTAGGTTGCATTTTTTTTATTAAAAGGAAGTACATTGGCGAACGTAATGTTAGTAAGCACTTTCTTTCATGTAATGTAGAGTGAGTGGTAGTGCCTTTAAGATACATTAACGAGTACGAAAACTTGTGAAGGAAACGTTTGAGTGAGAAAACCGGTTTGGATAAAAATGAAATTTTGAACTGTGTGCGATGTGTTTGCATGCATTGTTAAATTAAGTCAGTTACGCCCGTTTCTGAAAGCTCGATCAAAGGTAATCGGCTGTCAAGTCACTTGCTATCTCTATTTAATTTGAAGTTTATGATGGTTTTTTTTTTAGATTATTAGTCTTTTGCAGGCTTTTGTTGAGTACAGATAAATATTTTTTTTTAAATCTATAGCCAAAAAAGCAGTATGAAATATAACATGAGCATTCAAATTCAATTTTTTTCTTTATTTAAAATAAAATAACTTAACAAACAGTCACCATCCAATGCGTTATTCTATGTATGTACTATAACTAATTAAAATTATGCAGCATAACTTAAAGCCAATAACGGATTTACATTTTTTGTTTTAAATTAACTATAAAATCAGTACGACGTGAATGTCAACTTCAAGTTACGCTGGCGGTCTGTTCAAGTGTATAAGCTGACCACCCGCTACCCGCTACCACTACGCCCTCAAACACGGTAAAGCACAACCCACATTACTATTCTGTGACTCCGCGGATGCAGTAGACTGTATAAGCTGGACCATGGCACCAGGCACCATACCAAATTGACAACAAACCTAAACTTACATACACGAAGTGAAAAGTGAAAATAAACAAAGTGATACCTTATCGCGGAAATCTATTTTGGAAAACAAAATTTGGTTCATAAGGTAAGGTAACGTATTTAGATTAAAATAACAGAGAAAATTGAAAAAATATCAGTTTTCTGGGGTGTTTAGTATTTTGTTATACTTAAATATTTATTTAATAATTTGTGTAGAGAAGTAGTAGAAACTAGCCACCCTAATGATTTTTTTCCAAATTCAATAAAAAAAGAATTATCGAAATCGGTCTTCCCTGTAACAAGTTCCCTCCTCCGTTTTATCGTCGGTTAAAAAATCCTGCAGCGTACGACAGACAGACAATAGACCTTTAATAATAGGGTTCCCGTTCTACCCTTTGCCTAACCTAACCATAGACACAGCCTGTAAATAAAACCCTTATAGTATGACAGCCTACTGCTGGATCGAAGACATTGTAAAGGTAAATTTAGTAAATATCTTTAGACTAACAAAAACGCAAAGTACACGCTTCAACACCAAAAGTTATGCTCGCAAGTTTTTGCCCCATAAATTATTATATTTATTTATAAAAAAAAAAATTTAAGATATTTAATATTTATTACAGCAAAAAAAACATTATAACCACCCCTTCCAAAAACCCAATCTCTAGGAAAAGCTACATTGTTCCTTTTCCTCAATATGACATTTTAAGGCTACAAGCCTGAATGTAAAAACATTTCGAGGCTAAAATAACTGATGCTACGCAGGCCTGGCCTGGTAGTTTACCTCACGACAGGATAAACAACAAAACAGGCAAAAAAGTACTTTGTTACTGAGTCCCTAACTCCTAAATTGCTTCAGCGATTTAGTTTGTTTACTTGGCTTAATTTGTTGGCTATTATTTCATTTCGGGGAGGTTGTTTGAAAGAATAACTATCCAGTGACACGCATAAATACTGTTCGAATACAAATAATACAATAATATAAGGGAAATGTGCTTGAGTCAGAAATCATTTTGGTATTAGGTAAACGTAAGGCCAAACATATTAATACCAAAATGATTTCTGATTCGGGCATGTTTCCCTTATATTATTGTGTTATTTGTGTTCGAACAGTATTTATGCGTGTCACTGTATAGTTATTCTTTCAAACAACCTCCCCGAAATGAAAAAAAATTAAATAATAGGCAATCGCATCTCGAAACTGCGAGCCGCTGTCGCCGGGCCCTTAAAGGACTACAGAATAAACAAGTCTTGGTAGAATGTACATAATTTCTATCAGCGTTAGGTGCAAATTTTCACTTATGCCCATATTTACGGGATGCAGGCAGTGCCTGGGACAGGGTTTATGTGAGCTACTCCCCCCCCCCCCCCCTCTTAGACTAGACTAGATATGGTTACAGGATCCCACGAAAGTGTGGAGCAGCAATTATGCTGAGACTGGACCTGTTTGGCCCATACAACACAGAGGAGACAAACTGTCCTCGAACACTGTTTTTGTATTTTTCTGTTTATCTGTCTCTTTACTTTTACTGTTTGTTAATAATAAATATCTTTTATGCTTTTTTCTGTGTTCTCTGTGTGTTGTGTGTCAAATAAATGTTTCTTTCTTTCTATCTTCAGTTGGTACTATGAAATCTGATCGCGTGAAAATGGCACCTAGAGTCACCTACTAGCTCTAAGACGTTCACTCCTTGGTAACTCAAAGATTTGAAGGGATATCTACCGTGCCTGGGCGATCAAAGTCATAAAGTACAATTTTTTCATATCAAACTAAAAAGTTACTTGTTTATGAGGTAAAAGTTATAACATAAAAAACAGTCGAATTGGGAAGATCGTCCTTGTTTTCTCCGGCTAAAAATAGATTTGAATTTAGTTTGGTTTAATAAATTTAAGGACTTCTTGAGTAAACTTTCAATACCAACGGTTTTAATACATAATAAGTAAAATATTTTTCACAGAGAAAAAATATTCGTTAGTTATTCGCCTGTTTTTAATTACATAGTATAAAACAAAGTCGCTTTCTCTGTCCCTATATCCCCATGTCCCCATGTCCCTATGTATGCTTAAATCTTTAAAACTATGCAACGAATTTTGATGCGGTTTTTTTTAATAGATAGAATGATTCAAGAGGAAGGTTTATATGTACAACACATGCATATGTGCACCCGTGCGAAGCAGGGGTGCGCGGGCGGGTCGCTAGTATTTGATAAAAATCATTTTGCCTCTTGCACCGACTGTACCAGCTTTTAATTTGCAATGTTTATAAATATTAAAACTAGTTTATGATTGCAAGTGCTTTGATACAGAATAAATAGTACGCAGAATATTTCGGATAACGAATGTACGCATAGAATAGACGCTCAGAATGCCCACTTGGAAATCACCTACAACACAATCCATGTACCTATATGCGTAAGCGTGCAGAATTTTGTCTATCCTTCCCATCCAAAGGATGTCTGGAAGAGATCGCTATTAGATCGTTATTGATCACTTCATATTCCTACTCAGTTTTGTAACTAAGTATCTGTATTTTTTTTAGTTTTCTTTTATGAATTTATGTATTAACCTATGGTGGTATGTGTTTCGTCGCGGCTAAGCCAGCTCCGCACATATTGACCATGTAATGTTTTACCTGTGTGTGTCGAAATGGCACCTTGTGGGTTATGCGGGTAAAGCTGCCAGGGTGGTGTTATGCAAGCCTATCCATCTAAAATCTTATCCCTAGCACTACAGTCTCGTAAAATATAATTTAAAAAAAAATCCCTTGATGCACATCCATCTTTTTAGTTTTATTAATCTACAATAGATGCAAAGGCGTATTTACTTGTGTTGACTTGTTTCAGGGTCTATTCTTTAAATCAATACTACTTAATTCTAAGGTCAAAATGCGTTTAACATTAGAAAGGTACTTCTGTACTCTCACCGTCATACTCTGTGGCTTGCCCTTGCATTCGAAATGGGTTCAAAGTAGACCGCACGGACCTGTTTCCTCGCACAACTATTATGCAAATAAATCGCAGTGACAGACAGACAGACAACGGTATTACTGTGATATATGCATCGCATTTATTAACTTTTGGATTACAACATTTTTGCTTTACAATTTTATGAATGAGTGGCAGAGCTTAGAAATATACACATCTCCTATAAATGGGATTCTAGATTGATCAGTAATTTCTTTTTGTACCGTAAATCGCTGGAGAATGACGGTTCTAGGCCTCTCAATGAGAGTCTCCCTTTATAGGAGACTAGTTGCGCCCCGCGGTTTCACCCTCGCAGATTTAAATCCCGGTGATCGGAAAACATTTATACCTACGATTGCCCAATACTTTTTCAGCCTGCTTATAGGTATAGGTATGTTACAAAAAGTTATAATTTCACACATAATCAAATCAAAATGTTTATTTGCAACTAAATATGGTATCTTATTAACGAAAGTAATCTAAAGCACAATCACTTAAATTCGTTATTTAAATAATTTATAAACTTTTAGAATCATATATTTTTTTAAGTCCAATTCAATAAAAAAAAGACTTATGAGCGTCTGTCTATCACCACTCTTGGAGCGAATACAAGATTGAATCATTAGCCAGAGAGAATATATCATAAAGTATATTACATTTACTAGTTATTATATTTAAGGTATTTATGTTTATATATTTATCTATATGTGTAGGTATATCATATATATGTAATTATATTCATTTTGCATGTAGGTACTATATATAATTTATTAGGATTTCTCTCCAATTATTTCAATGTTTTTCTTTTAAGTATGTTGTACACCTTCCCACCACTATAATCAGCTCTCTCTATCCTCTAAGGTTTGCTGGAAGAAAACTCTATATAGGGTTAAGCTCGCCTTTGTACATGACTATTATGTATTTTTTGTGTAAATCAGTTTGTGTACAATAAAGAATAAAGAAAGAATACATTCGGTACATTGTGCAGTATGTATTCTATAAGTTATTTTTGCGATTTATGCGAGTAAATACCTTTTGACTTCGAAAATGAACAAGGTTGAACTCTACAACAGAATTCAGCCTCGGTACAGTTAATTTCAAATTGACAGTCTGTTAAACACGCGTAAATATTGCTCAAAGAATATTTTTTTTTATACAACTAGCTGATGGAACAAGCAGATGGTCCACCTGATGTTAAGTAGTAACCATCACCTATAAACAAAACATTGCCCCGTAGAAAAACGATAAACTTAAACACCCCCCCCCGATAAACTTAGGTATTGCTTCCCAGCTGTAGGTACCACTAGTTGTTTGACCCCGTCTAAGAACAACTTAGATTAGCAGTTGGCAAGCAACTTTCCAAAAAAGCAATAATTTATTTGGTGACAGCTCGAATTAAAAGTTTCGCTATTAATCTGCTACAATTTCACTGAGGGGCTTGCGTTCCTCAAAATAGTAATTAAAAAATACCTGTTAAGTTGTTACCTACTGAATATCTTTCAACAAAGGCTTATAGGTAGAATACAATTTTATATCAAACACAGTAACGCCCGGTTTCTGAAAGCACGATCAACACTAATTGGCTGTCAAGTCACTCGTTGTTTCAGCTTTTACTTATAATTAGATAGAGATAGCAAGTGACTTGACAGCCGATTAGTGTTGATCAAGCTACACATTTGAATATTAAATTTTAATAGATATCTGAGTGACCGAGCTTTGCTAGCTAGCCCCCGAAACCCAATGAATACTAAATTTCATCAAAATCATTGGGACCCTTTCCGAGATTCAGTTTATAAAAAAATAATTAACTAAATATATAAACAAGAACTGCTCGTTTAAATGTATTAGATTTATTTGCCCGACGTTTCGGATATGTTGCAACAGCAAGTATATTGTTCAATGAGTCTGGCAAAGGTAGTAGGAACCGGCTTTCACTAATGAATCCTGAAGCTCTTTGACAATAATTATTAGAACTTTGTGGATGAGAAGTGGACCACGGCTAGCTAAATACGATAGGTTCCCTACAAGTCGAGTCCCTTTACGTCGAGTTTTTGTTTAGTAAGAGTTAAATCAATAAAGAAAAAGAAAAAAGAAAGAAAGAAAATACATTTATTTTGGACACACACGATACATACACTTATAATAATTAAAACAAGAAAATACAATAAAAACATTAACAGAAGCACGACAGAAAAGTAAACACGAGAAGACAAAGAACAACAAAAAAACAATAAAGAGTTATCTATCTATCTATATTTAAAAAAAAATAGACTCTCAGACTCGACGTAAGGGGACTCGATACAAAGGGAACCAACCCTAAGTACTAACCCTCTTATTCATAATCTCTGGCATTTTATAGTGACTTTATAGAGTACTAGCTGGTACCCGCGACTTCGTCTGCGTACTTTTAATCTCTTCATCTCTTTTTTTCGCAATAAAAGGTAGCCTATGTTCTTTCTCAGGGTCTAAAGATTGTCTGTGCCAAATTTCATCAAAATCGGTTGAGAGGTTTAAGCGGGAAAGCGTAACAGACAGACAGACAGACAGATAGACAGAGTTACTTTCGCATTTATAATATTAGTTGGGATTCTTGTCACTGTCACTTTCATGTCAACGAAAAAAGAAGTAACAATACCTATTTAATCGTCTCTTGAAAACATCCAAGCAAATCTAAAAAAGTATTAAAAAATTGTGAAAAATTAAGCAGTGGCCCAACACTAAGCTCAAAACCCGTCTAGAAAACACCCTGTAGGTAGAGGATTCCAAAACTTATGGGATTGGCTTTCACCATACACTGCTTGCGTTTTATATGCTTTTTAGCCATCTTCGTTCAAAGTGATGTATACATCACTCGTTCAAAGTGATGTATACATCACTCGTTCAAAGTGATGATCACTCGTTCACACCGTTTTTCACGTCGTGGTTACAATCAAACACTTACAATTGCAAGGCCAGTCTCGCCTTATCTTTGGATAGCTACAGACATCGGCAGATCTAGCCACGGGACGCTGGCATGTTGTCTGGCGTGGTAGACCTAACGCCGGCATCATCAGATAAGCTGCCGCAGACTCCTATCTTTTATTAAGAAGCATACCTATCTTGACAACTACCTAGCACAAAAATCTACTTTTGGTTATATTCCAATCCTTCCAATATTTGTATTGTTTATAAGAACCTAGGTAGGTTTATGTTTTTTCTATAGAATTCGTTTTTGAACAACCACATCTACCTACATTGCTGATTATGTCAAATAAGTCTAATTATCAACAAATAGTTCCTATTGTACGTGACTTACTAGGCAATGCTTTGTTATAGGTGATGGTAACCACTTAACATCAGGTGGACCACCTGCTTGTTCCATCAGATAGTTTTATAAAAAAAGTAGTTATTATATAAAAAAACTAGCTGAACCCGCGGCTTTGCTCGCGCCAAGGAATTCAAAGTTTCATACAAACTTTCATCCCCTATTTTATCCCCTTGGGGGTAGAATTGATCAAAATCCTTTCTTAGCGGATGCCTACGTCATAACATCTACCGGCATGCCAAATTTCAGCCCGATCCGTCCAGTGGTTTGGGCTGTGCGTTGATAGATAACTATGTCAGTCAGTCAGTCAGTCAGTCAGTCAGTCGCCTTGGAGTTATATATATTTAGATTTAGATTAAAAGATTGTTGAGTTTGATCTACAGGCACGGTAGATATTCGAGTAAAACGGTTCAGACTACGTACTGAGTAATGGACATAATAAATATTGCGGAACCCTAAAAACCAGACAGGAGCAGCATGCAATACTCTTGTAAAATCGATTTAAGTTGCCTTCCGTTAAAGATGAACTTTTCAATTGAGATCAGTTGCGAACTATAAAGTAATTAGTGAAGCTTACTGTACCGCGGGCTCATTGCCTGCACCCCGGATTACAGGTAGCGGAGTTCAACATGGCACATTGTGGTCTTGAGACGATTGATGTGCAATCATTTTACTTTTTGCTGCTAGTCTGTCGCAGCGACAGCTAGCAATAAGTGATTTACCGTCTGTGACCGGTCGCGGGTTACATTAAAAAAAGAGGTTCTTAATTTGACTGTTAATCTTTTGATGTTTGTTACCTCATTACTTTTAATTGAGTGGACCGATTTAGTTTTTCTGAAAGTTGGTAGGTACTTGTCATGTAGTCCCATTTAAATTTGAGTGAGATCTAAGATGAGCACGGATATAATATACATACGTACGAGTGTCTAACAAATTATTAATAATCTAGCCATATTCTATAAAAATTGGTGCAGCCGTTTCCAAAATTATCAGGTGTAGAAGTTTTGTCCATATTTTTTATAAAAGAAGGCTTTAGCGCTAAAACTAAATAATCCAGATCAAGTTGGCTTATACAATTTATAGCCAGACCTAGCTTAGAGCTGTCTAATAAAATATATTCTGCCTTAAAATGTAAGGCCCATCTTCATCTAAGCCGACTTTACCTAAATCTAAGCTACTTTACAAGGTGTATAACTCACATTAGATATTTGCGTGTGTACTATATGGCTTATTTACTAGGTACATTTAGTCGCCAGGGCTATTATTTAATTTACATTATCTTGTCTTGTGCTATAGATCACTTTGTGTAGGTAATCCTACTATCCTACTAATATTATAAACGCTAAAGTTTGTAAGTCTGGATGGATGGATGGATGTTTGTTACTCTTTCACGCCGGAACGGCTGAACGGATCTGGATGAAACTCGGCAGAGAGATAGATTATAATCTGGAATAGCACATAGGCTACTTTTTATCCCGTGGGAATACCGGGATTTAAATATGCGCGGGTGAAACCGCGGGGCGCAACTAGTATTATATAAATCAGCAACGGATTTCTTTGACATAAAATTGATGTACAAAATCTTAGGCACATATTTTCAATACATCAATTTTCCATGAAGAAAGTGATAGGTATTTTACTACACATATTATTTAACATTTGTTTTATGGACATCTATAATATGTGGTTTGAAATGAAATTCTTGGATTGAAATAAGAGTAGTAGGGCTCTTTGTGAAGGGCTCCTACTAAGAAGTACCTACTACTAACAGCCTATTTCCGGCGACAAGCAGCGTTTAAGTTTGAAAAGTGTGAACGCTGGTGAAATTATTCAGACCGGGGTCTCCGCTGAATAGTGTCTTCAGGCTCTTATATTCCAAGAATGTAGAGTGCCGGTGCAACCTCGTCTGATGACTTACGTGTGCCATCATTAATAGCCGCCTGACACCGGCTGTCAGCTGTCATCGTCTGACACCAGTTAATTATGGCGGAGGGGTCACCATCGATAACCTGTTGGCGTTAGACGGAAGTAACATTAGTTTTATTTTGTCAGTGGGTCGTTTGCAGCAGTCTAGCTGACTGATGACTAATTATTCATTCAAAACATCGCTGTTTTTCAGTTTTTTTTTTCTATAATGCTGGACAATCCACACAGCACCATCTAGCCCCAAAGTAAGCTACTCAATGCTTGTGTTATGGGTACTAGATAACTGATATATTTAATACATTATATACTTATGTAAGTATATAATGTATTAGATAGATATTTTTTATTATACATAGAAAACACCCAGACCACGGGACAAATTTCTGCACATCGTCCACAAATTTGTTCCGAGGCGGGAATCGAACCCGCAACCTCTGCGTCGCAGGCGGACTCTCACCCGCTGTGCTGTGTCACAGCGCCTGGTCTCCAGACTAGGCAAAAAAGCTGAGTCTTGGCTTTTTAACTATACAGACAAAGTCCAGACCACTATCCCCTAAATCCATTGGCTTATATTTAATAATAAATAAATAAATATGTTTCATTCTTTCTTTCCTATAATATTTCACTTCTCCAGTTTTTTATTTTTTATTATATATTTGTGTTTCATTGTAGTATATTTTAAGTAAAATTGTAACTTAATTTCTGTATATCTATCATTATGTAATGTGTCTGTGTAGTTGAATAAATGTATTTTCTTTCTTTCTTTCTTTCTGTGCCACTTAGGTCGTCGAATTATATACATACATACATACAGATTGTCTGGTAGAGATCGCCTACAGATAGAAAGCTGCCCATGACCTGCTTTATGGTATAGAATAACCCTCAACCCACTGGACACCGAGATCCTCAGAAGCCTGTAACCTACTTTTCTTTTGTTCTCAGATGGTGACGAGGCTGGCAGTTTGCGTCATTATCCTAGTCCAGGTATACCGAGCTGCAAACTCGCCACTCCGCTTAAAGCGGTCACCGCTAGACCTGGGAAGCCAACCTGTGCTATACTCGACCCTCCACAGCACCGGTACACACGTTATACCGGTATACACCGGTAGCTCCGGCAGCCACTCCGTGACGGCCCCGCATATCATTTTCCAAAATAACGGCCATAACGCACTTGTAGCACCAATACCGCTATCCCAATTCTACTTTCACTCGAAATTACATGTAATACCACGACAGAACATTATCCAAAGCGCGATACAGCATGTGACAAAAGACCATGCGAATATCCCGGTGATATCTCACCACTCCGTGTCACATACGTCCCCGAATGCAAATGTGACACATTCGACATCAGTAATACCTGTTTTCATACCGATACATCGGCACTTGGTACCGGTACATGATTTATCGGTGATCCCGCTGCAGAGGCATCACAAGGTGGAGAAGATAGGGCATTACCGAATGGAGAAGAATAAGGAAGAAGATGACGAGCCGTCCAATCAATATAGGAAGTTCTACGGCGGTCATGGCGCGGGCCTATTCTACGGGGGACACGGGTCGGGACATGGGTTCTACGCTTATGGAAAGTAGTTACGAGACAAGTAATATTATGTGCGTTATAAATCGATACTCAAATAAAGATATTTATTTCTACTGTGCCATTTCATTGAGCTCATCGAATTAGCTGAAATCTTCTGAGAAAATTGACAAAACATTAAACCTTGAGACTGAATTCACACTAACGAAAACCCAAGCCCGTTTAGAACACGGATATTTTACCTGTTCAAATCTCTAATAATAATAATAGGTATAGTGCGCGTCACGCAAAAAGAACGCCGGCAGGAGGGGGTGTGCTGGTGCGTGTTTTTTATATGCGCAAACACATCCCCTCCACGTTTTCCAGCGTTGTGTTTGGTTGACGCGACCTATACGTAGGTTATCATCAAAGTATGTACAGCTAAATATAACTGGATAATGTGTTATGATGCGATAACAAAATACTTGAACCCTTATAAACGACCGCGTCTTGTCGACCGTCGGACACCGTTAGACGTTAGTCAACATCTGCCAGTGAGCCACACTCTCTCAAACACAACACATTCTTTTTAAGTGTTTTTGTGACAAAATTGAAAAAGAAAGTGTTTGTGCGACGTTTATTAATTAGGAGGTACGTGATTTATTTTCTTTATCTTTGTGTGAATCCTGATTTATATGTGTTTGTAATTGCGACTTTCTTTCGGATTCGAAATGAGGTGAATGCCCGTTTGTGTCCTAACAGGATTTGTAAAATAAAACAAAAAGGATAAATATATTAGTTTTATAAAATTCGTTTTATGCGTGTAATCGCATGTCGATTTAGGTTGTGTATTTTGACTAAAACCTTGCCTAACTAATTTTGAACTCAAGAATACGATAGGTGTACGATAGTGACTTATAAAAATAACCTACTTAAAAAAAACTGTAGTTAATTGAGTTTTTTTACTAATAACTTTTCTACTCATTACCTTTTCTTTCGCAGGTTTTGAACTATTTAGGCGGCAACATATTTGAAACAAATAAAAAAACGAATTTTTAAAAAATATATCAGCATGAGGTGAGTTCACAAGAAACAGTAGTTCATTTGGATGAACCTTAATCTATCCTGCTAATAATATGCTGTGCAGATATTTGGATATTTGTGTCTAAATTACATCCTAACCACTGAACCCTACAACCACATCTTTAGAAGAAGTCCTGACACATAATAAGTTCCTTGCGAGATTGTAATTATTTTTTGTATGACATGACTGATGTGATGCCACGTCTGCCGCATGTCGGATGCGTTATGGGCTAAGTCCACCACAGATTGGACGCCTAAAAATGGAAAACGACCTCGCGGCAGACCGCGGCGAAGATGGAGAGACGAAATAGACGCCTACCAACAGAACTGGTCCAGATTGGCCCAAAGTAGAAGCGACTGGAGAGAAGGAAGGGAGGCCTTTGCCCTGCAGTGGGACACTACAAGCTCTTAATAATAATAATTATGACTGATATGACTAAGGAAAATATTTCTAACATATACCTAACTGGCGACCCGCCCGCGCGCCCCAGCTTCGCACGGGTGCACATTGTTTTTCTACTATATCATGCATGTATTATATATATAAACCTTTCTCTTGAATCACTCTATTTAAATATTTAAGCAACATAGGACATAGGGATATAGGGACAGAGAAAGGGACTTTGTTTTATACTATGTAGTGATGATGGTAGTGATAGTGATTAGAAATATTTTCATGGGTCTTAGTCAGATCAGTCACGTCAGTATCAGAAGACCTTGAAATGTTTTCCGCGTGAAAATCGAACCTGCATCTTTCTACAGCGCTGCAGCGGCTAGTCACTAGCTACACAAAAGAGATAGGTCTACCTTAGTCATAAAAATGGTCAAACCTTTTGCATAAACATAACTTTGTGGTAGAATTTATAAGATTAAGGAACCGGAAACGGAGATCCCGAAGGCTTTCAGGTCCCGCGGACTTTCCTTTCCCGAGATAAAAAGTTGTCAACCTTTTCCCTGGACCTTTTTGTTTCATAATCTCTTCTTAATATACGGTAATACTTTTCATGTATTCCTAGTACACGCTTACGAGCAGGTACCTACGGTCCAATTACATTTAAATCAAGAACGTGCCTACCTAAGGTTTACTCTAGAAAATCCTATGTGAATATTCGCAAATCCAGAAACAGATTTTCTAATTTTGTAGCACTCACATTTTTCAGAAGTTAACTTGTTATTTTTTTTAATTTTATTGCTTGCACAATATTAAAAGATGGGCTTAATTATAGGCATTTTCCTGATCGTAAATATATTGTATAGTTTCAGAAGCGTTTTGGTGTACCTCATCGCTGTGACTATTATTGCTGCTGTGTGCGGTAAGCCTAATAAAGGTAAGAGTAGGTTTTACCTACGTTTCACAGAGAAGACGATACTAATAATAATTAATAATAATAGCTGTAAGCTATTATTATTTTTTATCATCATCATCAGAAGTCCGTGGTTGCTTGCGGCCTTGTAAACCAAGAAGAGCCCTATCCATAATATATATAATTAATATATATAAATAATGTGTAAAATAATTCGTTTTCTATTTAATATTATTCTTATTATACCTACCTTCAATACCCTAATTGTATGCTGTGTGTTTTTGTGGCCAATAAAATACTGTCTATGTCTATGTCTATCCATTCAACGACTTTTCGCGATCTTCATGTATGACATTATTTTCAAGCCAACCTCAAATGGTGATTTGCTTATTGTTATATATAAGCTTCATAATGCTTCTATTTCCAGAGTACATTGTGAACAAAGATAACGGTGTTGGCTACCGGCTTCGTTACCACGCACAACCCTGGGAGAAGGCACGAGAGATGTGCTCTAAGGAGGGAGCCAAGCTCGCTGTACCAAGATCTGAGGTAAGAACTCATCAATCACAAAATACAAAAGAGATAAAGCTGGTGGACAGAGGGCAGTGCATCGTAGGGCACGTTCCTATCCTGCGTGACTTACCTACAAGTCAATGTTTTGTGTGTTTTGTGGTACTGATGCCGCAAACTTAGCACTATACCTACCTAGTTTTTATCGGCGATGGGCTCGAAAACGGCCGGAACGGTATTTCCATGCTACTACAAAATGTGCGTATGTGCCAAATGTAATTTTCGGACATACGTCTGACTAACCCGCCCCCGGTTTCTACAGTCAACGCCAGCCTTTGTCATAGGTTCCTCTCGTTTCCAGGAAGAGTTCAACTTCATCCAGAAACTGGTCCGCGGCATGAGCTACCACGACGTAGTGCACGCGGAGTACAAACTCCTTGTCTGGCTTGGCGTCAACAACCTCGATGACTACACCATGTGGAAGACCATTGATGGTGAATCACTGTTTAACATTTTCTTTATTTTTGTTACATCATTTCAGCCTATTTGCACCATCTCTTTTTTTTGACAGCCTACGTAGCTCAGTTGGTAGTAACTCTGCCTTCTGCGCCGTAGGTCGTGGGTTCGATTCCCACCGTGAACAAACATTTGTGTGATGAACATAAATGTTTGTTCTCTGTCTGGGTGTTATATAATATTATAAGTATGTATTTACAAAAAAAAAAGTATTATATTATAAGTAGTATATCAGCTACCTGGTTCCCATATTACAAGCATAAGCTTAGTTTGGGGCTAGATAGTACTGTGTGAAAAGTCCACCAATATCTCTTTGGTGGATGGAGTCTCATCCACTCATTCCCAGCACAATGGTACATAATAGTAAACAAACAACTATGTCTATCATACGAACGTTTGTGTTATTGAACCCACGGCTTACGGCGCAAAAGGCAGTACTTACTACTATTTACACGATCGAGGCGCGAGCACAATTTCAACTCGGGCAGTAAAAAATACTTATAAAAATTATACTTAATATAACATGCATTTCACAAACACTGAATTCTTTGCAACCTCACCCGGTTCGTTCAGAAAAACCATACAAGACATTATTATGTCTTATTTAGATTATAAGTAAGTCAAGTTCAAATTTGTATAATTTTAGGTGGATAGGTGGGTGGATGTATTGGCTGTAATCTATTCTTATCAATTGCAGACCAGTACACCTACATACCTACCCTCTCTCTCTTTCTTCTTCATTCATACGTTCATGCCGCCCGATATTTGTACTTACCTTATTTGCGGATAACGGTGCTGATTGCACTTGAAGAACTACATTATATACTTAGTACCTTTTTATTGTAACATGTGAGTGTAATTGTTTGTTATCCTAAATAAAAACAATAAAACAATATACTTGCTGATTGAAAGTAAATCGTTGAAATAAACCTTAAATGACGTAGGTACCTAGTCAAATAATATGTTTGAGTTCTACCATTCATGGATTTGTTCATGATCGCGATAGTGGTCTTACTGCAACCAAAGCTATAACATGGTTCATATTTCCAGGTGAAAACATCAAAGACACTGGTTTCAGCCGATGGGCAGGGCACAACGGCGAATCGTACAGGTAAACCAACGAGAAAAACTAGTTCATACCTAAATACAGAAGAAGTAAAAATTAAATGCAAAAGTTCTAAAACTTTAGGTAAATATTTAACTGCCTCTGCACCAAAATTATTTGGCTCGATATAATGCCCACGAGACGAATAAAGAGTAAATGTATAAATCAACGTCGGGCTCCCACAGGGAGGAGCTTTAGAGCTGCTTTTATTTCGAATCAAACTTTATCTAAAGCTCATATTTTCAACCGTTTTTGGCTATCTAGAAACTTATTGCTATGGTCTCTAGACCCCAGACGTATGTGTCAAACTCTGATTATACCTATAGATGTGCAGGCGGTTCACATAACCTACTTGGTAGCTAGGAGTCACCTGTGCCATGCCAGCCTGCCGCCAAAGTTCTGTACCTGCTATCGAAGCGTACAATGCAATTTGCAGTAAAGTACCGAGCGGTCCTGTCAGATTGGTAGATAAGTAGGAATAGGAATGGGCCACACCTGCGGGGCTATATTCCCAAAAACGTGCGACTAGTGAACAACATGGTTTGTCTATGAAGTGACATCATCTCTATCAATAGCCTTTTCGAATGTTTCTGAGGATAAAGCCCTGGCTATAACATCGGCACTAAGACCTAGGATCAAGATAGGAGTTACAGGCAAACGGTGCAATTTCATTAGCATCCTGTCTGAATTCTAAATGGAATAAAAGCTCGATCTTGATTAAGTAATGGCTTTATTAGTTGGTGTACTCGTAGCAAAGTGGTGCGGGGAATGCTGCGAGTTTGTGCTGGCTCAGAAAAGTACCTACGAGTATGTACCTGTACCTAAAAACTCGTAAAACGTAACACCACCGGTAGTGACTTAGGTAATAGTAATTTCGATCTAGGTAGGTACTAGTCATTTAAATTTCATCATCTCGCCCTTACCTACACCCCGCCCACTTCCTACTAATATTATAAACGCGAAAGTTGTAAGTATGGATGGATGGATGGATGGATGGATGTTTGTTACTCTTTCACGCCGGAACGGGTTAACGGATCTCGATGAAACTTGGCAGAGAGGTAGATTATAATCTGGAATAGCACATAGGCTATTTTTTATCCCGTGGGAATGCCGGGATTAAGGCGTTGACAACACCTAATATTTCTCTCGCTCGCACGATTCGACATTTTGAAAGATATAAAATCACAAATTCCAATTTTGAAAAATTGCAAATAACCATTTTGTGTGCAATCACATTGCGCAGAGTTTGGTAAAAATTTCATATTGATTGATGCAAGTTTTCCTACACAAAAGTTTGCTTGAGTACGAAAACTAGAAAAGCAAACTTTTAATTAGGAAAACTTGTATCGATCAAAATGATTTTTATACTAAACTGTGCGCACTGTGATTGCACACAAAATGGTTGTTTGCGATTTTCGAAAATGGGTTTAGTGATTTTATATCTTTCAACAAGTCAAAACGTGCGAGTGAGTCACATTAGCTCTTGTCTTCGTCTTAAGTGCGCCCTCAAGAGGCTCCTTTCGAGCAAGAGCTAATGTGATTCTCGCTCGCATGTTGCGAGCGAGAGTCACATTAGCTCTTGTCTTCGTCTTAAGTGCGCCCTCAAGAGGCTCCTTTCGAGCAAGAGCTAATGTGATTCTCGCTCGCATGTTGCGAGCGAGAATCACATTAGCTCTTGTCTTCGTCTTAAGTGCGCCCTCAAGAGGCTCCTTTCGAGCAAGAGCTAATGTGACTCTCGCTCGCATGTTGCGAGCGAGAGTCACATTAGCTCTTGTCTTCGTCTTAAGTGCGCCCTCAAGAGGCTCCTTTCGAGCAAGAGCTAATGTGATTCTCGCTCGCATGTTGCGAGCGAGAGTCACATTAGCTCTTGTCTTCGTCTTAAATCTGCGCGGGTGAAACCGCGCGGCGCAACTAAAATTTAATTTAATTTCAGTGCCGCCCCTTCTGAGCCACACTGCGTGGGGATGGACGCTCAGAACCCTGGCTTCAGGGCATTCTGGTGCTCCCACCACCAGCCCTATGTCTGCCAGAAAGATGTTTAGTATTCTCTTAGTTTAGTTAGTAGTTCTAAGCTATTGCCTAAATGTGGTTTTGTTATTAAGTAAAACACTGTAATAAATAAGTTTTACTTGAGGCTATTAAATTAAAAAAGATCCTATGCTGTGTTTTTTCTTCTAAATAGTAGGCAACACAAGTAACAAAAATAAAGGTGAGAAGAATGAAAGTAGGCATTGCGACCATAATGGTCTATTTAGGCATAAATTATTATTATTATATCTAGGCATAAATACAAAACCAAATCAGATGTGTAGCACAGAAGAAATAATAGTAGAGTAGATGTAAGTAGGTATGCGCGCACTTTCTCGGCAGCGTAGACGTTTCGTAGCATAATTATTTCGTAGAGTCGTAGACCAAAGGATTATAGGCCCATCTTCAAGCTGCCCCAGAGAGAGAGCAGAGATTTTATGCAATCCTATCTAAATAATATACGTGACTGACTGACATAGTGATCTATCAACGCACAGCAAAAACCACTGGACAGATCGGGCTGAAATTTGACATGCAGGTAGATGTTATGACGTAGGCATCCGCTAATAACGGATTTTGATCAATTCTACCCCCAAGGGGATAAAATAGGGGATGAAAGTTTGTAAGAAACTTTGAATTTGAATTCCTTGGCGCGAGCAAAGCCGCGGGTTCAGCTAGTTGGTTAATATTTCTCCGTTTCTCCGCTCCGCAGCCTCGCTCCGCTTCAGTGGACAGGCAGCCTCACTCGGCGATTATAATAAATTAAATTAGTCTTGCTCACTAATACCTTGTTCGAACCAGGGGCATTATGCACTATGACAATAGGAGATTCCTTGCTTCAAACCGTGAAACGTCAAAACTTGATGTTGGGCTTTATTCTTTATGACATAGGAGATACTTTGCCCTGACCGTATGACACCGGTGCGGTGCCTTAATTGTCTTAGCTGTGATCGCGCCGCGGTGCAAATGGTCATAGTGAATAAGGCTCCAGGCTTGTAGCGAGCGAGACGAGTAGCACCTCACAACGCGTTCGTGTTCACTGGTTGGCTGCTAACACCAAAATACCGTGGTGGGAGGTGCTACTCGCCTGGTAGAGATAAACCATTCTAAAAATGCACGCCCCTCTACCTGCCTTTGCTTTGCTTTTGTGGGTGAAAGCAGGTAGAGGGGCGTGCATTTTTAGAATGGTTTGTCTCTACGAACAAGGTTCGATCAGCATCATGCTGGAGCTTCTTTCATTAGTACATTATTTGGTAACAAGGATCATAATTCTTCTTCTTGTCATGTCACTAGTTCTTTCGAAAATGTGTGGTAAAAGGATTTTAAGTGCGCCTCAAAGTGGCCTCCTTCAAACACTTGACACTGATAGATTCTAAGGCATGCCACCGGATTCCTCTCGGTGTTTTCCTTCAGCGTTTGAGAATACTGACATGTTATTCTATGGTAGGTATTTTAGGTATCTGCTTATCTCTGGCCTATTAAGAGTCCGGTGACAGCGGCTCGCAATTTCGAGGTGCGATTGGCTATTATTTCATTTTATTTCATTTTGGGGAGGTTGTTTGAAATAATAACTCTAAAGAAACACGCATAAATACTGTTCGAACACAAATAATACAATAATATAAGGGAAATGTGCTTGAGTCAGAAATCATTTTGGTATTAGGTAAACGTAAGACCAAACATACTAATACCAAAATGATTTCTGATTCGGGCATGTTTCCCTTATATTATTGTATTATTTGTGTTCGAACAGTATTTATGCGTGTTTCTCTAGAGTTATTTTTTCAAACAACCTCCCCGAAATGAAATAAAATGAAATAATAGCCAATCGCACTTCGAAATTGCGAGCCACTGTCACCGGAGCCTTAACTTACTTCCATAGAGTGCCGAACCTACATTGGCTCTGCGGATCATGTTTAAATCTCAATTTAAATGTTGAAACTTGAAAGTCAAATATTCGTAAAAGTTGCCGGTAAGTAACGATTGTACAAGTATGTACAAGTTTTAATTTAATTCCAAGTGTATGGAGAAGGCTCAAAAGGGGCATTGTTTTATTATCTCTTGTCTTCGTGTCCTATTCACGAACGACACTTAGCTTTTATTCTTTAATTTACTTATAATTAAATAGGTATAGTAACTTACCGTATTTATAGCCTACCTTTCTGGATATTTGATAGGTAGGTATCAGTTTTTTTTCTCTAGGCAAAAAATACAATCATATTATTGCAAGTTACCTACCAACATAATTTACTCGTAAAGCCGTATACATAATTTTTATTAAAAAAAAAAGTTATAACTTTTAGCACGGAATAGAGAAAATCCTGTGACTTTTAGCATAGGCAGAGACATCTAGAGCAGATCATACGAAGCTAGTTATTACAAAGAGTGACATCTATGTCGGAACTTATACATATTGCAGTATTGCTACTCGCCGCTAGATGTCAGTGTTTTTTTTAATAGTGCAACATTAGGAACAGTTCCCTCCTGCTTCAGTACTGTCAGTGAGCTGATGTGTCAAAAAAGTAAGGTTAAAATTTTGTAAACAAACAAGCAAAAGGAAGAGAAGAGTTGATTTTTGGAAAAGCAAAGTAAAGTTTGATTTCTTTGGCCACAACAAGGTAACTAAAACACTAATGGGTAATAATCTTCTAATCGCAATTTTCGAACTGTATAATTGCACTGTTGTGTAGGTACGTGTTTGTACATATTATATTGTGTTTATTTTCCAGATGAATTTTATCCGAAAAGGATTATCATTGCTATCAACGGGAGTCGGAGCACATTGTTCACAGTTTAAAGGTAATATACAGTAGGTAATATACCTACAGTAATATTCAGGTAGGTATTCAGTTAAATTACTTACAAATATGGCACTCAAAAAAGATACCTACAAGAAAAACAACCCACTAAGCATTTTACTCACATGAAAATCTGTCCTAAGCATAGATACATATAGAATTACCTAATTGCCATTAGGTAGTCCTTATGTACCTATATTTGGATTAATAAAGAAATTATTTTAATAGGTTCTTACCTCGGTGAAGGTGATCTATAAAAATAAATAAATAAATAATGCTGGACAATCCACATAGCACTATCTAGTCCCACAGTAACAAGCTTTGAGTAGCTACTCAAAGCTTGTGTTATGGGTACTAGATAACTGATATATTTAATACATTATATATACATATATACCTACATAGTTAAGTAGATATTTTTTTATATATAGGTACATAGAAAACACCCAGACTAACGGAAACAAAATCTGCAGATCATAATAATAATAAATATAAATAAATTATATAGGTAATATGTACTTCAATTGTAACCTAAAAATTAATTTATCATGATCTATCCATAACGAGATAAATAACTGGCTCACAACATTGTAACAGTTTTTTATAGACAGTCTACCTATAGGTTTTATTCCTTCTGTAGGAAATTTCCTTGCATGATCTGAAAATATTTCATCGGGGTCTGGTTTTTGTACCTTGGTTATATACTTTCTATAGCTTATGTTGATTTAAGTGATGTTCATAATTAATGCATGTGAAAATCACTAAATTAGGATGATGCTGGATGCATGTATGCATGTGCCTATGTGAATGTAGGTAGGTAGTTGGAGTTTACCCAGATAAAAATAAAATAAATAAAAATATTTTATTTACAAAAACTAAATACACAAAAAATAAACAAATATTGCTAGACACACAGCACTATCTAGCCCCAAACTAAGCCAAAGCTTGAGATAATATGGAAGCCTGATAGTTGATATAATAATAAAACATTTTTTTTTACATCCAGACAGAGCAGCAATAAAGCAGCAATAAACAACACAATTTAAGTACACCACAAAATGTATCAACAGTAAATAGGAACTCTAATAACTGTCCAAAATAGTGGTTCCATGGAATCACATCTGCTGATTACAGCTGTACCTACACATTACAGTTACTATTATCACCCTTATTCCTTACAAGCAAGTGTCTATAATTCAACTTCAGAATGCGTATAATCCGAAACAACCTCCCAGGATTTCGAACCATAACTCATCAGTATATGGGCAATAATCGCATAGCGCAGAGTTTGCCGTCAAAAATAATATGTGCGGTTTTATTGTTACGCGCCTGTCATTTGCGAAACCCTTCCGCGTTAGGCACGTCCCGGGGGAGCGGTAGGGACAACAAAAAAGGCGATAATATTGCTGTATAATGGTGTGCTCGGTGGAGTCGTAACTGTTTTGGAAATATGAGATGTTCCAGAGCCGCAATGTTTACTTACCTACGATTATGTAAATGTGTGTTTAGGATTTGCAAAATCCGATTTTTAAGTTAGAATTACTGTAGTTACCAATTCTAGTAATTTATTCATTTAGCACGTAGGTAGGTACAGACGGTAGGAAATACAAGACAAAATACAAGCAAATACAAATAATAATAAAATAAATATCGGTGGACTTTCCACACAGCACTATCTAGCCCCAAACTAAGCCTAAGCTTGTGTTATGGGAACCAGATAGTTGGTATATCTACTACTTATATACATTTTTTTTGTAAATACATACTTATAATATTAATATAACACCCAGACAGAGAACAAACATCTATGTTCATCACTCAAATGTTTGTTCACGGTGGGAATCGAACCCACGACCTACGGCGCAGAAGGCAGAGCTACTACCAACTGAGCTATGTAGGCTGTAGATGTAAGTTGAAATAAATAAGTAAATAAAAACAGAATGTAAACAGGAACGTAGCTGTAAAAAATAATATGAAACAATGAAACAAAATCATCATAACGTCAAAATACGCGAAAAGCTAGGTCTTTTTTTGTCACAGGGCTTTAAATATTATACCCAGTCTCACCAAGCTCGGTACAAACAAACACTGTTTCACTCCCTGATGGCAACTCCCGTTATTGCTGACCCTACTTTGGTCCAAACTCGCCTTCACAAGTGCTCTAATGACTCAGCGTTTCACACACACAGAACTGACCACCGCAACTCAAATATACAACTGCCGACCGAAATCAATACAAAACTAGGAACGCATGAATAACTAATCTATAGGCCAAGGCACCGCTGGCTGTACCTAATCTTCATGAATGGTAGACTGTTGGTGCTCTAAAAAAGGAGATCTTGAGGCCTCCCAACATTAAGGTTCATATCATTAGGTATATCAGAAGGAAAAATTCGCCAAAGCGTGAGAGAGAAGTTTGTCTAGTAATTTCAAACGTTGGTCTTGGTGGGTATATTTTTCATTTACTTTAAGTACATGTAGGAGGTACTGCTTCTGTTCTTAAACATCATCATCTAGTAGCTGGTAAATTAAAACTGCAAGAAGGTATAGGTACTTACTCAAAGTTTCGTATTATGATATCGTTGAAGATGTTGTGTATACGATCTGGCTGAAGATGATGATACGAGTTGGCTGATCTTTTCCATTCACACCTCCTGACCATTGTCCCTTTGTAAAGTCCTGCATGACTTGAGATTTCTATTCCAGATTACGTTATGCCAATTTTGGCAGCTTTTCAATCTATTCATGTAAAGATTTCTCATAGATTTTAGATAAAGGGTTTTGTATGGCCGTTGCCAGATTTTGGTCATGGAATGGCTAAATTGAAATGAAAAAGAATAAGAAAGATTTTTTAAAATATTCTGTTCATAACCCCAGCACTGTTAAATCTTACTTTTACAAATATGTCAGAGTTATACAATACTTTATACGATTGCCATCTTTCACCAACGCATGACAGGGCTGCTAGAATAAATTTTAACGTTTATGAAGGTGTAAGTCACAGCTAAAGTAGGAAAATCAAGGACTTGTCCTAATAGGCGCCAATATAATAAATAGGCCATAAATAATGATTATTCCAATATTGGACATAGATAGTTATAATTCCAAATTAGGTATGTTTTGGTCAAGTCGAGTGTACGTGCCTAGTATTCAAATTCCTTGGTCGAGATCATTATTATGCGGTCCTATCCTAAACCTAACTTTAATAGTTAAGTCATCATGACGGACGCGCACAAAAACTGTCAACTACACTTAAAATGTATTATGACCACAGAAATATAACTCTGTTCCGTGATTATGACCGTTCTTTGATGATAAATCGGTATTTTTGTAAGTATACTTCTAATCTGTGTACCAAGTACCAACATGGGAGAATGGGTTGATCGTGGGACCGCCCTTCGCAAACTTTCTCATAGAAAGATTCACTGTTAAGGTGTTATCCTTGATTGAGCTTCTGAAGGATCGCTTTGGTGAATACGTTTTTGCTTGACCCACAGTCTGTGGGATCCGGAAGTAGAAACTCGACTGGTTGAGTTATTTGTTTCCTGATAAACAGTATTGCATCGAAACCATCCTTGCAGTATGGTGATTAGTTAAATTTTACCGTTACCGACCTTAGCTACTTTGATTCGGAGAATATTTCATGACATCTCATTTAACAGATGGTAATGAAATTTTTTTAACAATCCTCCACCCATTCACATCGCAGCGTGCCACGCTCACCTTTCCGAGAAATTAAAAATTCCTTATGAATTCAAAACACACGGTTTTGTACGTAATAATCAGGATTTAGCCAGTTATTATAATCTGTTATTCATTCCGGGTCTCATTGTGGGGTAGCTTTAGGCTTTAGCTTCCACAATTGCGAATATGCGGGTCCCACAATGTCCCAGCATTCAACAATCCGTTTGCTGATAAAGTTATTGCATTCAAGTTATGATTTACGATGGTTCCTGGAAAGCACAAAGCGCCAACTCTTGCTGATTGTCCATGTTTGGTGTCCCATATATTTTTTCTCGAGTAATAAGAGTCACGCTGGTAAAAGGGATATGTTTAAAATGTGAGTCCGTCATCTGCGGACAATGCCCACTATTAGCGGATTATAATCCGCAAAAAGAGCAGGTACTGTTGTCGTTTGGTCCAAGGGATAAGTCGATAACCCGTTTTATAGTTAGACATCTGGGTTTTATCCTTCGTTTGAGAGCAACGTTTACTTATCTAGCCTCTGTGCTCAGAAGTTTCCAGAAAGCCACGATGCTAATCCTAGAAGCTTTTTAAACATCAATGTAAAAATCTAAGTCAAAGTAGTTATTCAATTGAATCACAAGGGTAACTTTAAAACTGTAAAGCCAGGTGCCAGTTGAAACGCGAACAAGCTAGAAGTAGCCTTGAGAGCCGGCTACTCTATTGCAGGACAATTTTATATTTTTATTATATGCCAGGTATTATGCCGAGTAATTTACATATCTATTTGTTTGTGTTCTAATATTATTCGGTCACATTCTTCGTTACCACAATTTTCCCCATCCATGACTACTTACATCTTTCAACAGTTTATAAGTTCGTGCATTATTTCATTTCTGCTCTTGCTTGTAACTTGCACCGCCGTGCATATTTGCTTGCGCGACAGATGCAAGCTTGTCATCTTCCTGTCAATCCTCAGGGACTGGACACCGATTATCCCAAACAATAACATCTCTGACCGTAGCCATAGCATAGCATAGCAATAGCATCCAGAACACATAGTACGTGACCAAGCGTCAGGGAGTCAGCGTTTGTTGTTTTAGATGTTAGTAGTTTCTACTTCTGAAAAGTAGGCTTCTTGGAAACCTTTGTATCGTATAGTAGCTAATCATCCGGCAGCAGAATATGGTATACCTTTAGAAAATACATTGGCGTTTTAAAATAACTTCAACAGCTATCAACCAATATATCAATTCTGTGTTATGGCTATCTGTTTTCTTTTCATTTCCCAACTCTTTTCATTGACCACCGATATCATAATGCGAAACTTTGCAATCGCATTTTACATTGCGGTTATCCGCAACTTTTTATATTACTGTTTCTATACAAGCCACTTCAGCTCCTTGAAATGAACACGTCAACCAAGCATTGTGGATCCCGCTATATCCACTGCGATATGCGAATCTAATGCAAACCCACAATGCACACAATTGACACAATCGTTATTGCGGGAACGCCTCGAAAACTGCAATTGTACTTCCCTATAACTGGGATAACGCCTAACTGTACAGCTTCAGCCTTTTGAATGTTTTCGTCATGCCTTTCAATCAACTGCCTCTCCATTTGCGAGTTTTGACTCCTTATAACAATTGCGTAAGGTCGAGGATGCCTTGACTGGATGGATGATTTGTCTAGTTTTGAAGATAGATAGAGCCTACAAGGGTTAATCCCTGAAGCGACAATGTGGCGTTAGCACCTGCTGGGTTTTTGCTTTCTGGTTTTAACTAACGGTGCAGCGATGGGAATTTAAGATAGGGTATATAAGCACGCTTTTATTGTGTCACATTCGGCGTCCTTGTCATCTATCTTTGTGTAAATCTCGTAACGAAAATACTTTTTAGGAAAATAGGTGCTTGTGCTTTACCTATAGTATAAGTAAAGCACGAGTAGTATAGGTCCTATACCTTACCTGCTTAGGGTCTATACTTGTTATAGTGCCACCGCAGATCACTATGTCCTAAAGTTGCCTTTGTTCTTAAAGTTCTGGAACCCACGACAGAGGGAATTTTTTCTGCGTCAGGCAAAGTATGAAGACGACCGCATCTGGGACCTTGCTATTGCTATGCTCAGTTAGAGCGAGATGTGCTCACGGTGGAGATAATGGCATATCTAGTTCGATAACTCACAGACGTTGTGTCTCGCATGAACTTGGAACAGTGACAATGGACATAAATTAACAAGCCACGAATTCGAGACTCATGAGTGGGTGTCATGGTGTCTATGAAATGTCATAATCAACCAATCAATTATTTGTTAGGACAACTCTATTGTATTCTTACCTGTGATGATAGATGTAATGTTAAACTACTAATAAATAATCTCTTTCAGCGTTACCTTTTCCCGCGGCAACACAATGCGTGATACCGACCGCTCCGGCACAGCCCATGGGACTGTTGGCTCGTGCCATGGCCTCTCTCAACTACATGCACAAAACGGGGCCTCACATCAAGAAGAGGAAGTCTCGGAACCCTCTCAATGGAAACCCTTTTGCCAAGGTGAGTTGACCAAAGCCCTGAAGTTAGTACGTAACTTGATAACTTTGTGGTTCGCCTCGAACTGAAATCTCCAGTCTCATTCATACAAAATACCAACTGTGTTTGGACTTGCCTCTGACAAATCCCTAATAACTTGGCATTTTACCTAAGTTTCAGCTCAAGTCAATAAAACTCATTCAGCTTTGAATTACAATTTCGTGTATTGAAAGTAATATTCAATTAAGTTAATGCCCTGTAAGCAATGTGGTATCAAAATCGATAAAATAAAATAAATAACAATGCTGGACAATCCACACAGCATCATCTAGCCCCAAAGTAAGCACTCAAAGCTTGTGTTATGGGTATTAGATGGTTGTAGATTAAATACATTATATACTTACATAGATATATTTATTTCATTATACATAGAAAATACCCAGACCAACGGAACAAATTTATGCAGATCGTGCACAAATTTGTTGGCGGGAATAGAACCCGCAATCTCTGGCGTCGCAGACGGACTCGCCCGCTGCGCCACTGAGGTCGTCAGAAATCGATATTAATAATTTCTAAATCTTTAATTTTTCTTAAAGAGCACCGGTGGTCTAGTGGGAGTGACCCCGCCTTCCGATCGTAAGGTCGCAGGTTCGAATCCGGTCGTGCACCAATGGATTTTTCTATCGAAAAATTTATGTGCGCAATGCCAGTGCTCTTAAACGGTGAAGGAAAACATCGTGAGGAAACCAGTTAGTATTCTAACAGCGGCGATGGGCTTGCAACCTGTCACGTATGGAATACTAACTACTGCATAATGTGGGTATGTGCCAAATGTAATGTTTGGACGTACCTCTGACTACCCCTCTTAGACATCCTCAAAGAATCTTGAATTAGTACCTACTTGGTACTGGGAGATCTGAAGGGATATCTACCGTGCCTGGGGATCAAAGTCGTGAAGCTGTGTGTGTGTGTTTAATGTTTTTTTTATCATTTATTGAGTCTTTAATTTTGTTATTTGTAATTCCAGGGCGTAGTTCTAAAGACAGTGATAAAGAAACCCAAGAAGCCTAACTCCGCCAACCGGAAGTGCGTGCTGGTGCGTCTCTCCAACGGCAAGGAGATGATATCGTACGTGCCGGGCATCGGGCACAACCTGCAGGAACACAACATCGTGCTCGTCAGGGTCGGCAGGTCAATAACGCTTCTTCTTCTTGTCGAGTCACCAGTTGGCGTTGACAACAACTAATATAAATAAATAAATAAAATAAATAAATAAATATTGGTGGACTTTCCACACAACACTATCTTAGCCCCAAACTAAGCTTATGCTTGTAATATGGGAACCAGATAGCTGATATACCTACTACTTATAATACTTTTTTTTTTTGTAAATATATACTTATAATATTATATAACACCCAGACAGAGAACAAACATTTATGTTCACCACACAAATGTTTGTTCACGGTGGGAATCGAACCCACGACCTACGGCGCAGAAGGCATAGCTACTACCAACTGAGCTACGTAGGCTGTCAGATTTCTCTCGCTCGTACGATTCGACATTTTGAAAGATATAAAATCACTAATTCCAATTTTGAAAAATCGCAAACAACCATTTTGTGTGTAATCACATTGCGCATAGTTTGGTAAAAATTTCATTTTGATTGATGCAAGTTCTCCTACTCAAAAGTTTGCTTGAGTACGAAAAGTAGAAAGGCAAACTTTTAAGCAGGAAAACTTGTATCGATCAAAATGATTTTTTTACTAAACTGTGCGCAATGTGATTGCACACAAAATGGTTGTTTGCGATTTTTCGAAAATAGGTTTAGTGTTTTTACATCCTTCAACAAGTCAAAACGTGCGAGCGAGAGTCATATTAGCTCTTAATGGAGATCTGTGGCCTCATAATTGAATGGACTGTCTGCTAGTGCGCCCTCAAGAGGCTCCTTTCGAGCACTTGACACATGTTATAGACCTTGTTAGGTTCTACAACATGCCGGTTTCCTCACGATGTTTTCCTTCACCGTTTGGGAGCACTGACATTGTGCACATAAATTGTTTGAAGAGAAAAACTCATTGATGCATGACCGGTTTTGAACCCACTACCTTAGGAACGGAAGGCGAGGCCGCTACCACTCATATCATCACACTACCACTGAACTGCACTGCTTTAAAGAATAGTTGAGCTCTTTGTGTGTGTCTCGTCCGGGGAAGTACTCACCACGCCTTTTTCTGCCGCCAAGCAGCAACGCTGTGTTTCGGTTTAAAGAGTGCGGTCGCCGGTGTTATAATATATTACAGGCACATGAGCACATCTTTATGTTGTCAAGTTGATGGACGCAGGACAGTGCATCGTAGGGCACGTTCCTATCGTGCGTGATTTCATTTCATTTCAATTTCAAAGTGTTCCTTGAGAATTTAAATGGAATTATTACTTTTGACTTTGACACTACCAAGCCAACGTCTAGTCATACGAGTAATTCTGAGTCGGTTTAACACGTAATTGGGTGAATCAACTTTTAAGGCACTCCTTTTGTGTCCCTGTCATGCAAAGAGCATAAAAATCCTAATTTCCTTATAAAATATGTTTGTTTTGATGTTAACGTAAACTTAGATCCTTTCCTAACATGCTAGTTTCATAGTATTTTATAGTTAATAGGAAAATTTTTGACTTTATTATGGTAACTCAGCAGAACATAAGCACTATCCATACAAAAAACATGTGTCCCCAGGCCTAGATGACGATACAATTTAGGACGTATCTTAAAAAAAAGGTATGAATGCACAGCCTTTTTACCCAATATTATGATTCAGAAAAAAATAAACTTACGTTTAAAGTTAACATTTATAAAAGTTTGACAAATATTTTATATTTTTCGTGCATCCAAACTTTTGTCCCAAACTTTGATCAAAACATCAGTTCTACAGAGTTACCGATAAAAATTCATGACCGTTATCAAGAGATGACGCCTACCTTGGTGTCATCTAAGGCGATTATTGTCTAATATTTAGTTGGTATGATCAACAAATCTCTACCTAGCTTTACCGCCCCCCCAGCCTAAATTAAGTTCTCAGCTGGTGCGCGTAGGTTTATTGTCGCTCTACAGCGTTGCAATGGATATTTATGAGGCACCCTCGTCACTTTTTCTAAAAAAACTCGTTAATATTAGCTTAGATGTCGTGCCCCACTGCAAAACCTAAAAATAGATATATTTTACAGTATATTTTCATAATATTTCGATGATTTATTTTTTATTGTTAGTTGTTCATAATGTTGTCAAAGGAGTGTCTTAAAAGTTGATTCACCCAATTATTTAATTAGCTTGTTTGGTGCCAACTCAAATTTACTAAATTGTTTAAGGTTGATTATATTTGCTTTTCGGTTTTTTCGGCGGTTTAATTTTTTGTTAAAAAGTTTTATTGATGACTAAACTTTCAATTATTATTATGGTAGAAGTTGGCTCGAAACAATATGAAGGAACTATGCCAATCCTACAAATATTATAAACGTGAAAGTTTGTAAGTTATGGATGGATGGATGGATGTTTTTTACTCCTTCACGCCAGACCGGCTGAACGGATTTGAATGAAACTTGGCAGAAAGATACATTATAGTCTGGAATAACACATAGGCTATTTTTTATCCCGTAGGAATACCGGGATTTAAATCTGCGCGGGTGAAACCGCGGGGCGCACTAGTAATGTTATAATCGCAATTTTGTCCACTCAAGTTTATAACCACACACTGAAGTCAAAGCCAAAATATGGCCAACTTAGAGGTAGGTATATACTCTTTCCAATAAAAAAAAATATCGAAATCAGTCTACTCTGTAAAACTTTATGCGCGGACATAAATAAAAATAAAATAATAATACGTGTCGAATTAAGAACCTCCTTTTTTTTCGTCGGTTAAAAAAAATCACTGATTGGAGATGAAGTTTGCTGAACTTGAATTGGTATCGAATTTCAATGTCATTGAATGAACTAGATTGAGCATTTATTTGTAACATTCGTCCATGTTTGTAACACTAATAGCGATTGTTTATGATAATTATGTTTAAATTTTAATCTAAAGGTCCTGGGTTCAAAGCCGGACGTACACAAATGTGTTTTCTTGTTTTTAAATGTATGTGCAACAAAATGTCCATACTGTTTCAAAATGGAACCTAATGCAAAAAGCTGAAACAGCTTCACGTCTTAGATCCCCACGCACGGTAGATATCCCCTCAGATCTCGAAGTACCAAGTACTAACTTCAGATTCTTTGAGGACGTCTTGGGGGGGTAGTCAGAGGTACCACGTACGTCCAAACATTACTTTTGGCACATACCCATATTTTGCTTTCCAGTAGTTGGTATTTCATTCTACATGAAAGGTTGCAAGCCCATCGCCGCTGTTAGAATACTAATAGTATGAGCACTGGCATTACGCACATAAATTCATATCCATTAGTGTAGGACTGGATTCGAACCTGCGACCTTACGGTCTTACTTACCTTACTGTTTCTCAGCGTTCTTTTTGAATGACGCGACTTGGTCGCGTGGAACTGGCACCAGAGTCACCTAGTGATCCTTGTGATTTTATTGAATAGATAAATATATTTTGATTTTGACTTCCATGTACGTACTATGTATGTGTTTTTTCAGTATCCGTGAACAATGTTTCTCTCCTTTTCAGACTGAAGGACTGCCCCGGAGTGAAGCTGAAATGCGTTCGCGGTAAATACGACCTGCCTCACGTTGTGAAGCAGAAAGTTTAGTTGTCTTAGGAACCTTTCATAGTCTGTTCTAGAAATATACGCTTGTAGAATAAGGATAATGACTCGTTTCATTTATAAAGTGTTCCAGTAAGTTCTAGAAGAAATTTCGTCCGGTACGATCCAAAATCCAATGGAAAAAGTTTTTATTTTCCCGACGTTTCGGCTATGTTTTAACTTGCAATGGCCGTGGTCGCGCTGCCTGCAATAATAAAAGTAAAACGCGATAAATGGGTGAATCAACTTTTAAGGCACTCCTTTTGTGTCCCTGTCATGCAAAGAGCATAAAAATCCTAATTTCCTTATAAAATATGTTTGTTTTGATGTTAACGTAAACTTAGATCCTTTCCTAACATGCTAGTTTCATAGTATTTTATAGTTAATAGGAAAATTTTTGACTTTATTATGGTAACTCAGCAGAACATAAGCACTATCCATACAAAAAACATGTGTCCCCAGGCCTAGATGACGATACAATTTAGGACGTATCTTAAAAAAAAGGTATGAATGCACAGCCTTTTTACCCAATATTATGATTCAAAAAAAGATAAACTTACGTTTAAAGTTAACATTTATAAAAGTTTGACAAATATTTTATATTTTTCGTGCATCCAAACTTTTGTCCCAAACTTTGATCAAAACATCAGTTCTACAGAGTTACCGATAAAAATTCATGACCGTTATCAAGAGATGACGCCTACCTTGGTGTCATCTAAGGCGATTATTGTCTAATATTTAGTTGGTATGATCAAAAAATCTCTACCTAGCTTTACCGCCCCCCCAGCCTAAATTAAGTTCTCAGCTGGTGCGCGTAGGTTTATTGTCGCTCTACAGCGTTGCAATGGATATTTATGAGGCACCCTCGTCACTTTTTCTAAAAAAACTCGTTAATATTAGCTTAGATGTCGTGCCCCACTGCAAAACCTAAAAATAGATATATTTTACAGTATATTTTCATAATATTTCGATGATTTATTTTTTATTGTTAGTTGTTCATAATGTTGTCAAAGGAGTGTCTTAAAAGTTGATTCACCCAAATACCCGTGTAATATTTCGAATGATGTGTTACTAGCGATCCGCCCGCGCGCCCCTGCTTCGCACGGGTGCACATATCATGCATGTATTATACACATAAACCTTCCTCTTGAATCACTCTATCTATTAAAAACCGCAACAAAATACTTTGCGTAGTTTTAAAGATTTAAGCATACATAGGGAGATGAAGATGTAGATAGGGACAGAGAAAGTGACTTTGTTTTATACTACTTATGTAGTGATGATCGCGAAAGTTTAAGAAAGTTACCTACTATCTATACAATAACTATGTAAAACAAAGATCGTACCTAAAGTTGTACATATAGTGCACTAAGTAGTAGTAGGCAAAGTATTCTTTTATCTGTGGTAGTAGTATGAAATGTAATTAAGTACATACTTGCACGAAACGTGGTTACCTAAATATCTCTACATAAATTTATGAGGTAGGTAGGTAGGTACATTACTAGATGCAACAATCCATCATTGGTTGGCGTGCGTGACGCACGCGCCCCTCCGCAGCTCCGATGCGCTTGCGCAAGCCACGCCCTTCTAACTTATTTTAGGGATCTGAGCATAGCTAAACCTAATATGTGACTCAAAATACCTAATATGAGCCTCAAAGATTCAAAATCAAATTTTGAGTTATGTATAAATTATGTATTAGTATTTATGTGTTAGTTAGTATTCTAACAGCGGCGATGGGCTTGCAACCTGTCACGTATGGAATACTAACTACTGCAAAATGTGGGTATGTGCCAAATGTAATGTTTGGACGTACCTCTGACTACCCCCCTTAGACATCCTCAAAGAATCTTGAATTAGTACCTACTACTTGGTACTGGGAGATCTGAAGGGATATCTACCGTACCTGGGGATCAAAGTCGTGAAGCTGTTTCAGTTTTCAGTTTATAAATTATGATTTTAGTCAATTAAAATATTAAACTTTTTGTCTGCCTTTACCTTTATCGGTCTATGTAGGTATTAAATTTTTTGGGAGACTAAGTATGAACCTACCAAAAGGGTAAAATATAATTATGTAGGTACCTAATGAAAAGAGTAAAATTCGGTCAAACAATTTATGATACCTAGGTACTAGCGGTTACACAGCTGCCTATTATTTACATCTTATATTTAGTTATTTACTTATAAATTACTTATCAAAAATTGCACACTTTTTACATGAACTAAATACAAAATCATATAGTCTAAATTTAACAATTCCTCAGTATTTCTATAGGATCCAAACATTATACAGTATTGTTAACATCTACAGCTTTGATAGCATCTGCTGCAAACTCTTGACGCTAACAAAGACTTTAAACCGGCGACTTCTTTCCTCAGATAGGAGACCTTCAGAGCCAAGTGGATCTCCCTCAGTTTCCGTCTATCTCTGCTCTGTTTGGCTGCGAAGTTGTTTCGCTCCCTCTGCCTTCTGTAAGAGTCATCGTTCGTCTCATTGCTGGAGCAAACTGCTCGCCGCATCCTTGGGTTATTCCCCAGTAGACTGCCTCCGTTCTTCTCCGCCATCGCTCGCAATGCATCTCTCTCGAACGCTTGGAAGTCGGGATCGTCGGAGAGCGTATCGTCGATCATGCTGTGCGGTCTCTTTGCTGATGCTGGTGAAATCGGAGGAGACAAGGTCGGGATCCTAGTCGGCGTGAAGGGTCTCTCGTAGGAACAGACGCTGGCGCCAGAGAGAGGTGACAGCAGTGGAGCAGGTGCGTAGTTGAATCCGAAATGGTAGACATCTTGAGTCAACTCTGGCCTTGGTGAGTTGGCTTCTTCCGTGGACTTCGACAGGTCCAAGGCAACGCTGTCGGCGTATGGAGTCCAGAGCGCCATCTTTGATTAGGTACAGTGTCTCTGCGTAAAATTAGGCAATACCTATTTGTGCAAATCCACACCTGACTGTATTTGACGGACTTGAATTGATGGATATTTTCAATAGTTGAATGTGTGTTTCTTCCTCAGAGGATTGTATTTAAATGCTGTGCCGAGGGGTTGCTCAACTGCTTAAGGGTCGAACGGGGCGGAGCTTGTTGCATGGGGAGCCACCCTTCTACCTGGCAACGGGAACTGCGGACGAAAAAACAATGGCGTAAGTTAAATATTGTTTGTACCTAATGCAATTTTACTTAATTACTTAGGTTACCTACTTGCATTATGTAGGTAAGTTTAAACTAATGTTGCCTGCATTATTTCTTCGTAATCACTCCATTAAGTAGATTGTTTTTCAGTTTTTACAAAATTGCTTTATGTTTAGGTCCTATTTGTGATTGCAACCAAAGTAATATACGCACTTAGTAAATTTTGTTTGTGCAGCGTGCAAGTCATGGGTACCTAAGGTATCTAGGTAAAATACCAAATCTCACAAGAAACATAAGGTCTTTGTTCGTGAGTTAAATTAGAAATCAGTATCAGTATCTACCTATGATAGAATAAAAGTTTGATCAATGTAACTCAGATAAATTTTATTCCAATATCATACATAATATCAACTTGCATGGGTGATTCTGCAACTTATGTGACATAACGTGACGTTTCACTCGAACTCGCATTGTCACGTCACTTCCGGTCGCCATTGCATTGTAACTCTTTAGTTGGTAATTCGTACGGTGGCCCCATTGCGGCCAGCTGGACAATGGTCGAAAGGATGTGATTTTAATTATTACGGAAGTAAGATGGATTGTGGATAAACGATATGCTATTGTGCCTATTTTTGTCAAAGAAGTTATGGAGATGTCATTTGGGACTAAAAACCAGCTGGCTGCTTATCTTTTAATACCTAGCAAGCAAACTGAGTATAGCATGTTTTAGGTACCTATAGGTAGTCTGTATAGCTAAGAATTATAATACCTATATATAAATTCAGGGCCGCAAACAACTTACAATTTAAAGTTTTACCAATCCTTCAAAAAGTTTTATGGTGCCCGACCATCCATTTATCTATTTCCCTGAAGACGAGCGGCAAGACAAATCAGTATAATTTTTCCTGATTGCTTAAGGGTCCGGTGACAGCGGCTCGCAATTTCGAGGTACGATTGGCTATTATTTCATTTTATTTCATTTCGGGGAGGTTTTTTGAAAAAATAACTCTAAAGAAACACGCATAAATACTGTTCGAACACAAATAATACAATAATATAAGGGAAACATGCCCGAATCAGAAATCATTTTGGTATTAGTATGTTTGGTCTTACGTTTACCTAATACCAAAATGATTTCTGATTCGGGCATGTTTACCTTATATTATTGTATTATTTGTGTTCGAACAGTATTTATGCGTGTTTCTTTAGAGTTATTTTTTCAAAAAACCTCCCCGAAATGAAATAAAATGAAATAATAGCCAATCGCACCTCGAAATTGCGAGCCGCTGTCACCGGAGTCTTAAATCCTTTTTAAATCCGATTAAAAACGGAAAAATTTATAAAACAGCCTGCATAACTTTTTGAAATCCATTATACCCACAATCCGTACCCGTAACACAATTTTATTGCTTCGACTCCCGAAACCAAGTGCGGGAGTATTATTCAAAGTTGTTTTAGTTATTGGTGGTATAAACAGTAGTGTTCGAGAGTAGACAATAGTATTGTTATCTCAGTAAGGTGGCGGGTGGCGGTTACCTGCGGTAGTTGCGAGGAAGTAAACAATCATGTTGGGCGGACAGTACTGACGCGTGCTTTACGCACGTGTAACGTCAAACACATGAAACAATAGGTTTTTAAGTGTGCTTCATTGTAGGTATGTTTGCATTGCATTACGTCAAATCTTGTGTAATAAAATATATTTACTTAGGCACCTAGGTAAGTGGTAGGTAAGTATTGCCAAGTTATTGCATTGCTATGAAAAAAGAGCGATGGAATGATTTCTTATTCAGAATACAACCGTTATATTTATTCGTAGGCGTATAAAATAAACTGTAATGTGAACACATCTGCTCAATAGGAAATAAAGGGTGTGAGCAAATACGCGAGAGGAGATTGATCGATGGGCTGACCACACATGGACTTGCAATCGTGTGACAATGCGAATGTATGGCATTAAAAATTACGCTGACATAAAATTATTTCGATATTTAAGTACGCTACATACCTACTTACTTCTATAAAAAATAGTATGATTGTTATTGGGGGATTTATCTAAATACTGTTTTTATTTTTATTTATTGTGCAACAATAATTTTGTTGTAAGTACTACCTACCCACCTACCACTACCACCACCACCTACATTTCAAACTTTTTCAAAGCAGTCTAAGCGATGTAATATTATGACCGCTAGCGAAAGTTCTTATCGTTGGCACAACATAAAAGTTTCGTTTCGCATTCACTTTACTAGGTAGGTAAGTCCAGCAAAAGGCGTCTAAGCCAAAAGCACTGAATAGGAACTGTACAATATGCAAAATTGTGTATCGTATTGTGTCAAACATTTGTGAAGGATTATAATTACGAAGGGTTGCTTTCAAGACAAAGGACGTTTCCTGGTAAATTGCGAATCGAACGGTACATTTTGGAGACAATGAGTCGCTAAATTCTACGTTTTATCTGATTTGGAAACGGTCTTTTGCGTATGATGGTCGTCGGTCCCTTGAGAGCCGTTTCATGTTCAATGCTGCAGCATCTTTTTACCTACTTGATGTAACTCTCTGAGGTTTGTATTTTTAACGCATCCATCCCAATTCTCTAAAAGAAAAAGTATTGCCGGTATAATATAATGTGCCTAATAAATTATAAGCTTAGGTAGATAAGTACCTACCTACACTATAATACACCCTTACCTACTGATGAGTAGGTATCTACATTATGATGTGACACTTAAAACACTTAGTTCTGAGATCAGACATTGTTAAACTTACCTATCTTCATACTAAGGCAATTAATATTATTGAATAGGTAGGTACCAAATCTATTTCATGATTATTATTGGTCACAATTATTGGATAGGTAGGTACTATACCAAAACTTTTGGGTTAGGTATTACTTATTGTATACCTACCAAGGGTATAATAGAAGAATAAACATCATTGTGCAATAAGCCACTCCCCTTACCAATAGAAGGTATACCTATAAAACGCACGCACACAACGCAACGTGGTGTTGCACAACCAGTAAGGGCAAATCGACACACCCTTCAAAAAACGAATGGCGTTATATGACTTTCGATCGGTTAGGTAGAGAGGACCTACCTATTGTAAAAGAGCATGACTTTATTTATTTATTTATTTTTATTTATTTACTTAAGGAAGACCAACAGCTTATCAAAACTTACATTCTAATTAATATAGGTTATCAGAGAAGCCAATTAGCGGTCCTCACGTATGGTTACAGAATAGATGAGATGAGAAACAAATGCGCAAACAAACAAAATGGACTTAAGTACGTACCTACTTATAAGGATATAGAAATCTATGACTTTTTTCTCTTCGTGTTTATATCGAAATTATTGCCAACTTTACTTTATTAAGTTAATAACATTAAAATTTAGCAATCTCAATTATACCTAATACCTATCATGCTCGCTTACCTACCTATCACTTATAACATAGACAAAACCGACTAATTATTATCTACTACTAACTACTAATTATTATCAATAGATTATAATTAAATTATATTTTTTATAATAAAACTGCAATTAATATTATTATATTATCTATTCATCACATCCTCAAAGGAATCTTAAAATGGTATGGTAGCCACTTGGTTCTAAAAGATTTGATCCGTGCCTGGGGATCAGAATCTTGAAAGATTTTTCATAGACCAGTTTATATAGCGAGTAGCTGTTGGCCCGCTATACAGGCTCGAGAGAGACCTAGTGTGGGCAACAGAACTACTCAAGGTAGGATACTGTAGGGTACTGCTTTTGAACTCATAAACAACTACTAGGTATGTGTTAATTTTAAGTGATTTCATATCATTGAAATATAAAATGTAAGTTATGTAACTACCTATGTACACTGTTCTGTCTGTTTTAAAAATAAACTTTACTTTACTTACTTTATATCGAATGCAAACGGTAAAAAGTCTGCTGCTTTTATCTCTTGACGACGCGGCGTAATCAGGCAGAGCGCTTTATTTCGTCAAAAATAAGTTTTTTATTTGTAATTAATTGCAGTTTAGTTTATAATCAAACTAAACTACGACGCGCTTGTCGGTTTTGTCTATGTTATCAGATAGTGTGGACTCGGCTTGGACCCCTGTGATTGCATGGAGGGTTGCGTCTAATTGAGTTAAGGGTGGCTCCCTCGCTCAGTAACCCTTGCGTTTGCTGACAGCTTCCACGGACACAAAATTTATATATAGGTACTGTATCGATTGGTTTGTATGGTTCCTACATTAAATATGCCGATTTCATAGCCATTGGAACGAGTCTGCAACCAGTTTTTTTTGTTTTTCATATACACCAGCCTCTCCTTCCACTTAGTTAAACTCAGTTTGTTAGTTTTATGTACCTAGTTAATTTTAAATTGTAGGTCACATTGTACACAAGGACCCCTTCTAAATTTCTTGAGTCCATTTCATCCAACGGTTGTCTGGTAGAGATCGCTACTTAGCGATAAGGCCGCCCATTGTACTTTTAGTTTTAAGTTTGTTTTTTTGTTGTATCCTTAAGTTGTGTGCAATAAAGTATTTTCTATCTATCTATCTATCTACATATACCTACACCATACTTATTTTGTTATTCATCAAAGTGTTAACACCAAAATCTATCTAGTGGCATAGACAATAAATATATTGTATCTTATTTTTATACATAATAATATAATAAAAAAAACATTACATCTGGCAGCTGTGCCATTCGATATTGTCCGTTCTCATCAGATTATCTAATATCGCGTGCGTGTGCGCAAAAACAACAATCCTTTGAATATGAGCTGTCAATCCTTTCAGGGCTTGCCAATGTTTGGCCACGAGAAGCCGCGTGCCAAATGTTTTTCCAGTGAGATTGAGATTTTATGATATCGCATTTTCAAGAGCTTTTATGTTAGTAGCATTTCAGTCGCATTTCTTCCAAGAATTTAACTCGGATGATGTCGGTGTCTTGTTATAGCGAGTGCCGCGCCTCGTCATAGGTTATTATTCCTACTTTTTTGAAAATCTAATTAAATTAATAAAACTAGTATAATGCTTACCTGCTCACCTATATTAATACATAGGCACTTACTACACACACACTAAGTTGTACAAACTAAGTTGTTCATAACTTTAGAAGAAAATAACTTTTACGATTCAACACTACACACACAACAATTCAACTTTATTTTGCGTGACAGTAATGATCCCGCAAAATAAAGTTGAATTAGAATTCATCAATTATTCCGATGGCATTTACTAGTTTGTATGGTAGGTACTACTACCCTTAGGTACCCGTATAAATCAGATTATTTACTAACTTTAATTTTGCTTCAAACTCAAATAAACAGTGATAATAAATTTAAGGCAAAAAACTTAAGGCTTCGCCTTAGGTACTTAAATCCTGGGTTAAACAAAATTTGTTATAGATCAATAACAGACCCATGCAATTAGGTAGGTCGGTCACGTCATTTCCATCTGTTATATAAAAATTAATCCTCGAACAATAGGCCAGGCAGCCTATACGGATTACAGTTGGCAGCTACTTTTAGTTAAAATGTAACGGGTTCCTGTTTTACTACTGCTTAGAAACAGAAGCGGCTATCATTGAAGGGATTAGTTTAAAGTAAAGAAGATGGAATTGGAAAAATATTCGAGACAATAACGCCATAATATTATTTCCTCAGAAAACTATAAAGACAAAAGGATAAAAAAAAAACAATAAGTAATTTAAATCGTATTTTTATTTGAAACATACCTTATTCACTATTCATAAAATATTCCTAGTTTACAAAATTGCACATTACCAAAATATTTTTTGTAGGATATAGATCTTCATACAACACTTAAAATAGTATTTACAAAATAAATATTATCATCTAAATTACAATTAGGTACCTGCGTACTAGTTACTATGTTCGTATTTGTATCGTAAACGTGTAATACATTTTATTTTTCTTAAATTGTAAGATTGGTAGGTATTTTTATAGATCTTGTAGGTATGTACAGCTATTTAAAATGGCACTTGAAAGTCTTTAGAGTAACTTGTTTACATCAACATTCACATATCTGCCTGCATCGGCCACAAACTCCCGCTGCAATCCTAGCCCTCAGGTCAGCCATTTTCTTTTTCAAATAAGTCACTTGGAAAGCCAAACGCACCTCTCTGAGCTTCCTCCTATCTCGGCTTTGCTTGGCAGCGTGGTTGTTCCTCTCTCGTTGCTTCCTGTACGAGTCGTCAGCAGTCTGGCTTGTCTGAACCGCTCTGCGCATCCTGGGATTGTTGCCGAGTAGAGTTCCGCCGTTCTTTTCCGCCATTGCTCTTAAGGCGTCTCTTTCAAAAGCTTGGTATTCCGCATCTTCTGATAAAGATTCACTATCGTAGAAATCAGGAGACTCCGGTGGAGATGGTGCAGAGTTGTTAGACTTGAGTGACTGGTATGGAGACCAGGCACTTCCAACTGAATCCGGGGAAATCTGAGCGATTGGCACTGTATGTTCCACACGTGGAGGGTATCTGTAGTAGTATTCTTGGTGCTGGTTCTCGTATGGAGCGTACTGTGGATACGCATAGCCGTCGATCGGAGAAGAGCTGATCACTGGTAAACTATCCAATCTCGGAGAATGCCTTTCGATCTTTAGGGAAGACTTGCTGAGATCAAGCGCAGCTTCTTGAGCGTAAGGCGTCCACAGAGCCATGTCGTCAATAGAAGTTGTCACTTCGGTGTATAACATACAAATGATGACCGTCACCGAGATCTACCACCGCTACTATCGGGGCGGAGCTTAGCAAATAAAGGGATCTCCCGGGGTGCTGAGAAAGGGTTGACCGCCTACCTGCCAAATGTAACGGCGCTTCGAAAAAGCTTATCAAGCTCTGTCATATTTATCTAAGTCATATTACGCTTTCTTTGCTTGTTGAGTAGGTACCTATTACTTTTTCGATTACACAAATTGAAAAACCAAGTGGATATCCAAACTCGATAGATATGAGGTTTTCTTTTAAGCGCAGAGGAAAAAAAACTAGGTAGTTTTACTTGCTTATTTTTTTTAATAATAATATTTTTCGTCCACTAATCCATGTAGCTTATGTAGGTACCACTTAAATACACCATTTCGTTTTGGATAGGTAATTACTGTTAATTCACTATTGTTTACTAGCATCTAATGTCATTGCAAAGCTAAGTATCCTTCCTAACAATACCTCGTTAGAGCCTATCCCAACAGTCTGCATAAACATATTTTTTTTACAATCAAACATTTCTTTACAAAGGTACCTATAGGTTGATGAGATCGAAACCGCACAACACTCCCCTGGCGAACCGGGTACCTACCTCCTGTTTGTCCATCCCTGCCATTTTCCAAGGACCGACTGAATAACGGGCACATTTCGTAAACGGATAGTGTGACGAGAAAATAATACTGGGGACAGCTGCTTTATAAGACTTTGGGTTATTTTTAATCACAATCTGAATTATTGCTACTGATATAAAGATTTATATACCTACCTACCTTCTTATTCTTACAAACTTCAGATGAAGGTATTTATTTTTATTTTTTCGAAATAAAAATAAATGCCTTCACCAAAACAGTAATAATAATTCATAAAAATACCTAGATGTTGACCATTTAAACGTTTTCGCTTATTCTAACAACAACATACTTCTAGTTAATTTTCTATGTTATTATTCCGTCCGGTTAGTTTCCGTTCCGTTCAGTTATGAAAAGAAAGCATTAGGTAACCGGTAACCGTTTTCATGATACTTACCATTCAAAAATTGAGTCACAAATGCATTCAACTCTTTCTTCAAAGCTTCAATAATCATTACAGCTACTATTGAAATATCCGCAATCGGACCACCGTGTAATGGATCACATTCATAGACTACAGAGGAAAGAGTTGTTGGATAGCGACCGGATGTGACGTGCGTGACAATGCGAGTGAGATGTCACGGCAGTTGGGGAATCATCCGACTGGACATTTGGGCATGCAATAACATAATCGCTTTGTACTCGTATGGATGAGATGAGAGACGATTTGCAGGGCAGCATCCTTATACTAATGGTGCTACATAATTGTTTGACCAAATGTCGTCGTTGTAGTGGCCGGATGTAGTAAACTTAATTCACCTGAGCTTATTCATTTATGTATTTATATTAGGTAAGACTTGTCAAGTCGCTTGATCGTCGCTAATTAGCATTAAGTTCGCCTATGTACATCATTTTTGTGCAACAAAGAATTTTCTTATCTTATCGTCTCCGGGACCTTTATGACGTTCAACTGAATAAATACCTACCTATCTCAGAACTTTGACTTTGAGACTGACGAAATGTTCAGTACCTACATACCTACCCCTAACTAACCCCATAACATAACCATCATAATTTACAACTCTTATAATAGATTATACAGGTTGTCCCAAAAAATAGTGTCAAGCGAAAGTCCAGAGATAGAACACCCCATGTAGGTATTCCGCGATTTTATAGTTTTTGATCTATGATTTTTTTTCCGAATTTTTGGAAATTTTCGACTTGAAACACTTAAAAAATTCTGTTAAGTATATTATAACAATAAAAAAAAATCAGGTATACCCCAAGGGGTATCTCTATCTATCTCTGGACTTTCGCTTGACACTATTTTTTGAGGCATCCTGTATGGCCTGGATTGCATCACTCGTGGAGACATTTTTTTATGTTATAGGTATACAGAGGTAAATATTTAGTAGAAATCAGATTGGTCACCGGTGGTCTAGTAGAAGTGGCCCCGCTTTCCGATCGTAAGGTCGCAGGTTCGAATCCGGTCGTGCACCAATGGATTTTTCTGCCGAAAAATTTATGTGCGCAATGCCAGTGCTCTTAAACGGTGAAGGAAAACATCGTGAGGAAACCAGTTAGTATTCTAACAGCGGCGATGGGCTTGCAACCTGTCACGTATGGAATACTAACTACTGCAAAATGTGGGTATGTACCAAATGTAATATTTGGACGGATCCCTTTTAGACATCCTCAAAGAATCTTGAATTGTGCTTGGTACTAAGAGATCTGAAGGGATATCTACCGTGCCTGGGATCAAAGTCGTGAAGCTGTTTCAGTTTCAGAAATCAGATTAGACACATTTTTATAAAATCAATACTTTTCGAATAGGTAGATTGATAAAATATATCCAGGAAGGTGCCTGCCTACAACGCCTGCCTGCCTACAACGCCTGCCTGCCTACAACGCCTGCCTACTCTTATAAGTGACAACTAAGGAACAATTTATTAATAAACTAGCGACCCGCCCGCGCGCCCCTGCTTCGGACGGGTGCACGGGTGCACATATCATGCATGTATTAGGTATATAAACCTTTCTCTTGAATCACTCTATCTGTGTTTTCTATGTATATTAAAAAATATCTATCTATGTAAGTATTATAATGTATTAAATATATCAGTTATCTAGTACCCATAACACAAGCTTTGAATAGCTTACTTTGGGGCTAGATAGTGCTGTGTGGATTGTCCAGCATTATTTATTTATTTATTTATCTATTAAAAAATACTGCACCAAAATGCGTTGCGTAGTTTTAAAGATTAGCATACAAAGGGACAAGGGGACATAGGGACAGAGAAAGCGACTTTGTTTTGTAGGTACTATGTAATGTAGTGATAGTGATTTTTTTACTACATTAAACAATAGGAATATGGACTGAATTATGATCACTGGGATCTACCGACTACATCCGATCTTGGGACAAACTCGTTGGAGCATTGAGTTGGAAAATCCTATTTATGAAAAGAAACTATTGCATCAATAGAATCCTTTCTCTTCCGAGAATGAATCACTATTAATCATAGATGATCTTTATTTCCATAACTTTAAGAGCCAAAATTCTATGGGGTTTTTAAATGCTTCGCGGGCGGGCTTAGGAGGAAATTTAGATTATGCAATGTGAAAGACCACCAGTGGAACTGTCCCAATGTCACATAACAATAGAATTAGCTAATCCTTGGTCAAAATTTGTAATCAGTCATGGGTGAAATGTTTAAAAAAAGGTCTAGCTAGGCTACATACTTACCTACGCAATATTGAAGAGAATCCAATTTTCATAGCCGAAGTAGATTTTGTGTGCCTGATTCCATATCTCTGGATCCTTCAGCTTTAGGTACCTAGGACCTACTTCTTTAGGTAGGTACCTTAACTATCGTCTCGAAGTGTACCACAACCAAACACATCTAAAGTTTATTGATAAACCTCAAATTAATCGCTCAATCAACAAGCTCACAAGTTGTTTTTAGTTATTGGTTCAGTTTTAAATTTTTACAGTATCTACCTACCCTCAATAATTCAAACCAACGGTGTCAATTGGTGTCAAGTCACATTAGCGATCATCAAATGTTAGATCAAAATCTTAGCATTGATAGGCCGATTCTAGTGTTCGATTAGTTTGTCATTTTCCAGTGAATACGCTATGAGAGAAACATTTTGATAAGTGAATCGTGTTAATCATGCGATGGTATTAGGAATTTCTACGGATTCTAATTGTTAAACGACATGAAAATTTTACAAGGTATGTGCTCTCGTTCATATATCTTTCAATGTTTCAAGTTTCTACCTAACTAGTACCTACCAAAGGCTAGTTTCATCCATTCTATGCCCTAGATGGTTTTTTTTTATGCTGGACAATCCACACAGCATCATCTAGCCCCAAAGTAAGCTACTCAAAGCTTGTGTTATGGGTACTAGATGACTGGTATATTTAATACATTATATACTTACATAGATATTTTTTAACCCAGACCAACGGAACAAATTTCTGCAGATCGTACACAAACTTGTTCCGAGGCGGGAATCGAACCCCCAACATCTTGCGTCGCAGGCGGACTCTCGCCCGCTGCGCCACTGAGGTCGTCAATATTTAAGGCGTTGACAACACCTAATATTTCTCTCGCTCGCACGATTCGACATTTTGAAAGATATAAAATCACAAATTCCAATTTTGAAAAATCTCAAACAACCATTTTGTGTGCAATCACATTGCGCATAGTTTGGTAAAATTTTCATTTTGATTGATGCAAGTTTTCCTACTCAAAAGTTTGCTTAAGTACGAAAACTAGAAAAGCAAACTTTTAAGGAGGAAGAATTGTATCGATCAAAATGAAATATTTACTAAACTGTGCGCAATGTGATTGCACACAAAATGGTTGTTTGAGATTTTTCGAAAATGGGTTTAGTGATTTTATATCTTTCAACAAGTCAAAACGTGCGAGCGAGAGTCACTAGCTCTTGTCTTCGTCTTAAGTCCGCAAAAATCTGAAGTCGACCTCTAGGCTTGATGTATCTATATCAAAAAAAGTACCTAGGTAGGTACTTATTTGTCATAAAAATGCATGGTGCCAGAGCCAATTAACCCTTTTCTTCACATTGAAGCTCTGTTATCATGCATAGGTATCCCTGGTAAGTACTTAGTTGATTGAGTGAGCGAAGCGAACAAAAATCTTACAATCAACTTCGGCGATTTGGCATTTTATGTGTGTATGTATGTATCTATGTTTGTTGATGATGAAAGATATATATATTTGTTTTTTATTTATTAGATATTATATTTAGTTTATAGTTTTAGGAAATATGCTACCATATTATTATTGTGAATGTTAGTATAATTAAGCACGCCAACCTATGTTCTTCTACCTGTTAAGGTTGGCTGGTAGAAAATGCTGTCTAGCATTAAGCTCGCCTTTTGTACTCGGTTTTTAGTGCAATAAAGTATAAAATAAAATAAATAAATAAATAAAGATGGATGGACTGTGTGAAGGATGACATGAGTAAGAAAGGAGTGAGCACTGAGATGACGAATGATAGAGGAGAGTGGAGGAGTAGGACCTGTTGTGCCGACCCCACTTAGCGTGGGATAAGGGCAGGAAGATGATGATGATGTATGTATGTTTGTCCGACGATAACTTGAGAACCGTTTATCCGATCTGCATGAAATTTGGTAAGTCGATAGCTTGTTCATGAGAAATTTACTGGTAAGTATATGAGTCAAATCGGATGAGGGGTTATTATAAGCATAAGCTTAGTTTGGGGCTAGATAGTGCTGTGTGGAAAGTCCATCGATATTTATTTATTTAAATTATGGGGGTTTTAAAGGGGACAAAAATTAAAAATTAAGCAAAAAATAAAATTACATGTCATATGAAATGGCTTGGTTTGGACATTCCAAAACCATTTTTTTTTCTAGGAAGCCCGGTTTTTGAGATACAGCAAAAAAGTTAAATTACGTTAACCAATGACCCAAGAGCTCCCATTTCGAAGAGTTTCGTTGGCCTCAAGGTTTTTCTACTGGTCAGCCAATTTCTTTGTTTTTTCTACTTGGTTTGATGGAGCTAAGGTTCAATAAATAGGCCAATTCAGTTGAAACTTGGTTACCATAGTTAGTAGGTGGCAGCCAGAGACAAGTTCAAACACAAAGTTTGGACTTGCTCTGACTACTACTTACTTAACATTAGGTATATTCGGAGCGTTCGCGTCGCGTCACGAATTCTCAGTTCGGGGCGAACTACTAGTTAACAGGTAGTAGTTAGAAGCAAGTCCAAATATAGGTAGGTACCAAATGTTTGGACTTGCCTCTGACCACCTACTTTAATTTTCGGAGCGTTCGGATCGATCACGAAATCTCAGTTCGGGGCAAATGAAATTACAGGGAGCTCATGAAGCGCCATCTAGCGTTGAGTAGTTGAACTACCAAAAAGTTGCCCTGTAAGATTGGTCAACCGAATAATTGACATACGTCCATACATATTTATTATCCTTTAATTTAAAATCTGTTGCTGTTGGAAATTCAGATCCAATATAAACTGAAACAGCTTCACGACTTTGATCCCCAGGTACGGTAGATATCCCTTCAGATCTCCCAGTACCAAGCAGGTACTAATTCAAGATTCTTTGAGGATGTCTAAGGGGGGTAGTCAGAGGTACGTCCAAACATTACATTTGGCACATACCCACATTTTGCAGTAGTTAGTATTCCATACGTGACAGGTTGCAAGCCCATCGCCGCTGTTAGAATACTATACATAATTATATCATCATAAATAGTCAAAATAAAAAAATACTTGCTTTTTCTCATCTGACTGACGGTAGAGTCGATAGACCGACAGTGACAGATTCAGTGACAAGGGTGTCGTGTCAATCATCGTTGAGATGAGAAAAACAAAAATTGTCTTTGGTCGTCATTTTGGTTTTCGATAATGCGAGACCCTCCGAATATAAATTGTTATTTTCCCAACTACCCGGCGCCGGTCCATCGACTCATCTCATAACTTTCGCGAGCCGGGGCCGAACCGCAGCCCCTCCGTAGGACCCATCTCTTGGCGCAGGCTGAAACCCGGAGCGATCGGTCGTCGTCCACCGTCGACGTGTATAGAACACAAACAAACGTACTCGATGTTTCCGCGATGAACGGGAGTTTTTACGAGCAGTTGGGTGGTGTAGCGGGTGCGTTCGAGCAATGGGGAGCGTGCGAGCGCACGGTGGTGGCGTGCGCGCTGGCGCGGCGCGTGCCCTGGCCCGGGCTGCGGCTCCTGCAGCGCGCTGTGGACGAGGCGCTGCGCCGCGCCGCGCCCGCCGCCTCGCGCGAGCCGCTCGCTAACGACGAGGCCGCCGTGGCCGCGCTGCTCGCCGCCGCCACGGACGATGATGACGACGAAGGTACCTCCTGCACATCCCATTCTCCGCAGCCTCAGAGGCTACATCATCTGATCCCATGCTCCATAAGAAGTGCCCTACACCTGGAACCTGGTTAGTACTGAGCTTACAAGGATGAACAGTTGGTGCTACAGACACAAACTTTATATTTAATATTTAAGAGATCATAGAATTCAGTGAAGATTTCTGTCATTGTGCTGTTTTAAAATCACTAAGTATTTTGTTGGAAATCTATCCTTTTATTCTTCAAATAAAATAAAAAAATAAAATTCACTAGCGACCGGCCCGCGCGCCCCTGCTTCGCACGGGTGCACATATCATGCATGTATTATACATATAAACCTTCCTCTTGAATCACTATCTATTAAAAAAAACTGCATCAAAATCCATTGCATAGTTTTAAAGATTTAAGCATACATGGGGACATAGGGACAGAGAAAGCGACTTTGTTTTATACTATGTAGTGATTTAACCAAGGCTTGTTTTATACACAAGCAAATAAGACCAAAAACAGAAAAATTTCGATGATTCTGGTCGCCAAGCATGGTTGATATCCCACTCATTGATATCACATAAGTATGAACTTAAGATTCTTTGAGGACGACAAATGTACATACAAACATTTGGAAGTACTCTGTGCATTGGTGCAAATTGTGTGTAGATTTGACCACTAATGCCTCTCCGGACACTGATCATGTATTGTTATTATAAAATAGCTGAGTGAACCACATTCATTAATAATTTATTCTATGAATTGTGTGTAATAAAGAGATTTCTGAAGAATTTACCTTGTACAAAAGCACTCGGTAGTAATGAGTGGTACCTTGGAAAAACCCTTTATGCCTAGTTACTTGAAGTATGATTCACTGTAACTTGCAACAAAGTGAAGGTAGATAACATTAAAATTACCTGCTAACTCTATAGTATAGACCCTATGGTCTTGTGCATCACAATGTGGTCAAGCATCTACCTACACCTACTTTTTTTTGTGAAAAATCTAAATGGGATTCTAAAAACTATGGTTACAATTTTTTTAAGTACCTATTTTTTTCTTATTATTAACTGTTTATGATTCAGCACAAATATAATACCTAGTTAAGTACATTATCTAATATTAACATACAACCTATGTCAAATTTTTTATGCTACATAAGTAGGTACTTCATAATGGAAGAGATGTCCCACTTGATGTTATGTTGTAACCATCCCTTTTAGCAAATTATATAAATAAATAAATCCCAACTAATATTATAAATGCGAAAGTAACTCTGTCTGTCTATCTGTCTGTTACGCTTTCCTGCTTAAACCTCTCAACCGATTTTGATGAAATTTGGCACAGACAATCTTTAGACCGAGAATCTTTAATCTCTTCATCTCTTAAGAGATTAAAAGTACGCAGACGAAGTCGTGGGTACCAGCTAGTATTAAATAAAATTAAAGCATTACTCTTAAATCACACACTATGGCGGGCCATCCGCTTGTTCTATCAGCTAGTTATATAAAGAAACTAGCGACCCGCCCGCGCGCCCCTGCTTCGCACGGGTGCACATATCATGCATGTATTATACATATAAACCTTCCTCTTGAATCACTCTATCTATTAAAAAAAACCGCATCAAAATCCGTTGCATAGTTTTAAAGAATTAAGCATACAAAGGGGCATAGGGACGGAGAAAGCGATTTGTTTTATACTTTGTAGTGATGGTACTTGCAAGCTAGTGTCTGTGCTGCCGCTGCTCCAGAGAGTCAAACTGCAATACAAAGTTTCCGGTTGAATGTGTTCCAGGAGCCGAGTCGCTGCACAAGCTGGTGTCTCTGCTGCCGCTGCTCCGGGGCGACAACCTGCGCGTGAAGGACGCGTACGTGGCCGCGACCCCGGCGCTGGTGCAGCGCGCAGTGGACGCGCCGCGCCGCGCCGCCGCCGCCGCCGCGCCCGACCTGTGCCGCCAGCTGCTGTCCTACCTGCTTGTTCACCCCGCGCTCACGCTCGCCGACCAGAGGTGCGTCCTTCATCCGTCCTTTTATGGTGGCCGCAACAAGTGCCATTTTTTGTCCAACGATTATTGGTGCTCCATAAACATTCGTAGATTCGTTTCTCTTTTGATTCTGGCCTCAGGCTCTGACTTGTTTCCCGTAAGTAATCGTTGGATTCACTACTCAGTGCTCACTTCACTTGACCAATAACTATCCGTAACGTTCTCAGGACCCTGGCGCAATGGCTCCGCTACCTGGAGAACCACATATCCGGCAACCGCACGACGGAGAGCGCGTGGCAGCAGCGCATCGAACCCTGCCTCCTGTCCGAGAACATCTGGTCCAGCTCGAACCCCTTCCGGAGGACCATCGGGAAGAACGTCGAGTTCCGGAGCGTCGTGGACTCGGTCGACTACGGCTCCGATCCGCTCCAGGAGTCGTTCTCGAAGAACGGCAGGGACGTCGACATCAGCACCGAGACGGAGAAACTGAACTTCGACGCGACGATCTCGCAGCCGAAGTCGCAGCGGTCGAACAGCCTGACGCCGCCGTCGAGCGGCTTCATGTCGTCGTCGGCGGAGAACCTGAGCGACGACCAGTACGTGCAGAAACCTCGGAGCTTTTCCTTGTCGAGCGAGCACGGCCTGCAGCTGCGCCCGCTGGCGGCCTTCGCCACCACGGGCAGCGAGACGCGGCTGGACGCGCTGCGGGGCGCGGGCGGGGGCGGCGCAGGGGGAGCCCCGCCCCCCGCGCACCCCGGCATGTCCACCGTGGCGCAGTGGCTCAAGAGCCTGCGGCTGCACAAGTATGTGTGGCTCTTCACTAACATCACCTACGACCAGATGATGGCGATGGACGACAAATATCTGGAGAAACTTGGTGAGTTTCTTGTTACTTTGATGTTAATTATGTTCCAGTCCTAGGCCTAATGAATTTGAAGTATTACACGGCCTAGGCCTAGTCCTAGTGGCCCTAGGACTAGGACTAGGCCTTTATTCAGCTGTGTGTGTTAGGATTATACTTTTGTAACCATCATTAGTCATCAATCGACTTCTTGACGAATACTTATCAGGTATTAAAAATGCCAACCCACCAGACTTAACTATCTATATTTTGATGATATATTTTGTATCAAAATCGAAAAATCGTTATTTATCTCTACTGTACCTAGGTCTGTCGAAATAAAGATGATCGCATGTTCATTGCAAAGGTCTAAGTAGGTATTGTATGGAATAAAGTGGTCGAATGAAATAAACCGCACTAAACGACGCGACGCTTTTTTTTTTTTTTTTATGGCTCCTGTCCATAAACAATCTTGCCAGTGTCAAGTGATAGAGATTATAATGCTCTTTGATAAGTTTCTAGTCACGTCAGTCGAAAGTCGAGTCAGTCAATTGTTTTGAAGAAAATGGTGGCAGTTTCTTCAAAACATTTGAAACATTTTCGGTCAAATCACGATATCACATAATACACTTTCATTTCAAATGCTTACACTTTGTGCTAAGACCACAAGTAATGTTGGTTAAAATACCACCAAAATTACACAACACAACTCAAAATAACACTAGAAAACAATTAAAATGAAAATGCTGTTGTTTCGATAGATGACAGAAAACGAATGATGTTGCATTTTGCAAGTCACGTCAATTCAATAATATCGCGAGTCATATAGGTTAGGATACACATCTACTATATGAATGAAAAAAAAAATTTTGGGACCATTTAATGTGAAGGTATTTGTTTGTCTCCCGCAGGTGTGACGAAAGGCGCGCGGCACAAGATCCTCGTGAGCATCCGCAAGCTGGGCGAGCGCGCGCACAGCGTCGCCGGCGTAGAGGCGGAGCTGCGCGCCGCGGCGGCGGGGGGCGGTGCCGCGGGGGCGGGGGGCGGGGCCGCGGGGGCGGGGGGCGGGGCGGTGCGCGCGCTCGAGCGCCTGCGCACCGCGCTGCTGGGGCCCATGCCGCCCGCCTCGCCGCTGCCGCACGCCATCGTGCAGGTCCTGCAGCTAGGTATCTACAGTACATACCTACATTAAGTGCTGCTTTGACAGTGGTTCACTACATATATAACCTTTAACTACTGCTTGGTCTCCTCCGATGCCTTGTCTGTGTCGTCCCGTCTGCAGGTGTTGGGACACAAGGGACAGGTCAGTAGATGAGCAGTCAGTATTATTATTATTATTATTATAATAGGACTTAAGTTTACGGTGCAGCGGTGCCGCAGTGTTGGATACTAAATTAGAGTTTGTTTTATTTCAGCTTCCAAATGTTTGAACGCGAACGGCACCGGAGCGGGGCCTAGTGGTGCACTGGGCCCGGCCGCGGGGCCCAGTCCGTGTCCGGGGGGGCCGGGGGCGGGGGCCGGAGTGGGGGGCGAGGGGGAACTCGACGCACCTGACCCCCTCTCGCTGCATTGCTGGCTCGTCGAAAAGGTGAGTGCATTCTGAATTTGAAGGTTCAGTCACTGAACTTCAGTGATGCTAACTTCGGTTTTCAATAATGATAATATTGATTCTAAAAGTTATAGTAAACGACCTGATGTACTAACAAAAATTTAATCAAAAAATTGTGATTGATTTAGAGTATAATAATGTCTTGTCTCGTTTACGCAAACCGTTCGTAAACGAGACAGCTACACAATTTGCGTAACAAATTGACACAAAACTAGTCCATTATTAGAAGAATTCCTAGTAAAGCTTCTAGCTCACAGTTATAAAAATGTGGAGGGCGTAACGCTGAGTGGTGAGTGGAGCGAGTGGTTGGTTGCAGGCGCTGCACCACGAAGCGTTCAGCCAGCCGGAGCTGGTGGAGGCGCTGAAGCGGCTGCGGCACCGCCTGCCGCCGCGACAGTTCTACCAGCACGTGGGCGACCTGCCGCTCCGCCACCGGCCCAAGCCCAGGTCAGCTGTGACTGCATTTACATTTTTTTTTTTGTATGATAGCTAGACGTTTCACTGCCAACTCACCTGATGCAAAGTGAAGATGCAGTCTAAGGTAGAGCACGCTTAGCTATAAATCACTTATTAACATTATGAAAGTAATTTATAGCTTGTTCGCAGCTGGCTTGTAGCGAGGCGAGTAGCACCTCTCCACGCGTCCGTGTTCACTGGTTGGTCGATAACACCAAAATACCGTGGTGGGAGGTGCTACTCGCCTCGCTATAAGCCTGGAGCCATATGCACTATGACCATTTGCAGCGCGAGCTCGGCTAAGACAAGGCACAGGTGTCATACAGTCAGGGCAAAGTATCTCCTATGTCATAAAGAATAAAGCCCAACATCAAGTTTTGACGTTTCACGGTTTGGGGCAAGGAATCTCCTTTTGTCATAGTGCATAATGCCCCTGGTGCGAACGGGCTACAAGTCACGGGAATGGCAGGTCGCTTTTTGAAACCAAACGGCATCCGATTGTATTCAAAATTGCCGTAAATCCCTAGTGCCCTTATGAGACCAATAATATTGCATTATTTCAAAATAATCGATGGCAGTCGAAAAATATTCGCGGTTCTAATCGCGCCCCCAGATTTGTATAGAGTCAAGCTATACAAAAGCCTATTTCTCATATCATTTCGATTATTTTGAAATAATGCAATATTATTGGTCTCTAGTATATATATATATATATATATATATATATATATATAAGAAAAAGTATTGATCAACTATTTATTTCCATATTTAGTCATCGCAATCACGAGGACAATGTCATGAAATATACCAAGGTGCTCGTATTTTCTCATTTCTGAGACAATTACTGATACATAATGTAAAGTGACCCCTTGGTGTTAACTTACGTTTCAATACGATAATTTGTAATAGCTCTTATTTCTTTTAAGAAGTAAAGAGGAAACCGGTTAAAAAAATAGGTTGAAATCCAACTAAAAGTAAAACATTATAACCTTTTTTCCCTGTACAAACTGTTTTTAAATAATACTAAAATAATAGTAAAGGTTACTCCAGTTGTGTGTATGAAGGATGTAATTAACGCGTGTTCCTGTTGGTACTGTTGTCAGATGGCGCATCAACCCCCACACGTACAAGGTGGGACAGAAGCGCTGGAGTCTGGGCGGCGGGGGGCCGTACGCCGTGGGGCCCTCGGTGCCGCGCGGCAAGTCCCACTCGTACCCCCCTTTCCCCCCGCCGGCGCCCCCGCTGGCGCCGCCCACGCCCCCCTCGCCCCCCTCGCCGCACGACGACTACTCCAGCCTCGACGCACTCTGCGTGCAAATGACGGAGCAGGCTATCAACTGACGGACGCTTCTTCGATAACTGAGCAGTGGACAGGTACCACGTACTACTCGTAGTGGATTTCTAATGCGACAGAGTGGTTATCTTTTAGTGACTTAGTTAACCCTGAAGTGATGAAGAGGGGTTAGTGAAGGTGATACCTCGCAATGATTGAGGGGTTGCTTTGAAGTGACGGAGGGAAGAAAGAAAGAAGAATTATCGAGCTTCATGAAGTAAGGCTGTGCCCCTCCCCTTTTCCCTAGAAAATAGTAGCTACTTATCGCTGACGTTGACGCGCTCGATCGAAGCTGGATGGTTATTATTGAGCTTATGACGGGTTAGACCTTCAAGTTTAGGGGTAAGCCTGCGATAGTAGCAGGATTATTGTGGCGATGCATGTATGACATTATTACATTACGGCTTTGACTATACTTTGTCAAAGTTTCACGAAGCGTACTAGCTAGGTATGATGACAACAAATCTCTAATTTTCTTGAATTTTGAACAAGAAAATAAATTACTTATAGATGTGTTCGTAAAAGCGACGTTCGCCGCCGGCGCCGTTGGCTTCGTCTCGCCTTTTCTGGACGTGAACACCTCTGGTGCAGGAGTAGGTAGACAATTATTTAATGTAAGTTGTTATCGTGAAGAAATCACAAGGATTGTTGAAGTTATTGTTAAGACGCGTTCAAATCGACGCGACTGAGCGACAGTGGCTACCAGCTGCCGGCGAGTATGGCGCGCGCTACGTACTATGAGTTACGTACCCACTTCGCAGTCGCGTCAGTTTGTGCGACGGTCCGTCTGTTTTGTGCAATATTGATGATACAGTACTATTTATAAAGTATCAGATTATTTTACAAATGATTATAATTTTACAATGAGTATTCGATCCGTATATTCGTGGTGTCCATTGCATGCGCGTTTAGAATTATGAAATGTTAAAACGTATTTATTTTCCAGTAGCTAATTAATGATAAATGAATTATTTTTATTGTAAGTTTAAATTATTTTAATATCAAAATATTAAATACAGCCCAAGGCCATATACGCGGAAACGCACTATAAATGTCAATAGTAGAAATTTCCATGCGGCTAACACCGATAATTTATCTGTTCTCTCGCCGATAGTTAATGCAAACAGAAAATGTTTCTTGTCTAGACCGTCTGGTATGGTATTGATCTACTATTTCTCTATGTTAAAACCTAGACTTTTTGATTTAAAGAGCTAAAATGGATTAGGGGAACCTGGTGTAATATTGTGGTAACGATTAGCGTATGATGCCTTGACGGAGACAAATTTATATAAATGACGTGGGTTAGACGTAGCTTTTATATTTAAATCATTTGCGTATTGGTCACGATTAAGGAGTCAAAATTTTTATAGTTTTATGTAAGAAATCGGTGACATCGACTCTGACCTTATCCTCAATTTCTCTGGTGCTATGCGGTTTTAGTTTAATAACATTATGTATGTGGCTATTACTTATACCTTATAATTGCTTGATAACGGACTGTCAGTTATGAGATGTTTATAGCGAATATACTATGTAAAAAGTCCCATTACTTTTTGAGAAACTTAAGAGAGAGAATTGACCAAAACGCTCAATAACTAAAAGAATGTTATGAAGCCATTATAAAAGGTATATTGTATACGCGACGCGTAGGCAGCAGCGGCCTAACCAGCGTGGATCTCTTTCGTCCTCGATGGCGTTGTATTGAGTTTTGTGTTGTGACTTGTGAGTGTGGTATCAATCAATTGTATGGGTCTGTGAACTTGTAAAATACTTTTTGCACATATTCATTAAATACTGATTGTTGTTCAAACTTAAAGACTGTTGAATTTAGAAATGGCTCTTCTTTCTAAATATACGAAAAACTCTTGGTTACTTCTCTTTTCCATCTCACTAATTGTCATTTTCAGAAAGAATTTAAATACCAAAATGTTCCCAAGTCGAGCGGGCAAAGCCGTAAGGAGTGAAGGTACCTACGGTATTTTTTTCGAAGTACCGCACTACCTACGGAAGATTAATTGATCTCAATCTGACAATGTAAATTGATCCTTTCACTTCTATTAATTCCAAAAATACATTACTGTGACTACATAACTACAAACGGTCTGGTAAATTGATGAAATGTGTGAAAGGTCTAAGAGTTCCTGGAGCCTTATGTACGCACGGAAATGTTTTAAAATGACATGGGCAGAAATGACGTCACATACTGGTGTACCAGCGGGATAGCTTTCATGGAAGTTGGTATCTCATTGTATTATGTTGAACGCTTCTGAGCTTATTGGCCCCTCATTTTGTTGCCTCATTTTTTGCCACACATTGGATTCAACTTTGCATCCAAGCTTGGCTTTAATTTGGGATGGCCAATATTAAGTAAGATCAATCTAGACATTTTGGATCCAATACACCATGTGTGAGGGGCTTAGGCTAGATAATCTTACTTGAGTAGGCAAAGCATCATTTACATGTACCTATAAGTTTATTTGTGTTAGTAGTAAATGGTTGACTGATGTTCACATAATTTTATGATGTTAGTGAACTGTGTTTATTTTTACATCTATCTATGATTATTTAATATTTTATGGATGTCTATAATCAGCAATGATCAAAACTTTTGACTGGATCAAAATCTGATTGTGTGCAATGTATTATCATTTAAATGGTTATAAATGTTAGAAATGAATGTAAATATCCAATGTACCTATTTATGAAGTTAAATTATTGTTTTATACAAAACATGTCGGTGACAGGAATATTTTGAAGTGAAATGAGATATTATGTATTCTGGTTCAATTATTACAGATTTTAATGTTAAATTAATTATAATTATGGTTAGAAAGGTAAGGTACAGTTTTATTCAAACATTTGCTTGTTGTGCTGACTTGATACTTGTTTGAACAATGTTTATTTTATCTGTAGTCAAACTGTGATACAGTTTTTGGATCAAGGGTCATATTCATCAGCACTAATATAAATATTGTATAGAATATAAACAGTTTTTTATTAATCTCTTTGGAATCACTGATAAAATTACAAAAGCTTTCAAAAAATGACTAGACTTAAAATTACAGTTAGGTACAATTTAGGTGTAAAAAGTATTGAAAAAATGTTAAAGCAGTCTTTCTTTATGGGTGCCAATCATATGCCTTGAGAGGTCATTCTTTCTGTAAAATCCTCGAGAACATCTGTCACACGGGTATGGAGTCTGCATGTCATGGAACCTAGCAATGTGGTACATCATCATAGGCTTGGACGGAAAGCTAACAGTGCATCCTTCCATGGTGCACTTGAATCTGTCGGTCTTCTTGTGCTTGAAATTGATGTGAAGAGCCAGAGCCTTCATCTCATAGAAGCTGCTGGGACAGAAATCACATTTCAAAGGTCTCTGTCCTGTGTGCTTCCACATATGGATCTCAATGTTAGACACATTTTTGCTGCAAGTATTACAGTAACCAGACCTCTCTGAATGTTTTCTATTAATGTGTGATTTCAGATTTCCTTTCAAGTTGAATGTTTGCCCACAGTGGTTGCACACATATCTGTTGGGGTCGACATGGATACCCATGTGCTTTTTGATATTACTCTTCTGCTTAAACTGCACGTGACAAATTGGACATTCAAAGTTTCTAGCACTGTCATGCACACTATAGTGTTTCTTTAGCTCCTCCTTAGTCCAGAACAACTTGCCACAAGTGGAACAGACATGAGTCTTGGTTCCTGTGTGGCGTTTCTTATGTCTCAGCATAGCACTCATTTGGGTAAATCTTATGAAACAAATAGAACACACATAGGGAGTTTCACCTGTATGTACTCTCATGTGTACTGTTATGTCACTTTTGGAGTAGAATCCTTTTCCACAGTTTTCACATATAAATCTCCTCTCTCGTTGCTGCATATGGTTTCTTTCAATATGTCGCTTCAAAGTCCCACCATCTTTGTATTTTTTAACACAAGATGAACAGTGGTAAGGCTTTTCATTGGTATGTATACGCATGTGTACAGCTAGTGCAGAAGTGCTTGGGCATTTTCTATTACACACAGAGCAACTAAGCATATTTTTTTTCAATGTACTAACTTTTCGTTTGGGCTTTGTTTGAGTGATGATCTTATCGTTTATGATTTTTCTGCATTCGTTTGGCTGCTGTGCATTTGTTCTGAAGTCGTCATCTGTGCGACGGCTCTCATCATCAGTATCTTCGCTCTTGACCTCAGCTTTCGGACTAAGGTGTTGGAATTTGGTGTGGGTCCACTGATCTGTGTGGGTATCAGTAAGTAAAGAGCGCAGTTTTCTTTCGGAAGCCGCGATCTTAGACAAGAACTTAAAGCAAGCTTCTAGATTGCGGTCGCAGCTGCTGCAGATTTTGGTTGGGAGCCCATCGTTTTCTTCGAAAATAATTCGAGATTGACAACAGTACACTATTTTGCTGCGGATAGTTTCGCTTATAAAGATGTTAGAATTGCCTTGTTTCTCGTAACAGAACCGGCACAATTTATAATCCATTATTTACATTAGTACTTAAGTTATTGTGTACTCTTTGGTAAAAAAGGTACTCTGTGCTTAAAATTAATGATTTTAAATATGGATAATTCTGGTTCTACCACGGAATAGAGAAAACCCTATTTCTGTGGGCCTGTGGGTTCTTCCATGAAACAATGATAATAAAAACCAAAAAATGTCACGATATGTCACTGTCATAATGACAAGTTAGGGGTAGATAGATAATATTTTTTAGGGCCGATTGGCACCCGAAACAAATAGCTCGCTTTACGCAAACCAACACGCAATGATTTTGTTGTAGGTATGATCTAATTAGCAAGTTCTACGACCTAACACTACTTATTTCTCTTATTTTAACCATGGCTCATTATTAATGGTAATGGCGCGCGGTTTTGCTTGTGCAAATACAATATTTTATTTCTTATACAAACTTCAGACTAACACTGGAACGTAGGCACCTTCTAAAATATGAGCCTTATGCACTATGACCATTTGCAGCGCGAGCTCGGCTAAGACAAGGCAGGCGGTGTAATACGGTCAGGGCAAAGTATCTCCTAAATTATAAAGAATAAAGCCCAATATCAAGTTTTGACGTTTCACGGTTTGGGGCAAGGAATCTCCTTGGAATCTCCTATTTTCATAGTGAATAAGGCTCCTGTCTGCATGTACCTGTCGCGACGTTCACACATGCCGCCGGTTTCGTAGACCCCTCCCTCGTGGCATGCCAGTAACTGACCGAAAAATCCGAAAATAGAATGTTGTGCTAACTACGTCGTGCATGCCACTCTCGTACTAACATGCTTAGAAATGCTCTAAGCTAACATGTCGCGCATGGCTCCCTCCCGCTTAGAACTTTTCAATGCACTTGATTGTCTGGCAATGACAGTAACGACAGAGGCCATAAAAATACAAGCAAAACAAACGAGTTGAATATATTCTACGGTTGAATATCGACGGTGAAGTACCAAGAACTCTTAACTACATTTTGTGTTATTTTATTGCATTTTAGAACGTAGAATTTGGCAACGCACAAACTCCTGAAGACACCAGGACCGATATTTTCTTACTTTTTGAAGTAATGTGTTCTGCTATCTACACTTTATTAAGTCTGAAGACTTTTTTGGCCTTTTCTTTTCGCAACTGTATATTCATGAGTTGTACTTAAAACTAAAAAAATCAGCTTCATAACTTTAATGAAAAATTACCTACAGGATTTTTATAACTTTTGTCTCACTATCTGAAGCAATATCTTCTATATATTATGTACCTACTTCTCATTAAAAATCCCGAAATATTACAGTAAAATGGGACATGTTATCCCCTTCTTTACTTAATAAACAGTTACATCAACATTAAAACGTTTTGAACTAAATATATGAAACGTTTATTTCATCTCCTGTAAAGTAGCACTTTTTCAGATAGGTGTTCTTGGTACTTCACAGAACTAATTTGGCCTAAATAAAAGAAGAAGAAAAACTAATTCGAATGGGATCATGCTCTTTGTGAGTGTGGTCTCGATGAAGGAACCGTGGACCACATATTTTTTAATTGTCCGAATTTGCGGTTGTCGCTTTATAATTTAATTCCCCCTGAAATCCCTCGTCCCTTTTCATTGAAATGTATTCTTTCGTTAGTATTTACCCCTTTTGTTAATATTTTATGTAAATATATTACTAGGTTTAAAATAAAACTTTAGTTTTTAGTATAAGTAAATAGGTAAGTTCGTGTTTTTTTTTTCCTCTTATGTTTTTTAGTTAGAACTGTGTTTGGTTGATTATTAGAGATATGATTTTATTTATAAAATTTTAATTTTGTTTGGAATTATCGTTATTTATATTAATCTAAATTCTCTACCGATCATGACCATTTCCCCACCGGTCATTCTCTTTCGTGCTAAGGTCTAACAGTTTAAACGTGACATTGGCGAAATTGCGGGCTACACTGCAAAGCTAGGATATTATGTTCTGTGCTGCAAAGGCCATTCAATTAAGAAGAAGAAGAAGAACTAATTCGAATTGTTGATTGAATTGCACTCGAAATAAATACTCTTGGTTACACTTTATCTACGTAAAAATACGACGGACGACCCTAACTTATAATATAATGGAGTCTAAAATATGTCGTGTGTGTCTCGACAGAACAGCCACTATATCTCTGTTCGATCAACATGACAATATCCAGTACCGCGAGAAGATATTGAAGTGTGCTTCTGTTACCATCGAAGAGGGTGATGGCTTTCCTGATTCAATTTGTGAAACCTGCGCCTCTGAGCTTGCGATCAGCTATGAGTTTGCGCAGAAGTGCGAGGCGTCTGATCGAGCCTTGCGCTGCCTCGACCTACTCCAAACCCCTGATCTCTCGGAAAATTCTAAAATGAAACTCGAGCCACTCCTACAAGAAACGTTTCCAGAAAATGGATGTGAAGCTATTGAAAATTATGATTATGATGATCAGATTATATCAGACTCAAAGCTTGCCTTGGAACATGTTTACATAGAACCTACCATTGAAACTGAAGAACTAATTAGAGCTTTGGACAATAAAAACCCAAACAAAAACAAATACAATAAACATATTGCCAATTATTTGCGTCAGGCCATGCCGAGGGTGTACTCAGGTCCTATTCAATGTATAACATGTGGCAGAATACTGAAGTGCCAATCAGCTTATGAGTTACACTTGAGATCACACACCAAAGAAAAACCCTTTAGCTGTGATATTTGCAAGAAAAGCTATGTGAATAAAACCAACTTGAAAAGTCACATTAATAGACACTTTGGAATTATTCATGACCATAAGCCACCGCAAGACTGGGATGGGAGAAAAAAAATAACCAGATTGAAATCTGCACCTATTCTATGTGTTATTTGTGGATTAAGTTTGAAATGTCGCTCTGCTATGGAAGCTCACATGAGAAAACACACAGGTGATAAACCATTTGGCTGTTCCGAATGCTCCAAGTGCTATTCTTTGAAGGGCTCTCTGATGAAGCATATTAAAGCAACCCATGAAAAAGAGAAAGCTGCAATGTTTGTCTGTGAACACTGCGGGAAGAGGTTTCCTTCAAAGTGCACCATCATTATTCACTTACGCAGCCACACAGGAGAGAAGCCACATGCCTGTCCATTCTGTGAAAAAAAATTTACTCAGTTATCCTCTTTGATTCGTCACAAACGCCGCCACACTGGTGAAAAGCCATTCTCATGTCAAAAATGTGCAAAGGCATTCAGTGATAATAATCTCTTAAAAAAGCACCAATCCGTTCACAGCACCGTTAAAAACTTTATCTGCAACTTCTGTCAGAAAGGATTTAAAACTAAACAAGCCCTGAATGCTCACATTGAGCGACACAATAACCCAGGAAAGTATATCTGCAATGTCTGCGGAACAACATTCACAATCAAAGGTAACCTTAACATGCACATGAAGCGAGTCCATTCCGAGAAGTCAGGCACGTGCACCGAATGCCACAAGTTGGTTCCGAACCTGTCCGCTCACATGAGGACACATAGTGGCGAGAAGTTGTTCATTTGTAAGCTTTGCAACCAACGGTACATGACTATGAGAAGTTTGTCCCACCACATAGGCTTCAAGCACAGGGATGCTGCTAAGTTTAAGTGTTCTACTGGGCAGTGCACAAAGGCCTTTCCCCTGATATCTATGTTGGAGTTCCATATGCTCAAAGCCCACCTGGACACCACGCCCTACATCTGCCAACACTGCTCCCGGGGCTTCTTGCGACCCTGCGACCTCTCCCGCCATCTCCGAGTCAACCATATGGATATTACTAAAGTTAAATCAAAGTTCATTAAAACAGTAAAGACCTCTCCTACTTGAATACAAAAAGCGACTGGTCTATAAAAAAACTACCGCACTCTGGTTCAGTAACAGAGAGGTGCTTAATGGAATGTCAACTAGCCACGAATAAGCAGAATAGAGTTTGGTAATTACCAGCCAAGTGCGAAACGGACTCGCGCATGAAGGGTACTGTACCAATATCCATAAAAACGGCAAATAAATCACGTTTGTTGCATGCGAAAAATTATATATCAATTTTATTTTAATTTGATTATTTGTTGTTATAGCAGCAACAGAAATACATCCTTGTGGAAATTTCAACTTTCTAACTATCCCGGTTTATGAGATACAGCCTGGTGACAGACAGACAGACAGCAGAGCCTCAGTACCTAGATAATAGGGTTCCAGTTTTCCCCTTTGGGTACAGAACCCTGAATTGAACTAGGTACCTCCCTATGTACCTTCTATAGCCTATATTAGGTATATTCAACATTATTGTGTGAAATAGACATATTATCAGTCTTCTTCTTTTTGTCGAGTCATTAGTATCTTTCAAAACAGTGTGGTGATAGGATTTCAAGAGGCTTCTTTCGCACTTTACTTATACTTGTTAGGTTCTACAACATGCCGGATTCTTCACGATGTTTTCCTTCACCGTTTGACAGTAGTAGGAACCTACTGGCAATGTGCACATACATTTTTGAACAGAAAACTCACGAGCGGTTTTGAACCCACTACCTACTTTAGGATCGGAAGGCAGGGCCTATACCACTAGACTACCAGTGGCAGTGCCCTCAATCAGTAACAAAGTAATAATAATAAATAATGCTGGACAGTCCACACAGCTCCATTAGCCCCAAAGTAAGCTACTCAAAGCTTGTGTTATGGGTACTAGATGACTGATATATTTAATACATTACCTATATACTTACATAGATAGACATTTTTTATTATACATAAACACCCAGACCAACGGAACCAATTATTTATTTTTTATTTATTTATTTGTCATGGAATCAACAGCACTTAAAAATAACATTTGTGAAATTTATACTATACTTACTGCCAATTATATATTCCTACTCTGTACACAAAAAACTTATATGTATTATATGTCTAATCGCTAATTACTGCAGATCGTACACAAATTTGTTCCGAGGCGGGAATCGAACCCGCAACCTCTTGCGTTGCAGGCGTACTCTCGCCCGCTGCGCCACTGAGGTCGTCAAAGTAGGTAGGTAAGTACCTTACAATCAAGGAAAGCCAGCAAAGCTAAGTAGGTACCTTACATAAAGTAGTAGTTTGCAAGATTTTAATTATTTATACCTATAGGTACTATGAATGAAACTATGTAAGTTTGAAGGAAACATTTTAGAAAATCCTTATTCTTCGCGCACGAAGGGTTCCGTACCATCCCAACTATAATATTATAAATGAGAAAGTAACTCTGTCTGTCTGTCTGTCTGTCTGTCTGTTACGCTTTCCCGCTTAAACCTCAACCGATTTTGATGAAATTTGGCACAGACAATCTTTAGACCCTGAGAAAGAACATAGGCTACCTTTTATTGCGAAAAAAAGAGATGAAGAGATTAAAAGTACGCAGACGAAGTCGCGGGTACCAGCTAGTTATCTATAAAAACTCGAAAAATGGCGTCAAAGTCAAAGTCAAATTATATGTTTATTCAATAAAATCACAAGGACCATCTTGAACCGTCTTAAAACTAGGTGACTCTAGTGCCAGTTCCACGCGACCAACACCGAGAAGAACAGGCAACAAACTCGGCTTGGTGTCCATCGCTCTTTTGTATGATCTTCGTTACAATGTAATAAAATACCTACACTATTGAAGTAATCTAACAGAAAAAGGAAAAGTAAACAGATTCATAAAAGAACACACGCTTCAAACTAATAATACTAATACATAAGTAAGAAGTGTAGTAAGTCGAACAACAATAAAAAAAAAACTTTTTTAAATTTATTTATTTATTTATTTATTTATTTTAAATAACATAATAGTAAAGACATTGCAGATAGGTATGTTAGCCGTCGATGGGCAGAGCGACCGGGAGTAAATTTTATGCATTTAGTTTTCCCAGCATTGAGCAAAAGATTATTAACAGTAAACCAGTTAAGTACTTGCGACAGAGATGCATTAACGTCATCGAAGTTAGCCTGCGAATAGAACAATTTCACACAAATTTTTCACAAAAGGTGGAAGGTCATTTACATAAACTAAAAATAGGAAAGGACCCAATATAGAACCCTGTGGCACCCCTATATCAATGACCGATCCGGAAGACCTCTCACCGCCAACATCAACTTTTTGGACTCTATTGGTTAAGTAGGACTGTATAAGATCAATTGCCCGATTTTGGATGCAAGTTTAGATAATAGGTAAGGTGGCATGACTTACACAGTCAAAAGCTTTGGACAGATCGCAGAATACCCCAATCGCATCTTGTGAGTGTTTCCAAGCATCATTGACCGAGCGAGCGAAGCGAGCGAAGCGTCTCCCTTTCCACATTGGCCAAAAATGCGTTTGTCCGGATGTCTGTCTGTTCTCCTCTACAGGTCGCATTTTTCAACCGATCTGGACGAAACTTGGTACACAGGTTATATGACTTATTAGAATTTTTTTGTCGTCGGGGATTTTTGATTGGAGGGGTACTTCTCCCAAAAAGGGGCAAAAAGGGGGCTATTTCATATACTGAATATCTCCACCGAATGAGATCCGATTTCGATTGTTCTTTTTTTATTTGAAAGGTAGTAACTATAAGCTGGTCTCATAAAAGTTTGGTGAAGATCTGATGAGGATATTTAGCATGATAACGGGATAGCTCATCAAAAAATCGACGGGTTTCAATCAAATTTGAGAGAAACACTAAGGACCTCATTCTACACAAGATGATTAAAAAAAAACATTAAAAATCAATAAAATCAAAAGAATCAAAAATCGGAAAAATTATATCTACCTACCGCTAAGCCAGTGAATTGCTCACTTTTAGTGTGCTCGCGAGGTCTACCAGCTCACAGAGCCACTAGTATATGTGCTTTAGACAGACAGCGGAGCCTTATAGTAATAAGTTTCCCTTTTTACCCTTTGGGTACGGAACTCTGAAAATGTATAGGTTACCATGTCTGGCCCCACCTACAATTAGGTTTGCACCAGAACTGGACAGCAGGTTCTCTTCCTGTCCAAACGGAGGGACAAACAAGCCCCTCAGAAACTCAATAGTGCGGAAATCCGGCGCTGCCGGGCTTCGAACGCGCGTCCTCACTCACTTCTCGTGAGCAGCCATGCGTTTCGTAGGTACCTACCATCTAACTCGAATGGCAATGCGCCAGCATCCGAGATCTGAGCTATCTAGTAGGTATTCTGCTGCAGCACCCAGGCTCTCGCTTTGACGTAGGTGGAGTGATGCCGGCTCGATGGACGCGGCACGCCACGCGCCGCCGCCGCCGCGCCGCCGTCAGCGGGCGCAGGTGAGGTGAGGTGTGCGACCGGCGACGCGAGCGCGCCGCGCGGACGTTAGCCCGCGACCGCCGGCCGAAACGCACGCTTCGCGCCAGCAGCGCAGCGCCTCTCGACCGTGCCACGCCAGTGTCGTGATGTTTAGAACGTGAAACAGTGCAGATTAATCGGATTTTGGATTGTGCTGATATTCGAAGTCATCATGGGTGAAGTGAGTAACTTTTCCCTAGTTGTTTTGTAGTTTAGTGAAAGAATGCGAGCATGCTCTAGTTGAGATTGGACACGGAGGCGACTCGTAGTCCTGTACTGGCTGCGATCGCGATCGTAGGTTCGTAGGTCGACGGCATGAGATGAGATACAGTTCGTTCAGCCGCGACCGCTCATACAATTAGCGTTCTCACTCAACAATGGTCCGGCCGGTCGCCTGAGAGGCTGCCTTGCCTTTGAGAATGTGTGCCGGTTTCGAAAGCTCCCGAAGATCTGGACGTCATTGCGAGTAAAAGTGGTAAAAGTAGGTATTAAATCCCTCGGTATTACCGTTGCTGATAACGCGCTCAGCCGATATTTATCTGCGATTAGGTATTCGATATTATTTATTGGCCGTAGGTAGGTAGGTAGTTACTTACGTGCAATGTCAACTGGCTAGGTATGTTGTCAGCTATTGTCTCATTACATTAGGTAGGTAGGTACTCTCTCTAAATAAGGCATGTTAGGTAGTTCACGTCGCCGCGCCCTACCAATAGCAGCAATTGTAACAAACCTGTTCATGATAGGTAGGTAGGTACCTACCTAGGTTTACTAGAAACCTCGATTTAAAGAGGTATAGGTTCATACCTAGGTAACATTAGGTTCGAACCTACCTTGAAACAAGCATTAAACCTCTCTCACGAGCTAGGTATTTAGTTCTAGGTTACCGATGCATTACCTAATAGGTACCTAGATAGTACTTAATGTAAAACTTGGGTTGGTAGGTTTGTTAACTAAGTTCCTACATAGGTACCTATGTTCTACCTACCTTACTTCGATGCCTATAAATACCTATACCAACCAACGTTTACGATTTGCAAGAATCCTAATCCTGCTCCTACGACAAAACACAGATTTGAAACCTAACCTAGGGTCCTACTTAGGTTCTATTGTAAGAAAATATTTCCTAAAATAATAATTTGAAACCTAGGGTCCTAAGTACCTAAGTCCTATTGTAAACTGAAAAACTGAAACAGCTTCACGACTTTGATCCCCAGGCACGGTAGATATCCCTTCAGATCTCCCAGTACCAAGTAGGTACCTACTAATTCAAGATTCATTGAGGATGTCTAAGGGGGGTAGTCAGAGGTACGTCCAAACATTACATTTGGCACATACCCACATTTTGAGTAGTTAGTATTCCATACGTGACAGGTTGCAAGCCCATCGCCGCTGTTAGAATACTAACTGGTTTCCTCACGATGTTTTCCTTCACCGTTTAAGAGCACTGGCATTGCGCACATAAATTTTTCGATAGAAAAATCCATTGGTGCACGACCGGATTCGAACCTGCGACCTTACGATCGGAAGGCGGGGTCACTCCCACTAGACCACCACCGGTGCGGTGTAAGAAAATAATTTCTAAAATAATACCTAATTTGAAACCTAAGGTCCTAAGTCCTATTGTAAGAAACTAATTTCTAAAATAATAATTTGAAACCTAGGGTCCTAAGTAGGTCCTATTGTAAGAAAATAATTCCTAAAATAGGTACAAACCCTAAAAGGGTGCAGCGGTGCAGCGGGGGTTAAAGAAGGGCCCATTCGCCCAAATACGATTTTTTTTAAATAATTTATTTATAAAATTTGTTTTAGACGAAATGACCTTAGTTTCCAATCATAGCTTTCACAGCTCAGCTAAGTAACTCTGACTTCTGCGCCGTAGGCCGTGAGTTCGATTCCCACCAAGAACAAACATTACAAGCTTTGGCTTAGTTTGGGGCTAGATAGTGCTGTGAAATGTTCACCAATATTTATTATAGCCAAACTTGGTAGACAGGTAAAAAATTAACCTCTACCAATTCTGTTAGAAGCCGTTTTTATGCTGATGCGCTCAATGCCAGCAAACGCCAGTCTTGCAATCCAACGCATAGGTAGGTAGGTTCCTATATACATAAACATAATCACTGCATGCATTTTAATACTTTCGAAACATTTAATAACCTTGTGAAATGCGGATGGTTTTTTATTTGCCTTAATTAGTTATTAATTTAGGAAATCTAAATCGGTGCTTGCACCATCTCCGCTGGAGCAACGAAGGCAACTTTTCCATTTGATATTCAGAAATGAGAATAATGAGAATAATTAAATGATTAGATATTTATTTGAGCACTTCAACATTAGTGTTAAAAAATAACTTAAATGTAATTTATGACTAGTTAACCTTATTTTATTGAAGCCTCAGATATCTAAACTAGTCTTTGAAAAGTCTGTACGATAGACATCTGCGCTCCCCCCTAAAATTTAGAAATCCTCCCCCTAAATTAAGAATAATGAATGAATGTAATGTTTCCATGGTTCTCTTAGCCGGTTTTAGGTCAGTCACAGTCAGGTAAAATTTACGTCTAACTAAGGTAGTACCTACTTACCCAGGTACCTACTAGCTACTGAATACCTATCGATTTTATATCACCTAAGAAGTCGAAAGTGGGTACTGGGAATCAATCCCCAATCTTATTCCACTTTTTGGTCGAGTCTAAAGCTGGTAAGTTTTACTAACAATATGATCAACAATTGATTTATTTATTTATTTATTAGATCACTGACACAGTGTACACCAATACATGCGTTAAAAATATTAACATAAAATAAATGATTGAAATAAATAAAATACTTAAATAAAAGCCTTAGGTGAAGAACAGGTTTGGTTCCTTTGTTGTATACCTATAATAACCCTTGTTAAACACAATCTAATTTAAGTAATACAATATTGAAGTGTGGTAGTAGGTAGGCACCAAGAATATTTATTTACGACCTCTGTGGCGCAGCGGGCGAGAGCCTGCCTGCGACGCAAGAGGTTGCGGGTTCGATTCCCGCCTTGGAACAAATTTGTGTACGATCTGCAGAAATTTGTTCCGATGGTCTGGGTGTTTTCTATGTATAATAAAAAATATCTATCTATGTAAGTATATAATGTATTAAATATATCAGTTATCTAGTACCCATAACACAAGCTTTGAATAGCTTACTTTGGGGCTAGATAGTGCTGTGTGGATTGTCCAGCATTATTTATTTATTTATTTATTTATTTATTTATTTATTTATTTATTTATTTATTTATTTATTTATTTATTTATTTATTTATTTATTTATTTACACTATTCTAATAACTATTTTCTAATTTTACTTCATAATATTATTATACCTAAGTATGTGTATAATGTAAGCGCTCGGTTGCACCTCATTACTGTAAATTGATAAGGCATGTTTTCTTCAAGAGACTTCATAGAGAAGCATCAATATAAATAATATAAGGCAAGAAATAGTCACCTACACAAAAGCCTTATCGATAGATGTTGGCCATTCTTCGAAATCGATCGTAAGCGATAATGAAATTACAGATATATAACAGCTGGGTGGGACCAAATTAATGTATTTTTTCTTTAAAATTCTGTTAATTCCATACTAGTAGCGCCCTGCGGTTTCACCCGCTTAGTTTTAAATCCCGGTATTCCCACGGGATAAAAAGTAGCCTATGTGTTATTTCAGACTATAATATATCTCTGTGCCAATTTTCACCAAGATCCGCTCAGCCGTTCTGGAGTTAGAGTAACAGTAACATCCATCCATCCATACTTACAAACTTTCGCACCTACTACTAAACTAACCAGCGAGAGTAAAGAGCTTGGCACCTCAGCTCTCACGTATGCTTACATAGACTTACATACAGGCAAGATAGATTTACCTACTATTAAAAGAAAACGGTTCTATGAATGCAGGTCAGCGTAAGGCCAAGCCACGATATTTTCAATCACACTTTATAGACCTACATTCATTTTAGTGATGGAGTTTCTTTAATAAAATTAAAAGCTATTCAAAATTAATAGTTTTGGAACATTTAACGGAGACGACCAAACCAATCGATTTGAAGCTCCGTGAATGGCAATCATTTCGTCCTTACGTCCTTACATACTGCGCTGTGCGAATGCGTACCTACTCAATATGTATGCGGTCCTGATCCTGAATTTGCTTGCCTGATGAATTAGTAACATTTTGCTATGTACTTGTTACAGTCAATGCTGAAAGAAGACCCCCTCTCCAGAATACAAAGGGAGATCATAGAAGTTACAGAAAGGGAGCGGGAGTTCAAAGAAGGTCACTTCCGGATAAACCGACTCCTGTCCGAGTCTACCATCGACGTGAACCAGCAAAATGGTCACGTGAACGGTAACGGTGACCACATGCCACAAAAGACGCTCAACAGGGCAGTGTCTACCTCACACCTGCTGGGACCTATCACCTCCTCGCCGCCAACAGCTCAGAACCCCATCAATACGAACGGCTACACGCGACGGTTCGCGCCTCAGAATGGAACTAAAGGAATTATGCAGAGATTCATCGCTAACAAAGGAAAGATGCCAACAACTCCAGTTGGATCAACACCCACCACTACTCTACCTCCGCTGGTGTTCCCCACGTCGCCAGTTGTAGCTCCCGTAGTCACCTCTCCTACTGTGATCACGCGCACGCCAGAAGGCAAACCGGTACGAAAAGGATTCGTACCTGTTGAGGAAAAGATCCAAAAAGAACTCAGAGAGATGAAAGACAGAGAACACGAGCTCAAGAAAATGAGAAAGAAATCAAAGCCGTTCGATTTGGAGCTCAGCGATAATGAGACTAGTTCCGAGTCTGAAGACGAAGAGATCCCTATGCCCGGCAAGTTAAAACCGGCGAAGTCTATAGGGGAGTTGTACGAAGCGATGAATGAAGATGTAAGGTCCCCGTCTCCAAGGAATAGTTCAGGGCAAGATTCTATCGGTAGCTTGAAGCCGACAAAGTCACTAGCCGAACTGTGCGAACTAACCCCCGGGCAGGAGTTCCTCGCCCCGAGCTCTACGAGACTTATAGCGCAATGGGAGTCCATCATTCAGCAGAAGCAGGAGGCAGGTGCGGCCTAGCGGCATCTGCGAAGGAAAGGCTGGTTCAAATGTTTGTGAGTGCGGAATGTGATGCCGAATCCCATCGCGCTTCCGAGCGCATGTCAGTGTAACGCGGCCGAGTACCACCGCCTTCGGCACCCTCGTGCGCGGAGGACATCATTCGGAGAGTACCGTAACAAAAGCGAGCGCGGACAGTGCTGCGTATACATACATTCCTCGAGTGTGAGACGAGCGTGTGATCGATTTCTTCGCCGGTGATCGGTAGCGCCAATTAATTTTCTCCAGATCGCGAACAATGCAAATGATGGTTATCCGCAGCAATTACTTCATTCGTGCACGGTGCACGGGGGGGAAAGCGGCCAGAGCGCTGCGAACTCGGCTCCCGAGTGTGAGTACAACGGTTTCTTCCTATTGTTCCAACGTCTCCCTGTGTAAAAACTGCTAGGTTCTTGCGTTGAGTGGCGCTTTCCCGTATGCCACGGCGCCGCCCGTATCACCTCTGTGAGAAACGTATATTTATTCACTGCAAAAAAAGTATCGACAACACCTTCAAATCTGCTCTCATCATTGTCCCTCGCCGGTTTCTCCACTGTTCCGACTTCCTCATTCATTTCTAGACAGGAATGTTTTGCTTGAACGTTTCTAAAACTTTTTCATAATTATTTTGTTTTACTTAAAAAAGTTGTTTTTACTGATAAATTGTGTCATTCTAGAATAAGTTTTAAAATCATTTGATTTGTCTGCTAGCTAAATCGAGCCACTTGTCTGTACTTTCGTTTGTTACGTTCATTGATATAGTCTCGTGATTAGGTACACACATGATTTATTCATACGTACCTGGTAGGTAATTAAAACATTCCTTTGCATTGTGAGTAGGTAGTAGTCGCTGTGGTGTGTTCGCTTCTTCTAGTTCCATTCTATTCTAATAAAGGTTTTTTAAAATCAAGTTTAATGTGCACTTATCGACGGTACCAAACATGTACCTATCGTAAGTTACGCAAAACACTTAGGTTCCTAATATAGAGGATTAGAAAACATTGAAAGGGGTTCGGTACCACACTTGTTTAATTAAAGTTTAAAGGCACTTATAGAGATATTCATTCTGTCGCATGAGGGTTAAATTCCCAATTTATGAAAAAGTTGCAGTGCTTGTAAATAAAGTACGAAAACACATGAAACTTTTTAAATGAGTCATTTTATTGAAGCTGGCTTTACATAATAATTAAAAAAACATTATGAAGTTTTTAAAAAGGAATTAAAATGCTATGATAAGATTGGAGACACATGTAGGCAAACTTACGTTAATGCATTTTAAATTGTTTATTAAGCATATTCAAAGTGTTAAATTGTAATGACGTGTTCTCGATTTTAATACGACGTATTTAATACATCCATAATATTGTGCCTTATCTTAGACCTACTTATAAAATAAATCAGCAATATATTTACACCTGTCCTTTTACTAAAGCAAGTTTCGACATTTGAAATACCAAGTACCTACCTAACGTACCTTACGGGTGTAAGGTATCTCGTCTGGTAACTCGACGTATTCCTTGCAGGATGTCTTAGTAGGGTTAAAATTAAGACACCAAATGTTCTACCGAAGTTAAGTAGTTTTTGAAGTAGTTAAATTTTTATTTTTTGTATGAAAAAGTCCCAAACAAATGATTTGAAACCAATTTAAAGTTATTATCATAGTTGATGCCGTAGCAGGCCTTTGTTAATAATTATTAAAAGTTCAAAAATGCATAAAACCTTGGCAAATATCACTAATCATTTTTTTTTGTTATAACATTTTGTTATTAATTGGCTTAATTTGTTGCATTTTAACCCACTATGACGTCCTGCAAGGAATACGTCGAGTTACCAGTAACCCTGTATATCGGGAAAGTTTTCCTAGCATAATAATATTAGTCAAATTAATTTAATTTTATTAGTAAATAGTTCCGATGATAATAAATAATGGAGATTGATGCATAAGTAAGTTATTGCAACTCAAATACTTTGTTTAAATAGTAATAAGTGTGCGTGCGTGGGCGAAGAATAACAAAATAGTAGGTACATCAAATAACGTATGGTACATATACCTAGGTTATATTTTGTGCCTTCTTTCAATATTGAATTAAAGAAGGAAGTACCCACGTACCTAACAAAGTAATACAATACAAGTATAAAATTATCGTTAAATTCGGGAATTAAAATGAATTATAATAGAATTTGTGATATAAATAAGTATTGCCTTATTAGATAACAATTAAATGAAATTGTTCGATTCCTAATGAATCAAATTATCCGGAAGGTATTTCTTAGATATTTTCTATACAGATGTTGATTATAAAGAATTAATTAGTTCGTGTAAATTGTTTAAATGTGTAGATTAATTAAATGGATTGCAAATTATAAAACCTGTTATTTTAAGAATGTTTGAAATAAAATATTTTTGTCTAAATCACAGTTTTTATTTCTTAAATTAAGCTTCGCTTTGATAATTTATATTCCTATCTGTGTAATGTATAATTATTAGCTAAGTATATACAGCAACAGGAGATTATGTACCTACCGGGGCCGCGTGGAACTGGCACCTAGAGTCATCTAGTTTTAAGATGTTTAAAGGTGATCCTTGTGATTTTATTGAATAACTAGTTTCGCCCCGCGGTTTCACCCGCGTAGTTTTAAATCCTGGTATCCCCACGGGATAAAAAGTAGCCTATGTGTTATTCCAGACTAACATATCTCTGTGGCAATTTTCACCAAGATCCGTTCAGCCGTTCTGGAGTTATATAGCAACAAACATCCATCCATCCATCCATACTTACAAACTTTAGCATTTATAATATTAGTAGAATTAGTAGGATTATATTTTGACTTTGACTTTATAAACAGCACAGTGAGCCGGCCGCGGTAGGCCGACAAACAATAGCTTACCTACATTGTACCAGAAATCGTGACATGACAGTAGGTAGGTAAGCCATCTAATAAGTGGTCCGTAGATAGTAGCCACCATTGTCTTCTCAGCCTTAATTCATTAAATTTAATAGAAACAACAATAGAGGGAGTCGATTTTGGTTGAGTGGTTTGGTGTGGTAATTTGGCTAATTCTGTTTGGTTATGTTATAGCACAGATAAAAATATGTTATAGTAATCCTATTATGTAGTACTAGCGGCCTCACAGAAATATAGGGTTTTCTCTATTCCGTGAGCGGCCTGTCCCAGCTTCGCATGGGAGGACATATTTTTTTCAACATTTCTAGAACATTCTCATTCGATTTGAATCGAAACGTAGGTTTTAGAACCTCCTAGGTCATCCTAGAAATTTCTGAATCATTCTAGAATATTCTCATTCGATCAGTATCTAGGCAAACATTTTAGAACTTTCTAGATCATTCCAGAAATTTCTAGAACAATCCAGACCATTTTAGACCAATATTAGTCTCATTTTTAAAGTTAACATTTTTCAATCCCCATATCTTTTACACCCTTAAAATTATCGACTTGCAACCACCATAGTGCACGATGGGAGCCTTGTACCTACCTATTGCCACATACAATCACTATTAGTCAGCGATGCGTAGTTTTTGGCTGCAGAGTGAAATATCGGGACACACACCTCCAATTTTATATTATTACTAGCTGAACCCGCGGCTTTGCTCGCGCCAAGGAATTCAGTTTCATACAAACTTTCATCCCCTATTTTATCCCCTTGGGGGTAGAATTGATCAAAATCCTTTCTTAGCGGATGCCTACGTCATATCATCTACCTGCATGCAAAATTTCAGCCCGATCCGTCCAGTGGTTTGGGCTGTGCGTTGATAGATCACTATGTCAGTCAGTCAGTCAGTCAGTCAGTCACCTTTGAGTTATATATATTTAGATTTAAAGATTTAACAGAGTTAGGGTAGGTTTAAATGTTAAAAAATGTGTAGAAGGTTAAAAAAAGAAAATGAATGAGAGTTTGTGTATTTGAATGTAAGGCAGTGTATGGTCCAGTTGTGAGACGACTAGACACTCGTGGGAGGATCCATTTCACTCTCGATCGGGGTCTGGCCGCCGTGTGGGTATAATTATGAAGCAGCAGGTAGCTTTAGCTATACGTTCTGTAGTAAGCAAGGAACATATATACTCCTGTCGGAGTAGTAAGAGTGAATAACTAGGAAAGTCACCTCAGAGAAAATATGGATTCTAATATTTCATCAGCCTGCAGAACTCCATAGGTCTCCCCTATATGTATTTTGACATCGATTTCTCTAGATTTTTTACAATAGGTACCATTTATTAATTCCATTAAACCTATTAACTTACATCCCTAAATTTTAGGCTAACTAGGTATGAATCGTTTTCATAATTACTTCTATCTATAACACTCACTGATAAAGATAGAAGTTATTATAAAAACTATTTCATAAAAGGTAGTGAATTAATCTATATTCTATGCTTGTCTGGCTGTAACAATAGGATAAGCAGAATGTCAAGTTTGGAATCCCACCGGTTCACCTTGGTGGCACAACGTAGTATGGGAAAAGCAGAAATGCTTCTTACAGCGAATGTGAAACCAACTTACTTACGTGCGTTTCAGCATTTTTAGAAGAATATGAAGAAATGACAGAAATCACCAACCTTTCACATAAATTTTGTACGGAAAAACGGTACAACGTACTTACATTGCAAGAGCAAGATCTTCATATGTAGGTGGTACCTACCTGATGCTATAACTAAATAAATAAATAAATAAATAAATAAATAAATAATGCTGGACAATCCACACAGCACTATCTAGCCCCAAAGTAAGCTATTCAAAGCTATGTATACCTATTATATCTAGAGCTAGTTCGGAGGTAGACGACTTCAACTTGAACTTACTGATGCACGTAGAAAGTCTCAGCATCTTACATCTATAGACATAAGGGTGAAACTGGCGTGACAATTTCTACATGTGTGGTCTTTGTGTGGTACACTATTTGACCTTTGAGTGGTAACTGTCCTAGAAGCACTGTCTATTGGAAGGAGGCCTTTTAGCGCGCTGTGGTAATGATTTAGACATCTAACTAAGTAGCGAGGTATGTACTTCCTAGATGCACGTACCTAGCTTAACTAAGTAGGTACTTTTACTTAAAGAAACCAAAGGAGTAAAAGATTTTGTCTTTGTTTTTTAGACTTTTCCGTGTTGAGTTCATGTTTGTAGCACGAACAGTCGTGCTACATACTACATGCTGATTCTTCGTCCTCATTCTGTCGTGTCACTACCTATTTCTTTCGGAACAGTGTGACGAAAGGATTTTAAGTGCGCCTCCAAGAGGCTACTTTCCAGCACTTGACACATTTATTGGTAGGTACCTACTAGAAACAGATTTTATTTCAAATCACAAAATAAAATAACGATCACAATTAACAATTTTGATCTGTGACGGTCGACTACGTGTGGCTTTTCTCAAGAGGCCAGCCGAATCGAGAGAACGAATCAGGGACAGTGTTTACCTCTTTAGTAATATCTATGGTCGTAGGGTTCAAATCCGGTCAAACCCGCTAGCATTCCTATCAATTACGTTTTTTGCCCATACATACAAAAGATTTCAACGCGCTCCGATTTTTCATGTATTTATTTATATTTATTTGCTACAATGTACCTATTAGTTTCTTATTAGTTGCTTCGGGTTAAAATGGTCAGCACATTACTACCTCTAATCTAGCATGCAATTAAAATTATACAATTCTCCACGATGATGTCTCATTTATTGAATATGTTTGTAGATGTTGCCGTCGATTCATCCTTTTGTTGAATTGCTGTAGAATAACATTTCAATACATAATAATTAGGAGAATTGGATGGCAAAATTGACCTCGCAATTTTAATTAAGATTTCATTAAAAATGACGCGTTGCGAGCCGTTTTGACGTCCGTGAATGAGGACCTCGTGTCAGTTTAAATGACACTAGAACACCTTGTGCAACTCGTTCGATATTTAGTAATTATACAGCAATACGAAATCCAAGAATCGCATCAATATTAATTGGATCATTAATATTTAGTACGGGATCTATTTCTTGGTCTTCTATAAGGTCGCGTGGAAATAGCGTTTCACCTAGACCAAAATCCTACTAATGTAATATGGATGGATGGATTGATGTTTGTTACTCATTCACGCCGGAACGGCTGAACGGATCTGGATGAAACTTGGCAGAGAGATTGGTTAAAGTCTGGAATAGGCTACTTTTTATTCCGCGGGAATACCGGGATTTAAATCTGCGCGGGTGAAACAGCGGGGCGCAACTAGTGATTAATATATGCCTATCTAGGCACCTACTTAAAGCGGGGTATTGTATAAATTATCTATTAAACAAATTGTAGCTGGCTATTTTACTAATAACAGACAGGTAGGTACGCTGAGCGCCGTCGGCCGCGGCGCGGCGGTGCCCTGTGGACCACGGCAGTACGCAGCACGCAGCGCGCACCGTCACTCAAACTTACTTCGATTTCATTGGAATACGAGATTGGTATTCACTTTTAATCGAGCATAGTTTATTATTTGTGTGGTTTCCTAGAATATTTGAGGTACCTACTTAGTCGAAGAACGTAATGTTAGAAGATCGGAGAGTTATTTTAATTTCCGTCAGTGTCGGATTCGGCACGGAATACAATATTGTATTTAGATACGATGGCTTCTTAAAATCCTTGTCGGAAACGAACTTTACGCGATTTTAACATTTTCACACAAAGCTTTTGACATTAGGATTCGAAAAGATAACACGTCACTTTCCGCCAGCTATTCGGAGGCGGAAACCTTCCCGTGAAAGGTCGTGTGCAACCTGAAATTTGCTTGTAACGTAACGTCGTTGACTTTCCGTAACGAATCCGATACCGACGGGAATCAAAATAACCCCCGAGTCGGTTTGTGGCTGTTTGGAGTAAATGAAGAATCAAGTCATGGGATCATCAATGGATATGGGTAGCGGTAGGTAGGTACAACAAAAAAGTAAAATTGATAACCAACATTATGAGTTTTGTTGACATCAAGGTTGTTTATTTTTCTTGAAATAAACTAAGAAGCTACGCAGTTCTTTTAAAATGATGATAGTGGTGGTCTGATGATCTGCAGGCATAGGCCAATTCAGTTGAACCAAGTGGTACTTTACTTAGTTAGTAGATGGTTTGTAGTCAGAAGCAAGTCCAAACACAATGTTTGGACTTTGATCTGGCTACCTACTTGGAGCATTCGGATCGCATAATGAAATCTCAGTTCGGTGCAAACTACTGCAAACCATTATGTAGTTTATATGTATAGTAGGTAGGTACTGGTTTGCTCAGCACCGCAGGGCAGCTTTCTTTGTGAACGCTGGGATACGCACCGGATACTACAAATACATGTGGTTTTACCTGCGGTCACAGTTCCGCCGCTCGCGGTCACGTGATGAGCATCTCATCCAAAATGATGATCACATAATATCTTATTACAGCTTTTTGTCTTCATTATCAAGCACACTGAAATTGAACCGACTTTCTAGTAACCTTACATTGAAAGGAGAAGAATAGGCGACAGTCTGAAGATACCGTTACTACCTACTTAGGGTACATTACACAGGTATTTCATATCATTCATTCTTACAGACATAGAACTACGTAATAAAAATACACATAAAAACCAATTTTATGTGGAAGAAAGAAAAGAAACCACAAGGAAATGCATGAGAAGATCTTTAATGTCTGTATAGATGCTTGTGTGAAAAATTATTCGTAAAGTTAAGCAATAAATGGAACGGATTGCCAGAACGGTTTCAGCATGAATCTACATATTTTACTCAGTAAGATCAACTAACACTACTGAGAGTACCTACAGTACCTACAGTAGTTCTCTTCAGTTTGAAAATTATGACGAAGATAATCTTAAATCACAGATCTTGTGGGACATTTACAGTGAATGGAGATGGGGAAAATATTTTAGCCAATACTAAGAAAACCAGTGTGGTGAAATGATTCATCAAAACAAAATCCTTACCTTAATTGACCGAGCGAGCGAAGCGAGCGAAGCGTCTCAGTTTCCACATTGGCCAAAAATGCGTTTGTCCGGATGTCTGTTTGTCTGTCTGTTCTCCTCTACAGGTCGCATTTTTCAACCGATCTGGACGAAACATGGTACACAGGTTATATGACTTATTAGATTTTTTTGTCGTCGGGGATTTTTGATTGGAGGGGTACTTCCCCCAAAAAAAGGGCAAAAAGGGGGCTATTTGATATACTGGATATCTCCACCAAATGAGATCCGATTTCGATTATTTTTTTTTTATTTGAAAGGTAGTAACTATAAGTTGGTCTCATAAAAGTTTGGCGAAGATCTGATAAGGATCTTCAGCATGATGAACAGGATAGCTCATCAAACAATCGATGGTTTTCAATCAAATTTGAGAGAAACACAAAGGACCTCATTCTAAAAAATTCAAAATTCATTTTTCAAAAATTCATTTATTATACTAAAGTGTTTAAACATTAATAATTTTGCCATTGGTCCCCGCACTAGGACAAGCCTGTAACGCGGGAGGCCGAATACAATATACACTTTACTTAGTTTGAACCACAAATATGTTACAGTAGCAGAGCAAAAAACAAAAAGGGAGATTTAATTTATTCTACATGGGCGATTTTATTTTTACTGCAGAACACAGTGCTGTTTGAATAACAAAATCAATGGGGGGGGGTGAATGAGTGGGACAAGGAACGGTGGGCAAGAAGAAGGGAGTGGGGATTCTACACAAGATGATGCAAAAAAAATAAAAAAGATCAAAAAAATCACAATACGGAAAATGCACTTGCACATTACATTCCTCAAATAGCTCACTAGAGCCACTAGTACTACCTAGTGTCCAATTTTAGACACGTACCTTCAGATAGGAAGTTAGGTACGTTTAATCAAACAAATAGGGCAATGGGCCAGACAGGATGTCGCCACTCTAAAGGGATTAACCTAACGGCAAGTAGGGCTACGCTGGGTTACATATTACTAGTTATTACATTATGGATCTAGGATACAGTTATACGGCCACTTTACTAAACCGGTGAAGGAAAACATCGAGAGGAAACCCGTGGCTTAGTTCTTCATGAGTTGACCATGTCGTTTTCTGTATACAATACAATGCTGTCGGGAATGGTGCAAGTTACCCGTTCGCTACCCTATTATAGGGGTTATTTCATATTGCTACCATTGCTAGTAGGTACTAATTACAGAATTGTATCACTTAAAAAAAACCAATCACATTCGCCATTTCATATTTCATAGACATTTTACCTGAGGTTATCGGTTATCCAAACCTTATTATCTATTTTTAATGTTCTAAGCCGGCAATAATCAAATTCGAAGTAATAAACTTTCACACCGATGTACTTCGTTTCGTAACCAGGTAGGTACTTATTTGCCAACTAGAATTCAACGAATAAAATCATGAATGTCACAAACTGAAGCACGTAACAGAGAAAGCAATATAAATAAGTAGATGTCTTTTTACATGCACCTGGTCGTTGAAATTAGTGGGATCAAGAGTCAAAGATCAACAAACCACTGCATGCTACATTATGATATCAAGACTTTTTCCCGTCAGGGAATTCGCTCTCCTCTATCAGCCGCCAACTCACCATTTTTTAAATACATGTCATCTTCCGCGCAGTTTTACTAAATATGAAATTACTACCACGTAATAAATACATCAAGTATCCGCTCAAAATCCAAGTCCTGAGATTTTTCTGAGATCCATAATCGTGCTCTGGATACCTAAGATGTGGAATATGTAAGCATCCTCTCATAGCAAACAGGCAATTTTCCTGCATATTATTGCGCCACCAGTATAACCATGGTATAAAAAAACCAGTTGGAAATACCTGCTACCGGTTGCGTGCGAATAAAAAAAGCTGGTCAATGAAGAAAAACCCAAGTTATTAAATAAATCAGAGTTCACACAGTAAGTACAATAGTGCAAAGTGATTGATGTCTTATAGGTAGACTAAGGTTAGGCAGTTCTCTTTTTCATCAAGTTGGACCATCTTGTGCAGCCACCGCGCATCTTAGACAGACGGCCGTGTGCATGTGAAAGGTATAGGTACTGACTGATAAAATGTATGATGTGTGAATATCACCTAGACGAGACGGACACCCGGTGGCCATAACATGTGCTTCCGTTATTTAGATGCAGATTGGATTGCTTCAATGATCGTTACAACTTTATTGTTGACCATTTGTAGGTAGATGGCGAGCGAAGCACTGACTGCCTTTGCTAGGAAAGTATATTCGTTGACCGGTAACATTGTGAAGATCTGAGTGAGGCGGTGGATGTAGAAGATAATGTAGAAGGGTGAGATTCATTACCTATTTCTGGAAATAAAATGAGGAGGTTTATGCCCAACTGTGGACTTCGTCAGGTTGATGATGATCGTAATTCATTAAATTAGGGATGGCACGTCCGTTCCCGAGCGTGCATCGCCGTTTATTCAATGTGAAAAAGCTGCCTTTATTTATGGGTTTGTATCCTGATTTTAACCACAAGTTTTGACTAGGCAAACCTTTTATTTTGAGCAGACAGAGGTCAAAAGAACGATTTAAGTAAGGTACCCACTGCGACTATGCCGGAAAGCTAACGGGAATAATGTCTTACACGTGCTGTACTGTATACAATGGGTATATAGGTACTCACCTAATGGGTACCCAGACCTACTTGCACCGACTGCGGAACAGGCTCAGCACTGGGCTACCAGCTTCCTGTATGCTAATGAAGTTACCGACACCAATTAACATCATGTCAACCATCACGTTTTTCACTAGACTGTAGCGTCACGCGATTACTCTAAACGCAAACTTGAGCTATAAGACTGCAATTCCAAGGTCGATTTTGCAATGATGAGGTGGTACTACAAGTTCTTCAACAGATTTGTGTAATTGTAACAAGTGTAACTGCGGCAACTTTTAATTGGTTGATAGCATGCTTCGAGTAACGGCTTCTTTAGTAAGTTGTTTGATTATTATTGTCTTAATTATGGGTTACAGATCAGTAATCACGGCAGATTTCATCCACAATGAAAGTGTCTCACGGCTTGACTTGGTCTGAGAGTGACGCGATGAAGATATTAACGTATTTTACGTTATGTTATCGCCACGGCGTATGCCCTTTCAGTTATTAACGTACATACACTGCCCTGTGATAACATAAGGAATTGCTTAGACCGAGGCATCGGCACTCATTAAACCGAAACATATCAACGCAATCTTTTTGCACGCCCAGGATGACTGGTAGAAAATGCTATTAGCATTAAGTCCTCCTAGCACTATATTGTTTTGTGTGAAAGTTTTAAATAAATAAATAAATAGCGGCAGAAATAGGCATATTCATTGTCGTGACTCGTGACAAGCTGTGATAGTGAAGGTGGGTACAGTTGTTATCAAAACTTTCTTTTTTAAGGAATTCCGCGTGGATATTACTTACATAAAGAACTTGGCATCTGCAGTTGCAGCCTAAATTCCAAAGACAACCAACGTTCAACCGCGTCTTGACTAAGTGCTTGGCGTTCGTCCTTCACACATTACCTATCTAGGTAGCACGTGTTTTGCGTATCATGTCGGTTTTGATTTCAAAACGCAGTGGCCATACTTACACGCAAAATGTCATTCTAACCCCCGGTTTCTGAAAGCTCGACCAACACTAATCGGCTGTCAAGTCACTTGCTATTTTCAGCTTTTACTTCAAATTAGAAGAAAGAGATAGCAAGTGACTTGACAGCCGACGCGCGACGTTTTTGATCTTTGGTTTCTTCTCTTTTTAAGTGTTCTATAATGATTCTATAATGACCGAGTTAGGTTTCGACCGCTGAATTACGGGCTCTAACTCTAAGTACTTCAGGAAACCAGAATCTTATCAAGCCCCGGCGTCAAGAAGACACTTCAGAGGATGCCAAGTAGAGCACAGGTAGGTACTTGAGAAGTCTGAGCATGTCTGGATCTACTAGAACTTGCGCCTGCTGAATACACCTAGGATGTTTTACAGTGCTGCTGAATAGCAAGGTAAAGGAAGCTAGTTTCCTTATTGATGAGGTGTATGCTTTTACTCTGTACTATGTTTCTGTGTGGTGAACAATAAAAAGTTATCTATTTATCTATCTATAGGAAGCCGCATCAAATTGAGAACACCTGACCTGCCTATGGGTATGTTATGTGACCTTCAACGACAAGTCTGTAAGTACCTAAGTAGTTTTCAAAGATGCAGGATAATGAATAGAACAATGAGCAATGATGACATATTCAAGACCTTGGCATTGCTTAGATCTGCGTGTCAAGGAACCAGTTATTATTTGTCTCATACTAAAACGAAATACTTGAAAACTCATTACAAGTCAGTATTATCTGCTGTTTTCAGCTTTATTATAAGTGATGAGCGTCCTTCCCCCCTGTAACGCTCTTTTTGGCGCAATTTTCGGGTCACGGGTAATAGAGTAGGAAGGTTAGTTGGTCAATCGTTGTTTGTCTTTTGTTAGCGCTTTGCGAAAACGCGCTCAGATCGCATTGCCAAATGTCTGCGGGCGCAGGTGGTCTCCTGTATTTAGGTCACGCGGCGGCTGGCGAAACCCCAACTGCCCGAATTCGAGTTCTGACAACGACAAGCGGCATTCCAAGATCAGATGGTTACCTACACGGTGACAAAGGAATGAACGGAGACCTACTACTGATATTTTCCCTTCGAAAGGAATTTTTGTGAAACGATGCTCAGATTATCCTGAAGAGCCTTGTTTTATCAGACAACAAGTGGAGCCTTCTCGGCTAAATAGTATCTAATGGAGGATTTTACCTTCGGGAATTACCATTACCCAACTCTTAATTTTTGTCACGTTCTTTGACTCGTCGAAATGTTTAGCATTATCCTGTTAACGTATTCCTTCAACTGCCATATTATTAGTATTTTTTTGTTATGCATGCGTGTTTTTATCTTCGATTTTGCGATAACATAAAGTACTAAAGACGCACAGCTGTTTGATGTTTACTTTAGTTACCAACATACAAACTGGCACTAGATTCATAACTGCAGTAACACCAATATTTACATAGTAGGTTCAAATCCCAATCGTATAATAACTTTCGGGACTTATTATAAAAAATCTATAGGCAACAAAAATGGCCAACGCTCATAGGAACAAAGCTGATTTTCGATTTAAATAAATACATTTAAATGGTGATTTTAGGTGGTGGTTCAATAAAAGGTGAGGGTTGACATCCGTGGCTGAGTGCAATATAATCATAATTAATGACTGAGGTACCTATTGATTTTTTTCTTTCATGGAAATGTAATCATAAAGTAATTAGATCGGAACCACGTCTATCGGCATTCGGCAGGCAGCGTTATCTCCAATAAGTGTTCATGATTCACTATCGGAATAATATCGCGACACAGGTGTTATCTATCGATAGTAGATATAAGTACCTATTGTGTTTGCTCGACTCGTGCATATGTTTTGATGATTTATTAGACGACAATACAAAACAATTTGAAGCAAATTTTTACAAAAAAGTAAGAAGCATCATTTGGGCACAATCTTTATGGTGAGGTGCCTATGAAGAGTACGATAAAGTAGTTAGGAACTCTCGTCATAAAATCTAAAAAACATAAGGCATGATGTAGATTTCGAGAACCACATGAAAATCAAAATCAATACAATCACAGGGTTCACTTTGAAACGTCATATAGGTACATATTCTAGATGAATCTACCGCCAGTTCGTCGCGACCATATGCTTCTAAAAGTGGGATGATCTCAAGAACGAACTAAACGCAGAAATGTAGTAACTGGTGTACTACATTTTGACGTGCTTTGCAGACGTGCAGTGTGGTAGGCATGGTAGGTACGTGCTATCTCGTCGCATGGTTGCGTCACGTCTCGTGCCGTGATGATGCCAATGAGATGTTACAAGATAGTACATGCAGTGTATTCTGCATTTTGATACGTGGGTCAGTGTTGCAGTGGTGACACACTTTGAAATCTACAGTAAATCTTAAGTATCAGTTTTTACCACGAACGAGTAACTTGTGGAATGAACTCCCACCTGCGGTTTTCCCTCGGAGTTACGACATGGAGTCCTTCAAAAGGCGGGTTTATCTCCTCTTAAAAGGCCGGCAGCGCATCAGCAACGCCTGTGTTGCTGGTGTTTGTGGGAGACTGTGACCACTTTCCATAAGGTGGCCAGTATGGTCGTCTGCCAGTTTTGGCATAAAAAAAACAAGATCTCCTACTAGGCCTTATCTAAGCATCTCGAAGACTGATGACCCATTTGTTAAGTGAACAATCATGCAATGCACCGGTTATTGTCCTGGATGGACTTACGATTCAACCGAATTGGGAGATTAGTTGACCAGAAAAAAGTAGGAAATTTCCCATGCTTCAGTAAGTTGTGTAGAAACTCCATCACAATGTTTTCCGCAATATTATAATACGACAAGCATCAAACCGAGCATTCTGCTTCACAACCGGTTTTTACCGTAAGTAGTAATCAATCAGTTGGCAGATTTCAGTTTTCTAGACATTAGCGGAGGCGACGGGCGGCGTGTTGACTAATTGGACGTCGCGTCTTGCACACTCTCCGGGTGCTGGTGACGCGGTGCAGGAGCTAGGAGTTCGAGGGGAGCTGGCTGCCTTCAGCTGTTTGGTGATGGTAATGAAATCTTAGCCGTTATCGGCTACGGTGACTTTGTTTTATACTATTATAAAACAAAGTCGCTTTCTCCGTCCCTATGTCCCTTTGTATGCTTAAATCTTTAAAACTGCGCAACGGATTTTGATGCGGTTTTTTTAATAGATAGAGTGATTCAAGAGGAAGGTTTATATATATAATACATGCATGGTATGTGCACCCGTGCGAAGCAGGGGCGCGCGGGCGGGTCGCTAGTTAAATGATATTTATTGAAAGTATGAAAAATTCCAAGAAATAGGTATCATACACTAACACTTCACTCACACATTCGTTGTCCTGCACTCGCTGCGTCGCGTGCGTTGTTTTAACAAATCGGCGAAGGAAACCCGTTGCCGCTGCTGCACAATTGACAACTTTTTGATTGAGTGAGCGAAGCGAACGAAAATCTTACAATCAACTTGGGCGATTTGGCATTTTATGTGTGTATGTATGTTTGTCCGACGATAACTTGAGAACCGTTTATCCGATCTGCATGAAATTTGGTAAATCGATAGCTTGTACTTGAGAAATTTACTGGTAAGTATATGACTGTGTAAAATCGGATGAGGGGTTATTAAATTATAGGGGTTAAGGCGGCAAAAATCAAAAAAGTTACGCAAAAAAATAAAATTACATGTCATATGAAAGGGCTTGGTTTGGACATTCCAAAACCAATTTTTTTTTCTATATAGGTAGCCCGGTTTTTGAGATACAACAAAAAAGTTAAATTACGATAACCCCAGAGCTTCCATTTCTAAGAGTTTGGTTGGCCTCAAGGTTTATCTACTGGTCTGTCAATTTCTTTGCTTTTTCAATTATTATTTTTTGAAAAAGATTAAGAAGGCACTTGTTTCTCATTAAATGGTGATAGCGACCTGTTCTGATGATGGAGCCAAGGTCTGTTTAACGGAACTCTTCAATAAATAGGCCAATTCAGTTGAAACTTGGTTACCATACTTAGTTAGTAGGTGGCAGCCAGAGACAAGTCCATACACAATATTTGTAGTGACTTGATATTATGGCCAGCAGAAGTACTGATATCTCTAAAGAACAAATCAGTAATGGTCGCATGTTATGGTATTCTGTGATGTCGGCAAGCGAGAGCATCAATACGACTTCACAAACTGTTGTTAAGATTATCAATCAAGAACCGTTTCTAGTTTAAATCTTCGCATTTCATTCGATGGTACTGACTGTGACTGATTTGTAAAAACTGTTTTTTTAGAGAAGTCTCGTGACTTGGACCATAGGATATTATGTAGGTTAGTATCTAATAGCGGAACACTAATCAATTTGCGTACGTTATAAACTTATCAACATATCACATCCAATAACTAATTTCAGCATGATCTAAGCATGATTGTAAAGTATCTGCTACGGTTAGTAATTTAGTATTTTCTCCTGTAGATGTGTGGCCCGCGGCCTCACTCCCTGCCTTCATGCCCCGACGCTCACTTCGACGCCCCTTTTCTTTGGAATCACTGGTAGGTAATTTAAACAGAGTAATTTCTGAACATTAGCCTCTTTCGATGAATGCCTGGAACTGACAATAGACTGGTTAATCTTGTCAATGCAACATCACTCAGTGTTGCCGTAAAGGTGTTTTGATTTTTAATTTGTCCAGAGACATGGAGGACGATAAAGAAATGACGAAAGTACCTACCGACGAGTAGGTAAATACAGATGACCAAATCAAAAATTAATCAGACATTTAAGTAAAGGCAAGCCAGATGTAAAATGGCAGTTGCTTATTTTTTGCCACGCCACCCAGCCTCATTTTCAAATAGTAGTATTTACAAATCTCTGCGGCCAAATTTTCCTACCAAACAAACCAATAACCAATAGGTATTATGTAAACAATACACTTGTATTACCTATTGTACTAAACAATCCACTTGAGCTTTACCTGATGTAATATTCATTGGATGAGTAAACTTCTGAGATCACCATCGGTAATGCGTGAGAGTAGACTAGACTAAGCAAAGTGCTGCTTACAAGAGAGTTTTATTGCCTAATCAAGGATCGAAATACAAATAGCTATATACGGATTACATTCGTTATATATGCATTCATGTGACATTACTAAGAAAGATCACTTGAAAGAGTGATCGTGGTCGGGCGTAGTGGCACGCCTAATATCCGCCACATCTTGCATCCCTGCTCTTCTTGTGTACACCTAGTACCTCTACCTAGATTGGAATAGAATTAGACGATAGAACAATTCCTAGATTTTTTTTAATACTGGTAGGTATCTAAATGTTTCGTCAAGGAGTGAGTCACCTGGAGCAAGGAGGTAATATACTACGTCCGCATTCCATATTATATTTCATGAAACATATTTATAATTATTGCATGCTTGTAAGGTAGATAGGTAAATAGATTAATATAATTTGATAGGCAATGAATTTTATCAAAGTGACGCCATTTGCGCTTCGATAAACTAATCGTAAAATCGCTTTTCAGTTTTATTTCTGTCATCGGTTCACTAAGCTCATTCCACGTTTTCCATAAACAGTTGTTTAGGCACGCGCATCAATAACACTTAATCAATAATCATCAATAACGTTACTGCTTCAACTGCACATAATTTGCAATATGACTAGCCTGGTGAAGCTATGCAGGTACCTATGTTCTCACAAGCTACGTGAGACCAACAACTAGATCTAAACTGTTTTTTTTTATTCCGTGGTTGTTATTCGATCATAAGTTTCCATATTTTATGGCTTGAAAATCCTAAACTGATAGAAGACGGACAGACAACGCTTTGTTATACATTAAAGGCGATGGTTACCGCTAAATTCAGATGGGCCAACTGCTTGTTCCACCAGCCATTAGCCAGTAGTATAAAAATAAGACATTTAATTTTTTGATAAATAAATAATGCTGTTACTGTTACTTACTACTACTGTTTATTATTACTGTTACTGGAATGTGATCTTAAAGAGGTGTTCAAAACTTAGACCGGAACCGGATTTTTTAGTTGTCTACATAGGTACACATAATATATTACCTACAGTAGGTAATTTATTATTTGGAGCAAAGATTATTCATATGACCGGAAGGAATCAAAGCTTTTCCGCCACCGTTATCAGATGTACAGACAGTATCAGGAAGCTATAAGGTCGCAAGTAGTTTGTATACCTACCTCAGGCTGAGGGAGGGAAGTTATGTTTGAAGAAGCTCGAAGGTCAGGTCAGGGCCGGACGAGCCCATCGCGACCCAAATGCCACATTTATAGGACGCATCGGACATTCTTTACCTACCTACCTACGTCTGGATTTTATAGCTGGGGCCGTATGCTCGGAAAGGTTCGACAAATCTTATTGCATGAATTTACGTCAAACACGCCACCCATTACTACTTATATGGTATTCAATTGTTTTCAATAAAATCACACAGATCAGTTTGAAACGTCTTATAGCTAGGTGACTCTAGGTGCCAGTTCCACACGACCAACGCCGAGAAGCCTTTTCGCTCAGATTTCAGTCATCTCATCTCACTATGAAACTCCAAGACAAAGTGACACCAATAGTTGCACCTTCACAAAACAACAGGAAGAACGCCAGTTATACAAAAGCTGCCTGTTACAGTTACGGCTGTCTGGAAGATGTATTCGATACTCTTTCAGCGATAAGGCCGCCCGTTGTACTTTATTTCCGCCTAGATTTACGATGTATCGTGGTGTACAATACGGTCTATCGCAGACTATAATAGTAGGAATGCTAACGCATCGGTTTATTCTTGTTCTTAGGCAATTACATTTAAATAAGGAAACTTGTATGTAATTCTTAACCAAATCTCTAAGAATTAAATGTCATTGCCTTCTCCCAGACTTATTGCAGAGTTCGAGGTTAACTCTTCCGTGGCAGAACTAATCGATTGTCGACGCGCGGCGCGGTGGCTTGGCGGCTGTTAGTTTTTCATCTCATCACATCTCCGACACCTAGACCTCACAGCCTCTAGAGACGTTGCTCTACCACTTATCGCCAGGTTTCTAATTGACTTCACTTGCGCATCTGACGGAATATGGCCGTAGTTTATAAATGTAATATTGGCTTGTATGAGTTTGGAATTATTTGTCAGCCAGACCCTGTATAACCATAATATCTTCAAGGTTCTCAATTCTGCTGTCCAAATGTCAACCAAAACTCAAATATTGATTACCTATATGGTTTCTAATAGAAAGGGAAGCATTTCTAAGTTACTAAACACCATAACTTGTCAGTAGAGCTGAAACTGACACCGAGTTACTGTCGAAATAATCATGAAAACGCATTTTTTAGATATTCCAACCATATAAACGGCACATTCAGTGGACGAGCTCTACAAGACCTAGTGCAATTGCTGTAGGACCTTTAAATAATGGAGGTTTACTGCTAGTGGCTAGTGCCATCACTTTTTCTGATACAAAAGGGGTCTATTATTTGGCCAGCGGCGCCGGCGCCGGCGTGTCGAAACGTTGTGGAGCTCATTGTCATGTAGATCCATGTCACAGTATCGTTTACTCGGACACATTGTCTATCATTATTTGTCACCGTAAAACCTGCCCAATAAGGGACATGGTACAGTTAGGCCCGGTTTCCACTAAAGTGGAGCGGAGCGAGGATGTGTTGAATAAATCAATCCAATTTCGCTATTTCCACATCTCTCCTCCGCTCACCTTCGGCGGAAATGGATCAGTCGGAGCGGAGCGGAGAGGAGACGTCTCATTTACAACGGAAACCACCGAGAAGTGTCTAGTCGGGCGGCCTATGTATTAATCTATATCATGTCTAATCTCCTATTTCTTAAAGAATAATGTCCCTTGAGAGGATAGTGCAATGGCACTAGAGTCACCTAGTTTTAAGACGTTTCAAGATGATCTTTGTGATTTTATTATATAAACATATTTTGAATTTGATATTGACTGTTTTCGCTCTATTACAGCTCACATCTCTGCTACACACATCTCTCCGCTATAAACTACGTTCGAGATTGGTCTATTGGTACTCTTAAAGTCAATCTATCAGACTGTTAGCTAATAAATGGGCATTCACTATGATCTAAGTCAGTATTTACAGGAGTAACAATCAATTGTCTTTGCTTTCTCTCTGCAAATGGTTTTCAATGGAATTGCTATCATTGTCTCACTGTCTAATCAATTGGCCCGTCGACGTGCGTGAATTATATTTGGCATGCTTCAGCCGCGCCGCGGCCTCGGGGTCAAACGTTAAAGATACGTAGTACTTACAAAAAACTGCAAAGAATTTGCATCACTTTCACGACTGTCCGTTCTCGTTTCGTTGTCATTAAAATATCTTACGGAACTCTCATTACGAAGATGTTTTGAGTTGTTTAATGCATGTATTATTTATGACGCAATAAGCGGAAGTATGCGGTCGCTCCTCACAGTGATTTCCTTTCCTGACGAGTTTGTGGTTGTTTAGGACGGCTCGGGGTGATCCCTCTCCCAAATATGTTGTAAGCAAATATTGTAAAGAAACTGTTTGGTTAACGAAATATGTTTGTCATTTAGGAATAAATATCGAAATACTTTGGTAGAACTAAAAGGTTACATTACTTGGTACGAGCGCCATGCCTTTGCCAGTATTCATATTGGTAGTTATAATTATAAAATTGTTCTGCAAAAACTGAAACCGGAAATCGATTGTTGAATAGTGCAAATGAGATAAAAATGAAAAGCTTACGCCCAAGTCAGTATGTTTTAATCCAACAACTTGTAGGTATCTACCGGGTGAATAACAACAAGCATTGCTAATGTATCTGAAACCGATTACGGCATTCTGTCGCCAGTAAAATGCTTATAAATATAAATTGTGCAATACTTTGTTGCATAAAGCAGAGAGCTTCAGTATTCACCTGGATCGCTTTCTCCACAAATGCAATGCATTCTCTTATTTAATAACGAACAGCGGCATAATATTGAAATAATAACTGTAATCATCATCTGCGTGAAGAAGTCCTCTTCCTCTGCTCGAGTCTTCCTCTGTATCGATCTCGATCTCTCTCGATACTATGTCTTCAGTCCCTCGGGTGAAGGTGTCCCATGCATTGTCTTCCGCGGTCGCTTTTATCCGGCCGTTATTCGAAAACCTTGGTTTAACAGCGATTGTCAATCCCGGAGCTATATGATGACCTCCCCACCATCCCCACTTCATCTTACTGATTCTGCAAGCTGCAAGTAAACATGATACCTACGTTGGTTCTTCCTCCGAATTCCAGGTTTTTTTTCGGGAGGGTATCCCCATAGCCCGTTTTGCGGCTTTGTTTATTACCTTGGATGCTGCGCGCGAGGATTGTTCTAGCAGTGTATGCTGAGAGGCATCGGCATGGTCGCGGGGAAATACCTAGAAAGGAAGAACAAAAATAACCTCGCAGGAAGAGCCTATAATTTACAACATCGCAAGCACATACCATTAAAAGTTATCAGGCCTTTGCATCATAGATAATCTATACTGTTTCAAAGGCCAGTAAAATCATAGACACAAGGTGAAACAGTTCAACTTTTTAATAAAACACTTGTTGTTATGATACTTGTTGTTATGATGTAGGTGAATGCCTTCATCATAACAACAAGTTACCTGCCTACTCTAGGTAGGTACTTTGCATAGGAACTAGAGAGTGGTGTACATGGCCCACAGACTCTGTCGGCAGCGACCAGCTCGGTGACCGGCAGCGAGCGTGGGAACCGGGTGAAGTGCTCGATAATGGTGTTGCACTGCATTCTATAGAATGAAATAATCTTTATTAGGTATTTTTACGCACATGTAGGTATTTACGATACAATCCAGATCATTTTTAGTTTCAGTTTTTCTGACTGTCTGACTCTTATAATGTGTTTTGTGCATATAAATAAATAAATTTGCTGTAGGTTCTGCATATGCGCTCAAAAGTGCATACAGCGCTGATTTTCAGTGACGACATAAAAATAATATATTACTGCTGCTCTACGCACTATAGCGTAGAACATCATGCATATAATATTGATTGTATTTTTTAGGTATAGACATTTCGACATAAAAAAATTATAGAATAACTGAAACTGAAATAAAGCCAGACACTACACGCGTGAATCTTAGATCTCGTCAAAAACAAGAACTCCAACAACTGTTAATCAACTGAACCTAACCTTACAAACATTTCATAATTCAAAGTACTCAGGTACATGGTACGGAACATAACATAACAAGCAACGCGTGAAGAGTTCAAGTTATGGGTCACGTCACGCCTATATTATGCCCCAGCTGCACGCGACACAAACGCTGTAGGTAAGTAAACTAAGCTGTAACATGACTCTATAAGGCGCGGGCCAGACAGAAGAGACGTAAGACGAGGACGCGTCGCGGACATTTGTCTCTTTCGCGTCCCTTTCATACAAAATGTATAAATAAATAAATAAATATTGGTGGACTTTCCACACAGCACTATCTAGCCCCAAACTAAGCTTATGCTTGTAATATGGGAACCAGATAGCTGATATACTACATATATATATACTTTTTTTTTTGTAAATACATACTTATTGTATAACACCCAGACAGAGAACACACATCTGTGTTCATCACACAAACGTTTGTTCACGGTGGGAATCGAACCCACGACCTACGGCGCAGAAGGCAGAGCTACCACCAACTGAGCTACGTAGGCTGAATAGAAACGTTGTAGTAGGATAATCAAAACCTCGTTGACTTCGACAATTTCGTAATAATCATTGATAATTAATTACGTTATCACGTAATTGCAGGAGCTTTTGTTTTTTTAATCACGAAATTTAAAACTTAAAAAAATATAAAACTTAATAATAAGATAAACTTTATTCTTGACGATGTTTTCCTGCACTGTCTGAGAGCACGTTTTTGACTCGCGCTGATAATTTGTTGAGTTCCCATTAGAAAGCGCAAGTTGATCGCTGTTATTTTAGTTTCAAATTGCTCTGCAAATAGCGTGTCTGAACTTTAGGACTTTTTGTAACTTCCCGCCATTCTAAGTACTACCTACTTACATAGGTTATGTTTTGAAAGTGAAGCGGACGGTTTAATAACACCACACTACGATACCTACGATATAATTTTCATGGTTGTACGGTTCAGTACCATAGGTACCTGGTAAATATACCACCCATTCGCACTAAGCGCTTTGCGTCCACATTTATTATGCTAACTAGCTCTAAGATATTCGCTGTGCTATGAATATAATATGGATGCTCTCATTCTACTCGAGTTACTACTGAAATAGGAGAGAAAATATTCTATTCTCCATCTCCGTATCCGGCAAAGTACGGGCAAAATCTGTAGGTGACATTGCGTGCGTGTCGTCTCCTAGACTGATGGTTCCGCATTTTGGATACACAAGGTTGCTTCTTCTTGAGACAAATACTTTAAATAGAAAATACTTCCTTCAGTGGTCATTTTGTGCAGAATGTCAACAATCTAAGCAGTCAGTAGGTATAATCCATAAAAATTATTTCGTTATGTAAGGTAGCGTGGAACATGTACCTACATTATAATCTCTGTGGTCTTTACAAATTGCCGGCCTGACCTTTAGCTTTCTTTACATAAGATCGTTTTATTACTCCGATAATGTCACAACTCTTATTACTTCCGGATCTTTGAGATAGGTACATAAGCAACAGAGGCTTTAATCACGAATCGCTTTTACAAAATAAATATAGGTATACATAGTTGGGTACAAACGTACGGTATATATCATTCAAATTTCGTCACAAATAGAGTTGCAACCCACTCGCATAATAGGTAGCTTTGGGAATTTATAATTTTTTTTATGACCATCAGGTATTACAATAACGGAAACGGAATACGTCGGGCGTCGGGTAGGGGGCAAGTCCGACGTAGTGAGGCTTCAGGGGCGGATGGCCCGCCGCCGCCGCGCCGCGCCGCGCCGCCGCGCCGTATCCAATATCCGCAGTGGCACCCGCATCCGGGCATTCACCGGCGTGATATGATGTCATCCATACCTTCCTACAACTAACCTCTTTGTGTTGGGGTAACTTGTACCAAAATTAAAAGCAGTTAGCAAGAATACTACTCAGCATGTGTTAGTAAAATCCAAGCTGTAGACTGCTGAAACACTGACTTACAAAACCAAACGTTTTCTTCAAGTGTACAAAAAAATCTCTTGGTCTACGCAGAAAAGGTAGAGCAACAAAATTCGCTCTAAGAAGTTAAATTCACGCGCTTTTGTGAAAAGCGCATAAACTAGGCTGTCACAGACTGCCTCGTGCACTAGGTATTTGCTTCTAAACGCACTAATAGTTAGTAGATAGTTCTATAATTATGTTTACTTCATGGATCAGCTCAATTAGGACGTGGAATAACTAATGGCACACGCGTCGAGCGTCGCGCGTGTGATTTGCATTTCATGCTCCACATTACATGCTGTCGTTCTTTCAAATCAGAGGAAAATGAGCGTAACCATGTTTTCATCAGGATAGTCAAAGATTTCAGGGATAATTCAGGAATTTACAGATCGATTCCAATACGATGTACCTAGTAATTTATTGTTAACTAGCGACCCGCCCGCGCGCCCCTGCTTCGCACGGGTGCACATTGTTTTTCTACTATATCATGCATGTATGATACATATAAACCTTTATTCTCTTTATTCTTTATTGTACACAAACTGATTTACACAAAAAATACATAATAGTCATGTACAAAGGCGAGCTTAACCCTAGCTTAAACCTTCCTCTTGAATCACTCTATCTATTAAAAAAACCGCATCAAAATCCGTTGCGTGGTTTTAAAGATTTAAGCATACAATATAGGGATATAGAGACAGACAAAGCGACTTTGTTTTATAATAGTGATAATGATAGTGAGGCATGCAAAATTATAACTGCTCGGAATAGGTCTGTAGGTAAGTTCTCAAATGGCGCCGCAAACTGGAAGATGGACCGTGGGGCCAACCCGATGGACAGACGACATCAAGGAGATCGCGGGAGCCTGGTGCTTGGAGAAGACTCGGAATCGTTCTTCCTGGAAATGTATAGGGGAGGCCTCGAACCACGACTTCTACAGGCGGATGATGAATGACCTTCAAACTAACAAAAAATTTAACAAGTAATGACAACTATAGAGATATTTACAAGGGGCGGTCATATCGGTAACAAGCGATCTCTTTCTGACAACAAGATGTTTCATTTCATGTTTTCTACTATCCATACTAACATCTATCTATACAGAAGACATCACCAGAGTTGCCAGGAGATTAGATCGGCCTCCTGCCGCGATGCCGTAACCGATTTCTCGTGTAGCCTCGGACTCCCCCAGATTATGACGATGATGATTATTTTAAGCAGAATACATTTTTATAACCAACGGCTGAACCAATAAAATAAGTTTCACCTTTGAGTAAATTGACACAGTCCATTTTTATTTTACTTTGAATTTAGTTGTCAAATTCGTATAAATAAAAATAATGTTTATGAATGAGTTTCACATGTTTCCCTTCAATGCGCATGCGATGTTTACACAAACGGAATTAAGTGTTACTGTGTGTTATTGTTCGTCTTGTGTGACCCTCTGTGGGAACTACTGCGAGCCGACACTGCAGGGTCACCACTTTTGTCTAACAAGGAGCTGAAGGAGCATGCAATGCAAGAGAACGGTAGGGAGTGGTAGGGAGTAGGGGACCAAGCCGTAAGTTTGTTGCTTCATCTGCTAGACTTGCTCGCGAAGAACTGACACCTAAAAATAAAAAATTGTAAATAATTGATAACTATTACATAATTTAAATTGTATTTTTATGAAAATTATGTATATGAGTATTTCTCAAACAAAATGTACGTAACGAAAAAGGAAAAGTTACGAAATAGTTATTTGTTATACAAGAGTGCAAAGTTGCTTTTTAACCGCGTGCTCAATTTTGATGACCGAGCAAGCGAAGGATTCTAAAATTTAATCACGAGCGCAGCGAGTGATTCAAAATTAGAATCCTGAGCGTTAGCGAGGGAATCAAAAGAGCACGAGGTGAAAAATCTTTGCACTCGAGTGCAACACGTAACTTTTCATTCCACCTCAGCGAGGAAATGACTAAATGCAAAAAAAAAAAACGTTTACAATCACAAGATAGGTACTTTTATTTCAGTTTAGGTATTAACTACTACATTTTTACAGGTAAGTATTACATAATAATCTTCAAATTATAACAAAATAATAGTAAGGTATAATTAAGAAAATTTGAAAGTAACGTTGCTACAGTTATTTAAATTGAGTGTAATATTTTTGTTTGGTACTGTAATATTGGTGTTAGTCACTTGTGTACTGTTTTTCGGTAAACTATCTGTCATACTTAATAGTTGTACCGATTCATCGGATTCCCTTGGCGTGAATGTTGAAGAGAGAGGGAGATGGTTAGGTGTTTCATAACGGCTTATTTTTGATGTAGAAGGGCCAGTCCAAGGATCTGATTGAGGCTCTTTCAGTGTAATGGCTCCTACGATGCCTTCACATATTTTAGACTTATTTTGGATGGAATCCTCTATGTATCCCTCTACAACTGCATTGGACTTCCAGCCTCCGTGGCGCTTAAGGGACAGGAGATCAGCTCCGGAATCAGCCAAAAGTGTGGCTGAAGTTCGTCGGAAACAATGACCCGTGTACAACAGGGGTTCTGGAAGTTCAAGAAATGTTGCTATTTCTCGTGGGATACTGCCAATTTTATTAGTACCCATAGGCTGTCTAACACACTTTCCATTGCGATACTGTAGAAAAAATCGATTGATTGGAGTGTTAGGCGGGCGTAAGGCTTGATATTTCTCAAAAATCGATACGTATTCCTTGCGAATGACGAAGTTGCGGTCTCTTTTTGTCTTTGTATTAGGTAAATTAATTAATAGTAAGTCATCTGAATGTTTCTCAATGTTTTTGACATTAAGTTGTGTTAGTTCATTAGTTCGACATGCTCCGTTTATTCCAATAATAAGAACAACCTGTAACGTAAAGAGTATTGTAGTAGATAAATTAATAAAATTGATATGAACGCATAATTATGCCTATCAACATCTACTAAGTATACTATTTAATTGAGATTAATATACTTAAGTAGATACTGAATGTGCAACTGACTTACTTTTGCCGCCAAATATACGGAATCGGGTGCTTCGTTAAGAAACTTTTCAATATCAGATACTGTGAAAACCTTCGATTTTTTTGGTTGATGACCAGATGAGGCTCTTTTTAAAAATGCCACTAATTTAGGATAGGTATCGATATGTATGTCTTTTTTCATCTTTATTGTTGCTTTTAGCATCGAATACGTACTCCATAGAGTGCTTGCTTTCTTGTTCTCGGATAATTCTATAAAATATGCCAGCAAAACGTTTTCTGAGAAAGTTTTGGCTCCTTTTGCTAGTCGCCACGTGTTGAACATATCGTACTGTTTTAAATACTTCTCGCGTGATTGTTGAGGGAGAAAGCTCATTTGCGCATTTTTAACAGTTTCAGTCAATTCTGTTGGCGTCAAACAAACTTCCTCGTCGCTAGAATCACTCATTTTAGTTTTTTCACTTGTTTTCAAGTTTCTTGTTTTTAATATAAGGTTTAACAATGACGTGTAAAAATGCCGCGTAAAGAACCGCGTACAAAGCAAATTGAAAAAAGAACACCAAGAAGGTTCCGAGTCTGAGTTTTTAACAAATTAAAAAAAAGTTGTATGATATATTCGGCACCATAGAGGTAGCAGTAAATAGGTTTAATGTTTTTTTTTATTCACAAACTTAGTGCACACGATGTTCTAAATTCAATTTACTTTATCCTCTAGAGAATAAAAACGGCTTTTGCACTCAGATATTGAAGAGCAAAAATACTCTTGCCGAGATGGTGGGATGAAAAAGTACTTTTTCAAAAGTATTTTTGCTCTTCAATATCTGAGTGCAAAAGCCGTTTTTATTCTCTAGAGGATAAAGTAAATTGAATTTAGAACATCGTGTGCACTAAGTTTGTGAATAAAAAAAAACATTAAACCTATTTACTGCTACCTCTATGGTGCCGAATATATCATACAACTTTTTTTTAATTTGTTAAAAACTCAGACTCGGAACCTTCTTTGTGTTCTGTTTTTCAATTTGCTTTGTACTACGCGGTTCTTTACGCGGCATTTTTGCACGTCATTGTTAAACCTTATATTAAAAACTAGAAACTTGAAAACAAGTGAAAAAACTAAAATGAGTGATTCTAGCGACGAGGAAGTTTGTTTGACGCCAACATGTGATTGTAAACTTTTTTTTTGTATTTAGTCATTTCCTCGCTGAGGTGGAATGAAAAGTTACGTGTTGCACTCGAGTGCAAAGATTTTTCACCTCGTGCTCTTTTGATTCCCTCGCTAACGCTCAGGATTCTAATTTTGAATCACTCGCTGCGCTCGTGATTAAATTTTAGAATCCTTCGCTTGCTCGGTCATCAAAATTGAACACGCGGTTAAAAAGCAACTTTGCACTCTTGTATAACAAATAACTATTTCGTAACATAACTCTAGGAACTTAAGGAAGGAAAAGTTACGAAAAAGTACTTTTTCGTAACTTTTCCTTTTTCGTTACGTACATTTTGTTTGAGAAATACTCATACATGTCCATAATTTTCTCTATAATTTTGCATGCTAGGTTTTTCTAGCGAAGTGTGAGGTTCATTAACCATAATAATCATCTAATATGTACCATACTTCACGCAAATAAATTATTTCATTTCATTTCATTTTCTGGATTCACCTAGCTTGAGGACGTTTCAAAGTGATCCTGTACTCAATTGAGTACCTTTATACTTTTTTTGACTTTAACTTTGTTCCTCAATCAAGTGATATACCTACAACATGAAAAGATGGTAGGTGAATGTAATCTCCAGATCCTCCAAGTATTGTTTGTAAGGGAGTTAGTATACAAACATTAATTCAAGATAAGGCGAAGCTCATTTTTGATAAGCTTTGATTATCTACCTGCTGTCAGACAGGTAAATCCCTGTTTATTTTTTGTAGTACCTAGGTACCTAATAAACTAAAATATCACTACATAGTATAAAACAAAGTTGCTTTCTCTGTCCCTATATCCCTAAGTCCCCATGTCCCTATGTAGGTATGCCTTAATCTTAAAAACTACGCAACGGATTTTGATGCGGTTTTTTTTAAAGATAGAGTCATTCAAGAGGAAGGTTTATATGTATAATACATGCATGATAGCGGGCGGGTCGCTAATATAGTAGGTATATAACATGAAACGTTCGACAGCAATGATCGCCTATCGCTTGTCGCAGACTTATCGCGAGTCGCGTAATAAGGGGTCGATGGTAAAGGACAGCCCTGCAGTGTACTCGTACCGTACAGTCTAGCCGGCTCCAGCGACGCGACGACGTGAGACATCGCGTGCAATCGGTACAATGTCCGCAGCAATCACAGGACAACACAACATTCTCAGCGCTGACTATGACAGCGCCGCTGGGAGCCGTTTGTTTGAAACAACACTCTTTTATTTCAAGGTTAGGTAATTATAATTATCTACCTACGTCCTTGTTTCATTCATATTGTGGCCAGTTGAGTCTGAAATATTTCTGATACGGTGACAGGGCTTCGTTTGAGATATAGGTGTACTTAAGTAGGTACCTACGAGTAAGAGCTATTATGTACCTAATGTCTAACCTTTTTTGATAATACTTACGAACCCTCCATAGCTACAACTGATTTGATACCTAATGGAAATAATTAAAGTTTTTAAAAGTTGAGTATTTTTAAAGATTGCTGTGAAATAATAAGCACAAACTGCACAAAGCTTAAAACTGAAAGACATGAAGAAAACAAGATCCTGCCCCGTGCTTATCCAATAATGGCAAGAAATAACTGTATTCTTTGTATTTACAGTCATTCGCTGCAATTATAATTATTATCTGTACTTATGCAAATAAACAACACGTTTTATATATAAAATCGAAGAAAAATCCCGAGATGTCAGCGCAGCACGCGTGAGTCAGCTGTTTGCTCAGCACCGCACGCACGCAGCGCCCAGCGCACCACAACACAACACAACACAACACCTGCGACGACACCACACAACGCCAGCTCTGAATAGCCAACCTTTTCACCTAAATAACTAGGTACAACCATAGCACTCTTTTACATTAGGCACTTCCATTCCGGGCCAGCCCTCAGGGTCCCAAGTTCCATTACCAGCGGCCCGATTACGCTAATGTCTAGCTATCGAGATGGCTTTCAGTTTGATATTTGATCTTGGATAAATATAATACTCTCTGACGAGAGCATTTGATACCCATAGTGTAATAGCAACATATGAATGGAACTGTGTCTAAATTCCTTGCGATTGAAGCTAAATTCCTTAGATGGATGGGAATCAAATGTCAAACTGAAAGCCATCTCGATAGCCTGACAACAAGGAATATAATTCCTTGGCCTGACATTAGCGTAAACGGGCTGCAGATCCTGTCAACTCTGGACAACTGTTAGCGGTTGGTGATGTGATAGTCAAATAACCAACCGCTAACAGTTGTCCAGAGTTGCCATTCTACTGCGGGACTTCCTGCCTCGGTAACGGTAAGCCAGGCAGAACCAACCAACTGATATCGGAGGACTAGCAATAAATAACAGTCCTCTGCTCTGCAAAAAGAGAATTTCATACAAATTGTAGAATGTAGACGACTCCCTAAGAAGAGGGGTATGTAACCTACGTAGATATCTAATCGTTTTTAGTATCATTCAAAACTTTCGTTTATTTAGTGGGTGAATTAATTTGCTACAGAACCAATATTGATTTTATAATTAAATCCCAAAAAAGTATACCTAACCCAATGAAGTGTTTGTATTTCAGGCTCTGTTTAACCTATTGGATAAAAGTATTGTGGAGCAAATTCAAAGATAAATCGATAATTGAGATTCAGAGAAATTAATGCTATAATCATCCTATTAGTGATGAAATATACCGAAATGTAGTTTGAGGCCGCATTATATTGTCGATTCCGTGTAAACGCAAAGTTTAAAATTGTATGAAAAAGCAGAAAACTGCGTCACATGGCCAGGCTGGTATACGTTTGGTTATACGTTCCTTCTGAGATCTTCTATATAACCTTAAAAGAACCGTACGATCAAATAGAGCTACCGTTAACCGCCGATTACTGTCTATTGGTTTGTGTAGGTACTCTACCTTTTTCTGTGTGAATGCTCGTTATTATAATACGAGTCATTTCACTGAACAAAATAAACCATCTGATCACACAGTGACTCAACATCGTCATACGGATGATTTGAGCGTAGTGTTGTGCAACGATCGGTTGCCGAGTCACCAGCATCATGCCGCATGCCGCATGCCGCCAGTCATCCAGCTTTCTTGCGACGCGACGTGGAACATCCGCCATCGCATCGGTCTACGCTGTCATTGTGAGGCTAATATTAGCTCGCTAATAGCTTTCACCCACATGCAAACATAGCTTGACAAATATGAAACATTCGGTAGATAGTTGTTGAAGATACACACAATAATATGGCGGTAGATTCACCTAGTATATAAGACATTGCTATAGTGATCCCTGTGATTGTACTGAATATGGACCGTTTTGATTTGATTGAATAGAGTATTTGGCTCTCCACTCACACCAGAGTTTACCTTTGTCTACCGTGTCTGACCATAACGCAATTTTTATTTACCTATATACGGAACTAAAATCGATCACTTATATTTTCTATATAAGTAGGAAGCGAAGGAACTGATCACAGATTCCACTTCTTGTCCTTGTTCCGTAGGGTTTTCTCTGTTCCGTGCTTGTTCCTGTGGCACTCCTTGCAAGTGTGAACGAAATAATTAACCCCTCTTATGAAGGTATTAGGTATATGAGTACGTAAACTCCAACATCAGTCAAAAAATAATTTTAGTGTCATCGTGCGCTAGGACAACGAAAAAGGTGAATCACATTCAATTTATTTCACTGTTGAGACTGTTGCAAGACTTTTTACGACAATTTCCAACAGATTTTCAGGCCGATTGTTGTAGCAATCACTAGCAAAGTGTGCTAAAAGCCTGAATCATTTTGGAGAGATTTCAATAGCAGTTCTGGGAATCGTTTCATTATTGTTGCGAGAAAGCGTCGCGACCGCACCGCGTCGTCGCCGTGCGGCCGTGCGGCTCGGATGTGCGGTGCGGTTATAGCTGAGCCTCCTTCAACATAATCAGGGGAAACAGATAATTTAAATTAAACAATATACAATCTACGCAATGTCTCAGGCTATGTCGCTATAACGGGCTATGAGCTTTCATTATTTTGTCCCAATAATCAAAGGCTATGAGTAACAAAATTTTAGTTTCCAATCTGTAGGGATTTATTTTTACCGAAATAATGAAGTAACTGGGAAAGTGGTTCGGCTGATGAAATTTTTTTTGTTTAATTAAAACTGGTTCGACTTTCGCAAATCCATTCGACACTCAATTCAAGATTTTGCGATAATTAGCAACGATGAAGCATTTACTTAGTCTTTACAGTTTTTGGCGCTGCCTCATGCCTAATTGATTTACGATTACAATTAGGTATACCTACCATCCGAGTAAAAGTTTTGAAATTAACTTTTATAAAGCGTCATTGGATTGTAAATACTAATATCTGGGTGACTGAGCTTGGCTTGGTTGCTTAACAAAAAAAAAACAGGGATAAATAACTATTTATAAAAATGAATCTTAGCTAGATCGATTTATTGGCCCCGTTTAAAAACTGAGGTACATAAAACAACTTTATTATCATTATTAAAACGGGCGGTCCCTGATCGAGATTTACTTTCGATGTGGACTGTACTCACGAATATCGTGTAAAGCTTCGAATGATGAATGGTCTATACTTATAGGCAACAATTTTACTGGACTCTCTAATTGCAAGTGAGAGATGATGCATGAACAATACTATCTCAATATTGCATAAGAGACTAGCTCCAGCTTCTCATTGTTACAATTAGATACCTAAGTAACAATGATTCATAAGCAATAGTATTAAAGGTCGTAGGCCAGTCATCTAGCTCTCTGTTCCGTCGCGTCGTTATCAATTAGACTAGCTAGATGGTTCATTCTCTCCAGTATCGTACTCAAGGTAACATCTGAGGAAGACCTTCTCATCATTATTTCTGACTGCTGGGCAGTCTTTCTCAGTGTAATGACCTCTTCTTCGTCGCGCCATTTTTACCTTGACCAGAAGGTTATTGAAGACCCTCTTTAATGAAATTCTAGATCTGTGGAAATTGAGCATTTATTTTTATTTTACTTTACTTATATTTATACTTTTAGTAGTTCCATTACAATCAACAAGAGAGTTTCCTAGCCTTCTTACATAGAAACCAGCCAAGGGAATTAATTACCTGTAAGCCTTGTATATTTTTATAAATAAATATATAAAGCGATCCTAGTCAGACAAGCACCGTCTAAGTGTGTGCGTTGCCGACCAATATTATAAAGATTACGTACCTGTTTTCTATGTCAGGTATGTACCTGCATCCTTCTGAGTGTTCTTTGGAACATATATTCTACAATACAATATTCTACACTTCTACATCTACATTTTTACACTCATATTATAAAGAGAAAAGATTTTATTGTTGGTTTGCTTCGTTTGGCTTCGAAATAACTAGACCGATTAGAAAAAATCCTTCATCGTTTTGGGAAGCTAAAAAATTTAAATATTGCCCCTATAAAAAGCTCTATAATTGTTCCTTGGTATTAATCCTTAGACTTCTTCAATAACTTATAAAAGTATAATATTATGTAACTTTTTGAATGATTAAATTCGGACATTCCATTCGAAAGATTCAAAAGGGCACGAGTTCAAAAATGTAAATATTAGAAAAAAAAGTGTCGTGCCTCACTCCGCTCGGCTAACTGTGCGATTTGGGGTACGGGACGGAAGTCAAGTAGCAATTTTTGAAATAGCGTAGCCTGGCCAGGCCGCTAGTCTACACTAATATTATAAAGAGGAAAACTTTGTATACAATAAAATGGAAGAGTAAGTAGGTGTATATTGTTCGATCCGTCGCGACGCAGGTGCAAGTGGGGTATGTACCTATGATGTGGTACTCTCACGAGGCCCTGGCGGCACTTGCCTAGATGCAACTCTGTGGTGTGTACGTTGAGCTCTGAGCCTCTGACAGCCATTATGCGGCCGTTTGTTAACTGCATCATTAGGAGCCGATTATTGAGGTCTTTTCCGCTAAAACCAGTTTGACAACGATACATCAAGCTATCTCAAGCTGGATGTGAGATATACTAAAAATGTTACACTATAATGTAACATTTTTTATTTATTTAGTGGGACGATACAGCCTCCTTCACTACCTTCCACAGTTCTCGCTCTTTAGCCATAGTGAGCAAGTCCTTTAAAGATCGTCCCACTACCTCCTGCAGGGTCTATCTCGACGGCACCGACCTTGTGGGACCCATCGGTCGTCATTTTGTACCAAAGATCGTCTACCATGCGCCACATGCCCTGCTCAGTCCCACTTCAGGCTGCCTGCTTTCTGGATGCCATACAGTTTTTCTTTTGTGTTTTTTCTTTATTCTTTATTGTACACAAAATGATTTACACAAAAAATACATAGTAGTCATGAACAAAGGCGAGCTTAACCCTAGATAAGTTTTCTTCCAGCAAACCTTAGAGGATAGAGAGAGCTGATTATAGTGGTGGGAAGGTGTACAACATATTATAAGAAAAACATTGAAATAATAAGAGAAAAATCCCAATAAATTAGATACAGTACCTATATGCAAAATGAATAATATATATATGTTGGTTGCGCCACCTTCAACTTGCGTGGAATGCTTCCTTATATTTAGTATTTATTGATGATTGTGTGGTTAATATCCAGCGTACTACTCAAGGGTTGGTTTAATCTCATTTCGTAATTGGATGCAATCATCTTTGGGACTTGCTTTCTGCAATTCCAAGGCGCGCTTTCGCGCGGGTAGTTTCACCCCGCGATTAGCGGCCTACCGCCATCATTTCGGCCGATATTCATCGTAGAGGATATCTGCCGCTAGAGAGTCGTCTTGTGACCGCCGCACGGTTTGATGTTCGCTCCGTGTCTTTCGCATCTCCGGTTAAGATATTGCCGTGGAGATTTCCCGCATCTAATATAACATTCGCAGCGCTAATAGTGTGCTATCGAAGTATTCGCCCAACATAGAAGAACACTTAATATTGCAAACTTATAAACGTATATGTGTCGTGGCGTCCGTGGACATTTTGGATTGCAGTGACCATTTGTGATTCCCTGGATCTGAGCGCAGAAGATTGCCGGTGAGTTAAACCTTCCTAACTGTATCTGGGTTTAGCCTTACAATCATCAGACCACCGCATAGGATAGATCTATCAAGTGAACCAGACATCCTCCGATAGGGTGCCTATCCCCGCGCGTACCGTTTCACTATAATTTCTCGCATTTTTAATCGCATGGTGAACGATACGCACCATTTTGGTCCTACGAGCCAGGATAGATTGGTCCTATAAAGTACCCATTTGGTCTTACAGACCCTAGATAGATTAGTTCTTTGTAATAAAAATCTAGAAGTTACGTAAAATTGCATATCGTTTTAGGAAACTCGTCCTTATTGTACTGTACTGTACTGTACTGTGTGTGTGTGCGAATAAAGCAGTCTTGAAGCCGCCATCTTGTTGTTTACTTCATGGTGACAGCGGTAAATCTTGCAAAATCAATTTATCGTAATAAAAGTGCGCAAAAACGTAAAAAACTCAATAAAAACTGTAATACTCGTGTTAATTGTGAGTTTTGTCGTGAAATATGGAGCATGCACGACCTCCTGCGCAATTAAACCTGGAAGGAGGACCGGAATCCCGCGCCGACGCATGGCGGCGGTGGTTACGGCAATTTCAAGTCTTTGTAAAAGCGTCCGGAGTGCACAAAGAATCGAGTGATGTACAAGCCAGTCTACTGATAAACCTCATTGGTCCAGAGGGATACGATATCTACCTAACATTGAAGTTTAAAGAAGCAACAGATCGCGATGACATAAAAAAATTAACCGAAGCCTTCAATACGTACTTTGGAACCAAAACAAATCTAATAATGGTTAGATTTAAATTTTTCACACGTAATCAAGAGTCTGGCGAGAGTATTAATGAGTACGTCACAGCCTTAAAACTTCTTAGTCAAAGGTGCGAATTCGAACAATTGGAAGATGGCTTGGTTCGAGACAGAATCGTCTGCGGTGTCAGCGACAGTGCAGTGCGTGACCGCTTACTGAGGGCCGACGATCTAACGCTGGCAAAAGCCATGAAAATCTGCCAGGCCAACGAAAGCTCTGTTGATGGGGGCCGGCAAATTGAAGGCGTTAAGATAGAAGCGAAGTCCTCGTCGGTGGATGCGTTATGGAAATTGAGGAATATCCAGCGCGGGGCGAAGACGTACGCGGGTGGTCGCGGTGGCGGCAGCAGCAGCGGCACAAACAGGGGGCGCGGCGGCGGCAGCGAGCGGGGCGCGCGCGCTGGCTCGAGCGGGGCGCGAACACAGCGCGGCTGGACGAGCGGCGGCGGCGGCGGCAGCAGCGGCGCGCAACCAGCGCGTGATCAGATGTGCGGTGCCTGCGCCAGTACTTACTGTGATGGTGGTGATCGGTGTCCGGCCAAAAGGGTCAAGTGTTTTCTTTGTGGAAATAAAGGCCACTATAAAGCCTTGTGCCCGGGTAAGAGATTTAACAAAGTGTATGAGGTCAACGAGGACAGTGAAGACAATGATGAACTATACTATATATCTATTATAGAGTGTGTCGATTCCATATCAGATGATGGCAAATGGTATGAAACATTTTATTTACCCGAGTGTGGGTCTCAGCACAAGTTTAAATTAGATACAGGTTCAGATTTAAATGTTTTATCACAAGATAGTTTTGTCAAGCTCGGGTTCTCTTTGTCTCAGCTGGAAGTTGATAAGGTGAGGGCAAAATCATTTTGCGGTAACTACTTATCAATCATAGGCTCAACTATGATTAAAGTGCAACATAAACAATGTGAATACATACTTAAGTTCATAATTTGTAGTGAAGCCTGTCAGAGTATTTTAGGAAAGTATGGGTTAGAGCGGCTAGGTTTGATTCAAAGAATCTACTCGATTAACATGGATATGTATGATGATTTGTTTAAAGGTCTAGGTAAGCTACCGGGTTGCTACACAATACCATTACAGAGTGATGCAAGCCCTTGCATATGCCCAGTGAGAAAAATACCTGTTGGGGTACGAGATCAGCTGCAAAAAGAATTGGCCCGGATGGAGAACCTGGGTGTGATACGGAAGGTGACACATCCAACTTCATGGGTCAACGGCATCGTTGTTGTCGCGAAAAAGGATGCTACTTTGAGGGTGTGCCTCGATCCACGACCACTTAACAAGGTAATTAGACGTCAGCATTATCCGTTACCCACAATAACTGAAATAGCCACCAAACTAAAGGGTGCGCGGTATTTTAGTAAGTTAGATGCCAAATCCGGTTTTTGGATGGTTCAACTGGATGACGCGAGCGCCGATCTGTGCACCTTCGGGACACCGTTTGGCAGATATCAGTACTTACGGTTACCATATGGCATAAATTCAGCCTCTGAAGTGTTTCATGCCAAGGTTCGGCAGCTACTCGAAGACCTGGAGGGCATCGACTCCTTCGTCGATGACATTATTGTTTGGGCACCTACCAAGGAAGTACACGACAACCGCCTAGCATGTCTCCTCGAAAGGGCAAGATCAGTAGGTATAAAATTTAACCGCGAAAAATGCGAATTCTGTGTAACGGAGGTCACTTATTTAGGTCACACTTTTAGCGCTGAAGGCATGAAGATAGATCGCGCAAAGCTGAGAGCCATCACCGAGATGCCCAGTCCTATTGATCGGCAGGCGCTGGAGAGGTTTCTAGGAATGGTCAATTACGTAAGCAAATTCATTCCAAACTATTCAGAACGTGTAAGTCCGCTGCGTAACCTGCTGAAGAAGGACAGCTCGTGGCGGTGGGACAGCGTCGAGGAGCGCGTGGTGAGCGAGCTGAAGGAGGCGCTGTGCTCGGCGCCGGTGCTGGCGCTGTACGCGCCGCAGGAGCCGGCGTTGCTGTCGGTGGACGCGAGCTCGCGCGCACTCGGAGCCGTGCTGCTGCAGGGCGGCCGCGCGGTCGAGTTTGCGTCGCTCACACTCACCGACACACAACAGCGGTACGCTCAAATAGAAAAAGAAATGCTAGCCATCGTATTTGCTCTAGAAAGATTTCACCAGTACGTTTTCGGCAAAAGTAACATTACTGTTGAAACAGATCATAAGCCGCTTGAAGCGCTATTTAAAAAATCGCTAGACTCCGTTCCGGCGCGGTTGCAGCGTATGATGCTCCGCGTCCAGCGGTATGATTTTCAGGTTATTTATAAGCCAGGCAAATATATGTTTGTCGCGGACACGCTGTCTAGGGCACCGTTACCGGACCGCTTACAGAATAATGTGTCTGAAGAAATAAACGAACAAACCTGTTATCTGTTACAGAATGTTCGATTTAGTGATGAGCGATTCAAGAATATCAGAGAACATACCGGCAACGATGGTGAGTCTAAAGTGCTGGTGGATTATATTCAGCAAGGCTGGCCTGATAATAAATATAAAACGGAAGAATGCGTGCGGCAGTACTGGAGCTATAGAGAATGTTTCGAATACGTGGACGGCGTAATATTTTGTAATAACTTGGTGTTTATTCCTCGAGCGATGCGAAGCGAAATGTTATCGCGCGTACATGAAGGTCACTTGGGTATCGACCGGTGTAAAAGACGAGCGCGAGACGTCATGTTCTGGGCGGGCATGGCGCGCGACGTCGAGGCTGCGGTGCGACGTTGCCGCGTGTGCGTCGAGCATGCGCCGCGACCGGCCCGCGAGCCCATGCAGCCGCATCACATCCCGGATCTACCATGGACGAAGCTAGGATCCGACATATTCGAATACTCTAAATCGTCCTATTTGATCATAGTCGATTATTCAACAAACTTTGTGGAAATATGTCCACTTAAGAGCATCACATCGAAGCAGGTAATCTTAGCGTTAAAGGATCAGTTTGCCAGGCACGGGATACCCGAAGAGCTAATCACAGATAACGGTCCGGCGTACGCATCTAAAGAGTTCAGGGCCTTCGCGCAGACTTGGGGGTTTAAACACACTACTTCCTCTCCTAATTACCCACAGTCTAACGGACGAAGCGAACGAGCGGTGCGCACAATTAAAGATATTTTAAAAAAATGTAGCAGCTCTAATGAAGATTTATATTTGGCATTGCTCAATTATCGGTCAGCCTCGAGAGATGGCATAGCGAGTCCGGCTCAGCTCCTAATGGGTCGTAGGCTCAACACGCGCTTACCTTCACACCCTGAAAAATTAAAGCCAGATAGGGACAACGCCATTGACATAGAAAATATTGCACGTAATCAGGAGAGAAGCCGACAAGATTACGACAAGCGGGCCCGTGCTCTCCCCCCCCTGCAGCCGGGCGACGAGGTGGTAACGCTGGATAGCGGCGCCTCGGGCGGCTCACGGCGCCACGCGATAGTGCAGGGCATGGCTCCACAGCCACGCTCTTACTTCATTACAGACGACGCAGGAAAGGTATTTCGTAGAAATAGGAGGCACCTCGCCAAACTACCTCAAATTCTCCCAACATCGTTAACTGTCGGTGAGACGACGCCGACGGGTCAGGGAGACGTAAGCGGAAATTTTGTGATCGAAGAAGATGTCATCGAGAAAAATGTGAGCGAAGATGATCCGCACGTTAAAAGGGCGGCTGCAAGGGAAGCCAAGAAAAAGTTGAAAACTTTTAGTTTCTGAATCAACATACATATCCATCATCGCGGTTTATCGCTCAGTCAATTAAATGATATTGCTATTCATATACTTCTACAATGTAAAATAATTTTCTAAACTATTGCAAAAAATAAAAAATAAATAGTCAGATGAAAAATTAGTAGTAGTATTAGTAGTAGCATATAAATAAATAAATAATATATAAATAATATAAATTGTTGGTGTATTAATTGTTAATGTATAGGTAAAAAATTCTTTTTTGTTAAAAAAAAATGAAATAAAACTATAATTATATAAGTAACAATAGGGCTAAATGAGTGTTAATGATTGTACTTATATGGGTATTAGGTATACTTTATCATAAAAACTTCTTTAACTTTTATTCTGTTACTTTATAAAAATGATTTTCCTTTGTGTCTCATCTGTATAAGAAGGAAATAGGTAGGTACATTATCCATGATTTAGCTTCTTATTTCCAATTATTGATAATACATTGTGGTTTCTGTTCATTCTGTTTATAAAGGGAAAGATGTACTGTACTGTACTGTACTGTGTGTGTGTGCGAATAAAGCAGTCTTGAAGCCGCCATCTTGTTGTTTACTTCACTTATTGCGTTATACGTAAGGTCTGTTATCGTCTGCATTCTATATCGAAGTCCCGTTACAATAATTATTTTATATTTTGTAATTTCACACATTATATATCTAAGTCATAACGAAAGTCAAAGGTCGTGTATTCTATTTATAACAGTAACTTGTGTCGTAAAATAAGTTATTTTTTCCGCCACACCCATAAATTTGTGGGTTGTTTCGTGTCAGTTATCGCGTAGAAAAAGTCACGAACGACGTAGGTATCGGGGTTCTCACATCGCCTACGTCAGTGATCAATTTGGTGTTATTGCATCCATTGAGGATTAATACCTACCAACATCGACCTTGGTTCCGGGAATTACAACCATTGTTGCCCGGTCAATGCACTTTTGTTATCTCGATTTAGTAAGTTTGTAGTAAGTGTTACTTATTCTATGTAATCGCCTCGTATTGTACGAGTAATCGCAATACAGTCCACACCGCATTTGATTAAATTATTGAAATTAATCAATATTAACCGCATTCAATTTTATGTTGAATTTTATTTTGTTTTTTATAGGTAAAATTGTTTATCTATACCGCACCTGCTTTAACGTTACGGTTATAAAATCAGATAAGTTATTTCTGCATCTACACCTACGTTATTGTTAGGCTTCCGCAAGGTTGGTTATTATTGCCATACCTACCTAGTAAACCTAAAAGTTGTATTTTTGAACTTTTGGTTTTATTTCGCATCGCACCCATAAGTTATTTAGGTATTTCGTACGGTTGTATTGTACTACGTACGTACTTTCGTGTACTTTTCCGTACCGTACTTTCGTGTACTTTGACGTACCGTACTGAGTTTCGCATCGCATCGCATCTAAGTATTGAACTTAGGTATATTCTTCGCATCGCATTACATTTAAATATTTATCTGCATTTCATTCTTTGTTATAAGGAGTTAGCTGCCTATCGGAAGGTTTCGTTAGGTACCTACCTAGACATACGTTCGGTCTGTCGTATTGCAAAGTTGTTATTGTAGTTTATTTTAGCCTACACTAAGGTATTGTGTTAGGCACTCGCACGGTCGGATAAATGATTCCGTTCCTATTTATTTAATTGTAATATTGTTGTACTTTGCTTGCGCGTTCCATTAGGGTTCCGCACGTTTAGGTAGTCGCGTGGTCGGAAAACTGGTTCCGTACCACATTTAATTTTAGAATTGAATTTTTATAATTTAAAAATCATTTTCTTTATAACGCACCTTGTTTCCATTTTGGTACTAGGGTTCCGCAAATAGGTAACGTTGTTCCGTACCTATTTTATTGGTTTTACCTGATCAAACATTTATTATTTTTGTTTTGATTCGCAGTTCTTGTACTAGCTTGTTAGGGTTCCGTGTTCTAATATATAAGTGGGTTCCGAATTGATCTTTCTTGTATTTTAAATAAAATAATTTTGTTGTGTTCTATTGTTAGTATAACATGGAGGATTTACAGATTAAATTAAAACTTCATGAAGGCAAACGTGCCGCTTATTTCGCTCGTATACAGAAATTATATGATTCTATATCATCTCTTGATAATGAAAAATCACGGAACACCTTTATTGCGCAAGCTAAAACCATCGATCTAATTCGTAACGAGTTTATAAATGCAATTGATAATGTAAATCTTTTTTCAATGAGAGTGAATCCTGCATATGAGGTAAATTATAACTCATTATCTGCCTTTGACGATCTTTCGTGCGAAATAAAAAATGTTTTGAGTTCCATAACCACAAGTAAAGACTCATCTAACTTGAATAAGTCTGGGTCTCCGCATATCAAAATTCCCCGCATCGAACTCCCTACCTTTGATGGCGACATTCAGAATTTTCCGTTCTTTTATGAAACATTCAAACGGGTCACTCATACAAATCCTGATCTCTCGGATTCTGATCGCATTCATTATTTGTTGAGTCACCTCAAAGGCAAGGCGAAAGGTATAGCTGCAGGCATTGTGCCCGCTGCCGAGAACTATAGCGTAATCTGGGAAGCGCTTATCGCTAAGTACCAGGACACGCGCGCCTTAGCTGTTAATTATCTCAATCAGCTGTTTTCTTTAAAGTCAGCTGGTTCGTCGCCCGCTAATGTCGAAAAGGTTTTCGATAAATTCACCGCTATTATGGCTGGACTCAAACAATTAAAAATTGATAACATGTCTGATTTTATTTTTATGTACGCGGGTCTTAAGTTATTAGATTCCGACATCGCAAAACATTACGAAATGTCGCTTCGCACTATTAAAGATCCTCAAGGCGTGGATTACGATTATTTCGTAAAGTTCGTTCGAGAACAGGTAAAAATACTTTATCGCACCGCGCCGCAGCGTCCTGAGCGGACGACTGCTGGCACCAGCGCTAACGCGCCCTCCGCCCCCTCTAGGGCTCCGCAGGTGTATGTAGCTACATCACCTAAATGTTCGCTTTGTCACTCGACGCACACCAACTTATATAAGTGTGGTGCTTTCTTAAAATTAAATACGAATGACAAATTTAAATACATAAAAGATAATCGTATTTGTGGTAATTGCCTTAGTAGTCAACACACTGTATCTAAATGTCAATCAACGTTCACGTGTAAGAAATGCAACGGAAAACACCATTCCCTTTTACATTTTGATCAACCGCCGCCGCCACAACCGAAACAAGCGCCTGCAGAGAGCGCTGCTCCACCTGCTGGGACCGTAGACCAGACTCCAGATGAGGAACGCGTTTCTTTGTGCACTCATTCTGCTTCGGCTCATAATAGCACGCGCACCACGGAGGTTTTGGCTACTGCGAAAGTGTTAGTGGTAGGTAAGAAAGGGAAGGATGTTGTTGTTCGCTGTCTATTGGACCCCGGTTCTCAGAAGAACTATATTACTACTCGATGTTGCCGTATGCTAGGGCTACCTATTCGTGACGATGCTGTGGTCACTGTTAAGGGTATCGGTGGTACTTCTCAATCGGTTCGTGGTTCAGTTGACTTTTCATTTAGCTCGCGCCTTCGTGCGCAACCCAAGTATTCTATTGATGCGCTAGTTCTCGATGAGATAACCGGACAGCTTCCATTGTGCTCGATAGATGTCGCTCGTCTCAATCATATTGACTCGAAATTGGTTGCTGATGATACTTGGGGAATGCCGGGGAATATTGACATCCTGCTTGGAGTAAAATTGTTTGCTAAGTTATTGCAACCAAGTGATGTAACTTCTACCGCTGGATGTCCAGATGCATTAGAGACTGTGTTAGGCTACATATTTATGGGAGACGCGCCTATCTTAGAGCCTCCTACCGCCACGATATCTTTCTGCGCGACGTCCTCTTTGGAAAGCTGCGACTTGCGTAGGTTCTGGGAAATCGAGGAAGTTCAGGCTTCTTCGATCACTAGTGTGGATGATAAACACTGCGAGCAGTTTTATTGCTCCACCATTACTCGCACCCCTTCTGGCAAATATGTCGCTGCTTTGCCTCTTAAGACGGACGCCTCTGCGTTAGGAAATTCTTTCGAAATCGCACGTCGAAGGTTTCTTAGCCTCGAACGTAAATTTAAATCGCATCCTGACGTCAAAATTCTCTATGATGAGGTCATTCAAGATTATCTGAAGAATAACTATATTTCCTTTGTGGAAGGAGTTCTACCTGGTGAAGTCTCATTCTATATTCCGCACCATGCTGTCATTCGTGAGGACAAGACAACCACTAAGTTACGCGTGGTTCTTGACGCAAGCGCGAAGTCAGACAATGGTACCTCGCTAAATGATATACTTCACGCCGGTCCCGTTCTTCAATCGGACTTGCTGAATATTCTATTGAATTTGAGACTTTTCGCTGTGGCCATAACTTCTGACGTTAAAGCCATGTATCTTAAAATAGCTATACGTCCTGAAGATCGTCCTCTTCAGCGTATACTCTATCGCTTCCATGATGATGAAAAATTAAAAATTCTTCAGTTTTCTGTGCTCCCTTTTGGACTTAAATGCGCTCCTTTTGTTGCAATTCGCACAATTCAACAACTTTGTAAGGACGAAGGTCTTAAATATCCGCTCGCCAGTGAGATACTGAGCCGAGATATATACATGGATGATATCGTCAGCTCTACATCTAGTGTAGGGCAAGCGATAGAGTCTTCTCACCAACTGATCAAGATATTTTCACTTGGTGATTTTGAGTTGACCAAATGGTCAAGTAATAGCTCTGAAGTTCTTCAAGCTATCCCCGAGTCATTGCGACTCTCGCACAGTGTCGATCTAAGTAAGGATCCGACCCTGAAAATCCTTGGGCTACGCTGGTTTCCCGACCAAGACTATTTCGCATTTCAGGTCAACCCTGATGATCGCCCTTGCACAAAAAGGAATATTTTGTCGTCTATCGCTCGCCTTTTTGATGTACTGGGTTTAGTCGCGCCCATGATTTTGTACGCCAAATTACTGATCAAGGATCTGTGGCTTGTCAAAATAGGATGGGATGATGTCCCACCTAACCGCATTGTTCGCCTCTGGGAACAATTTCAAGCTGAGTTACCTGAGATTTCTCAGCTTCAATTCGCACGTCATATTGGCGTTATAGAAAATTGTAAAGTTACAATAGTTGGCTTTGCAGATGCCAGTGAGAAGGCCTATGGTGGCGCTGTCTATGCCCACGTAGTTAAGCCTGATGGTGACATCGTCGTGTCATTGGTATGTGCAAAGTCCAAGGTCGCACCTCTTAAGGTTGTTTCGCTAGCTCGGTTAGAGCTATGCGCCGCACTCCTTTTATCCATTTTGATAAAGCGAGTTTTCGATCTCTACTCTGCCCGATACGCCATTGAGGCTGTTGTGGCTTTTTCGGATTCAACTGTAACTTTGAGTTGGATTCACTCGTCGCCACATCGCTGGCATACTTATGTAGCCAATCGTATCGCTAAAATCCAAGAAAACCTATCGGCAGAGCACTTCTTTCATGTTAAGGGATCTGAGAATCCAAGTGATTGTCTTTCTCGTGGCTTAACGCCAGCTCAGTTAGTCCGTCATCCATTGTGGATGAGTGGACCGCCATGGCTTAAAGCCCCTCGACACGAATGGCCAGTTAAACCATTTGTGCCCGGTGACACGCAAGAGCTGCCAGAAATAAAGGCTGTAGCTCTACCGTCAGTCACGACAGCAAATTCTTCTGACACTGATACCAGTTGCCTGACCGAAAATATTATGTACCATCGTGCAAGTAGGTTCTCCTCTTGGATTAAATATTTAAAGACAATTTGTTTCGTCTACAAATTTCTCAAACGTCTCCCTAAGGGACCCGTTACCGCATCGGACTTAGAATTCGCTGAATCAGTAGTGTGGCGCTTTGTTCAACGAATCTATTTCGAATCAGATCTTGATCGTTTAAACCGTAAACAATTATGTTCCAAGCCATTACAGAAACTTAGTCCGTTTCTGCATAATGGACTTATTCGCGTTGGTGGACGCTTAGCCAATTCCGAGTTGGATTTTGACTCACGTCACCAAATTTTACTTCCTCGACAGGATCACGTAGTGGAACTTCTAGTTTCCCACTATCATGTCAAAAACTTTCACACAGGTCCAAATTTGCTTTTAGCTCTTCTAAGACAGAAGTATTGGATTCTGTCCGCTCGACGTATTGTTCGTCATATAACTTTTAACTGCAATATTTGCTTTCGCGCTAAGCCACGACCGGTTTTTCCAATCATGGCTGACCTGCCGCAGTCTCGAGTCGAAGTGGCTCCAAAAGCATTCTCACACACTGGGTGTGATTACGCAGGGCCCCTCATGATAACGTCTGTGCGCAGTAGAGGCCAAAAGAGTCGTAAGGCTTATATTTGTCTTTTTACGTGCTTGACAACGCGCGCTCTGCATCTGGAAGTTGCCTCAGATCTTAGCACAGCGAGCTTCCTGTCAGCACTAAAACGCTTTATTTCTCGCCGTGGTCCTATCGAATGTTTATATACGGACAACGCCACCAATTTCGTTGGTGCTAGGTCTTATCTTCGCGATCTCTACCAATTCTTGTCGCAAGAATATCGCCCCTATTGGGAAAGGGAACTGGCGGAGCATAAAATTACTGTTAAAACTATTCCATGTAGAGCTCCACATTTCGGTGGATGCTGGGAAAGTGAAGTAAAAAGTGTCAAAACGCATCTTCTTAAGGTCGTTGGTCAACAAATACTCACCTTTGACGAACTTAACACTTTGTTGACTCAAGTCGAAGCTTTGTTAAACTCTCGACCACTCTACGCACTTAGCTCAGATCCGTCAGAACCTACCGCTTTAACACCTGCGCATTTCCTTAATACGAAACCGCTTATGTTTTTACCCGCTCGCGAAGTTACTGAAACGCGTTTTCACCTTATTTCACGACACGAATTAACTGATCAACTCGTCCAATCTTTTTGGAAGCGGTGGCGCAACGAGTATCTGCACACCCTTCAATCAAGACAAAAATGGAACACTCCCTCTAACCCAGTACGTGTTGGTATGGTTGTTGTTTCCATGCAGGATAACATCATGCCCTTACATTGGCCGCTAGGTTTAATTACTGAAATCTTTCCGGACAAGAAAGGGATATGTAGAGTCGCTTCTGTGAAGGTACAAGGTGGAATGCTTCAGAGCAGACCGATTGTAAAATTGTGCCCTCTTCCTACTCAGTAAGCATTGTTAGGCTTATCTTAGGTTTAGGTTAGAGTTAGGTCACTTATACAACATATTTATACTTATATATACCTATATTTTTTTTTTTCTCCTCTTTTCTCTAACGACTATTGTTAGTTCCGTTAGCGTTTAATGGTAGAGTTTTCGCGACGATATGCAATTATTATAATTTCGCTTCCTTTGTGTTTCGAAAGTAGGACCTTTCAAGCCGGGGAAAAATGGTTGCGCCACCTTCAACTTGCGTGGAATGCTTCCTTATATTTAGTATTTATTGATGATTGTGTGGTTAATATCCAGCGTACTACTCAAGGGTTGGTTTAATCTCATTTCGTAATTGGATGCAATCATCTTTGGGACTTGCTTTCTGCAATTCCAAGGCGCGCTTTCGCGCGGGTAGTTTCACCCCGCGATTAGCGGCCTACCGCCATCATTTCGGCCGATATTCATCGTAGAGGATATCTGCCGCTAGAGAGTCGTCTTGTGACCGCCGCACGGTTTGATGTTCGCTCCGTGTCTTTCGCATCTCCGGTTAAGATATTGCCGTGGAGATTTCCCGCATCTAATATAACATTCGCAGCGCTAATAGTGTGCTATCGAAGTATTCGCCCAACATAGAAGAACACTTAATATTGCAAACTTATAAACGTATATGTGTCGTGGCGTCCGTGGACATTTTGGATTGCAGTGACCATTTGTGATTCCCTGGATCTGAGCGCAGAAGATTGCCGGTGAGTTAAACCTTCCTAACTGTATCTGGGTTTAGCCTTACAATCATCAGACCACCGCATAGGATAGATCTATCAAGTGAACCAGACATCCTCCGATAGGGTGCCTATCCCCGCGCGTACCGTTTCACTATAATTTCTCGCATTTTTAATCGCATGGTGAACGATACGCATCATATGTATAAATATATATTCGGCGGTCCGTACCTAAGTTTACCAGTACCAGTTTACCCAGTATACTGTGCAATAGAGTTTTTATGAAAAGAACAGACACTTCATAAAAATTCTAATTTAATTATTAACAAATGGATTAGTAAAAAATCTAAAATTGTTGATTTTCCATGAGTAGACACAATATTTAGGAATGTTGTGCAATCCTCTGATTGAATCTTCATTCTTCTTTAAATCCTCATTAGGTATAGTTTTGTTGCGATACTTGTTATTCTTGAAATGAAACCACAAACGTTTAAGTAGGAAAACTTGTATCGATCAAAATGTTTTTTTTTACTAAACTGTGCGCAATGTGATTGCACACAAAATGGTTGTTTGCGATTTTTTGAAAATGGGTTTAGTGATTTTATATCTTGCAACAACTCAAAACGTGCGAGCGAGAGTCACATTAGCTCTTCGGCGTCTGTGTCGTCAAAACGGTCGCTGACCTGCAGGAAATCTACTATTTTCGTCTCGATCGACAAATCGTAATGAGATAAACAGTTACCCCTAATAAAGTATGTGCTTCCGGTACGACTTTTGCTTTTTTTAAGCCACTAGGACGCATAATGCCATTTAACTTTTTTCAAGAAAAATAACAAAGATCGATGTCTCTGACAAGTTTGAAAGCTAAGGATATCTAGGTTTAGAACCTAGAAGAATCGAGGCTTAAAACTTGGAACTGGAGCCTGGAAAAAGGCAAAAAATAACTTTTTTTCTTCGCAGTCTGTAAGCATCGGTTTTTCTAATAGCCCTCTATAACACGAAAGTCATCTCGATGCTTGAAATCCCGCAGAATGGTGTAGGTACGTATACAGGAAGTGCATGGGTCTGCAGAAACCATACGATCTCGAGGAACAAACGCCTAACAAACGCTTAAAGTTCGCACAGCTAAAGGCAGAAGTCTTCTAATGCAGACTTAAGCTCATCATATCTATTAAGGCTGTTTCTACAAAACTGATGAAAAAATGTGCGAGCGGCAATATTTTTAACAGTTATAATCTGCGTCATAAAGTTCAGCCGATCATGAGATACCATCCTCATCATTTGGATCAGTTTCGCGTGCGCAGTAGGTAGGTGCCTATGGCGTTGACCGTTCAATACTGTCATACATAACTGTCAGTCGCATGCTGCCGTTTAGCAGCTCCACTAGTGTGTTACACACGACTTCTTTCACGATGGTATATAGACTTAACCCTCCATTGCATCTGTTGGGAGATTTGGGAGTTGAAATTATCAAAAAGCCTAGATGTATATCTAGGCTTTATGGGAAAAGGAAAGTTTGAGGAAATTGGGTGTTTTCTCCAGCAAAAGTTCGTGCGGTGCGATAATGAAATTCAGCCGCATGGAACAAACGATAGAAAAAACATCGAGATCCTACGTCTCCAGACTTAGGGCTCCAAGTCGTCTGTGAGCATAGAGTCGCGATAATACGAGCTGCCCAACGATTGGATTGACTCTACTTTGATTGTCCGGTCACCAGGAAGGAGTTGGTACTATAACCAGTTGGCGCTTCAACCCAGTGATCAGAGCAGTATCGACTCCACGTTCGGTCGGACTAAGGCTTTGTTTAAGATAAGTTTTTGAACCAACGTGATGTACCGACACGGCCCTAGCACTGCTGAGGAAGCCGAGTCTCCGAGCCACTCGTCGTCGGTTAGTCAGGCAGCTGTCTTTTCTCCTATAATAAAAAACCAAGATACACTTCGAGCCTTGCTTTAGTTCGTTTCAATGACTTCAAAATTCAGGCACAGAATAAATGTAAATATGATTCAGGTAAGGTAGAATAGCTTTATCGCGAGACTGCGAGATCTCAGCTCGGGATGAACCGCAGTAATCGGTCAGACAGCAACGTAACGACTTATGTATTGGATTGGTGAGTGCGGTGCGGTGCGTGGCCTCAGTCCCAGTAACTGTGGTCTGAGTGGTCGCGTGCCGCGCGCGGGTACACCGTTGGACTCCAAACTGTCGACACAACATGCCACTCATCGATGCAGTCTCCACGCCAGATGAAGACACATTGGTGTGGGTGTATTAGGTATATAATCACGCTCGCGATCTGTTGTTGGAGGATATTAGCTTGCCCGTATACTCATATCATGGTTGGTTATTTCGTCCGAGACTCATGTTTACATTGAATAAACACATTTTGACTTTGCGTATCATGCATAAATAGAATGAAATATTCATTCATACCTATTTCAAATATAAGTAATTATAGGTAAGTTTAGTGTTCAGACATTAAATACCAGACACGTCAAGCCTTAGTAGGTAGGTAGCTAATTGGATCGTCTTTTGATGTGTTTTAAACGGTTAATCCTACAAGTACCTACCTACCTATACCGAAAGGTGATCTTTATTCGACGTCTTTATGTAGGTAACTACTTTCGAGAGAAGAAAGACCCACAAGCTCTTCGGAATGGTATACGTACTAACTTTTCAACTAGGGACAGATTATCAACACGAGAGGGTGAAGTTTGAGGCCCAAAGCGTAGCCGAGATCACAGAACTAGGGTTCTTTTAAAATAATAAGTTACTTTTACTTTTGAACACGCTTTCATTTTTTTGTTATTTGCCTGAAGCATGGTAACATGGGACACCCTCCGACTAGATGGAGCGACGACTTGCGCAGGGTGGCGGGATAAAGCTGGACGGGGAGAGCCAATGCCCGGGCTCAGTGGCGCGCCGTGGGAGAGACCTGTCCAGCAGTAGACTGCAATTGGTTGATGATGATGATAACATAAATTCTAAGATCTAAATGTCTCTTAGTAGATGCCCTCTAAAACCCTTCCGTTGGTACTAAGATATCTGGGGGGGGTGAGTTTAATCATAATACTAATCGACATACCCTCAAAGTCTGACTTCATTGGCCCTAACTTCATGTGAGCTGACCTAACTCCCAGTAGGTACCTACTGGATAACTGGAGTATAAAGAAATACTGGAGAAAATTTTCTGGGAGCTAGTAATTTGCTAGTTATGAAACTAGCTTCAGCCGATACCTAGCTTCGACCCATGTCACAATAAGGTAGTGCCAAATCTTGTTAGCAGATTAGGCACGATATATAGGCTGTTTTGTTTGTAATATTGATCGACTCCCAAGGTTTCACAGAACCTCTTGCAGCACGGAACAATTTATATATATTAAATAAATATTTGGAAGACATTTCACACAATGCCATAGCCCGAGCTCCAAAATACCTAAGCAAGGCTATTTTATGGAATCAATTAAGTGATATAATACATGACACTGATTATATTTTATCAAGGTAATAAACCTTAAACATGTGTACCTTCTTAATAAAATACAGAAACTCTGAATGACTAAGTACCTTCCTATGTTAAATAATTCCTAAGCTGTGGACGACAACCCCAAATTATTCAGGTTTACTTGACAGTGGTGAATGCATGCAATGCGTGAACTCCTTGTGAACTCAAAGCCCCACCATTTATTAAGAAAGATCCGAACATATTGTGTTGTGTGTGGCTACTACCTCTCCTGTATCTAATTACAGCGTCCAGGTTTCCACCGGGTTCACTGACCTCAGCGTGCCTAGAAATTGAACCATCGTCCATGTTATCTAACACTGTGCCTAACACCCTAATTTGATTAGACCAATAAATGAATCCGTATGTTTGCTGATACTTGAGGTATAGGTATGTCTGGGTCACGCTTTTGTGCCTAACTTGAGCCACTTTTCAGGTAGTAGGTAGGTACAGTGCGCGTCACGCGAAGAACGCCGGAAGGAGGGGGGGGGGGTGATGGCGCGAGTATTTTGTATGCGCAACAAACATTATTTAGTAGTAGGTAGTTTAGTATTTTGTTTGATAAAAACAGACGAAATAATGTATGTAACGCCTTTCAAAATGAGCCATGCTTCTTGATAGCAGCATTGCTAATAGTTTTTTTTAAGGCTTGGAAATCTTGGAATTTGGAATAAAGTTACATAAGACTGCTCCGATTTTACACGCAGGCGTTTATTGAACTCTACATTATTGTATCGTGCGCTGACAACCGTCTATAGTAGGTACTTTTTGCTTGCACATTTGTACCTACCAAAGCAATGAATGACTTGAAGAGAATAATAATAAAAACTATTGAAATATGCTAACGTGATGTTGGTTGGCCATTTATCAAGGAACACAAAAAAATGAGAGGGAAAGAGGGAGAGAAAACTGTAAAAAGGATAGTGTTATTTATGCTTATTAAACTTTGACTAGCAGTGGAATAAGGGTAAGACAACGAGATAGATTGGCTACTAGCCGGATACCTAACATATGAACTTGATTTAGAGTCGAGAACAAAATGTTGGCATGATCAGGAGTAGGTACCTACGCATAGTTACTGTTAAACACGACACAGAGAAACGTAATGTCGGGTAATTTATGTATGAAGGTATTGAACTCCAAGGGTTCCATAAACTTCACAGTGAATTAGTATTTTTTACCGCCTTGGCCTCATTCGTTTAACCGCAACATTGATTAGTTTTCTATTTACTTAGGTAGATATTACTTTATTACGTTCTATTTCATTGGTCTTTTCTTGGACTATCTGCGTTAGGTATTAAATGAAATAGGCTTACAAATGTAGCCGCTGAAAGCTTTCAAGACCAAGAGTACCATAATCAATATCTTGGAACGCTAGAGTTTCCAATGATCTGAATTGCAAATTCAATACTCTAACGTAACAATTAAAAAACTAATTAGATTTGTGCCTGATTTATAAAAGCTTTCGGCCTACACAGTAATGAAATGATTACATTTTGATTGAATCAACGCAACGCGTGCAAATTCTTAATTTGTTTTCCTCTACTTTCTATGTGGAGACGGCGAAAAGCGCTAAGTAGGACCAATAACATTATTTAGGGCATAGTGTTTTGCTACTGTACTCATCTCACATTCATTTTTATTTCAAGTAAAACTTCAGGTGAATTGAAAAAAATCATTGAGATGATAAAGAATATTATGATAGAGTTATCTGCCAAAAACACTGCAAACCCTGCTAATTAGGATCCTTTAGTCAGCTCCCTCCTATCCGAAGCCTTCTAGCCCAAGCACCGTGCTCACCGAGGCGTGGCCACGCTTGAGCAACGACCGCCGCGACAAAACCGAGCGCGCGCTCCGCCCGCGAGACATTCTACCATGCGCCATGCGCCCGACGGCGACGCTGCTGCTTCTCCTGGCAGCCACAGCCCTCGCCCACCAGCCGGCCGACCGCCCGCCGACAGCCCACGCCGAGCAGGGACCGAGCGAGCGACACCGTGTCGAGGCAACAACCTCGAACGAATCAGGTAACAGCACGAGCGGCGACAGCGATGAAGCGTTAGACGGAGAGCACGAGCCGGTGGTGCGCAAGAAGAGGACGTTCGGAGATGTTGTGTTCCGCGGCCTGGCCGACGTGCTCGGCTACAGCGTGGCGAGGAAGCCGCCGCAAGCCGCGCCTTTCCCGCCGCCGCTGGACCCCGTGCCCGGCATAGACCTGCCGCTGCAGGCGGGACCCGCGCCCGCGCCGCCGCCGTGCGGGGCGCCCAGGGCCGCCGCGCCTCCGCCGTGCCGCGCGGTCAAGCCACCCCCTCGCCCGAGGCCGCCGCCGCCACCGCCGTGTCCGAAGCCTAGAGCGGTGCCGAGGCCGAAGCCGAAGCCGAGGCCGCCACCACCCCCGCCTCCGCCGCCGCCGCCTCCACCGCCGCCGTGCGCTAAGCCCCGCGCTAACCCCGCCACCCCGGCTCCTTGCGCTCCTCCGCCGCCGCCGCCACCACCGAAGGACAACCTCGAAACGATAACATCGAACTTCAGGCTCGATTTCAACTTCAACCGAAACCCGGTGGCGACTCCAGCTCCCGCGGCCGCCGAAGCCCGAGCCGACGACGACGATCAGTACGACGACCTAGCGGCGGTGGATCCGGTGGCGATCGCGCCCCGCGCGGCGCGCCTGCCACCCGAGCCAGCTCGCAAGCCGCGCGTCTTCGTGGACGCGTTCGTGCTCCGGAACGGCATCCCGGAGCGCGCGGACGCCGTCGACGCCAAGCGCCTCGGCGACCGACAGCCGGCCGCGGACGATGACTACCTCGCGTACGACGACGGCGACGGCGACGGCGACCGACTGCAGTACGACGATTACGAGGACGCCCAGGAATCTCGAGACCGGACTAAAGCGGTGAAGGAGTTCGGTACGGCAGTCGACCGGTTCTGGGAGACTAAGAAGCGAAATCGACCTCAGGCCCAGAGGAAGCTTTCCGACGGTCATTACCAGAACGTTCACTTCGGGGATCGAACGTTGGCGGGTCTGGTGCAAAAACCGAAGCAAAAGAAGGCGCGACCGAGCCGTCTCCCGATCCCGTTACCGGAGGCCGAGGTCGAAGCAGAGGACGAGGACGCCGAATCGACGACGACTACGGAAGACCCTCACAGAAAGCTGAAACCTAGAGTCCTTCCTCCGACGGAACACAATCCTAACAATATCGATACGGTAACGGTTCGAGTGCCTCCCATATATAAGGAGAAACGACCGAAGAAGTATCATCGAGAGCGAGGTCCCGACAGAGACGAGGATGATGAGGACCGTGAGACGACAGATTTCAACGACGACAGTAAGAACTCGTCCGACGAATCGGACACGGCGGGAGATGATAGCTACATATCTCAACAAACGGAACGTCCTCGCAAGCGCCGAAGGAAGCCGAGTCGTCGCACTCGCTCTACGCACGAGAGATATTCTGCGGGGGATTACGACTATTACGACAAGAAGCACCCTGTCTCGGAAGAGGAGAAGTTCTACATGGAGCTAACGATCCCTCCGCCGACACGAGACGCGGACAGAGCACGCCACGAGGACCCAGAAGACCACCATTTCTTGAGCGACCATGAACGTATCCAAGAGGACCCTGAGAGACAAGCTGACGAAGAGAGTGATGAAGACGACAGCGAGCGGGAGGAGGATGTTGAGGAAAGCAACGATAGCGAATCCGAACGAGCGGACGAGAGCGAACGCTCGCAAGTTGATAATGAACGTACAGGCGATCAAGGGAAGGCTGACGAACACGAGCGAACTGACAAACTTAGCCCGAATGCGAAAGTTCATCTATCCGGTTACAGCAATAAATATTTAAAATCCCATAATGTCCAAGTGGACAACCCTCAGCCGGTCGTCGCCACTGTCAACAAGAAAACTGTAAAGATCGGTGCGTAAGACGCCGGCGCCCGCGCCAGCCCGCCATATCTATTTATTTGTACGTAGAGATCGCTACGGTTCCGGCTAGGACCGCACTGCGAAAAGGTCACGAGAAAATGCAATGAAAAAGCAAACGATTGTGCGACCCTAGCCCTCGCCTCCTCCGGGATGTCAGGGAGTCTGTGATCATGTAGTTAAGTCCCGTTATTATTTTTGTACTTAGTTTAATTTATGTTTCTAAATAAAGAGTTTCGACAATGATTTCATTTGTAATTTGTATCGGTCGAGTCTATGATGCGTGAAATGCGATTGGCGGGTCGAGGTGAGTATTGTGGGTGAAGGTCTTTGGCACAAAAACGCGAGTTGTAAGGCTAGTAAAAGCTCGTCCATTGGTCGGTTTCGTGAGGGCAACGACCGGGTTGCTTAGACAAAGTTAGCAAGTGCCTACTTACCTACCTAGTTGCATCGCAGATTTGCGGTAGGAAAGATTGTTTGCACTTCGCAATTGAAGTTACAGATGTAATGCACTTTGACAACACTATGAATAGGTACTTTGATATTGTAAAATTAGTAGATGAATAAATATAAAGATTTGAGCAGTGGGCAAAAAAAAATAATTAAGTTTAGATGGATAGATATACATATCTATCTAGTATAATTAAGAGGGTACTTGATTAGGTACATTATAGTGCTATGACATGTTGGCGGAACGAAATTACATAGGAAGATACCTCGTAGTACATAATAGATATTTGGCGCCCTTGACCGCGATGCTTTCGTCCCCTTGGATTCCACGCGATTTGCGCAAGTTCAATAACAATTTACTAGATTTAAAGTTAAGGTGCTGACAACCGTCAAACAACTTTTCGCCCTAGCACTTTGAAAAATTCATACCAAAAACATAAAATTTAGTAAGATTACTTGTTTGGAATAAAATTATATTTCTGAGATCTGTAGCTATGCATACCAATTGGTTAATTGCGATTTTTCTAATAAAAGCTCGATTATTTTATAAACATTTTATTCAAATGTTTATGAAATATGCAAGCGAGAAGTTCATTGACGGTTGTCAGCTCCTTAAGAAAAAGGCTTATGTTGACTAGAACACTTTATTCGAGACCATTCTTCATTAAACTCTGTACCTGTATGTTGGTATACTTATTAAACCTGATCAAAACTCACAATCCTTGTCAATGGTGCAGTTGTTTCTATCACAGGTGCGGCCGTGGCGGGGCTTGCCGGTCGTACCGAACTTATCTGGAACAAACAATACATACAATGACTAGGTACACTAGAAGGAAGACGATATTAAACCATGTTGCGGTGCCTTGAAAGTCCTCCAAAGTTTTAACAATAATTTTAAAGGAAATCATAGAGATTTTCGGGTCGGGCTATATGTAGGGGCTCATTAGCCGTACGCGGAATCCGGCTAATGAGCCCTACATACAGCCCGACAGGTGCCTCCCGACAGGTGAGCGAGCATCAGCGCACCATGGGTTTCTAACGACGCGACCACCTCGCGGTGTTGGCTGAGAAAGCGCTGACGGGATGATCTAGGCTTTAAAATTCTTTCAAGAAAAATGACTTCAATGTAGGTATCTACTGGAAAATACACTCATACTACTATAACCCAAACACTACTCATCAAATCTGGCTCACATAGAAAAAGAATCATCAAAATCGGTCCACTCAGTAAAGTTATGAGGCAATAAACATAAAAAAACCCGTCGAATTGAGAACTTCTCTTTTGAAGTCGGTTGAAAAATGGGCGGAAGTTGAGAATAAGAAAAAAAATAGGGAGAATTGGAAGTCTGGAGAGGCTTTTACAAACCAGGGGCGTTATTCACTATGTATGACCAATCCAATCACGTTTGCGTGTAGATCATGTTGTAACGTCACACAGCTAAGGCAAAGTATCTCCTGTGTTATAAAGAATAAAGTCCAAGATCACGTTGTGACTATAACAAGCTTTGTGGCAAGGAATCTCCTATCTCATAGAGTATAATACCCCAGGCTATGGGATGCTTACCGCGGCGCGCGCGACTCCGTGCGCGTTCTTGACGTGATAGTTGAGCGACTGCTGGAACTTGTAGCGCGCGCCGCACAGCGCGCAGCGACACGCCGCGAGCGCGAGGTGCGAGCGCGCGTGCGAGCGCAGGCCGCGCGCGCTGCTGTCGGGGAGGCGGCCTTTAGTATACAACTTGTAGCGCGCGCCGCACAGCGCGCAGCGACACGCCGCGAGCGCGAGGTGCGAGCGCGCGTGCGAGCGCAGGCCGCGCGCGCTGCTGTCGGGGAGGCGGCCTTTAGTATACAACTTGTAGCGCGCGCCGCACAGCGCGCAGCGACACGCCGCGAGCGCGAGGTGCGAGCGCGCGTGCGAGCGCAGGCCGCGCGCGCTGCTGTCGGGGAGGCGGCCTTTAGTATACAACTTGTAGCGCGCGCCGCACAGCGCGCAGCGACACGCCGCGAGCGCGAGGTGCGAGCGCGCGTGCGAGCGCAGGCCGCGCGCGCTGCTGTCGGGGAGGCGGCCTTTAGTATACAACTTGTAGCGCGCGCCGCACAGCGCGCAGCGACACGCCGCGAGCGCGAGGTGCGAGCGCGCGTGCGAGCGCAGGCCGCGCGCGCTGCTGTCGGGGAGGCGGCCTTTAGTATACAACTTGTAGCGCGCGCCGCACAGCGCGCAGCGACACGCCGCGAGCGCGAGGTGCGAGCGCGCGTGCGAGCGCAGGCCGCGCGCGCTGCTGTCGGGGAGGCGGCCTTTAGTATACAACTTGTAGCGCGCGCCGCACAGCGCGCAGCGACACGCCGCGAGCGCGAGGTGCGAGCGCGCGTGCGAGCGCAGGCCGCGCGCGCTGCTGTCGGGGAGGCGGCCTTTAGTATACAACTTGTAGCGCGCGCCGCACAGCGCGCAGCGACACGCCGCGAGCGCGAGGTGCGAGCGCGCGTGCGAGCGCAGGCCGCGCGCGCTGCTGTCGGGGAGGCGGCCTTTAGTATACAACTTGTAGCGCGCGCCGCACAGCGCGCACACAGGCGTACGCGCGCGCGGCCGGCGCGACGTGTGACGTCACGTGTCATTACTGAGTACCTGAACGCCTTGTCGCAGCCGGCGCGCGGACAGGCGTGCGCGCGCGCGGCCGGCGCGACGTGTGACGTCACGTGTCATTACTGAGTACCTGAACGCCTTGTCGCAGCCGGCGCGCGGACAGGCGTGCGCGCGCGCGGCCGGCGCGACGTGTGACGTCACGTGTCATTACTGAGTACCTGAACGCCTTGTCGCAGCCGGCGCGCGGACAGGCGTGCGCGCGCGCGGCCGGCGCGACGTGTGACGTCACGTGTCATTACTGAGTACCTGAACGCCTTGTCGCAGCCGGCGCGCGGACAGGCGTGCGCGCGCGCGGCCGGCGCGACGTGTGACGTCACGTGTCATTACTGAGTACCTGAACGCCTTGTCGCAGCCGGCGCGCGGACAGGCGTGCGCGCGCGCGGCCGGCGCGACGTGTGACGTCACGTGTCATTACTGAGTACCTGAACGCCTTGTCGCAGCCGGCGCGCGGACAGGCGTGCGCGCGCGCGGCCGGCGCGACGTGTGACGTCATGTGCGCCGACAACTTGTTGGTCGCGAACTGCTTACCGCACACCTGGCACATGTACGGCTTCACACCTGCCGGCAACAGTAAGTACCTACAGTCCGACCAGAAAGAGTAGAAACGGAACTAATTATGACATGCTGGTATTTGCATAAGTGCGAGCAAGACGACCGCTTGTGAGTGAGCGTCGAAAGTGCGCCCCTATTATTTTCTACTCTCGGTCAAGCTCTAAATGTTCGAAACAGCGCAGCGAGTCAATAGCCTGACGGTAATGGAATAGTTGGCAGATGGTTAATTATTGCTATTAAAAATCACCAGGAACGCACATTCCAACGAAGCCAACAAAGTGCGTCATGTAAAGCTGTTTATATATTTTTTATTACATCATCATCAGCCCCTGCATCAAATAGAAGTCCACAGCTGGACATATGCCTCCCCTATTTCCGGGAAGAACGATTCTGAGCTCTCTATGTCCACAACTGTACTTATGACTCCCAAGAATTTCACATTGTTCTGTTGGTTACCAAGGTTACCTGGAAGAGATCGCTGTTAGCGATAAGGCCGCCCATTGTATTACTACAATTGTTAGTTTTTAAGTAAAATGTGTTTGATTAATTATGTTGTTGTAATCAATAAAGAGTTATCTATCTATCTACATTCTAATAATGGCCCTTGAAAATATTGTGTTTTGCCCATCGTTGCCAAGCAGGACCAAGTTTAAAATGAATAAAAAGAAAGTGTCTATCTTTTTGTTAAAGATAGGTACAGGATATAGGCTAATTTTTAATAAGGTATTTTGTCTAGAGCTTTCTTTACTTTCATAATATGAAAACATCCCATGCCATGTAAAGTGCATAGCTTTTCGCATTTTTCCGTAGGTAAGTGTAGTAAACACTATAAAAATGTAATAAAAAATTGCATAGCTTTTGTATAAGTTAGTAGGTGGTAGGTACAATTTTTATCCAAACTGTTAATTTAATAATATACCTGTGTGTATCCTCATGTGATTATTCAAGATGTTTTTGCTGATGAAAGTCTTGCCACAGTCATCACATTCAAAAGGTCTTTCTCCTGAAATTAAAAATCAATATTATTCCATACACCCTCCAAACCACCCACTAAAAAGCCTGTTATATTCTCTGAAAATCGTGATCAAAAAGCACTTTTACTCACGAGTGATAAAAAATGCTCTCACTCTCTCTTGCTCTTGTATCTTGTTGTGGACTCCTGTTTCTACAATCAGACTCAAAGATGGTTCATTGTGCGTCAGGATGTGCTGGCTATAGGCTATATGTCGTAGTACTGATTCACCTGCCACCGCTCTGAGGAGCGCCTTACCAGCTCCTCCTTCGTCGGAGCCGAAGAAGCAAATTTCCCTTGAGGATATCATGAACAAGCTTAATGATGTGACGTGTACAATAGGTTGTCTTCCTAAACTATCAGCCGACATTGTTGACTTGAAATCCGATCTACAAGAGGTTAAAAATACGTGTGAATTCACAAACAGTAGAATTGATGATTTCTCATCCAAACTTAAGGATCTTGGAGACCGAGTATCATCCCTAGAGACTGCTAGGATCGAAGCTCAAGCTGCCAGTGCCTCCGTGGAATCTATAAAATCGCAATTCTACAATCAAGATCAGTGGACAAGAATGAACAACGTGGAAATTCGGGGAATCCCAATGAAAAAGGATGAAAACTTATTCAAAGTAATTGAGAAACTCGGCGACTATATCGCTTACCCAGTTCCTAAGTCGCAAATTAACTACATTTCCCGGATCCCGACGTATAGTTCCAACGATAAGTCAATCCTCCTTAGCTTTGTGAACAGATACATTAAGGAGGATTTCGTGGCCGCCGCCCGGGGGAAGAAGATGATCACTGCATCTGTTCTGGGTTACTCCAGTGATGGCCCAGTTTATGTGAATGACCACCTCACTCCTCAAAACAAAAATCTCCTAAATCAAGTAAAATCAATTGCCAAAGATAAGCAATATAGCTATGTGTGGGTCCGCTATGCAAAAATACACGTAAGAAAAAATGATACATCCCATGTTATAACCATTCACTCGGTAGCGGATTTAAACAAGCTATCGTAGTATGTTTTGTAACTCATTTTTGTTCTTTAAATTTCAGTCTATTTGACTTTATTGAACTTAATTATAACCTACTAGTGTGTTACTATAATAACCTCAAACCTTTTGTATTATCAAATTGCATGCGTTGCATTGTTGTATCATATAAGTTGAACTCTTTCGCTAGCAATGCCACATCTATTGTTTTGCTACAGCCGAGCCGTCTACGTATTGCTATCTATCTTGCGCACACGCTACGTTTAGTTAACCCTCACGCTCAGTCCAGCTTGGAATGTGGACTTTTGACTCGCTACCGCCGCACTTTTATAAACTATTTTGCTACCAATAACTATGAACTACCAAGTAATTCTTTGGTACCAATATTGCCCTTACATCACTCTTACAAACATAATCTTACTATCCAGTCTGTTATAATAATTGGACGTGTAATTACGACGATCACATTAAATTTTGCTTACTTATTACCATATCTAGACCTATGTAATTCTGGTATATTTAAATATAATGTTTTTTATTATGATGATAAAATTTTGCAGTTACAATGATGGCTTCTAATTCTAATACATTTAGTATATACTACCAGAATGTACGTGGTCTGCGAACCAAGACCTCTGAATTTTATAGAAATGTGTGCCTAAACAATTATGAAGTTTTATGCATAACCGAGTCCTGGTTATCGGACGCAATCAATGACTCTGAGTTCTTGGACAGCAGGTACATGGTATGGCGCCGTGACCGTGATTATGGTAAAACTCAGCAAATATATGGTGGGGGGGTGTTTATTGCTACGCGCCAAGACCTCCATGTATTGCCACGACCTGAATGGGCCTCATCTGCGGAGGATGTATGGGTGACTATTGATTTGTGTAAGAATGATTCTAAATTGACCGGTAAGCTTCATATTGGGTTACTGTACTTATGTAATCAGAACCTAGGTAACTCTTTCTCACAACAACTAAGTAATTTTTTGGAAAGAGTGAATGAAATTATGATAGCAAACTCTGATGACAAGGTCATCATATTAGGTGATTTTAATTTATCCAAGTTGCAATGGCATTATGACCCGACCAGTGACTCGTACCTGCCTATTTGTGTAAGCTCATACGATGAACATGAACTTTTCAACCTGATGAACATGCATGACTTGTGCCAATATAATGGCATTAGTAATATCTATGGTAGGTATCTAGACTTGGTACTATGTAACGACCTACTTAAAATCTCAAAATGTTCTCATCCTATGGTGGCAATTGATAACCATCATACACCCATTGTTATTTCGCCTTCCTTTATTAACTATAAAGCGCTGCAACCAGCGAAGCGCACTAAGTACTTGTATAATCATGCTAACTTTGAAGGTATGATTACAGAATTAGAGGGAGTTGATTGGAGATCCAAGTTTTCATCTGAGTCACTGACTGAGTGTCTAACAATGTTCTATCAGTCACTTTATGACCTCCGCGATAGGTATGTTCCGACTAAACTTGTGACATCGAATAGCTACCCACCATGGTACTCACCTGCATTGATTAAAGTAATAAAAGAAAAGTCAAAATTTTTACGTAAGTATAAAATATATGGTAATAAATCTGATTATTTGTCTTTCACTTATCTTCGTAAAAAAATAAATTCTGTTGAAAATACATGTTTTAGTAAATATGTCACAAATATTGAAAATTCTATAAAAATTAATCCTAAATCATTTTGGACATACATAAAAAGTAAATCTAACTCTAAATCTTTACCTACGAATATGACTTTATTAGGACAAACCGCTGTGTCTGGTGATGATGTCTGCAAGCTCTTCTCTGATTACTTTTTCTCCACCTTCGCTGATTCATCCCTTACTCACCCCAGTGCGGCATCTCAACCGCAGCTCTTTGAGGAACCTGTTCTGAATGGTGATATATTCTCAATTAAAATCACACCTACTATGGTATTTGATAAACTTTGTAGACTTGACTCTAATAAATCGGCAGGCCCTGACCATATTCCCCCTATAATTTTAATCAAATGTGCTGATAATTTATCTTTACCTTTATCTATACTTTTTAACAAATCCTTTACTCAGGGTACTGTACCAGCTATCTGGAAATCTGCCTTTGTTACCCCAGTCCACAAAAAAGGATCTAAAACAGATGTCACAAACTATAGACCTATCTCCAAATTATGTGTTATTGCGAAGGTCCTTGAGAGTATTGTTCACGATCAGGTGTACTCTGCCTTGAAAGACTCATTTCATAAATCTCAACATGGGTTTGTTAGGGGTCGCTCAACGGTATCAAATTTAATCTTGCTCAACGATTGCATTACTAGCAATATGGACAATGGTCTACCAGTGGATGTTATTTATACTGACTACAGCAAAGCGTTTGATCGGATAGACCATGTTCTTTTAATAAATAAGCTGCAACGCTCTGGGATTCGTGGTGACTTGCTTCGTTGGTTTAGCTCCTACATAACCAATCGCTCCCAGGCAGTTGTTGTCAGTAATTATATGTCTAGCTGGGTTCGGGTTCCTAGTGGAGTCCCCCAAGGATCCCTTTTAGGTCCTCTTCTTTTTATAATTTTTATATCCGATATTCACAAATGCTTCATTAACTCCGATGTCTTAATATTTGCCGATGATATGAAAATATTCAAAGCTATAAATTCTTTAAATGATTCTTTGCTTTTGCAAGAGGACCTTCACCGTCTTGATGACTATTGCTCGCTAAATAGGTTAGAATTGAACCCACAGAAGTGTTCCTGTATAACTTTCACTCGTAAACCTATACCGCACAATTTCATCTACACACTTAAGGGACATTCCCTTGTTAGTGAGTCTATCATACGAGATCTTGGGGTAATCCATGATAGTAAGTTATTATTTGACAAACATATTAACGCTATAGTTTCAAAAGCATACAGAGCTCTTGGTTTCATCTTTAGGAACACGAAAGACTTTTCTAATATTAAAACATTAAAGATTTTATACTGCACTTTTGTAAGAAGTAACTTGGAATATGCATCACAGATCTGGAATCCAAATTATAATATTTATCGTCACCAAATTGAACAAATTCAAAAGAAATTTATACGCTTTCTTAATTTTCGTTCTAAATCATTTGTACATGATTATGAATTAGCTTGTAGAAAATATCATCTGTTACCATTAGTGAACCGTCGTGAAATTGCTGACATTATCTACTTGGGCAAATTGGTATCATCTCAAATTGACTGTCCTGAGTTACTTGGTAAGCTGCTATTTTATGTTCCTGGCAGGTCTCGAAGGTCCATTCCCACATTCTACCTTGATATTGCATCTACCAACTATCGTTGTAATTCATACTTATGGCGTGCGTGCGATATTTACAATAAAAAGTATAGTGTCAATGTTGACTTATTCGGCTGCAGCATAGCGCGGATGAGGCGCATAATGAGTTCGCAATTCTTCGGTTGATTAGATTTATGTATATGTTTTTATTATTTTACTTTATATTGTTTCATAATTATCATTAACATCATATAGCTTTCTGAAATTTGTATTTTTTTTTTCTGTGTGTATGTAGCTTGCACCCGATTTTTCTGTGCTCAAATAAGCATTTATTCTATATCTATATGTGGAGACTTATTATTAGCCTTTTGTTTTATATAGTATTCTTGATTTATATGTATGGTGTGCTGTTAGTCTTCCTTAAACAAATAAATAAAATAAATAAATAAATAAATATCTGTAGCCAGCCCAACTCCTCCAAAAAGTGCAGAAGCTTCCTGGGGCTTCGCAGGCTTGAAGGTCTATCTCAAATAGTATTTCTATGCAGTTGTATTTAAGTACTTCTAGATAAAAATATCTCCTGTGTGCCTCATCCTCAAACCTTAAGGGTCCGGCGACAGCGGCTCGCAATTTCGAGGTGCGATTGGCTATTATTTCATTTTATTTCATTTCGGGGAGGTTGTTTGAAAGAATAACTCTAAAGTGACACGCATAAATACTGTTCGAACACAAATAATACAATAATATAAGGGAAACATGCCCGAATCAGAAATCATTTTGGTATTAGTATGTTTGGTCTTACGTTTACCTAATACCAAAATGATTTCTGACTCAAGCACATTTCCCTTATATTATTGTATTATTTGTGTTCGAACAGTATTTATGCATGTCACTTTAGAGTTATTCTTTTAAACAACCTCCCCGAAATGAATTAAAATGAAATAATAGCCAATCGCACCTCGAAATTGCGAGCCGCTGTCGCCGGAGCCTTAAAGATCAAGAGTCTTTGGTGCCTTGGAGTTACAATCATGCGTCTATTTAATAATGTTAACTCCCTCACCACTATGTTTCCGTATGTGAATGTTCAGGTTGGTGTTGGTGGTGAAGCTCTTCCCGCAGCCGACGGCCGGGCACGCCAGGCGCGGCCGCGGCCGGCAGTGCTGCTGCGCGGCCCAGCGGGTCAACTGTCCCACCCCACAGGTGCTGCATGAGAAATCATTCTCACCCAAGTGTCTTTTGCTGAAATGACAAGCCAAAACTGTAAACATTAGCACTGACAACCATGCATAAGACTACCTAATAATTTTATTAGCAGTGCTCAGTTTTACATTTATTGTTTTTACCTATAAGCTCAGAAAGCCATGATGAAGAAAGTCAAAGTTAAAGGTATTTATTGAATTGTTTATGAGATTCTAAGTGCATGTTTCATGCAACCAAGCCCCATAGAACAACAGACCACAAACTTATGACTCATTTCCTGCTATCATTACTCTCTTTGTGGTCAGCACTTCATAACTGAAGATTGTGGTCACTCAAAGATCTCTTTCCTGTACTGGAGTACTGTCATTTCAAAATAATGTAATAGGTAGGTACCTATTGATGATGAATAAGATAGGTAAGGCACTAACATGTGCAGCTGATAGTTATACTTCTTGTTGAATGTTTTCCCGCAGTACTGGCAGGCGTGCGAGGTTGGCGCTCGGTGCTGGCAGCGCCGCGTCGAGCCGCACTCGGGGCACTTCTCTCCTCGCACGATCACGGCAACCGACTTCACTACAACTCCTTCCTTCGCTTCTGGAGGCTCGGCGATAACAAGCGCTTCGGCTTCAAGTAAATCAGCTTTGAAATTCGAACTACGAGTATCATCGAAACCTCCGGCAAGCCTCGCGGCCAGTAGCTGGTTAGACCTCTCACACCTTTCCAGAAAGCTCACAGTAGTATCTAAATCTATGAGACACTGAGAACAGATCGACGGAGGCCCAGCATCGTCCAGTTTGATGATCAATTTGGTTCTGCTGATCAGTTTCTCGTATGGCGAAGTACCGTGGCGTTTACGATAAAGTGAAAATAGCGTATCTTGTACCTTCAGACATATTCTGCAGGTATTATCATCGCTATTTTGTTCCATTTTTTTATTCAGGAGGACACGTAAAATGAATTCAATTTTATGTTTGTTTACCATTTATTTCTTATTATTATTTATTTTATTTATTTCTGTATATCTATCATTATGTAATGTGTCTGTGTAGTTGAATAAATGTATTTCTTTCTTTTTTTCTTTCTTTCTTTCATTTGTTTACAAACAACACTTCTTCTTCTTTTTTATTTATGGCTTCTTCTTCTTTCTTTATTTTATGGCTCCTGTCATAGACAATCTTGCCAATGTCAAGTGATTCAGAGATTATACTCTTTGTAGTTATGTTTTTAGTCACGCACGTCAGTCCAAAGTCGAGTCAGTCAATTGTTTTGAAGAAAATGGTGGCGGTTTCTTCAAAACATTTGAAACATTTTCGGTCAAATCACGATATCACATAATACACTTTCATTTCAAATGCTTACACTTTGTGCTAAGACCACAAGTAATGTTGGTTAAAATACCACCAAAATTACACAACACAACTCAAAATAACACTAGAAAAACAATTAAAATGAAAATGCTATGTTGCTTCGTTAGATGACAGGAAACGAATCTCTTATTTATGGCTCCTGTCCAATAGTTTTTAGTCAAGTCAGTCCACAGTCAAGTCACGTCATTTGTTTTGAATAGAATGGTGTCAGTTTTCTTCAAAACATTCGAAACATTTTCTGCAACGCACCAACTCTGACCACATAGGTACTGCCAGTTTCTGAATGTTCGTTCAAAGCTAATCGGCTGTCAAGTTACTTGCTATCTCTATCTAATTTGAAGTAAAAGCTGAAATAGCAAGTGACTTGACAATCGATTAGTGTTAATCGGGCTTTTAGAAACCGGGGGTTAATAGTCTTGATTACATAGATTTTTTTTTTTTCACCATAATTGTCATCTTTGGACTTCAATGATCGAAATCTTTGGACATAATAGCTATTCCTCTCTCGCATAGCAGCTAGCCTCTGTATCGCATGTGTTCGTCCTATAATGCAATCTGTCATGAGCTCGACATATTCAGTGCCTCGGTTATTTCTATTAAAAAATTCTTTACATGAACTACTTACATCTTAATTAATTTTTTTGTTTTTTGTTTATTTATACTTTTTGTTTTTTGTTTAAACATTAAATTCTTCTATATTATTGTATAAATTTTGTCAGTTAGGTATTTTTATCTTCATTCTTAATTAGTTACGTAATGTGAGCAATAAAACAATGCATGCTGTGTTCGCATCTAGAAGGCCGTTCAGCAATTTAGTTTTAAGATGCTTGTTTTTACGTGATATTTTGTTGTAATGGCTGGTTTGTGAACCTATTAATAAAAAAAAAATCCTAAATGAACTGCTATTATAATACTGGCGACCCGCCCGCGCGCCCCTGCTTCGTACGGGAGCACATATCATGCATGTAGGTATTAGACATAAAAACCTTCCTCTTGAATCACTCTATCTATAAAAAAAACCGCATCAAAATACGTTGCGTAGTTTTAAAGATTTAAGCATACATAGGGACATGGAGACCTATGGACCGAGAAAGCGACTTTGTTTTATACTATGTAGTGATTGATAGTGATTACGAACATCAAGAGAAAATAATACCTTGCCCGCTAAAGCGATTATTTTAACACGGTAATATTCCGTCCGTGTGGATAGGAGGTAGGTATAGGTAGGTATCTTTGACGAATTTCCTCATTGCGAAAATTCTATAAAATGTTGCCAAACATGGTCCTTTCAATGTAACTCACACGTATTCTTGTCGAGTCGGGAATGTTAAGTTTTCTACATTTTGTGTGGCATTACAAGCTGCGTGTTACACATAATGTTACGTAAGAATCAGTAAAGCCTTATAAAAAGGTAGTTATTGAATGATCTAAGGTCGTGGCAGTAGTGAGAGCCGAGGAAAGTGATCGTATATTTGGTAACAATGTGCGCCGCCGCGCATACTGATGTCCCGCCGACTTAGGACGCACTCAGGTCCTCCGACAGGAGTATTGCAGTGTTCAGGTCCCTGAGGTTCGTCTGATACACCCGGCCGCTTTATGTCGTCCTACCATGACGAAATTGTGATTCCAACCAGCGCCTAATGAGGCTCATAGGTAACGACGCGTTGTTCGAGTCAAAGCTCCTGACTCTCGAGCATCGCCGCAAAGTTGCCAGTCTATCGGTATTTTATAGGATACATTTCGGTGAGTGCGCGTCCGAACTCCACAGCTTGATCCCCTCATCTCATCCCCATTCTACCATCGGACCACCAGACGTACGGAAACGAGGCATCCATTCATGGTTGACATACCAACTGCCCGCACCAAGCGCTTTGCTTCTTCATTCATCATGCGCACAGCCAATGAATGGAATTCCTTACCGGCGTCCGTCTTTCCGATGACCTATAATTTGGATTCTTTCAAGAGAAGAGTGAACAGGTATTTTCTAGGTAAACGTGCTACATCGTCGACCGCATCATCACTTAACATCAGGTGAGATTGCGGTCAAACGTTTTTACCTATAAGTTGTAAAAAAAAAAATGAAATATTTGAGCCAAATATAAAAATTGCTAGCCTTTTCTGATCTTGGCACGCCTGCTATTATATTATTGGAATCTTAAATCATTCCAATTCCATAATGTTGCGTTTTGATCGATAGTTATGCGTAATAATAGCATATATGGAGGTAGTTACCTACTTACAAGGAGCACTAACTAGGCACCTACTTAGTTCCTACACTGAAGAACTAGGTAAGTACATGTTATGAAACATGTGCTAGTTATGAATATTTAGGTGGGTACGTACGTAACAATATGTAGTTACTAATGTTTATTTTATTGCTTCTGAAATCGCTACTAAGTCCATATCTGTCCTTGGTGGTACAATTTTCTCTCGATTACCGTCATCATCGATTAGTATGCGCACGCGCATGCTTGTTACGGGAATGACGGCAGCACTACGTGATGAGTACCATCCACTTCCTCATTCCACACTAAGCTTTCCATATCTCATAACAGAGTTCAAATTAGCATGAAATCATTTCAGAAGTTAGATGCGTCGGTTTAGGAGCAGAAAGCATAATCGCACGAAGTGCGTCGGCGTCCGGCTACCCCCGGGCCCGAGTGAAACTACCACGCCGGCGCCGGCTACATACTAATGTGATGTATTTTAAGTTATAAGTATGGGTGGTAGTCCCTGATGACACTCGGTTTCTGAGTGGTAGTTGCGCCGACCGGGTGACCGCACCAATATGAGAATTACGATTGTACGTACCGTGGATATTGACCAGTGAATATACAGTGAACTTGTGAGTTGTGCCAGTGAACGGATTATCTAAAATGGTGCGTGGTTTTCAGATCGCGTTGGTGTTGTGTGCTTGCGTGTGGCTATCGGCAGCAGATGGCTCCCTCTTCAAGGCCAAGGCGAAGATCATCGCTCGGCTGACGGGCAAGCACCACAAGCGAGGAGTGCTGTCATCACTGCCTCCCTACAAGCTCGGACACGACATCCCGCATGTCACACATTCTATCGTCAAGCCAGTCGTGGTTACCTACCCTCCAACAGCGTCTGTCTCCGCTGTAAAAGTTCCTCTGGCGCACCCTCTGCTACCGAGATACCCTGTTCCTGTAGGACATAGAGTGCCCGTGCCGCATCCGCATTACGGACTCAAATTCCCTCATTATCATCATAAAGCTGTGGTACTACCGAAACCAGATCATCATTATCATCATCACCATCATGTTGCACCGAGACCAGTTATTCCTGTAATACCCGCCCCCCTGCCAGCTCCTGTAGTGCCAGCGCCTACTTTCGCTCGGCCTATCCCAGTGCCCCCTCCTCCCGTGGTGCCAGCTGCTCTACCTGCTCCAGTCCACATCAAGCCAGCACTTCCTGTTCCTGCAGCAGTGTTCAAATACCCTCAATACGCACCCCAAATTCCATATGTTCTCCGACCAGGTGGCGCTGTACAAACGTCTCTTTTCGCCAACTACCCAAGATACCCTTTCCTGAACTATCAGGGCCCTGTGTTTCCTCTTCATTCCTCTTCCTTCAGTCAGGTCGTGCCTCACGGTCATATCCCACAGTACTATCCACAGGGAAACGCTCTCGACGGAGTTGTTATTGAACAGCCTTCGGTCCAAGTGGAGCCCACCCCGACTTTACTGCATGCACAGGGCGGAGTTGCTCAGGCTCATGGAGTGCATTTAGAACCTCAACCAGGTGTCCACGTTCACGGAACGCCGGAAGTACCCCTCCAAGGCCAACCAGGCATTCATCTCCACGCAGAGCAGCCCAACATCCACTTTCAGGCAGGCGTCCTACAACCAGGAATCCACGTCCAACAACCTGAAGTGCATTTACATGGCCAGCCTGAGGTTCACTTTCTGCCTGGAGTGCAAGTTGGACAGCCAGAAATCCTCCATGTTGGCCAACCCGGTGTGCAATTCCATCCCGGGCAACAGGAGATACATTTCCATGCTGACCAACCAGGCGCACTTCAGCCCGGCGTGCAAGTAAACGCTGCACAACCGGATATTCATTTTCATGGTGGACAACCTGGCATTCAAATCCAACCTGGGCAGCCAGATATTCACCTGCAACCTGGAGTTCAAGTCAACGCCGCTGGCCAGCCAGACATTTACCAACAGCCGGGTTTCTATCAACCAGGGCAACCTGACTTCCACTACCAACCGGGACAACCTGATATCCACAGCCAACCTCAGCCAACTCAGCCGACTGCAGACCATAACGGATGGTCTCCTGTACCTCCGCAGAACGATATTGGGCTAGCTAACGGGCACTACCCTGACGACGGCCATCAGTTTGGTCAAGATCAAGGGCACCAGCAGTTTGACCAAGGACCCCAACAATTTGACCAAGGGCACCAACAATTTGACCAAGGGCACCAACAATTTGACCAACATCCCCAACAATTCGACCAAGGGCACCAAGGGTACGATTACAATGCCAACGATGGTCAGTACGACTACCAGCATCAATTACAACATCATATTCAGCAGCAGCTCGACCAAGCTCAGTACGAACAGAACCTCAACAACCAACATCAACTAGGCCAGGAATATGGTGCGCCAAGCACAGGTCAGTCCGGTCAAGACTATCCTCAGAATCATCAGCCCGCGCAGGAGTACGGGCTGCCCCAGCAGGGGGCGGAAGGGAGAAGCACTGAGGGGCACTCTGATGAGCCAGAAGGGGACACACAGCTTTACCACAACCACATACCCTTAGGACTTCAGCCGCCGATCGACCGACCTCTAGACCATTTCCATTAGGTAGCTAGTCTTTTCAGAAGACTTATAGCTGTCAGTACCTCATTGCATCGTTGTGATAAACGAGTCATTTATCTAAGTACCTTTATATATGCCTGATTTCACCGAAGAGTTTATAAACAATTTTTTTTCTTAACAAAATACGAAAAAAGCAGATGTTGACGTATTTTTTATGGAACTTTTTTGCTAGTGAAATGGGTATTTAGATTGATAAGACACACTCAGAGGCGATTCTTGAGTGGTATTACTATTCAAATACATATTATAGAAAGGAGCGAGATAGTTATATTATAACCGCTAATGTCCATGAGTGTGTATATTTAGTTAGCAGACTCGTTAATTTCGAGATTAGCCCCCGGTTTTTGAAAGCGCGATCAACACTAATCGGCGGTCAAATCACTTGCTATCGCTATCTAATTTGAGGTAAAATCTGAAATAGCAAGTGACTTAACAGCCGATTAGTGTTGTTCGAGCTTTCAGAAACCGGGGGCTTCAGTGATAATGGAGATTCTCCGAATTTTATAAATATATTTGCCTTGTAAATAACTTAAGTTGTTAACATAGATTTAAATGAGTGTTATTTATTTGTTTAAGTTATTAAAATCATTTACAAAATGTGTCATTCATTTCATTTCCCTATCACGCCACGCCTGCTTAGGAACACTTTCGACTAAACCGTGAGTGTTCGACAGGAACACTTAAATGTGCATGCTTCTATAGTTCCCTCAAAGAAGTTTCTGAAAGCTCGATCAACACTGTGATCACAACTGTGAAGTTGCTATCTCTTTTTAATTTGAAGTAAAACCTGAAATAGCAAGTGACTTGACAGCCGATTAGTGTTGATCAAGCTTTCAGAAACCGGGGGTGTGTCTCTAAATAAATATCATAGAAATGTACCTAATAAAAATTATTAATTTAAATATAGCGCAACGCAGTGTGGCATCCGCATCACAGAACACCGAATTTTTTTTGACATCTTTGTATTTGGAAAACTTTGGTCAACATCAAGCTCTACCAACTCGTGAGTGGTAGGTAAGTCCACACGGGTTTGGCAACACAGGACCACATAATCCGGCCTAGATTGTGCACACACGTGTGACTGTGCCGTGTCGTGTCATGTTGGCCGTACGGGCCACACCCTTCTATCTCCGCTGCCACTTGCTCCGAGGCTAGTGGTTCACTAACATATAATCCGCACTCTGTCTGATTAGCTTAGCGCCTATTCCACCATCTCTAAGTAACGCTAGACGTCAGATAAAAAAACAAATTTATTATTTCAATTACTACAACTACTTATTAATCAATTATTATTTCAAAATAACAAACTTTTTACTAAAGTAAAAAGCATTGCTTTAACAAATGCCTTGTCAAAGTCACGCACATTGGGGAGCGGGCCTAACACCAACAAAAACAAAAAAGAGTACACAGTACATTGCTTGGCGGCTTGGATTTAAATTGTTTCATTCTTCATTCAGCGCATCGTCACAGATACATTTATGTTGTCCCTATCGTAGAATTATTATCCCTACGATCTCTGCCATCAGTACCAACATCATGGTAAAACTACACTACAATGCGTGTATTCACGATTGCAATGTCTCTTACAGTTTGTATTAATCTAGAATGTAGGTACTTTGAATAAATTGAATAAACTACCAATCTGAGAGTCTGAATAGGCAGCATTCAAAGTCAAAGTCAAAATATGTTTATTCAAAATCACCTTGAAACGTCATAAAACTAGGTGACTTTAGGCGCCAGTTCCACGCGACAGCGCCGAGAAGAACAGCCAACAAACTCGGCTTGGTAGGTATTGGTAACGCTCTTTTGCATGATCCTCGTTACAATGTAATACATTGCTTTGCGTGATAATAAAACTGTTTATTAATAGGATAAGACTACAGTAATAAAAATTAAATTGAATGTTTTTGTTTCGTCGCAAGAAGTTGTGAAGTGTCTGGTAAACACTTTACAGAATTATAAAGTTGTTATAATCAGCTAATAAGCAAGTCACACAAGACGAATGTGGTCAGGTAGGTGTCCGATATAGTCCGTAGGGCTGGTTGGTGGACTTTCGCAACACTATTGCAAGTGATGCCTTTTGCGTTTATTTACAAGCGGAAATTCCTTGCAAGCCTCACTCTGATACTGACATGCAATAAAAATGAACTAAGTTCTAGTTCTGAATGAAATCTCTCGTTGGTCGCATTACTGGTTGATCCCTTCCGGGATACTCTTTTTTATACAACCAGCTGATGGAACAAGCAGATGGCCCACATGATGTTTAGTGGTAACCATAGCCTATAATAATAATAATAATGCTGGACAATCCACACAGCACTATCTAGCCCCAAAGTAAGCTATTCAAAGCTTGTGTTATGGGTACTAGATAACTGATATATTTAATACATTATATACTTACATAGATAGATATTTTTTATTATACATAGAAAACACCCAGACCATCGGAACCAATTTCTGCAGATCGTACACAAATTTGTTCCACGGCGGGAATCGAACTCGCAACCTCTTGCGTCGCAGGCAGGCTCTCGCCCGCTGCGCCACAGAGGTTGTCAATATGTCAAATGCCTATAACAAAGCATTGACTCGTAACTCGTAACGCACGATAAGAACGTGCCCTACGATGCACTGCCCTGCGTCCATCAACTTGAGGCATACTGATGTTGAGTGTGCATGTCTCCAGCTTCCTCATATTGAAAATGTAATTTCTATAAATGCCAATATTTAAAGCATAATTAGTGCACTCATAGATTTGAATCATAATTTAGCTGCCAAATAAACAACGATGCTATAAGCTTATTAATAGTGTGTAAGCTGGAGTAACATGTCTCCAGCTGCCTCAGTCAGTGTGGGCAAACGGCTAATGATAGAGATATATAGTAAACGCAAGGATTTAGTACCTATTTAGTGCACCTGGTACCAAAAATTTCAGGTCTGTAGCTAGGAAACTCTTCGAGTCATAAGACTTGATCAACGTGTAAGCTGGAGTAACGATACGTGAAAAAGCATATGCTCGTTCTCTGGAATGGCTGGAGCTAGCAGCCATCCATTACACAAATTTACATGAAAAATATAATTATTTTTCGTGTACTTATTGTTAGGCCTACAAATAGTAGGTACTATGACTGTGGCGTAGGCTTCGTAGCGCCGCCATACAAAAGACATCGACGCGTTTATTGCTACATGATTTTCACTATAGCAGGATATTTGCAATAAAATTATTAAATTGTGAAAAGTGTGTGATTGAGTCGACTGTATTCTTCATCAGCCAAGATTTTGTTAAGTATATCATTTACACATGGCAGACTCAGACAGTTATAATCAATAATATGTTAATAATCGATAAGTTTACCTAGAAGATGCCAAAGTTAATCTAATTTTTCGAAGCTGCAATTGATAAATAGCTAGTGAATGTTGAACACTTAGCACGATATGATAAAGGCCCACACAATCGATGCCCTGTGCTAGCCCACGAAACTAGCAACAATGCCCAATACAAAAATCCCTTTGTTAATCAAAGCTGAACAATAGTAAACAATAACAGGTATATCTGCTAAAGTACCGCGCGGTCCCACGGGCCGCAGTGACTCACACGATGCGAGTATATGCAGCAGGTGTGCCCAAGCTATTTGATCGCGGGCTGCATCGTCTATTGGTTCCCCAACTTCAATTCCTGTAGTTTACCTAACAATGTGTAATAGCTTCATTATCATACATCACCTCATCTTCATTCCTCTATCCAATTTCGTGTGGCGTCTGCACAAAAGGATTTTTTATATCTACGAGTATCAAACCACTAAATTAACTATTGCTAAATATGTCGATATGAGCCAAATGTTATATTATGTGGATGTCGTACGTACCTCCGTCTTCTTCTTGAGAATAATTTTGAGTTGTAATTTTCAGTTGAAACGGGATATTTAATTTTCAGTTGAAACGGGATATTTAAGTACCACGATGATGATGATGAATAAAAAAAATTGTATTTTGAGTTAGTAACTTGGTAATTAAACATCCGCGAGTATATCTACCGTGCCTGGCGATCAAAGTCGTGAAGCTGTTTCTCTTTTCTCGTCTATGTCAGCCATCATATCGGATGGCGTCTTTCACAAAATTAATCTTTTCGTTTCTATTAATAATAACAAAGGTTCATTTACAAGTTTTGCTATATTGAGAAATATCGTGTACTCGATAAAAAATAGGTACCTTTAAACATTTTTTAGTAGTTTTTTGTAGTATTTTTTTTATTTATACGTTTTTTTTGTCGTTGTCAGGTCTCAAGCGTGTTGCGGGCCGCAAGTTGACTCTAGTTAATTAGTCACCTATACACAGTGACTAGGTACAGGTGTCTGGGCGCTAGACTTCAGCGCAAGTACTAGATAGATAGGGGGGCTCAGGTCCGGCGAGGGGGATATAAGGCGGCGCGCGCCCTCGGAGGGGCTAGTGCTCCGGACCCTGTACACACTGTATCAATATGAAGACTGCTGTAAGTTTCCAATATTAAGGATCATTCAATTCATTTACCTATCTCACAATCACTAGCATTTACATGAAGGGCAATCATACATTACAATAATGTAATGTTTTTTTACAATATATACATATATAAATAAGTGGCTGGTTCTTTCTATGTAATCATTAAATAAAACAAAGCTTTTATTGCCACAAGTAGGTATTTCTTAATGCACACTTTTTTTTCAGTATACAGTATTGTAGTTAATTTTAAGTAGAGCCAGGCCTAATGTTAGCTGGAACGTTGTTTGTCTGACATTTCAATCCAAGGTGTACTTATAATTCCACGCTTTTGACCTTAGGACCACGATCGCTGGTTCTCACTCTCAGAGATAGGTTGTGCAGCACGAAGGGTCGATCTTATCGCCTTTACAATTACGAGCTCGATTACAATATTATTGCTCGACCAATATTGACTACGACATAGTGACAATGTTGATGCTACGAAATATTCGTAGCAAATGTAGACGGGTAGTTCGATTCCCGCACCGCGCCAAAAATATTCAAAACAGTAGGGGTAATTTTAATTGAGATCAAATGAATTTCAGTTCTGCATGATCCTGCTGGCGGTGGGCGTTTTCGGCGCTGAAGAGAAGAAGACGGAGAAGCGAGGCGTGTTCGGCCTGGGATACGGCGTGGGCGCGCCGGCGCCGCTGTACGGCGGGCATGGCCTGGGGCTGTACCACGGCGGGCTCGGCGGCCTCGGCTGGGGACACGGGCTGGCCGCGGCGCCGGTGCTGGGAGGCGGCCTGTACGGCGCGCACGGCTACTCGGCGCCGCTGCTCGGAGGCGGCCTGTACGGCGCGCACGGCTACGCGGCGCCGGCGCCGCTGCTCGGCCACTCGGTGGCATACGGCGCGCCGCTGGTCAGCCACGCGCCGCTGCTGGGCCTGGGCCACGGCATCGGCTACGGAGGCTGGCATTGAGTTCGCATCCAGTTAAGTCGCGTGGGTTTAGTGCCAAATTGTATATCTTGTGTCGTTAGTGATCCCTGTTTTGTCTCGAATTTAATTATATTTTTGTAACAATATGCTCCTTTTATTCTTGTCCTATGATTGTGTCAAAAATAGAGCCAAGGCTAGTACCATGGTAAGTAGTAGAGCCCGGGTAACTAAGGTGACATTCTAAACAACCCGGCAAGTACCTAATGAAGGTGGTAGGTATTCAAATGATCGATAGTTGAAAGACATACCGATCCTGGCTGCGGCGCGCGGTTGTTGCAACCGGAAGTGATCACTCGCGCGGCCCCTGCAGGTAGCGCCGGAACTTGCGCAAATGTGGGTACCTGTACCTACTACGTAGAGTACCTACCTAGGTATGCTATTGACATCTTAGTACTTATCCGTAATCAGACAACCTTTACTAAATTTCGATTTTCAGATAAGTAGGTTTAGCTAAGTGTATAATGAAATACTGCAAATTCATTGATTGAGTGAGCGAAGCGAACGAAAATCTTATAAACAACTTAGGCGATTTGGCATTTTATGCGTGTATGTATGTTTGTCCGACGATAACTTGAGAACCGTTTATCCGTAACCGTTTATCATTTATTGATGGGTTATTAAATTATGGGATTTTTAAGGGGGCAAAAATTAAAAAAGTTAAGGAAAAAATAAAATTACATGTCATATGAAAGGGCTTGGTTTGGAAATTCCAAAACCGTTTTTATTTTTTTTCTAGGATGCCTGCTTTTAGAGTTACAACAAAAATGTTAAATTAAGATAACCAACGATCCAAGAGCTCTCATTTCTAAGAGTTTCGTTGGCATAAAGGTTTTTCGACTGGTTAGAGTAGAATAGGCCAATTCAATTGAAATTTGGTTACCATATTTAGTTATTAAGTGGCAGCCAGAGGCAAGTCCAAACACAATGTTTGGACTTGCCGCTGACTACCACTTACTTATATTTTCGGAGCGTTCGCGACGCTTCACGAAATCTCAGTTCGGGGCGAACTACTAGTATTCAATTGTATCCAGAAAACTTAGTAGGTATAGGTATAATATAATATAGTAGCAACATTTCATGTGACCATCTTTTATGTACGGGAAAACCTGTGTTAGTCTAGCCTAGCTCTTCCTTATTGGGTAAATATAACTACTCTTAAAAACCAGAAAAATAAATGTTTTTCCTATTGTTTATGTAGTAATCTATCTATCTATTCAGGCTGTATGCACCCACTGCTGGGTATAGGCCTCCTCTAGACTTGAACTGTAGATATATCATTATCATCCTTAAAAAAATAAAATATTTTTATTATGTATAACATTGAATTTCTGGAAGGTTTTTTTATACATAGTTTAAATCTAATTATTTATCCATGAAATTGTTGAGCAATTAAAATAAAAGTTCAAAAAGGAACTAACCCACAACCCGAAGGACACTGCCTAGCTTTTTATCTTACTTACTTATTAATAGCAAGCAGCTGGGTCATCTGATGTAAAGTGGCTACAGCAAAGAATTTCTCATCAGTATACATAAGAACTATTTCTTTACCGAAGAAATTGCGGTCTGGTTCATTGCATACAATTTATTTACATCCAAAGTCCATTTCATGCTTTTCTTTAAATCCTGAGTAGGTATATCCATTTCATCCCAATGAAGCAGCACTGAGGCAATGTACTACCTTATTTGTAATCGCCGAGCTAACGAAAAGCCGTCCCATTTCGCTCCAACCACTTATGTATACTACTTGCTATATACCGAAGCACCTGCAACTATTAGGAGCAGCCTTGCACAATACCTACTATATTAGACCTACGTATTCGCAGGTGTGTCGTGTTTCGTACATATCAGCGCCATAAATCTATGGCACTCGCTTGGTTTATGAATGTGGTCCATAGCTCATAGACTTGCAAGTGGACAAGTTTTGTAGAAAAAGTAGAGCAATACGCAACATGTGTCATTTACGAGGGTGTCACAATTACTATATAATGTACATAATGGGACTGCTTTGTTAAACATCTGACCCTGAAAATCAAGAAATCCCTGTAAAGGTTGAGCTAAAAATTATGATAATTTCCGAACACAAACTTTTTTTGCAACGAAACTATGTTTTGATTACGATGTGAAATCGTAGGGCACGTTCCTATCTATATATGCGTGACTTACGAGGCGATGCTTTTCATAGATGATGGTTACCCTTGAACATCAGGTAGGCCATCTGCTTTCCCAACAGCAAATAGTTGAAAAAAACGCACAAATTCTGAATTACTACCGACCCTGTCGTTACCCTGTCGCTGTACTAAGAAATCACTGACTACTCGGCTAACTCTGAAAGATATCTGGGAATGGAGAAATATCACAATCACATTTAATTTTTTTATAAATTTATTTAGAAGACTTAGCATCTACAGTAATTAACTTATAGCTAACAATGAAATGAAATAGTTTATTTGCGTGAAATATGGTTAAAAGTTAGCAGTTCTTAGTAGGTAATAGGAACGCATGTCCGAGTTCACTCCTCCAAAGTGCGGTATTCAGAGCCTGGCCTGGATCCAGGCGGCGAACGAGGTGACCCGCGCGAAGCCGGCCGGCAAGCCCGCCTGGCAGCCGCGGGTCGAGCCGAATGAAGTGATGCCGATCTGGAAATAACGTTGCAGTTACAACAAGCCTCAGCTGGGCTGTGCGGATGACGATAACGTGACTGTGACACACTTCTATAAGTTAATATTTAGTTTTCAATAGAATAAGTTATTAAGTTCGTGTTCAAAAAGTTTGTTTATTTTATAATTTACATTGTTAGTTTATTCTTATTTTGTTTGTTATTTCTCTTATTTGTGTGTATCAGTTGGGCAAATAAATGCGTTATCTATCTATCTATCTATCTTCTGACACCCGACATTTTGTTTTAATACCCACATACATAACCTATGTTTTTGCACTAGAGTCACCTAATTTTAAGACGTTTCATGATGGTGCTTGTGATTTTATTGAATAAAAATACTTTGACTGAAAAAAAATTGTTGCTTATTTACTTGCTTGATACTCTTTTTATACTTTCTGTTTTTTTTACTTGATTTAATTTCCAGCATTATTTATTTATTTATTAAATATGACAGCTTTTTTGGAAAAAACTGACTTCAAATAACTAGTTACACTGCAATGATAAAACAACGAAATACGTAATTTAATTTGAGGTATGATTATGAGGATTTGAGGTATGATTATGAGGATTTGAGGTAACTATGATTATGAGGATTTGAGGTAACTATGATTATGAGGATTTGAGGTAACTATGATTATGAGGATTTTGAGGATGACAAGTTTTTCGTGTTGACCAATATGAAAGTATTAAAACTTACAGAATTACGAATTTTTTTGAAGTCGGTCAAAAAGGGCTCATATCTTGGAGCTGTGGATTTTATTCAATAAATAAAATAAAATAAATATTACTAATTCCAAACTGAACTATGAAGAGCTAGTAGCGCCCCGCAGATTTAAATCCCTGTATTCCCACGGTATAAAAAGTAGCCTGTGCTATTCCAGACTATAATCTATCTCTCTGCTTAGTTTCATCCACATCCGTTTAGCCGTTCCGGCGTTTAAGAGTAACAAACATCCATCCATACTTACAAACATTCGCGTTCATATTAGTAGTGATACAGTATACTTTGTGATGTGCCACAACTAACCAGCACGCGTTGTCCGGCGCTGGTGAGCGCGAGCGGGCCGCCGGAGTCGCCGCTGCAGGTGCTGCGGCCGCCGGCGCCGCTGGTGCACAGCGTGGAGGGCAGCACCAGGCCGCCGAACGCCTGCCGACACAAGGCGTTGCTGATCACCGGCAGCGTCACGTGACTCTGCGCCTGGCTCTGCGAGATGCCGGCGACTGCGGGGAAACAACCGCCACCCTTAATGTCGAACTTGAAGCCCATTACCATTTCTATATTCTGGGTTTCATTCAAGTGTCAAACTTTTGTACAAGTTCATCTGCGTGACTACCATACTTACTACATTACCCTCATCTGTGCCGGTTACGATTACCAGACAGTTAGACAATTTTAGGTGGCAGTACCTGGTGTACTATACAACTTGCACAGCTCAAGCTAGAGTAGAGCACTAGTACAGGTGAGCAGCGGTGTGCCGTTTTTAGGGTTCCGTACACAAAGGGTAAAACGGGAACGCTATTGCTAAAGGCCGCACTGTCCGTCTGTACGTCCGGTCACCAGGCTGTACTCATGAACCGTGATAGTAGACAGTTGAAATTTTCACAGATGATGTATTTCTGTTGCCGCTATGACAACAAATAATAAAATAAAATTCCCATACAAAAAAACCTGTTTTTCCCGTTTTTTTTAGATATTGGTTTTCCGGTTCCCATACATATAAAGTAGCGGTAATCATCACCTTTATCAAAGCATTGAATGGTAAGTCACCCTCGAAAATTGTCTCGACACGTGCTCTACCGATGCCCTGCGTCCATCAACCCGAGGAATACAGATGTTAAGCCTCATGTGCCTGTAATTTAACCAGCAATCACACTTTGTGTTCTGATCAATCCCATTCCTTAGTTAGCTCCACACTTCATAAGTAGCTAATGAGCTAATGAGTTGTAGGAAGTAAAGTAGGAAGTAGGTATCAGAATATAATATTACAATCGCTAGTCCTTCCGTATCCCGCTGCCTGAGCAGAAGCACCTTCGAAGTTGTTGTTCAACAGCGATCCGGAGGGAAGCGCTATCCGGTTTATGACATCTGCAAATGTAACATAGTTTATCAGATATATAATACCTAGGTACTACAGGATAGATGGAGAACAGAAATGGATACCTCCTACTTAAGTCTTAATCAATAAGCCTTTTCCAATCAGAAAAAGATAATTGATTAAGACATGAAGGCTAGGTATATTAACCCTTGATTAACTTCGTGAAATTTACTAACGTAATTAACTTGTATGAGTCAGTGGGACTCATATATTTTCTAAGCGTGATATTCTCAAATAAAACAATTTTTTTTCAATTTTTTTTTATTATTCATATTAAATATTTATTAAGGCACTAGGAAAAAGTATCAAAACTGGACAGACTTCAGAGATCCTCTTAAAAATTAAAGAAACTAATTTTATCAGTCTCAAAAAACAAAGGTATTTTAAAACCTCTACAAAACTATGAAATATTCGTAACTTATATATGTTTTTATGTTTTTGGACTCTCAAAGATATACAAATTAATAATAATAAAACAAAAATGTATGCTCCAATACAAAAAAATAAAAGGTGCAATGGGTTTTGGCACTGCTTACAGGCAACGTCGGCATACCTTTTTCGAGCAGGTCAAACATATTGGTTTCAGACATTTGGTGCATAGATATACAGTCTTTGTTCTTTTTTTGTAGTGGCACATATAGCAGTATTTTCTTTCATTCCTAGGTAGCTTGTCTTCAGTTTCAGGGTGGTTCGCATCTTCAGGAATGTCTTTTTTCAATATAGATGAAACCGAGCAGCGAACTTTGCGTGCCAGGCGAGTATTGTGCAGACGTGTCATCAGATTGGCTTCGTTTAAATTTTCAGCAATGCTTTTCAGAAAATTCATCCTTCTCAGTTTTGGCACGTCACTTTGAACGAATTTATCTTGTTCTGGATTCATTCTGCAAACCTAAAAAGATATATGTTATATTATATGATATATGTTATATTAGCATATAAAAAATATAATTTATATCAATAATAACGACAAAAAAGCAACATTCGAAAATTGAAACAAATAAAAAAATATATAGCACAATTCACTTGTATGAGTCCTTGGGACTCACTCGACGCAATAACTCACCAAATACGCAGTGCCGGCACAAGTCCTCTCGCCTCCGCGTAGCCCACGACACTGCAGGAAGGTACTGAGACGGGGGGGAATCTAGCCGCTCAAATGTTACAATTATGGAAGTTTGAAATTTTGAAGTGAGTCCCAGGGACTCAGGAAGTTAATTAAGGGTTAAAAGCAGTCTGGAAAAAAAGCTGTAGAAATCCCTACTATTGATTTGAAGAGAAAATACAACTACAGAAGCGTCAATAACACCGACAAAACCTATCAGCCAGCTCCACCCCAGCTCTGCAGACGCCTCGCCCCGTTGCCAAATGCCGTCCGTATTTATCATAAATAATTATTAATTTTCAATGCTAATTCTTTATTGACGACAAAAATAAGCATTTTCTATTCCATTGCTCATAACCGCCCTGGTTTCTGAAAGCGCGATCAACACTAATCGGCTATCAAGACACTTGCTATCTCTATCTAATTTGAAGTAAAAGCTGCAATAGCAAGTAACTTTACAGCCGATTAGTGATGATCGTGCTTTCAGAAACTGGGGTTAGAGCATTTACTTCAGCGCTTCTTAATAATTAAGTGCCTATACATTATAAACAGCAATACTTACTAGTGTAAGCGACATGGTTAAATCTGATGATAGCAACATCATTGCTCAAGGTGTTGGGGTTGTAGCTGGCGTGTATCTGCACGTTGGCGGTGGTGACTCTGGTGCCGCCGCTGAACAGACGCGCGGAGCCGAACACCAGCGTGAACTGGCGCGCCTGGCTGCGGCCGTCCCACCAGCAGTGCGCCGCCGTCACCGCGCGCGTGTTGCTCAGCATGGACGAGCCGCACACCGAGGTCGCGCCGCTAGTCAGCGTTATCACCAGACCAGCCTGGACATTTACTAACTTTATGAGCGCTTAATCCACCTCAGTCCTGAGAATGTGACCTCTTTTTTCAAATTTGATTCAGATCAGGTATTCGACATTTTTAGTTATGACTTGTGGGCTGTGTTATGACTAGGAAGGACTATTCCTAAACTAGATGAGTAAGTATACCGTGACTTGTGGGCGTTCGAAAGCGCGATGGGAGGACGACATCGTAAAGGTCGCGGGAAACACCTGGACGAGACGCACAGGACAGAGGAGGCTGGCAGAACACGAGGGAGGCCTATACCCCGCAGCGGGTGATACTAGGCTGAGATGATGACGATATGTCCCTATCTGTTCTTTAATTAACTCAAGTGGAATAAAATGTTTGTGGCTTATTACACAATTGGTTCGCCTACAGACTGCCAGCATACTCACAAGGAAGGGATAGGTTCCTACTGCCGCAGGCGAGCCTCCCACTATCCTGCCATCGAAGTGTACTGCGCTCTCCGCCTGCTTGATCCGAGCAGCCTCGGGTATACCCTCATTCTCGTGATAGTACACCAAGATCGGCTCCTCAGCCTCAGCCGCCGCCAGCGCACACCCTACAACAACTAGTACCAATAACACCTGCATGATTGCAAATCTTCGGTATACGGTGGGTTTTGGTGAATTTTATACGAATGGTGGTATCTTATCGATGGATTATTAAAAGGGAACTAATTTTTTCATTGTCAAATTGGTAAGGTCAGATGCTGATTAGGGACAACTTCGGATAAGCATCATTTTTATACAAACTATCAATGAAAAAGAAGTCTATGGATATAATCTACCAAAAACAACATGCAGAGAATAATTTACAAAAAAAAGACTAGCAAATACTTGATGCACATCTAATGAATCAACTTATGACCTATTTAGACAGGACGTTAAGATTACCTCCACGTTACAATGTAACGTCTAATCAGCATTAAAATTCAAGGCCGTTCCCGATTCCGGAGTAAACAAAATATAGGAAACAATAGTTATCTAGCATTGAATTCAATCATCAATATCTTTTAATCTAGTGTGGCCTCCAGCCCACTATGTACCTACATAAGCCATACAATAAACACCAAAACAATAACAAAGTGTTTCTAATACACCTGTAGATACCTAGGTACTACATAGAGGTACGAGGTAGGGAGGTAGCATGGTGAAACTACCTAAACTAGAAATATTGATATGTACAACAGGCGCACAGATGACAGAACAGTAATATCCTACAGGCGCCACTTTAGTTTCATCGTTCTTCGGTTGGTAGAGTGCTTTCGGTTTTAATTCAACCAGGCGCTAGAGAACTCTTTTTTTCTGTTTATTGACTTTAGATATTTTTTTAGGATATTAGAAATCACCCCATCCCTTGAATGAGTCTGGCTTTGCTCCGAATCCATCTATAGCCCTTTCAGCGGGGGACAATCTGTAGAGTCTGGGTGATATGATTTTAAAATGAAATGACTTTGGTCAGCGTCAACCTTTCATCTCCTCTTAGCCTGATCTTCTCAACGGGAAAGATTTATTCAGTTATTTACTTTATTGAACACGGGAACAATTTCACAAAAGGTTTCTGTTCTGGCCGATTTGTATTTTTGTAGCAGCAAACTGTCAGCTATTATAAGGTCCTTCTGTCAGTTTTGTTATAGCAAAGTTACACTCAGAGTTACTGGTTTTGTTATAGCAAAGTTACACTCAGAGTTACTGGTTTTGTAATAGCAAAGTTACACTCAGATTTACTGGTTTTGTTATAGCAAAGTTACACTCAGAGTTACTGGTTTATGTAGCGCGTGAGCATCAGCAACGACAAGGGGCCTTGTTGTCTAACTTGAAGCCCATTACCATAGCGATATTCCGGGTTTCATGTGTCAAACTTTCTGTAGGTACTACATAATCTAGTTCATCTGTGACATTACGATACTACATATTTTCTCATCTGTGCTGATTACCAGCGAGTTAGACAATTAGGTCCAAGGTCGGGAATTAGATTTTCTGGGTTGTAAATGATTCATTTTGATCTTTATGAGATTTTTATTTGGTACATAACATCTTGTTTTGATTGCTATGAATACTTATTGTAGGTAGGTAGGTACTGAACAAAATAAATGATTATTACGAGGTGGGTGCACGACATCACAAATAGGGTGATGGGTAAGACTGACGCAGGATAGTGGTAGAAGGCACAAACTAAGGGAGGCCTATATAACACCCAGCAGGGGGCTCGGGCTGCGGATGATGATGATGATGACAATGTACTATTATTTAGTACTTAGGTATACTATTTTCGATGAAAATAAACTAAGTCAAGCGTTTACTGATTACCGACATGCGAGTACAACTCACGTTATCTCTCATGCAACGCCTCGAGTCGCGGTACCTAGTTATGTAAAAAGCCCTAAATTATATAATTGAGATGTGTTTTAGTTGTGACTGAGTGAGCTGCCCTCCGACTCGAGGCTGGCGTTGTGTCATCTCATCTCATTATTCAAATTAGACGAACAGCATCTGCGTCAATGAATAATCAGATTGTTTCACAACTCTGGGTGGTTTCTGGAGATTTCCTCACATCTGGTTTGTGTGATAGTTTTGATGACGATTCAAGTAGAGGGACCGTTTCACAATATTCCAATTAATAGCCCTTAAGATTCATATAAATGTGTCCAAAACTGTCTCAAAGTATCACAACCGCATCGTTTCTTCCGACTTAACACCTTCAAGTAAACCATTATGAAGATTTTCGTAAGTATCTTTCATAAACATATAAACCTAATTTAATGTAAATGGATTAAAATTTTAACGACAAAAGTAATCTCATAATAAGAACTAAGCTGATAGTGTTTATTCGGTTGTGATATTGATTTGTATTAGTTTTGAGTAATCTTTAGATTCCTTGCAATGGTCCAACAACGGATTGCTCTATGGTTCTTTTTTTTTTTTTTTTTAACTTAATAGACCGTTCTTTGGCTTCGATCTCGCCTGGCGGTAAGCGACGATGTAGCCGACGATGGAACAGAACGGTCCAGAAGACACCTATTCACTCTTGCCTTAAAGACACCCAAATTGTAGGAATCAGGAAAGACAGACGACGGCAATGAGTTCCAATCCTTGGCGGTTCGCATGATGAAGGTAGAAGCAAAACGCTTAGTGCGAATGGGTGGTAAATTAACCAGGTTCATGTGTATTTTTACATTATGCAAGTAATCTCTTGGGAATTTTGGATACTTCAGTTGTAATTTCCAATCAATATGTTTAAATTGAAAATAAAAAATAAAAGTTTTAGTTATTGATTCACTTTGAGCCTCTTTACCTATTATAGTAATATACATAGTAAATCTATGATTATTACAATATGCGTACCTAATCCAATAATGCACCTGATTTCGGGACGACACTGCAGAACTTTTTTCCCCACCACGAATCAGAATTAAATGCACAATCCAATCTATCACAAATTCTTGAATTCCACTGTAGAACCCTTCAGCCCCTCCTCCTCGCGTCGTATTCCTCATTACTGAGGGTCGTGATGCCCCCGACGTTGAGCCAACATAGTTTTAACGATCTATGTTGGCTCAACGTCGTATATATAATAAGTCTTTGGCGTTGTGAAGAGCATCGTGTAGTTTGGTGTTTAATGATGAGCGGATTTGGTCAGACCATCGAAGTTGACCTCTCGGGCGCTTGCCGTCAACCTTTCCAGTAACCATAAGTTGTTCAAGGTTATTCCCATCTTTCCATCAGCCCCACCTTTCGTCAAATCTACGACGTAAACCTATGACCGCCCATTACAACTGTTCTTTGCTACTACAAAGGCTATGTCCGTTAATCGGGTTTCTCCCCATATCTCTTTATGTTTAAATAGCAAAGTGAATAACGATGCGTCACTTCCAGCTGTGCTGTGTCCTGGTGGTGGGGGCGGCGTGCGCGGCGCCGGCGCCGGCGGAGCAGGCTGCGCGCGACAAGCGCGGCATCTACGGCGAGCCGGGCGGCCTGCTGACGCCGCAGCTGCACCACGACGCGCTGCTGGGTGCGCACGCGCATCTGCCCGCGCTGCACTCCTCGGCGCTCCTGCACGCGCCTGCGCACATACACGCGCCTATCATCCACGCTCCTCTGCACTCGTCTTCTATCCTCCACGCGCCGTTACACTCGTCTTCTATCCTACACGAACCTTTACACTCGTCTTCTATCCTCCACGCGCCGTTACACTCGTCTTCTATCCTGCACGCTCCCCTGCACTCGTCGCCTCTCCTGCACTCGCCGGCGCACCTGCACGCCCCGCTGCTGGGCGCGCACGTGCACTCGCACTCACACATCGACACGCCGGTGCTGCACGGCGCACACTTCGACACGCTGCACACGGACGTGCACCACGCGGCGCCGCTGCTGCATCACGCGCCGGCGGCTCCCCTCATCGTGAGGCACCACGCGCCGCTGCACCATCACCACATCAGCCACGGCTGGTGATTAGCTCCAGGACTGTCTTCCACCACCAAATAAACCTTTTTGTTAGTTATTCTTATGTTTTTATTACAATATCCAACCTGCATCAGGTTCGTACGAGTAGTTTACTACGACGTTATGAAAGAATCACTAGATGACTTCTGGATGACTTTCGATTAACCAAACATCGTAAGCCCATTACAAGAACCCACGCATTCAGTTTACCTTCAGTTTCACATAAAAACAACCTCGCCTCGCCTCGATCACTCAAATTAGTAATTCCCAAAATAACCGACCACAGCAGCTGGGTCATTGGCGGTTGCTAATAACCTTGCTCCTTGTTATGCAACGCAATACTAACATTCAGAAAGGTGTAGTAATACGAAATAATACAAACCTGCATATGGAAAATCAAGAGAAGAAGACAATCTAATTATGTCCTTATACACCTATAGGCATGTAAGTGCTCATACTTACGAAGTTTGGCTAGCTAGGTACAAAAGTTAGGTATCAAAGTCCAGATAAACACAGGTTTATCTGTTCAATCAAACCTGAACTATAAACCAGAGTTAAGTTCAAGTTTAATTACAAGTTCATTTTAAACGATGCACACGGCACGATGGCACACGGCCGTCAAGTAGCTGCGAACCTACAAGTGTAATAGTGTTCTTAGTATTACTGTACATTTGTGATGATATTTGTTTATTGATCCGGATTAGTAGCCTCGTTCGGTACATTATCATATCGCGGTATATGTGAGACATCGTTACAACATCACAAAACACGTCAGCGCTGAGAGGCGTGCCGACTGCGCCGAGGACATGAGGACACTCGTATACCGAACACCCCCAACATCCCCGACCCCGCCGATGTAACCTAGCTGAAGCCTAGCTGCTAGACAATGCCTCTTCATCTCCTAACCTAATCCGTTTCTTAGCATAGATTTCTTTAGCAAAGTTTTCTACACTAATGGGAGTGGATTTAAGAATCCGTTTCCCTATTTCCTTCGAAAAACAATATTTATTAAGTACGAAGGCTAAGCTACGCGTATCACATCGTTCGGGGACCACAATAGTACCCAACCATAACCATAAGGACCATAACAACAACAAACAACATTAATTAACACACACGTGCCCTCAGGCAATGGACTGGTATCAAGAAGGTAGAAGAGCTATTCAGGCTTGCCCTAGATAAGGAGACATTTAAGGAGATGACAGCCAACCTTCAGTTCAGTGGAGAGGCACCCTGAGAAGAAGAAGTACCTATACTTAATAATTCCTTAGAATATCTTTCTCACTAAATTTGAGACTGAATTACATTGCAAACTATAATCATTTGTAACAATAAACTATCATATTATTTTATTTTTTATAACTCATGTCTCAACCATAAAGGTTAATTCAAATTCAAAAAAATGTTTCAATTATTATCTGTAATGTGACTTATAAACTAAGCCAAGGAGTTTGTGCAATATTATTGATGATGCAGAGCAAAGCGCGCCCCGCGGTGCGCTGCGCCTTGCCGGGAGTGACGACCTCTATGGCGCAGCGGGCGAGAGTCCGCCTGCGACGCAAGAAGTTGCGGGTTCGATTCCCGCCTCGGACCAAATTTGTGTACGATATCTAGTACCCATAACACAAGCTTAGAGTAGCTTATGTACTTTGGGGCAAGATGATGCTGTGTGGACTGTCCAGCATTATTTATTTATTTGATGGGCTGTACCTGCAGAACGCATGCGCAGACTGCGGCTCGGAGCCTTCGCTATGTTCTTGTTCAGTCCTTCCATTGATAATGTGAACCTACAGTTTGAAAAACAGCTACCTTCTACTGAAACTAACAAATAAATAACTGAATCGTTCGTTCCCAAGATATCGTTGAATACTCTCAGCTCGCCACTCTTGGTTTATATTTACATAGCTACCTAAAAGTACCATCTAATAAATTTAGCAAAAATCCTCAAGTTATTTCTGTTTGTTTTTTGTAAGAACCATGATTGATGACCTATATCAGCATAATTTGATTCCGATAATCGCCTACCCCGGAACTTGGCCTTCCTTAATTATAGTGTTATCATAAAATGTGTGCTTTACATCTTCGGCTTTGCTGCTGTTGTGATAAGTGTTGTATAGAAAAATGAGCAATCTACTACGAATCGATGCGGTATAATGAATTATGTAGAGCGATTAGTGTAAATTAAGGAGAGACGTGTCCTCGATCAAAACACTAGATCACGCCTCGATAAATATAATTTATGTAAAATTTCGTGTAGAACTAGTTGGAGCCTGGTTTCGCTAAAGCATTGTGTCCGTATATAAGCTTGGAGATGCGCTCAAAGCTACATACTCGACTAGGATTCTGTGCAATCGACTCAACACTAAAATGAAATACTTTGTAAGTGTATTCAAACCTCAATGAGAATATTGTTTTAATTCAGTAGAATACATTTGTTTACTTTTGATAGATATCGTTACAAAATATCAGAATTATTGCTATACATATATTATATTGTACACAGTAGTTTGGTCCACCTTTCGTCCTCGTCAATTTAAATACTGCAAATCCTTGTAGTCAGTAATGAGTTAATGTTGTTTTCAGGCGTGCTTCTTCGCTCTGGCGGCGCTCTTGGGCGCAGTCTCGGCCGGCTTCAGTCACGGCTACGGGCACGGCTACGGACACGGCTACGGACACGGCTACAGCCCAGTGGTCTCCTACGTCTCATCTCCCTCGTACGGCGGTTACGGCGGATACGGTGGCGGCTACGGCGGATACTACGGTGGCGGATACGGCGGATATGGCGGACACGGGGGATACAGGTCATACGGCGGATTCGGCCGCCGTGGAGGCTGGGGAGGCTGGTAAAAACCTGTGATGCCGTATCCGTCCACCACTCACTGCTAAAGTCAATTCATCGAAACTTACCTTCCAGATTGATAAAACAATGTCTACCGTTTCCGTAAGACGAGATCGATCACCTTAGTGCCATTTTGTGGATGAATGAAGGACCGACTCCGATCATCCAGAGGCATCCAGTTACTGGATTACAAAATGACATACTGATAATGGTATGACATACATAATATTGGCTCGTGGGACCTGTCACGTGACTTATTAAATTGGTCTTGGTGCATACATACACTGAATGCTCAGGATTTTATTATAAGTCATACATATCTACATGCTAATGTTTCACAGCAACGTTGTGCAAAGATATTGGTCGATACTCGTCGTATTTTTTTTGGGAAGCTATTAAATTAACTATGTCATTGATACTTCATTTTTGCGTATTATGTGTTCTGTGATAATTTAAATAAAACTCTTTACTCCAAATTGTTTACCACTTTTATTGCTCTTAGGTTAGTCCTTGGTTGTAATTATTTGCTATCTATTGAAATGAAATGTATTTATTTGAACATTCAAATACTACGCCGGAGACTTAGTGTGCTTATCGATCTTCTATAGGTTAAACTTCAGGGAATGTGCCCAAGAACTTCACGATACTATACCGCCACCACCATTCCACCACAGGAGTAGTGGACGCACGGCCGGGTATCATCCATATCTGTTTAGCATAATACCTATTCGCACAACGCGTTTTGCTTCTAGCTATTATATTACATTATGCGAACTGCTAAGGACTGGATTATCGTCGTCTGTTTTTCCTGACCACTACAACCTATCTAACTCTCTTCAAGGCGAGAGTGAATAGGTGTCTTCTAGACCGTTCTGCTCCAACGTCGGCTACATCTTCGCTTACCATCAGGTGAGATTGTAGTCGAAGGATGGTTTATTCTGTATAAAAAAAACCTACTCGGTATATGTAAAAACTAAATAATATTGGCATAAAAATACTTAATCCTAAAAACTTTCTTAAAACGGCTTCCAATGTATAGGACTCGTCAGTAATCTAGAAAATTATTGATGAGTTCTTGGAACAAAACTTGTGAAGTATGTAAGCGTAGCATTTTTAGGTTTTAAGTATGTTTTCTAGCTCTTTGAATTTGCACATACAAATGATACTTTGATTTGAAGTATTAATAGTTATTTGTTATACAAGGACGCAAAGTTGCTTTTAAACCGCGTGTTCAATTTTGATGACCGAGCAAGCGAAGGATTCTAAAATTTAATCACGAGCGCAGCGAGTGATTCAAAATTAGAATCCTGAGCGTTAGCGAGGGAATCAAAAGAGCACGAGGTGAAAAATCTTTGCACTCGAGTGCAACACGTAACTTTTCATTCCACCTCAGCGAGGAAATGACTAAATGCAAAAAAAAAGTTTACAATCACAAGATAGGTACTTTTATTTCAGTTTAGGTATTAACTACTACATTTTTCACTTGTTTTCAAGTTTCTTGTTTTTAATATAAGGTTTAACAATGACGTGAAAAAATGCCGCGTAAAGAACCGCGTACAAAGCAAAGTGAAAAAAGAACACCAAGAAGGTTCCAAGTCTGAGTTTTTAACAAATTAAAAAAAAGTTGTATGATATATTCGGCACCATAGAGGTAGCAATAAATAGGTTTAATGTTTTTTTAATTCACAAACTTAGTGCACACGATGTTCTAAATTCAATTTACTTTATCCTCTAGAGAATAAAAACGGCTTTTGCACTCAGATATTGAAGTGTAAAATTACTCTTTCCGAGATGGTGGGATGAAAATATTATTGTGGCCTTATGTTCCTATCGGGCGTGACATGAAATCAGTGCTTTGTAGGTGATGATTACCACTTAACATCAGGTCATCGCCTTGTCTCATCAGCAAGTCATCAGCGAATCCTCCCAATATAACCTATATACGTATAATATTATAAGTACTAAAACCAAAAACTTATGGTTATTGTTTAGTAATAATATGTGCTATTTATTTTAAACGTAATATAATATATATGAGGTATCGAGTCACATGTTTACTTGGTATCGTTTACCAAATCAAGCTGTTTATCAGCTGTTTAACTCAATTTTCTACAACCTAGTAAAACTCTTGCATTATGTATTAAAATTGCAGATTTATACAAAACAGTAATTAAATAGTATACTGTGTTTGTTATCTGAGTTCCAAAATGACCTACTAAGCATAGCAGCTAAGCACGATGTCTGTCTAATTATTGTAACATTTAGCATGGTTCACTATCTTTATTTTTAATTTGTATGAATGTAATTGATGTATACGGTGTTGGAGATTCTAATAAATAAATAAATAAGTAAAAAACAAGAAAAAATAAAGAATTGAGAACAATAGTATACCTAGTAAGTAAAATAGGAAGTAAAAAAAACGTAATAGTAATAAAATAATAAAAACTATAATAAACATAATATAAAAGTAGGGACATTGCAGACATGTTAGCTGCTGATGGGCAGAGCGACCGGGACATCACTTTTATCATTAATATAGCTATCTAGTATAGTAAGCTTTCCTTATGAGATAATTCTTAATGTGCACTTTAATTTTTTTAATAAGAAGCCCAGTGACGCTTCCTGGAAGCTTGTTATAGAAGCGTATACTGTTTCCCATGAACGAGCCATGCATTATGAAATTCAACTCCAACAAAATGTGAGTATGTGCCATATGTAATGTTTGGACGTACCTCTGACTAACCCCCATAGAACCTGAAGTTCATACATTTGATAAATCCAAGGGGTATCTACCGTGCATGGAGAACAAAACCGTGAAGCTGTTTTTTTCTCTTGTTCTCATAATGTACTTGCTACATAATGTTGACATACTGAAAACCTTGATTGCAGAATCGAGTAAGTATTCCATAACAGTGACTATTTTAACTCGAACAAAGCAATATGTAGTACTTATCCGCTGATCTAATCTCCTTAAGCTGGAATAAACTTAATTAGACTTCGACACGTGTTTCACTTCTCTACGAAGCATCTTCAGGAAATTGACCCGCTGTGCACCGAACGTGTTACCTCGTCGAGCGCTGAGCTTAGTTAATTTATATTTAACAATGGACTTCCGCAAAGTCACGCCTGAGTCAATTAACTAGTGACTATTTTGGTAAAAGTAGAAAAACTAGATTACTTGCCAAACAAATTAGCAAAGTGTTGAAATCGGTAAGAGCCGCGAGTGTTGAAAGAGATCAGCTGCCTTCGCCTTCTGCGAACCAGTTATCAAAACTCAACATACTCGTAAATGTTACCACTCTAGATTGATCGCAGTGGATAGCCTCCCTCACACCAGCACAATCATGCAAGCCGTGCCCAATCTGATATAGCAACATAACTATCACAATTATACAAATGAAATCTGAACTACTGAGAGCTTATGAACACGTCAATCATGAAAACGTTGCGACACTATATTTTTTTACGTAGGTATACTACATGCAGATGAGACTTATACAAAGTCCACCAATATTTCACCATAGGACTATAGATCTACCCTGCCTCATCACACTGTGCCCTCTGCTAGTCAGAGGGACGCGGAGAGGCCCACCGTGTCGGGTTACCAGCCACCATGACCACGTCCGCAGTACTCTGCTTGCGTGTTTCATGGTGTTGCCAGGGTGCACTACGAACGCGGAGGTTACCCGACCTAGCACCCCATCTAAAAGACTTAGAACTAAGCACCCAAGATACTTTGAGTATGGCTAGAGGCAATTATTCACAATTTGCAGTATTTCATACGTGATAGGTTGGTTTCCGCCTGTTTTCCTTTACCGTTTGTTATGTTATAACAGCTAAGACTTACGATTCTTGTAACTTATAAAGTTGTAATATTGGCTGCAGTTTGCATCGGAACCACCGCTCGTCTGATTTGCAATTGAAACCGCCGGCGCTGCGGCCCAATTTCGACAAAGATGCAGTTTGGACCAAATGTCAGCAGCGCCAACAACACGCCTATTTTATTTATTTAGGTACTTTGATTTAATTTCAGAACAAAATGCATAAAAGACGTAACCTTTTGCAAAGAGTACATTAAAACATCCATTAACAAAGTTACTGACCACAGCTTACACAACGCAGTTAGTGTAGCTCTGCGTTGCTATACTTTGTGGGTTCTATCCCGCGCGCCGCGGACAAACGTTTGTGATAAGAACATAATATGTTTATACTGTGTCTGGGTGTTGTTATATATTGCATTAGTACCTATGTATTAAGAAAAAATAGAAAGCGATATAAAATAATTATTACGAGTATCACAGTCATGTTTGATCATCAATGACGTAGCTAGGCCAAGCTATGTCACGCCTAGCTAAAGCCTAGATAATCATGGCTTGGTCGCGTGGGCTGTCACTTCTTCGATGAATTTTCTTTGACTTTGTATTAGGGAGTTTACAAGAGATTTCTAAGCCGGCCACACCTTGTGTGTGAAGTGAACATACTGTTGGCCAATTTATTTTTATTGAAAAACCAAAAAAACTTATTTTAATTGATGAATATCCATTCACCTATAATAGTGTTTTGTGTTAGCTCATCTCTCGTCTATAGACCGGTATAATAGTACTGGCATACATTAGTTTTTATGATTCGATGAGTAATCAAATCTTTTCGATGATCTTTGTGATTTTATTGATCTTGACCTAGATTTGTTAGTTTATTGTTGGTAACATTTATTATTGTACCCTGCTCTTGCTCACCGATAAGATAACACTGATGAGCACGAAACAAGTGGTAGCGGTGATGAGTTTGCCACCAGTCACAAATGGAATAAATACTACTGCGTATTGTGTACATGTGCCAAACTTGGCATTTGTAGCTACACATTTTGCATGGACTTGCCTTACCTACTACCTCCTGACATCATTTGAAGGACCTTGAGTAGAAGCAAGCGAACTGATGGATTTTATGTCGACCGTGGCTGGGAAGTCGTATTATATTTTTTTTATATTCATGATATAAATTTATCTATCGATGGGCGTGGCAAGCCATTACCACTAGCCACTAACCATAATAATAAATAATTATTAGGTGCCATAAAAATCCAAATACTATTTTGCTCTCACGGGTTTGATGGTTACTTCAACAATATCTACTAATAGAGGCCCGCGACTTCACCGCTTGTCGGTTTGTTAGGCTGACTTGCTATATTACAAATACCTAGTTAGTTAGCTTTGCTTATATCTGCCAATGACGAAGAGATAATGCGATCGTCTTAGGCAGAGGTGACCGCTAAATATCAGGTAGGCATCTGCTTGTCGCACTTAGGTATCTCATAGAGAGGAAAATCAGTTCCATACGTTTCGGTTAGTATTTTGTAATCCATCGCCAGATTAACGAGTTGAATTAGAATTCAGTGTTCATTGAATGATTCTTCATCATAAATAATGCAGATATTAAGATTTCCTAACAGTGTAACAGGTACATGGTCGAAATGATTTCGTCTCCTTGATGTTATTCGCACGCTTGCCATAAATACCTACTTCAAAATTCAAAGCTAAAAATATTTTTAAAGTTTGCTACCAATGTAGGTATACCTAATACTTATACCTAATATAAATATTATAAGAACATGAACAAGCTTTTGTATCTTCCAATATAGCTAATTTTTAAACTACTGGTTAAGTATGGTAGCAGAGTCCAAGCCAGACATTAGGTATAGATGCTGACGGCCGTCACTTCTCTCTCGCACATTTCACCATCTCTTACATCAAATGTTTTGCAAAATTATAATTTTAATTCAAACAAATGCTTTCCTATCAAAATGTTGTTTTAATGCGGAAATTAACTAGGTACCTACCTAACTAAAACGTGCTGATAGTCATAGATATATATTATTGAATTATAGTGTCGGAACATTTTGATCAATTGAAGGACGCCGTGATTATGTAATATTAGTTTGTAATCTTACGATTAATAAATTATGGTAAGTTATAGTTTAGTTGAATTGAAGTTTCAAAAGGTCAATTGCTTTTGGTTTTGTTTTGTTTTGCATCAGGTAGGTGAGGTTACATTTAACTGTCAAAATGTCGCTGAGGACGGCTGAACCATACGTATCCAACCTTTTATTATAGTTGCTGACCCTGACTAATAAACCGCATTGTTTTGAAAGAACTAGCGCTGCGACAAGAAGAAGGTGAATGAGATGGTCCTTTGATCATTGTTTGCCAGATTATCATCAGTAGCAAGGTCATCATAAAAGATGTTGGTACCTTGTAGCACGCACCTCTCCACAGCATTCATAAATAATAATAATAAATAATGCTGGACAATCCACACAGCACCATCTAGCCCCAAAGTAAGCTATTCAAAGCTTGTGTTATGGGTACTAGATGACTGAGACAGAGAGTTTGTCGGTAGAAGAATACTAATCCATTCAAACTATTTCAGAAATAGGTAATTTACACTATAGAGTATGGTTATCGCGTGTGCGATCGCTGCCAAGGCCGCGAACAGTTGTCTGCCAATTATACCATGTATGGGGGGACGTTTGGCCAGGTTGCATTTATCTTTGGCCCAGTTGTGGACTGGAGTAAGTCGTAGGCTGCCAAACTTGACTCGTAAAATTACTTTGCTAGCTACATTAACAACCTCCGTTGTCATTTTACTGTGGGAACATGTATCATGGGTACATTTCGAAACCCTGTACTGTTTTTGTAATAATTTCAGCGCTTTGAATAAATTTGATACGGTGTCGCCGGTCGCTCGGTGGTCGCCCAATTCGCCTCCCACGACTAACCTCTTAATGCCTATGTGTGTTCATGCCTATGAAGGAAGCTCTTATGCCACAGATTAAACACCGAAAGATCTGTGGCCTATGCCTATTTTAGTAGTAAACCTTCAAGAAGACATATTTCCTCCAAGAGTAAACCACTTCTGACGACATCAAAATTAAATGACAATGTTAGTTATTTTAATGTATTTTGAAACTGTCGCCATAAGTTTGGATCAAGAGCGCGGTGCGCGCTCTCAATATAAAATTTGGTAACCCCAACATTCTCCGCAAATGTTAAGGAGCTATTATTAACTGTATTATTGTAAAAGGTCAGACGTAAGTAGGTATTTAAATCATGAATGAGTGGCCAGAAAACAATTCGGCAACCTTTAGTAATTGGACGTGATTCGAGTACAAATTTTGATGATTATTGAGAAGCGCGCTGCGGTGGTGGTCCACATTCTCACCGCAGTCCACATTCTCACCGTAGTCCACATTCTCACCGCAGTCCACATTCTCACCGCAGTCCACATTCTCACCGCAGTCCACATTCTCACCGTAGTCCACATTCTCACCGCAGTCCACATTCTCACCGCAGTCCACATTCTCACCGCAGTCCACATTCTCACCGCAGTCCACATTCTCACCGCAGTCCACATTCTCACCGCAGTCCACATTCTCACCGCAGTCCACATTCTCACCGCAGTCCACATTCTCACCGTAGTCCACATTCTCACCGTAGTCCACATTCTCACCGTAGTCCACATTCTCACTGACATCGTAGGTACTCTATAAGCCGAGCGTGAACTAAACCAATATTTGAATCAGTCAACATCTCATTATTCTAAATAATTAACCGAACTTTGAGGCTCTCTATTTCGTAATCGATGAAGGTTATATTTTGAGAATTATAAGTTTGTATACCTCAGAGCTGTCTCTCTTTTTTCGTAATCTGGCAATTTGTTACTTTAGAATGGGGTAAAGCCTATGCATGAACAAACATACATTAGTAATTGTTTACCGCACCACGACTAAAGCTCTGTAATATTTATACATAACGATTTCATAGGTTCATAATGGTACTGAAAGACTGAAACCGAATATTTTAATGATATTTTGTGTGGCAAAATAATATCACGAACGAATAAGGTAGGTATTTTAATACATCGTTCATAAATTATGCCAACATCAAAAAAAAAAATTAAAACCACCTGCACGTCCACAAATGGGATTTATTATATACGTTGGTATTATTGTATTGTTCCGAGGGTTTTTCCGAATTGTCAAAGACTACGAATCGAATCGAAACAGCCCGCTGTGAGCACTACTGCCACTGACTGGCACACATGGATACGCACCGCCTTGTAGCAAGCGTGTTCTTTCTTTGCCGTTTTTGTTGTGCAGCTTGTTCTGCATCCGCGTTTTGTGTATCCGATCGCCAATTAGGGCGATGGCGTTGAGTGGAATACCTATCCGCGATTATTTATTTATAATATTATATTCGACAAGCTCGTTATTCAGGTTTTCTTTTCTCTGAATGAAAAACCTGAATCGCAAGTTCAGACACAGTGCTTGCTTCTTCTGGATTTCGTTTGATTTTCTATTGGTTGATTATTTTTATTTTGTTGCTTGTTAGGTAAAGATTCAGACACGATTTGTAAGAAAATTGTTAATTTATAAATGAATTGAATTGAATTGCCTGCGGATATTGCATCTTGTCGATGATTTGGTGCATCTGAAGCAACCATTCATGAGAGGTGGAATGTAATGGCTGTTGGGTCTTCGGATCATCCTATTTAGGCTGTTGTATTTTCTAACCGGCTCTTTTCTATAGGTTAACATTCCAAAAAGCCTAAAAAAAACAAATTGCCTCCTTACTACTTCCTTATAATTAAACATTAGCTTATAAAATTCTTGATCTACATATAATTAACATAAAAAGAATAAATAATAATTTGGCCCCAGTTCAAGGCTGTGAGTAAAATTAAAAATATCTCGTAGATAGAGTTAGCATTGAATTCATTAAAAGATTGGCAAACAAATAACTTCAATTCCAGTTTTCGCGGTTGCTTGACTGACAATCAACGCACACATTCACACAATCACGACGAAGTCTACTCTGCTACGAGTACGAGTAAGAAGCTCCTCAAAGCCTCAAACCATGCTCCACTATAATATACGTCATAACTACTCTGTACCATAGCATCTTTTTATGTACCTTTTATTTGTCTCTATTAACTATTAGTTAATTACTAGCTTGTAAACTTTTGATCCTCATATGTTTGTGTGACAAATAAATTAATTTTCTTTGTTTCTTTTCATAATATTATTTACCTACCTAAATAATGATGACTTGATTATCATTATAAAAAGTGCTGTGTGAAATTATTCTAAAATATTTTAATTTTTTATGTGTGATGATATTTTATAATTACTGTTTGGTTAATTTCATTCATTGGTCAATTAAAAAAGGTATTTTGCTTTTCAAATGTACGAAAGTTACACACACAAAACAATAATTTAAAGGACATTGGATACATATTATTATACATGCCTACAGGTACGTGTTTGTGTGCTGCAACAGCAAAAGGACTTCACATAATGTAATTTTGCTTTGTAAAGTATAAAACGGCACCATTTCTTAAATTAACATAACCAGCTAGCTATTTACTAATTGTGTCGTCATGTAGGTAACTAGAAACATACACAACCTATCTATCTAATCTGCATTCTAATCTGAAACCCGCTACAAATGGCGGTACACAACTAAAACAAACATTAGTTTTACGACGTGCGTGCCTCCAGCTCACTCGCAGCTAGAGCAGAGCAATGCTCGCCCGACGTCCGTCTCGGCCACAGCTCACACGCTCCTCGCCCGCATCGCACTCATGTTTACCGACATACCAACAGCAAACATTATTTCCAAAATACCATCTTAAAAGTAATCGTTATTCTAAAGCTATAAGTATAAAGATCATCGGGGATGCTAGAACATTGCTGCCACCAACCCAAACCCCTACTCCGCTACTGGAGCCTTATTCACTATGACAATAGGAGATTCCAAGGAGATTCCTTGCCCCAAATCGTGAAACGTCAAAACTTGATATTGGGCTTTATTCTTTATGACATAGTAGATACTTTGCCCTGACCGTATGACACCGGCTGCCTTGTCTTAGCCGAGCTCGCGCTGCAAATGGTCATAGCGCATAAGGCTCCTGTACGGAGCTGCGGCCCGATTACGCTAATATCTGGCTATCGAGATGGCTTTCAGTTTGACATTTGATTCCCATCCATCCAATCCAATTTAGCATCCATCCAAAGGAATTCAGCATCCATCCCAAGGTATTTAGATACTAGATCCATCTATATGTTGCTAGTACACTATGGGAATCAAATACTCTCGTCAGAGAGTATTTGATTCCTTGATAAAAATGTCAAACTGAAAGCCATCTCTATAGCCAGACATTAGCGTGATCAGGCCGCTGGACTGGCTGAGGTGAGGTTTAGCAGGGGATAATGCACAATACACCCCACTGCGGGCGTCAGAGCAGATCTCACCTACCTTGAATTTGACGTAGGTAATCTATCGTTCTATCAGTTATTAAATATTTAAATTAATGTTTAAATTTAAAAAAAAACTAAACTTAATAAAAAAATACACTTGAACTGCTAAGTATTTAATAGCCTTATTTATTATGTATAACCATGACGAGGGGTGACATCAAGAGTTCGAAACGAGTTCAAGTCCTCATATACTAAATTATCTTAGAATTATTCTAAACTAGCTGGTACCCGCGACTTCGTCTGCGTACTTTTTTTACCTTTTTTTCGCAATAAAAGGTAGCCTATGTCCTTTCTCAGAGTCTAATGATTGTCTGTGCCAAATTTCATCAAAATCGGTTGAGAGGTTTAAGCGGGAAAGCGTAACAGACAGACAGACAGAGTTACTTTCGCATTTATAATATTATTAGGGATAGTAGGGATATATATAGTAGAGATAGGGATATATAAGTAGGGATGGCGGCGGCGGCTGGGTGTAATTCAATGAAGAAGGCGTAAAGTCCCGCTCTCGAGGAATGTCTCGCGAAACCGGACGTCGCCGTCGGCCGACGTCGCTAAATAAATACGGACAAGTTCAGGGCTAGGCGTGTCAGAGCCTACACGACAAATAACGCTACGACCTAAAGGGGACATTCCGACACGAGCGATTTTGTACTTTATAAAAAAATCTTTCGCTTTCGAGACGTATTGGAGATGGGCTTGAAACCTGTCACGTTTATAATACCCACTAGGTACTGCAAACATTGGATGTACGTACCTACCTACCCCTCATCCTCTTGCTTGAGATTCTGGATCTTTCACGGTAACAATACAAGTACCTTAGATGAGGGATTACTAAGTGATCTTCAGAAATGTTTCATCAGAATTGGTGTACGAAAACTTTCTCAAGTAGCGCGTTGAAGTCTTTTGTATAGCGAATACTTTGACTAAATGTTTCTTTATATTTAATTGATAGTTTATCGTTGTTTTTTATAAATTATACTAACGATGCGCGGCATAAATAAAATTAATTACTTTATATTGTATTGTTATTTAATTGTATTATTATTTGATTCCGATTAAAGATTATTGGTATCTACAAGCTTCATTCTAATAGTCAAGCATTTATATCATTCTAGCGAGTGATGATGGTAAGTATTTAATACCATAGGAAAAGCCTTCAATGTCGTGCGACTCTGTCGCCTAACTCTGAACCGAATACTCTTCTACTAGTTAACATCTCATAAAATGTAATATAGTTTCGCCTCAGAGATAATCTATTTTATGACTGGGAAATTCCGAAATAACTCAGCTGCTTAAACTAAAATTAAATCAATTTTGTCGAATATAATGTTACCAAATAACTTGAATGTAATTAAAATATAACGATTTCACAATGTATTAATTAATAACTCTATTTTATTAGTATTGAGCCCATAAGAAACCCTGCAAGGAGGCTGACAACCGTCAAACGACTTTATTGTCACATATTTTATTCAAATTTTTTAAAACCAAAACCCAGTATGTACATAACTACATTAGCATGTAATTATTATTATAAAATAGCCCTATGACATGAAGCGTCAAAAAGCCATAGTATTTTTTGAGACGTTACATTATGACGTACGGTTATTTTCAAACTGGTATAGTAACTAATAATGTGACTAGGTGATTGGTCGGCATGATCCTTGTATTCAAATTCCTTGGGATGATCGACCTGAGTATGACAGCGTGAGACGAGGCTCGCGCGACGTCCGAGGCGGAGGCGGAGGCGGCGGGTGACAAGGTCGGAGGTCCTGCGTGACGTCACCGTCTCCTGCGTATATCTGTCGCAACGGGCCGAGGGCCGCACTCCTGTCGCCGACCTCGACCCGAACACCCATTATGAAATATTTCGTGAGTACCCTAATATTTTACCATGTTATCTATTTAGTATTTTATGCAGAATTGCAGACTATATTATATCACAATTATTTTAAAATTTATACTTTTTTTTTAATTTAATAAGCATAGTCTAGCTAGACGATCTTTATTCAGTTCATTAATAAATAAATCAAGAATCACTTTAAAAAAATATTATACAAATAAGTTCGTTATTTCGTTTTGTTACCGTGTTATCTTATCTTGGCCACCCTGCTTGGGTTTGGTGGATTTATATGGTTTTGCACCACATAGACTTATCAAATCAACCGGAGCTTTCCTCTCCGCCGTTTCTCGAAGAGTTCGTCCAGCGAACTACTAACAAACATTAGGCAAGCATTGATGCTCGTATTGCTGTGCTCCGGTGATGCGTGGGTATGGGGTATTCCTATGCGTGATAGACGTACCGTAGTCGGAAGGTACCCTACAAATTGAACCACTTAGCACAGCTTAGCTTGTGCCATATTTTTTTTCATATTATTATGAAAAACATTATATTAGTTTTTGTTTTGAAGGAAAATTGAGTTTATTGATAATATTTGCTAATTACAATTTTTTTTCAGATTGTTATTCTGGCCGTCGTGGCCCTCGCTGCGGCCAGCAAGGACGCCAAAGACCCCAAGGACACCAAAGAACCTGCAAAGGATGTCCGTGACAAGCGCTCTTTCCTCAACGTGGAATCTCTCGGTCTCGGATCTATACTGGGCCATGGATCCAGCTACGGCAGCCATGGATCCGGATACGGCGCCGGCCTCGGCTCCGGTCTGGGCTACAACGGCTACAACCGCTACAGCGGATACAACAGCTACAGCGGCGCACACAACAGCTATGCCACTCCGTCTACCGGCTACTCGTACTCGTCTCCGTCCGTGAGCTACGCGTCTCCTTCTTACAGCAGCTACTCGTCTCCTTCCTACTCGTACGGCAGCCCGTCGTACAGCTACTCGTCCCCCTCGGTGTCGTACGCCGCGCCCGCCGTGCACTACTCTGCGCCCGCCGTGCACTACTCTGCGCCCGCGACCCAGGTGCTCGACGTCAACAAGGTCGTGAACATCAACAAGGTCGTGGAGGTGCCCCAGGTCGTGAAGGTGCGCAAGGTCGTGTCGGTCCCTCAGGTCGTCACCGAGAAGAAGATTGTCTCGAGCCCGAGCTATAGCTACGCCAGCGCTCCCACTTACAGCTACACTAGCTCTCCTAGCTACAGCTACTCTGCCCCTAGTTACAGCTACGGTTCTTCGTCTCCTAGCTACAGCTACTCTGTCCCTAGCTATAGCTACGGCTCTTCCTCCCCTAGCTACAGCTACGGTGCTGGTTATGAATCCGGTTACGGGTCTGGCTATGGATCCGGTGTTTCCAGCTACGGATCTGGGCTCTCTAGCTATGGATCCGGTGTTTCCAGCTACGGATCTGGGCTCTCTAGCTATGGATCCGGCCTCTCTGGCTACTCTGGTAACACTGGCTCTGTATCCAGCTATGACAACTCATGGTGAACAAAGACTGCAAAAAGATTTAGTTAATAATAATGATTGTTAAAATAAATGTTTTTCATTATGTTTGCATTATTTTATTCCCATAAACACCTATTCCTATTAAAATGATACATGACATGTTTGTATGTTCTAACATACTAATTAATTATTATTTGCATATCTTGGTATAATACCGACTTATTTGCATAGGTAGCAAATAAAAATAGGAGCTCAATCGATAAATATATTAAGATTACTAGTTTAAAGCTTTGTGGTTTTAACCAGCAGAATATTAATGAACTTCGTCAAATTTCATTAGGATCATTCAAAAACATCATGGCTAGGTATCTATGAGTATAATTTAGCGAATAGCTAAGAACAGATAACATGAGTACAAACATCGAGAGAAACTAGCGCAGCTGTATTACCTTAAACACCTAGGTTTGGTCGTGTGGAACTGAAGCCTAGCTTTAGGACGATGGAGTGTACCTACCTATTAGCATTGCACCTACAAGTGATCCTTGAGATTTTATTGAATAAATAGTTTTTGACTTTGAGAAAATAATGTAGATGACAACACTTCTCTTTGCACAAGTAAAAGCTACAACAAAGTATTTTTTTAAACAAGGCCATTACTGTATGGTCGAAGAAAAGAGCCCAGGATTGGAGTGTGGGTCTGGATGGAGGTAGAATGATAATATTACATATATAGATAATATATATATAGATAATATATATAATAATAATGCTGGACAATCCACACAGCACCATCTAGCCCCAAGGTAAGCTACTCAAAGCACAAAAGCTACAAAAAGTAGGTACTAGATAACTGATAAATTTCATATATTATATACTTACATAGATAGATATTTTTTATTATACATAAAAAACATCTAGACAAACGGAACTAATTTTTGGAGATCGTACACAAATTTGTTCCGAGGCGGGAATCGAAACCGCAACCTCTGGCGTCGCAGGCGAGCTCTCGCCCGCTGCGCCACTGAGGTGAAGGTTATATTATTATGAAGGAAGGCTTTATGCAGTAACTACAATATAATGTAATCTATAAGTATCTGAAAAGTTATATCTAGATGGAAGTAAATTTTAAATATTTTTTATGCAACGCATAGTGAATGCACTGCAAACCTTATGAGGTTAGGTAGCCATCCTGAAATCGTAGTAGGCTTTATCCGCAGAAATTAAATAAATTCAAATTCAAAATTCAAATTCAAATTCAAATTTATTTACTAAAGTGTTTAAACATAAATAATTTTGCCATTGGTCCCCGCACTAGGACAAGCCTGTATCGCGGGAGGCCGAATACAATATACGCTTTACTTAATTTGAACCACAAATATGTTACAGTAGCAGAACAAAGAAAAAATTAAATAAAAACAAAAAGGGAGATTTAATTTATTCTACATGGGCGATTTTATTTTTTAACTGCAGAACACAGTGCTGTAAATAAATAAATAAATAATAAATAAAGAATGCTGGACAATCCACACAGCGCCATCTAGCCCCAAAGTAAGCTACTCAAAGCTTGTGTTGTGGGTACTAGATGACTGATATATTTAATACGTTATATATTTACATAGATAGATATTTTTTATTATACATAAACACCCAGACCAACGGAACAAATTTCTGCAGATCGTACACAAATTTGTTCCGAGGCGGAAATCGAACCCGCAACCTCTTGCGTCGCAGGCGGACTCTCGCCCGCTGCGCCACTGATGTCGTCAATTATTTTGTTTATGTAAGAGACGGCCAATCAGGCTTATGGCCCACCAAGGGCCTTTGTCGTTGCGTAGGCTTTATCCTGAAGGACTTTTGTCTGCATCGAATTTAGCGTCGCGAATGTAGGCGGTGCGTATTACGACACCGGCGGCGCGGCTCGTATTTATAGTGTGTTGTGCGAGAGCACGGCACCATTCCTCGCCAGCAGCTCGCTCCGAGTCCTCCCTCCCGCAGCAAGCAGCGACCAGCAGCGACAGCAACAACATGAGATCCTTGGTGAGTAGGAGCGGTGTCCAGCGCGTGACGTCACAGTAGTAGCGTGTCACAGTGCCAGCACAGCAGCTACAACTGGTGTCGTGTTTCAGGTGGTGATGATGACCCTTGTGGCGGTGGCGTGCGCCGGCAACGTGCGCGAGAAGCGCGGCTTCCTCTCCCATGGAGTCGGCGGCTACGGCGGTAGCTACGGCGGCCTAGGAGGCGGCTACGGCGGTGGCTACGGAGGAGGCTACGGCGGCGGCTACGGGGGAGGCTACGGCGGCGGCTACGGGGGAGGCTACGGCGGCGGCGCACAGGTGGTCGCCGTCAACAGGGTGGTGAACGTCAACAGGGTGGTGGAGGTGCCGCAAGTGGTCTCCGTGCGCAAGCTGGTCTCTGTGCCACAGGTCGTCACCCACAAGAAGATCATTGCTGCGCCGGTCGTCTCCTACGGCGGCTACTCCGGCGGATACTCCGGCGGATACGGCGGATACGGCGGACACGGCGGATACTCCGGCGGATACGGCGGACACTCCGGCGGATACTCCAGCGGCTATGGCGCCTCCGGATACGGCGCCGGCAACGGCTGGTGGTGAACATTACATCACTCTGCTCAACTCTATTTATTGTGATATTAATTTTACAACATTCCAAATATACTTATACTTATATAAATATACTTATATTTCTCTATGACAATTGGCATTTTTTTTTAATTTGGTAATAATTCAAGAGAATGCTTAAGGCGTTGACAACACCTAATCGTGTCTAATCGTGCTCGCTCGCACGATTAGACATTTTGAAAGATATTAAATCACAAATTCCAATTTTGAAAAATCGCAAACAACTATTTTGTGTGCTTTAACATTGCGCATAGTTTGGTAAAAATTACATTTTGATTGATGCAAGTTTTCCTACTCAAAAGTTTGCTTATGTACGAAAACTAGAAAAGCAAACTTTTAAGTAGGAAAACATGTATCGATCAAAATGATTTTTTTACTAAACTGTGCGCAATGTGATTGCACACAAAATAGTTGTTTGCGATTTTTCAAAATTGGAATTTGTGATTTTATATCTTTCAACAAGTCAAAACGTGCGAGCGAGAGTCACATTAGCTATTGTCTTCGTCTTAATTATAACTGAAGTCGTACGTACCTATACCTAGCAGGAGCCCGACAGTCGATTACGTTGATTAACACCTTGTGTATTATCTTTAGATTAAACTAGTTGCGCCCCGCGGTTTTACTCGCGTAGTTTTAAATCCCCGTATTCCCACGAGATAAAAAGTAGCCTATGTGTTATTCCAGACTATAATATATCTCTGTGCCAATTTTCACCAAGTTCCGTTCAGCCCTTCTGGAGTTATAGAGTAACAAACATCCATCCACCATCCATCCATCCATCCATCCATACTTCACATCCAAACTTTTGCATTTATAATATTAGTAGGATATACTAAGTACCTAGCAAGCTAACTCATGGCAAAACCAATAGAATGGCTAAATAATATTTTCAGGTTCAGTTCGTGCGTTATGAGTACGTGACTAGCGATAGCTCTCCGGCACCGTCCTAATGCATCAGGAAGGAGTAGGTACTCCAAGGTTCATAATCTTGGATCCGCTCTTACTTTATTAAAAAACGCATCTGCTAATTTTAGCAGAGCAGCAGTGCAAGTACGGTTCTTATCGATCGCCTAATTTGACATTTAGAATCGTCAAATTCGTGTAAAATGGTGGAACGATACGATTCGATTGGTTCATCGACTTTAGCCGATCGACAAATAGGCGATCGACAAGAACCGTACTTGCACGGCAGGGACGCATAATAATTTATTAATAGTATTGTTGTAGTTTGGGAAATGGCAGTGCGCAGGCCATGTGGCCAGAATGAATAATCAAAGATGGGCTAATACTGTTACAAAATGGAGAGGGCCAGCAGGAAAAAGGAGGGCAGGCAGACCTAATGCAAGATGGCCGGACGAAATTCAGAAAGGGGCCAAAACCGCGAACTGGCTTGGTCTTGCCTTGCGCCGGGACGAATGGAAGAGTCTGGAGGAGGCCTATACCCGGGAGGGGTCCTAACATAATCATTATTTTTTTTATTTTAAATTGTATTATTTAAAGTGTTTTCTAATTTTTAAAGCAATTTTTTGAATAAAAAGGCTTTTTTATTTTATTTGTTTTATATGTTATTGTAGTACGAGTAATAATATATTAAATAATATATTATACACGAAAATATTGCCTACTTAAATAATAAGGTGAAACTATAACAATATGTCAGCACTCCACTTACACTCGATAGATAAAAAAAGATAGAACTTCTCATTTTGCAGATATCGCTAAGCGACTACCTATAGGCTGAATCGTTCTTCATTCGGATTGCTAGTTAAATTCATCAATACCTAATCAGACTGTTAGTTAGATTATTGAAGGCCTTTAATGATAGCAATTACGTATGGCGCCACCACATCGCGACTCTAATCTGTTGTTATCCTACTAATATTATAAATGCGAAAGTTTGTTAGTACTTATGGATGGATGGATGAATGGATATTTTCTACTCTTTCACGCCGGAACGGCTGAACGGATCTGGATGAAACTTGACAGAGAGGTAGATTATAGTCTGGATTAACACATAGGCTACTTTTTATCCCGTGGGAATACCGGGATTGAAATCTGCGCGGGTGAAAACGCGGGGCGCTACTAGTGGTAATATAAGCGAATAAGTAGATGTAATATTAGTATGTAATATTTATTGAGTAGGGTTTGTAGGTTTAAGGGGAAGTAAATATTTATTGAGTAGGTACTTATGTATTTTTATCGTTGTTAGTTTAAAGGTGTTTCTATTATTATCACTCAAATCACTACCATCTACTCCACATAACACAAAGGTTAGCTGGAAGAAAATGCATTAAGTTCGCCTATTTACTTCATTTTTGTGCAATAAAGAATTTTCTTATTTTCTTATCTTATCTTATCTTAATATTTTTTGACCATCATTTCGTCTGGAACAAATATGAGAAGAGCAACTCCAGTTAAGTCGGCGGTGCTAAAAGATAAGCAAATACGCATATTATGACAAAAGTTTCGCAACAATAAAAAACTAAGAGGTTATGGAATTCGAGAAATTAAACCTAACGTGAGGTGAATCTAAACTTTCTTATCTGGGAGCACACATTCACGCAATGTTTCACACTGCACCGGTGCAGCGGTGCAGCGGTGCAGCGGTGGGCGGCAGATTTATCAGCAGGCTGAGTTGGCTGAAGATTTTAGGGGGTGGCAAATTAGGTTTTATTTTTCCTTATAATTATTTATTTCTTAGGTAACAATAACAGAATAAAAAACAAGAACATTTTGAAAAATATTTGTGCCGACGACGACGTGTGTTGAGGTGTGGCTCACACCACAATCTGTGCTACTTAGTCTTCATGAATATTCATGAGCGGACCGCTGCGCCCGCAAACATCGCGGAAGCTGTGACGGAAGAGCGCCAACCTTTCACCTTGACCCACATGTCAAGATTAACGCTTTTTCATCACATATTATTTTACTAGCACCCGCCTGCAGCTCAGCTTGCATGGTTCCTACCCGGATAAAAGTTTTCTACATCTATTATGTATAACTAGATATAATAACTAGCGACCCGCCCGCGCGCCCCTGCTTCGTACGGGTACACATATCATGCATGTATTATACATATAAACCTTCCTCTTGAAACATTTGATCTATTAAAAAAAACCGCATCAAAATCCGTTGCGTAGTTTTAAAGATTTAAGCATACATAGGTACATGGGAACATAGGGATATAGGGATATAGGGACAGAGAAAGCGACTTTGTTTTATACCTACTATGTAGTGATACTGAGAGTGATGATGATGCCGCTTGCGGATACGAGTGCGCTTAAACACTTATACTGAAAAACAGAAACTGCTTCACAACTTCGATTCCCAGGCACGGTAGATATTCCCTCAGATCTCTTGGTACCAAGTAGGTATTAACTCCAGATTATTTGAATGTCTCAGGGGGGTAGTAAGAGCCCAAATATTACGATTGACACATACCTACCCACATCTTGCAGTAGGTAGTTGGTATTCCATACGTGACAGGTTGCAAGCCCATCGCTGCTGTTAGAATACTAACTAGTTTTCTCACTATGTTTACCTTCACCGTTTAACCCCCGGTTTCTGAAAGCTCGACCAAAGCTAATCGGCTGTCAATTCATTTGCTATTTCCGCTTTTACTTCAAATTAGATAGAGAGATAGCAAGTGACTTGACTGCCGATTAGTGTTGATCGCGCTTTCAGAAACCGGGGGTAAGAGCACTGACATTGCGCAGATAATTATTTCGATAGGAAACTTTGTAGCGTGTGACATGAACCTTAGACCACAGCGGACAACGCGAGGTCGGCTTCCGGCAAGGTTTCGGAACGAATAATTTTAAGTTGCCTCATTCCGCCGCTTTTCGTAAAGCCCTACTGAGCTGCCGGCTGCGAAAACTTCCATTTTTGTACTAAAATGAACTACTACACTACCGGATTCGAACCTGCGACCTGCGACGATCGGAAGGCGGGGTCACTCCCACTAGAGCACCGGTACTCTTGCTTAAATGATACATTATGTACCTCTTACCTTTATGTATCTCTTCTGTTTGTAATTTTGCACTACATTTAATTAGTGATTTATATGTTCAAAAACAATGAAGGAAGAAAGATTGAAGTGAAGATTGATGTGTGAGTGATAACTCGTTTGATGGTGTGAAACGCCAACTCAATCATTGCCAATCTTAAGTAGTTATGTCATTTTTAAAAGTACGCGAGAATTATAGCTAAACATGTTGAACAATCTCGCTACTTTCGATAAAAATTGAAGAAGATCTTTTCACCCTGTCAGAATCCCATCTGTTATCATATAATTGAATAAAGTGTTATGCTGAATCGGTCGGTTAAGGATTATATTATCAATCACTGCGTCGGCAAGGACACGGTTGCGCCACCGGCGGCGCGGCTCGTATTTATAGTGTGTTGTGCGAGAGCACGGCACCATTCCTCGCCAGCAGCTCGCTCCGAGTCCTCCCTCCCGCAGCAAGCAGCGACCAGCAGCGACAGCAACAACATGAGATCCTTGGTGAGTAGGAGCGGTGTCCAGCGCGTGACGTCACAGTAGTAGCGTGTCACAGTGCCAGCACAGCAGCTACAACTGGTGTCGTGTTTCAGGTGGTGATGATGACCCTTGTGGCGGTGGCGTGCGCCGGCAACGTGCGCGAGAAGCGCGGCTTCCTCTCCCATGGAGTCGGCGGCTACGGCGGTAGCTACGGCGGCCTAGGAGGCGGCTACGGCGGTGGCTACGGAGGAGGCTACGGCGGCGGCTACGGGGGAGGCTACGGCGGCGGCTACGGGGGAGGCTACGGCGGCGGCGCACAGGTGGTCGCCGTCAACAGGGTGGTGAACGTCAACAGGGTGGTGGAGGTGCCGCAAGTGGTCTCCGTGCGCAAGCTGGTCTCTGTGCCACAGGTCGTCACCCACAAGAAGATCATTGCTGCGCCGGTCGTCTCCTACGGCGGCTACTCCGGCGGATACTCCGGCGGATACGGCGGATACGGCGGACACGGCGGATACTCCGGCGGATACGGCGGACACTCCGGCGGATACTCCAGCGGCTATGGCGCCTCCGGATACGGCGCCGGCAACGGCTGGTGGTGAACACACAACCAATCTGCCACTCTAGTCAATGTCTTCAATCTTTATTTATTGCGATGTTATTTTACTGCATAACTTTGTTATAAAGTATTACTTTTTTCATAAATAGTCTTTATTTTATTGATTTCATCATCATCAGCATCAGCCCAAAGAGGTACACTACTGGACATAGTCAAAAAGGTCAAAGTCGTGAATTTGTTTAGTTTTTAATAACTCATGTTATAAATTCAAAAAAATCGAATAATAAGAATTTTAATTATTCAAATAAGTAAATCTCTTCGAAAATGTGTCCTATAAAACACTGGTAGAAGTGCAAATTTGCGACGATTTTCTGTCGATGCTCGGGAGACGACAGTCGTCAGGAACTTAGCTCGAATCATGTGTGCTTTTTGGCTCGACTTTAAACAGTTTTCAAGGCCTCAAGCTGGTGTTTGGCAGAGCCATCGCAAAAATGAGAACAGCGAGATTTGCGCACAACAGCGGGATAAGCTGTCCCGGTGTGAACTACTACTACTACTGCCTCTTCGTCGATAGGAGGTATTTCTAGCTCTTCGCAGCTGTCTTGCCCTTAGATCCTAGAACGAGACAAAATTTAAATGGATCACGGAAAGTAGGTGTCAGGTGAAAATTGACTCCTCTAAGCGGAAAAGACACGCCTGGGTTTTCATAGTATTGAACTTGACTAGATTGGTAGTATCTCCAAAATCAGCAACTTCAAGTTCATGCACTCAAAGTCAAAGTCAAAAGGTATTTATTCAATAAAATCACAAGGAACACTTTGACTGACACATAATCAATAAAATCACAAGGATCATTTTTTTTTGTGATAGATTTGTGGCCACTACACCGCGCACTGAGATCTCACCAGGCGGCGCGAACGCTCCAAATATGTATGCAGGTATAATAATACATTAAGAAGGTTCTCAATTTACATAAAATGGTGATAGCGACCTGTTCTGATGATTGCGCCAAGCTCTGTTCAACGTAACCTTTCAATAAATAGGCAAATTTTGTTGAAATTTGGTTACCATAGATGGTATGGGTGGCCCGCCGAAGTGCGGGTGCTGGAGCGCCGACGTGCGAGCGGTCGACGCACCGCGCAGCTCGCGCTAGCGCATCCTTGGCGCCATTGCGCCAAACTTCGAAGCCTGGCTGGGAAGGGAGCATGGGCACGTCACCTATCGCCTTACACAGGTACTTACCGGGCATGGATGCTTCGGTGAGTACCTGAGTAGGATCGGACGCGAACCGACACCACAATGCCACCATTGTGGATGGGATTGGGATTCCGCGCAGCACACGCTAGAGCAGTGCTCAGCGTGGAGCGTTGAGCGCGGAATTCTGATAAACAAGATCGGGCAGGACCTCTCTCTACCAAGCGTAGTGGAAGCTATGCTAGTAGACGAGACGGCTTGGAAGGCCGTGGCCTCTTTCTGTGAGACCGTTTTGGTTCGGAAAGAGGCCGCCGAGCGAGATCGGGAGAGGGCCGATCCCGCTCGCAGGAGGCGGCGGCGGGGTGCTGGCAACGGCCACCCCGCGCTGCCTGCCCCATGAGGGGCGAGTGTGGTACCCCCTGCCAAACAGGAGGCCTTTTGGGTCTGTGGGCGGTCGGAGCGAGGGCTCCGGCTGGTCAGCAGCGGACCCCGGGAGGGCGGCTGGCACAGCGTGGCATGTGCAGCCGTAGCACCACGAGTGCTGGGGGCGGCAATGGATGTCGTTCCCGGGACGTGCTTGTTAGCGTTATGCGAGAGGGGCACCGAAATGTTCTTTTTAGAGTCGTCGGAGCCCCTTGACATGCATTGAGGCTGGCCACCGGGGTGGTTTTAGTGAGGCGACGAGTCCGTCAACCTCACACTACCCTATCGCATCCCTCGGTGCGGTAGGGTTTTGCAGATTTCCTCCCAGTCAAAAAAAAAAAAAAAAAGATGGTATGGGTGGTAGTCAGAGGCAAGTCCAAAAATTGTGTTTGGACTCGCTTCTGGCTTTCTCTTTACTTTACTCTGCACATTTATCTTCACTTATATTTTCGGAACGTTCGCGTCACTAGGTGCACTAGGGCGAACGACTAGGTGTAGGTAAATTTTTATTTAAAAAAAAGAGAAAAAACCATTTGGAAAATATACACAAATCCCTTTTATATCGTATATAACTTGATTTATACCTAATTGTGTGGTTTTTTTTATATTTGCCTGCTTGTAAAACAAAGCGATTTTACTCCTCTTTTTTACTTCTCTTCTTTTTAATTTTCTTTTTTTTAACTAAAATAGACCGTCCTTTGACTACAATCTCACCTGATGGTAAGCGACTATGTAGCCTACGAACTCTTACTACATACATAACAGACATATTTACAAAGTACAAAGCTATCAACTTACCAAGTTTTATGCAGATCGGATCAACGTACTTACCTACGGTAATGGACAACAAGAAGATTTATTAAAAAATAAAAAAACCCGAGTGCCCGAATTAAAAGTATGTAGGTAGGTAAATAAGATAATGTTTTCAATTTGGTACTTTTTAATATTGAAATCCATTCTTCAGTCTTGCCGAATGATAAAAATGCAATGATCGCAGACAGTCGGAGGCTCGCGTACCTATGTCTTAGCAGTTTATTGACGCCTGTGGTTGTGTAACTCATTTTGATCACTTTGGGGTTACCAGCAATTACAGTTTTTTTATTCTTTATTGTACACAGAAACAACATGCGAAAACTTAAATAATAAAGTATGTACAAAGGCGAGCTTAACCCTTTTATAACAAAACTCTTCATATCTTCGAAACGGCTTCATATATAGATTGTGATGCGGTTTTTTCTAAACGATTTGTATGACCATAGAGAAGGTTTTATGATATATTTTAGTATCACTCATGGCCTAGTTCGCTAAAGTGACTTAACGAATTTTCGTTCTGGTTTTGTCTTTGAGGGTTACTAATACATTATTTGGAAACACTTCATCACTCTCTTGATTTTGATACCCATATTGCTATGATAGCGAAAATATTTTTTTAATGTGAGAGAATATCGCTCCTTCTTTCCTTCCCACGTGACTTTTTGTTTTTTTTATTTCTAAGGACACTTGGAAAGTTACGACGAATCTTTTGATGCTAGAATCATCAAAATCTATCCAGCCGTTTGGTTACTACGTGGTAATAAAGGAAATATCGAAGGAAGGATACATAAATACATGCATACATAGATACATGGATAGATACACGCCAAACACATAACCCTCGGCACTCGGGTAAAAGGACATTATGTACTTAATTTTTTCCAAAAGGCGCAAGTTGACTGTCAGATTTTCGTTCGCTTCGCTTACACAAGGATCATACAAAAGAACAACGGTAGGAACCTTCAAGCCAAAAGTTTGTTGGCTGTTCTTATAAGCTTTGGTTGCGTGCTGCTGGCACCTAGATTCACCTAGCTTTGGTTGCGTGCTGGCACCTAGATTCACCTAGCTTTGGTTGCGTGCTGGCACCTAGATTCACCTAGCTTTGGTTGCGTGCTGGCACCTAGATTCACCTAGCTTTGGTTGCGTGCTGGCACCTAGATTCACCTAGCTTTGGTTGCGTGCTGGCACCTAGGTTCACCTAGCTTTGGTTGCGTGCTGGCACCTAGATTCACCTAGCTTTGGTTGCGTGCTGGCACCTAGATTCACCTAGCTTTGGTTGCGTGCTGGCACCTAGATTCACCTAGCTTTGGTTGCGTGCTGGCACCTAGATTCACCTAGCTTTGGTTGCGTGCTGGCACCTAGATTCACCTAGCCTTGGTTGCGTGCAGGCACCTAGATTCACCTAGCTTTGGTTGCGTGCTGGCACCTAGATTCACCTAGCTTTGGTTGCGTGCTGGCACCTAGATTCACCTAGCTTTGGTTGCGTGCTGGCACCTAGGTTCACCTAGCTTTGGTTGCGTGCTGGCACCTAGATTCACCTAGCTTTGGTTGCGTGCTGGCACCTAGATTCACCTAGCTTTGGTTGCGTGCTGGCACCTAGGTTCACCTAGCTTTGGTTGCGTGCTGGCACCTAGATTCACCTAGCTTTGGTTGCGTGCTGGCACCTAGATTCACCTAGCTTTGGTTGCGTGCTGGCACCTAGATTCACCTAGCCTTGGTTGCGTGCTGGCACCTAGATTCACCTAGCTTTGGTTGCGTGCTGGCACCTAGATTCACCTAGCTTTGGTTGCGTGCTGGCACCTAGATTCACCTAGCTTTGGTTGCGTGCTGGCACCTAGATTCACCTAGCTTTGGTTGCGTGCTGGCACCTAGATTCACCTAGCTTTGGTTGCGTGCTGGCACCTAGATTCACCTAGCTTTGGTTGCGTGCTGGCACCTAGGTTCACCTAGCTTTGGTTGCGTGCTGGCACCTAGGTTCACCTAGCTTTGGTTGCGTGCTGGCACCTAGACTCATTTAGCTTTAAGACGATTCAAAGTAATCCTTGTGATTTGATTGAATGGAGGTCTTTGATGAATATTTTATAACAAGTATGATGTGTGTATGGTTTTATAGTATGTACTTACCTACCTTCTTATTCAAGTATAAATAGTATGTATACCTTTTTTTTGTGTAACTAAACGGTTTCGTCATCACTCGCCACGCCATCATTCAGCACGCCCAGGAAGACTAGTAGCAGTGTTATCCTAGGTCTACATCAATTATTTTGTGAGAAAGTTTTTAAATATATAAATTTATCATTTTTTTAACAAAAATACTTTATTGGCTTAATATTTTATCAAGATAAATAGAGATTGGGATGAGATGAATTGACTAGAGTGGCAGATTGGTTGTGTGTTCACCACCAGCCGTTGCCGGCGCCGTATCCGGAGGCGCCATAGCCGCTGGAGTATCCGCCGGAGTGTCCGCCGTATCCGCCGGAGTATCCGCCGTGTCCGCCGTATCCGCCGTATCCGCCGGAGTATCCGCCGGAGTAGCCGCCGTAGGAGACGACCGGCGCAGCAATGATCTTCTTGTGGGTGACGACCTGTGGCACAGAGACCAGCTTGCGCACGGAGACCACTTGCGGCACCTCCACCACCCTGTTGACGTTCACCACCCTGTTGACGGCGACCACCTGTGCGCCGCCGCCGTAGCCTCCCCCGTAGCCGCCGCCGTAGCCTCCCCCGTAGCCGCCGCCGTAGCCTCCTCCGTAGCCACCGCCGTAGCCGCCTCCTAGGCCGCCGTAGCTACCGCCGTAGCCGCCGACTCCATGGGAGAGGAAGCCGCGCTTCTCGCGCACGTTGCCGGCGCACGCCACCGCCACAAGGGTCATCATCACCACCTGAAACACGACACCAGTTGTAGCTGCTGTGCTGGCACTGTGACACGCTACTACTGTGACGTCACGCGCTGGACACCGCTCCTACTCACCAAGGATCTCATGTTGTTGCTGTCGCTGCTGGTCGCTGCTTGCTGCGGAGGGAGGACTCGGAGCGAGCTGCTGGCGAGGAATGGTGCCGTGCTCTCGCACAACACACTATAAATACTAGTCGCGCCGCCGGTGGCGCAACCGTGTCCTTGCTGTTGTGGTGATTTGCTGATTTAATTAGTCAAAAATATTATTAAGTTTCTCCTTTGACAACAGTGTATAATATATCAGTTATCTAGTACCCTTTACAGAAGTTTTGAGTAGCTCACTTTGGGGCTAGACGGTGCTGTGTGGATTGTCCAGCATTATATATTTTTTGTCGATCTCTACTTCGCTTCGGTCATACCTCCCTGCAGTCTATCTGAGATATTTATTGTTGAAAATGTAGTTTGTTTTATGAAATATACCTATTTACTTTGTTGTATACATAATAAAAACGTGTTTATGTTACACAACACACTCGCGTAATAGTTGCATCATTCCATTGACAATGAACTTGGGAAAGCTTCAAGCGAAATTCGACATTTCAATTATAATGAAAGTATCATGACATGACAATGTGTTAATTGCACATTGCACATTTTGTGTTTATTCATCATTTGTTGTCCTGTTTCCTTAGTTTGCAATAAAAAAAAATCAGTCATTCATGTACTAAGTATATGTTTTTTTGTCACTTTGTTCAACGACACTTTATTAGTGCGAGGAACTTGTTTGTTTGTTAAACTGAAACTGAAACAGCTTCAAGACCTGTATACCCCGGCACGGTAGATATCCCGTCAGATCTCTCAGTACCTACCAAGTACTAACTCCAGATGTTTTTGAGGATGTTTTTCAGTAGGTACGTCCAAACATTACATATTGCAGTAGTTGGTAGGTATTCCATAGGTACGTGACAGGATGCAAGCCCATAGCTGCTGTTAGAATATTAACCGGTTTCCTCACGATGTTTTCCCTTTGGGCTTTGGCATTGCGAACATAGGTAAATTTTTCGTTAGGAAAAATCCATTGGTGCCGACCGGATCCTAAGCTACGACCTTACGATCGGCAGGCGTGGTTACCCCCACTACACCACCGGACCCGGTGCTCTACTGTTTGTTTGTATATAATTACTTAAATGATAATAGTGCTCGAATACACACAATCATGTAACCTGCCTACCTACCGAACTATTGATGACGTCACAAAGTAACCATTGTGATGCTAAAAAATAAATACTTAGGTAAGTACATAGGTACTTAAATAAATAAATAATGCTGGACAATCCACACAGCACCATCTAGCCCCAAAGTAAGCTACTCAAAGCTTGTGTTATGGGTACTAGATGACTGGCATAATATTTAATACATTATATGTATACTTACATAGATAGATATTTTTTATTATACATAAACACCCACACATAATTTTTTATGAATAAATAAATATTGCTGAACTTTCCACACAGCACTCTTTTTGTATACAACTAGCTGATGGAATAAGCAGATGGCCCACCTGATGTTAAGTGGTAACCATCACCTATAACGAAGCATTGTCATGTAGGTCACGTACTATAGGAACGTGCCCTACGATGCACTGATCTGCGTCCATCAACTTGAGGGGTATGCCTACACGCCACACCGGCGACCACTCATCAAAACCGAAACACAGCGTTGCTGCTTGGCGGCAGGAAAAGGCGTGGTGGTAGTACTTTCCTGGAAGAGCCACACACAAAGAGTTCTACTACTCTTAAATCTATCCCCAAACTAAGCCAAAGTTTGTAATATGGAAACCATGTAGTTAATATTTTTTGTACAGACAGAGTACAAACATCTACGTTCATCTATGTTCATCACACAAATGTCTCGGTGGGGTTCGAACCCACGGCCTACGGCGCAGAAGGCGCAGAGAAACTACCAACCCAACCGAGCTTTGAAGTGAAGGCTGTCAATATCTTTTGACATAAGGAATTTAGAACTGTAATAGTGGGTCCTACGGCAGTAAACAAACCATTCTGACGAGGCGAGGGGGAACTAATCCCAACTAATCTATATATATATATATAAACTAGTCTGTCTGTCTGTTACGCTTTCCCGCTTAAACCTCTCAACCGATTTTGATGAAATTTGGCACAGACAATCTTTAGACCCTGAGAAAGAACATAGGCTACCTTTTATTGCGAAAAAAAGAGATGAAGAGATTAAAAGTACGCAGACGAAGTCGCGGGTACCAGCTAGTGAGATATAAATAATTTGTTTTTTCACTTTTTCCATACAGAAGACTTCAACGCGCACGTTTACCACTTGTTGTGCATCTCATTAACGAAAATAAACGATGGAAGACATCGGTATCAGCTACAAGCCATATTATTTTAGTGGTAGGTAGATACTAAACTATGTGTCCCACCCGATGTTGAGCGGCTGCCAATTGATGTTATGTATTATGTACAACTGACACTTTTTATGTTTACGTACCTATATTGATAAAAAAAATGCGGTTTAGATAAAATAAGGAATGAGTATAGGTATAGAAAGTTTGAAAGTAGCGCCTGTGACGTACGGTGACGTACGGTCATGTCATGAGGTGTCACTAGAGGGTTATCAAGTACTCAATCGCTAACCTACTTATATAAATATAGTAAACCACTTTCACTGTTTTATCACTTTCATCTTTTTCATTTACAATCACTGAATAAATGAAATGGTATTGTTCTTACATTCAGTCGTTGCATTAAGATATAGGTCCCGTCATGTACCTAACAAGATCCCGCCAGCAGAAAGGGTTTGCACAGCCGCCGCTACACTCGCGGCGGCGGCGGCGGCGCGGGGGGGGGGGGGGCTCCCGACACCCACCAATTTTCCAGCGTTCTGTTTATATGACCGTTCTTTTTATATGACGTGACCTAGTAAATAATGCAGGCGACTGTACAATGCTTTGTAAGATACTAATCTTCCAGAGTGCGACATATTTTACCAAGTTGCGGTAACTAATGAAGTAAGTATTCATTGGTATCGCGCGATACGCGACGCCACAATAACCTTGCATTATTGAATAATATGGAATAACGAGAAGAGCACAGATTTTGCAAAATGGCGACCTCGAGCTCGCCGTCTCTGCGCCCGCGCCGCGCCGGCCGGGGCCGTGTGTGTGTAGAGCACTTCAGCATCGGGAAGGAAGGGTGCCAGTACAAGTTGAAATTTAATTGCTAATCCTCTTAATCAACCTGAAGAAGAAGGTATTCTGCTGGACAGGCCTCTATCATACTCTCTAGCCACCGACTTCCCAGTCCTTTACTCAGTCTAGACTATTGTTGTTGGTAACTACATCTATAAAATACTAGTCTTGTTAAGAAGAAAAAGATCCCAGGATGTCCAAGTGGTGGCAGCCCTGCCTTCTATCCCACGCTCACGGGCGCGGTCACGGGTGCGAGCGCGCGTCTGTGTTCTGTGTTCTGTGTTCTGTGGGTGAGGCCGCTTTGTTTGAAGAGACGGTGACTGCTGATGGAACAACGGCAGAAAAAGGCTGCTGGTAGTATTTCCCCAAACGTGCGCTTCACAAAGATCATACCTACCTATCAGTAGTATCAATAAAAAATATTCTGCATAATTATGTTTATGCTAGGTAGGTACTTACTTTACTTCTATTTTTTTTAAACTAATGTACATAGGTACAGGGATTTTTTTGCAAAAATCTATGTAAGTATGTGCGAGCCGTCGATGAAGAATTCTTGATCGAAGGTGCGAGCCAAGGAATTTGATCTATATTCCTTGGTGCGAGCGATATGTTCGCCGACGTTTGTCAGCCGTTGGTTGTTGCACGTGAAGTAGCTGCTGATGCTGACCGACAACAACACATCAACCAGCGCCAGCGGCCAGCGCGGGCGAGCGGAATATTTACATATAGGTAGGGGCTTTGCCGGCCCACTGGACTGGAGGACGATGATGGTATGACAATATGTAGCTAAGTATTAATATTGCACAACTGAACAGCCGTCCATCTAGACGACTAGCTAGCAGGTAGGTCGGTAGTCGGCAATGTTGCAAGTTGACGCTAAAACAACAACTATCTGATGCAATTCTAGAGCAAGTGTCAGGGTGTTGCATACTCACGTACTGGTATATACCTTACGTAGGTACCTACCTACATTAAGTATACGTAGGTAGGTACCTATATATCTACGTTACAACTTACGCAGATTAAAGTAGGTAGGTCTCCGTAGGTCTAAAGTATTTAATTTGTCTATCAACGAGAACGAGGAAAGCATAATGAAGTTTAGTGCCTAGGAAATAGGTTGTCCAACTAGGTTAACTAAACATAAAGGTCTCCACAGTTCCGTCGCAGGAACTCTCACGCTCAGTTCGGTATCAGCGCAGCGCTACAGTGTTGCGTCAGTGATTCTATTCACACAGTCAGTACCTACTCAGTTCACGGAGCTTCAGTGAAAACACAAACCAATTCTATCAATCGCTCGTCCTCCATCTTGTTTTTGATGCCGCGCCGCGCCGCCGCCGCCGGCCGCCCCGGCGCGGCGTCCGTAATCCGACAAAAGTGTGAATCGACCTGATCCATGTGATTGAACTGATTTGATTTAGATTTTCAGTAGGTATACCTAGTTGACAGCTTTGTTGGTAGTAGCTCTGCCTCAGTTGGTAGCAAGCTCTGCCTTCTGTGCCGTAGGCCGTGGGCAGAAGGCAGAGCTACTACCAACTGAGGTGTGAAGGCTGTCTGAATGGCCACTTGGTACATATGATGTACTCGCTATGATGTATACATTTCGAGAATTGAGAGAATCCAAATTAAGTTCCTTAAGTATCTCTGCTATCGTTTGCGAATACCATACTCATCTGACAATTATATTGGCCTTTGTAAGCAGTTTCATCTTCTACCTCTTTCCAAAAGACGTGAAATAGCAGACCTTGTATATCTCTTAAAAATTACTAATAATATCATTGATTGTCCCGACCTTTTGAGTATGATTAAAATCAGTGTTCCGTATAAATTAACCAGATTCAATTTCCCACTCCATGTTCCTATAGTATCTACCAACTACAGGCAAAACTCATACCTGTGGCGAGCAAGTGACCACTTCAACAAGCTCAGCAGGAGAATTGACCTCGACCTCTTCTGCACCAGCGCTCCCTCAGCCAGATCGCGGCTGAGCAGAGAATTCTTTTTGGCAGATGATTAGCGACCATTAAACCTAGTTGTTACCATTCTTCTTCTTCTTCTTAGTCTTCGATCAAAGCTTACGTTTTCTTTTTTATCTATTATTATTTCTTGTCTATTACATAAGTACATATGTACCTACTTGAATTATATAATGTATAACTATAATTAAGTCTGCACTACCTAGTTTTGTATCATAGCTACATACAATCATCGTGTGTGTAACATAGCTACCCGTGGGAACCTATAATTGGCTCTCTAAGTTTAAATAAGTCTTTAGTTTGTTAATTGAAAAGCTGTTGGTTCTCCAATAAATAAATAAATAAATAGAAAAGACCAGAAAAGATCATGCATTAACACCCCAAGTCTGAGGTTTGTTTTTAGTTTCTGTTTTGTATGGATATCCATATGGATATCAATAGATATCATTCAATAGATATCCATGGATATGGATATCTATTGAATGAGCGGAAGAAGGGAGCACGCGTGCTGAGAACCCACAAGTCTCACTCTCATACAATAGTAGGTTTCGTTCAGTAATTTTATGTATTGCGGATGGAGGAAGGTGCTGATTCCATCAATCCTTTCGTAGCTGTCATCCTACATCCGTGGTAGCTGTCAACCGCCAATTCACCTGCTCATAGCTCGTTTGATTAAAATGAAGATAGTTGATGTAGTGTAGGGGTATGTAACAATTTTTCTTTTTGTCGTGTTGTTGTCGATAATGAGGGCAGTAACACGCGGCGCCGGCATAGTGACTGCTGCGCAGGCTGTGGCACCGGCACGCGAGCTCGAGGAAGGAAGCGCCACCTGTCAAGCCGACCATTCGCGATTTACATGCAACATGCGCTTCTACTATTTACCTTGAGCTGCTGATACTTTCTACGGTCAGAAAGGATTTACTTTTGAGACGACGTTGAACCCTGAACCGAACCGACTCTCACTAAGAAAATCAATCTTGAGATAGCAGATTCTGCCTAGTTCGTCACAGTTTTGAAATACAAAGGATACCATAGTCAAAAGCTAGTCAGTTTGAGAGTTTTATTTCTTAGGTAGGTACGTGTCATTATATAAATAAATAAATGAATAAATATTGATCGACATTCCACGCTGCACTATCTAGCCCCAAACTAAGCCAAAGCTTGTGAATTGTGAACCAGAAAGAAAGCTAAAAATATACTACTTATATCTTTTTTTTTGTAAGTATTATACATTTACTTATAAGTAATATTATAATAACACCCAGACAGAGAACAAACATGTACTAATGTTGATCACACAAATGTTTGTTCTCGGTGGTGATCGAACCCACGGTCTACGGCAAAGAAGGCAAAGCTATATCAACTGAGCCGTGAAGGCTGTTATCAGCTAAGAATTACCTAGATATCTCCACCTGACTAACATTCACCGAGACTACTACGTCGCGTCGTTACCTACTAAACTAAAAACTAATAAACGAAATGCAGTCATAACAAGTCGAGGTCACCATTTAAATATTTTTATATTCATCAACAATAACCAAACGAACACAGTTTTTTTTTTTCAAAAATAGTGTGTTCAGTGTTGTGTTGTAGCAGCTCTATAGTGTAGTTCCGTGCAGGACGTCCGGCCGCGCGGCCTGAAGCCGCCTCGGGCGCCGCCGCCGCGCATGCGCCTCAGTCGCGATCCGTCCGCCCTCGCGCACACCGCACTATGGATGTTACTGTGAGTACCCTCATGCTATAGTGCCTTCTTGATTCAAAAGAGATTGTTATAAAATTCAACGTAGGAGCTTCTGACCATGATCGGTGGCATCCTGTCTGGCCTTTTATATGGTAACTACCTGATTACTGCACTAGGATGCTTTGGCTAATTTTCGTAACAAAATAATTGTTCCAGACACGGTCGATAGCGGTGACGCTGTGCGTGGCGCTGGTGGCCGCGGCCGCTGGCGCGCTGTCGCACCGCGCGCGCGGCGCCGTCGCCCCGGAGCCCGGGGTGTACGAGCCGTACGTGTTCGCCGCCTTCCCGCTGCACGCGCCCGTGCCCGTGCCCGTGCTGCGCGTGCTGTCCCGCGCGCCCCCCGCGCCCCTCGCTGCCGCGCCCTCCGCGCACCGCGCCCTCTACCTGCCGCTGCCGGCGGCGACGCAGGACGCGGACGCACAGTACGGCCGACGGTACCCGCAACCGCGGCCTTACGCGTCCGACCAGGAGTACGAGGCATCTTCGTACGAGGAGCCGCGCCCGACCTACCACCGCGAGGCGCCGCGGCCGCACTCGTACTCGTACTCGTTCGGCGCGGAGCAGTACGCGCCGGCGCCGGCGGAGGCGGTACCCGTCGTGCTGTACGCGCGACCGAGCCCCTCCGGCGGGTACACGTACCGCCGAGCGCCCGGCGACGCGAGCGCAACACCGCCGACCAAGAGGAAGACTTCCACTCTGAAGGACAAGGAAAAAGACCCTCCCTTCATCGTGAAGATTCATAAATACAGAATCGTTAGAGATGACCTGATCTAAGAAAGTATTTATTTATTTATTATGTGACACAATATTTCTAATAATAGGTACCCATAGGTATGTACATGGTATGTACCTACATAGCCTACCTAGCTATGGCACCTACCTAGATAGCATTTTGATATGATAACACTCAACAGACAGAGATATATGAGTTGGTACCTAATATCGGTCGGGACTGCGAGTAGGTATTATCCATGGCGCCATACCTACCTTGGCAGAGAACCAGTTGTCGGGCTGCGGGCGCTGGTCCCCGGCCGGCGCCGGCGCCCTCTGCGGTGCAGTCGCAAGAGCCGTAGCCGTCACGGACACTGGGTTAGCATATGTGTAGCGCTAGTAAGACCTTCTTTCATACTGTCCAATCATAGGTCCATATTCGTAAGTGCCTAGGTGGATAGGTACTGGACATAAGTACCTATGCCATAGAATAGATCCTCGGTAGTAACCCTGACTTCGACCTGTTCGCCGACAGCTGGTCCAAACTTTTGACTTTGTGTTTGTGTTTTTGTGAGAGTCTTTCTTAAAATTATAATTGTGACATTTAGTGATTGTTGTAAATTCTGTTCGAGCGGCCAGCGCGGGCGAGCGGAATATTTACATATAGGTAGGGGCTTTGCCGGCCCACTGGACTGGAGGACGATGATGGTATGACAATATGTAGCTAAGTATTAATATTGCACAACTGAACAGCCGTCCATCTAGACGACTAGCTAGCAGGTAGGTCGGTAGTCGGCAATGTTGCAAGTTGACGCTAAAACAACAACTATCTGATGCAATTCTAGAGCAAGTGTCAGGGTGTTGCATACTCACGTACTGGTATATACCTTACGTAGGTACCTACCTACATTAAGTATACGTAGGTAGGTACCTATATATCTACGTTACAACTTACGCAGATTAAAGTAGGTAGGTCTCCGTAGGTCTAAAGTATTTAATTTGTCTATCAACGAGAACGAGGAAAGCATAATGAAGTTTAGTGCCTAGGAAATAGGTTGTCCAACTAGGTTAACTAAACATAAAGGTCTCCACAGTTCCGTCGCAGGAACTCTCACGCTCAGTTCGGTATCAGCGCAGCGCTACAGTGTTGCGTCAGTGATTCTATTCACACAGTCAGTACCTACTCAGTTCACGGAGCTTCAGTGAAAACACAAACCAATTCTATCAATCGCTCGTCCTCCATCTTGTTTTTGATGCCGCGCCGCGCCGCCGCCGCCGGCCGCCCCGGCGCGGCGTCCGTAATCCGACAAAAGTGTGAATCGACCTGATCCATGTGATTGAACTGATTTGATTTAGATTTTCAGTAGGTATACCTAGTTGACAGCTTTGTTGGTAGTAACTCTGCCTCAGTTGGTAGCAAGCTCTGCCTTCTGTGCCGTAGGCCGTGGGCAGAAGGCAGAGCTACTACCAACTGAGGTGTGAAGGCTGTCTGAATGGCCACTTGGTACATATGATGTACTCGCTATGATGTATACATTTCGAGAATTGAGAGAATCCAAATTAAGTTCCTTAAGTATCTCTGCTATCGTTTGCGAATACCATACTCATCTGACAATTATATTGGCCTTTGTAAGCAGTTTCATCTTCTACCTCTTTCCAAAAGACGTGAAATAGCAGACCTTGTATATCTCTTAAAAATTACTAATAATATCATTGATTGTCCCGACCTTTTGAGTATGATTAAAATCAGTGTTCCGTATAAATTAACCAGATTCAATTTCCCACTCCATGTTCCTATAGTATCTACCAACTACAGGCAAAACTCATACCTGTGGCGAGCAAGTGACCACTTCAACAAGCTCAGCAGGAGAATTGACCTCGACCTCTTCTGCACCAGCGCTCCCTCAGCCAGATCGCGGCTGAGCAGAGAATTCTTTTTGGCAGATGATTAGCGACCATTAAACCTAGTTGTTACCATTCTTCTTCTTCTTCTTAGTCTTCGATCAAAGCTTACGTTTTCTTTTTTATCTATTATTATTTCTTGTCTATTACATAAGTACATATGTACCTACTTGAATTATATAATGTATAACTATAATTAAGTCTGCACTACCTAGTTTTGTATCATAGCTACATACAATCATCGTGTGTGTAACATAGCTACCCGTGGGAACCTATAATTGGCTCTCTAAGTTTAAATAAGTCTTTAGTTTGTTAATTGAAAAGCTGTTGGTTCTCCAATAAATAAATAAATAAATAGAAAAGACCAGAAAAGATCATGCATTAACACCCCAAGTCTGAGGTTTGTTTTTAGTTTCTGTTTTGTATGGATATCCATATGGATATCAATAGATATCATTCAATAGATATCCATGGATATGGATATCTATTGAATGAGCGGAAGAAGGGAGCACGCGTGCTGAGAACCCACAAGTCTCACTCTCATACAATAGTAGGTTTCGTTCAGTAATTTTATGTATTGCGGATGGAGGAAGGTGCTGATTCCATCAATCCTTTCGTAGCTGTCATCCTACATCCGTGGTAGCTGTCAACCGCCAATTCACCTGCTCATAGCTCGTTTGATTAAAATGAAGATAGTTGATGTAGTGTAGGGGTATGTAACAATTTTTCTTTTTGTCGTGTTGTTGTCGATAATGAGGGCAGTAACACGCGGCGCCGGCATAGTGACTGCTGCGCAGGCTGTGGCACCGGCACGCGAGCTCGAGGAAGGAAGCGCCACCTGTCAAGCCGACCATTCGCGATTTACATGCAACATGCGCTTCTACTATTTACCTTGAGCTGCTGATACTTTCTACGGTCAGAAAGGATTTACTTTTGAGACGACGTTGAACCCTGAACCGAACCGACTCTCACTAAGAAAATCAATCTTGAGATAGCAGATTCTGCCTAGTTCGTCACAGTTTTGAAATACAAAGGATACCATAGTCAAAAGCTAGTCAGTTTGAGAGTTTTATTTCTTAGGTAGGTACGTGTCATTATATAAATAAATAAATGAATAAATATTGATCGACATTCCACGCTGCACTATCTAGCCCCAAACTAAGCCAAAGCTTGTGAATTGTGAACCAGAAAGAAAGCTAAAAATATACTACTTATATCTTTTTTTTTGTAAGTATTATACATTTACTTATAAGTAATATTATAATAACACCCAGACAGAGAACAAACATGTACTAATGTTGATCACACAAATGTTTGTTCTCGGTGGTGATCGAACCCACGGTCTACGGCAAAGAAGGCAAAGCTATATCAACTGAGCCGTGAAGGCTGTTATCAGCTAAGAATTACCTAGATATCTCCACCTGACTAACATTCACCGAGACTACTACGTCGCGTCGTTACCTACTAAACTAAAAACTAATAAACGAAATGCAGTCATAACAAGTCGAGGTCACCATTTAAATATTTTTATATTCATCAACAATAACCAAACGAACACAGTTTTTTTTTTTCAAAAATAGTGTGTTCAGTGTTGTGTTGTAGCAGCTCTATAGTGTAGTTCCGTGCAGGACGTCCGGCCGCGCGGCCTGAAGCCGCCTCGGGCGCCGCCGCCGCGCATGCGCCTCAGTCGCGATCCGTCCGCCCTCGCGCACACCGCACTATGGATGTTACTGTGAGTACCCTCATGCTATAGTGCCTTCTTGATTCAAAAGAGATTGTTATAAAATTCAACGTAGGAGCTTCTGACCATGATCGGTGGCATCCTGTCTGGCCTTTTATATGGTAACTACCTGATTACTGCACTAGGATGCTTTGGCTAATTTTCGTAACAAAATAATTGTTCCAGACACGGTCGATAGCGGTGACGCTGTGCGTGGCGCTGGTGGCCGCGGCCGCTGGCGCGCTGTCGCACCGCGCGCGCGGCGCCGTCGCCCCGGAGCCCGGGGTGTACGAGCCGTACGTGTTCGCCGCCTTCCCGCTGCACGCGCCCGTGCCCGTGCCCGTGCTGCGCGTGCTGTCCCGCGCGCCCCCCGCGCCCCTCGCTGCCGCGCCCTCCGCGCACCGCGCCCTCTACCTGCCGCTGCCGGCGGCGACGCAGGACGCGGACGCACAGTACGGCCGACGGTACCCGCAACCGCGGCCTTACGCGTCCGACCAGGAGTACGAGGCATCTTCGTACGAGGAGCCGCGCCCGACCTACCACCGCGAGGCGCCGCGGCCGCACTCGTACTCGTACTCGTTCGGCGCGGAGCAGTACGCGCCGGCGCCGGCGGAGGCGGTACCCGTCGTGCTGTACGCGCGACCGAGCCCCTCCGGCGGGTACACGTACCGCCGAGCGCCCGGCGACGCGAGCGCAACACCGCCGACCAAGAGGAAGACTTCCACTCTGAAGGACAAGGAAAAAGACCCTCCCTTCATCGTGAAGATTCATAAATACAGAATCGTTAGAGATGACCTGATCTAAGAAAGTATTTATTTATTTATTATGTGACACAATATTTCTAATAATAGGTACCCATAGGTATGTACATGGTATGTACCTACATAGCCTACCTAGCTATGGCACCTACCTAGATAGCATTTTGATATGATAACACTCAACAGACAGAGATATATGAGTTGGTACCTAATATCGGTCGGGACTGCGAGTAGGTATTATCCATGGCGCCATACCTACCTTGGCAGAGAACCAGTTGTCGGGCTGCGGGCGCTGGTCCCCGGCCGGCGCCGGCGCCCTCTGCGGTGCAGTCGCAAGAGCCGTAGCCGTCACGGACACTGGGTTAGCATATGTGTAGCGCTAGTAAGACCTTCTTTCATACTGTCCAATCATAGGTCCATATTCGTAAGTGCCTAGGTGGATAGGTACTGGACAAAACTGGACTGGACTGGACTGGTTTAGGAAAAAAGTAAAAAAATTGCTAATAGAAAAAGTTTATTATAGTGTGACTGAGTATCTTAATGACAATTTAGAATAATTAATTTTTTTTTTGTTGTTATTGTTTATTTAATTATTTTGTTCATTAATTTGTAAATTTATCCCAATTCTATTTTAAATTTGAGGCATTTTGTACATTTATTATGAAATCATTAATTTTTTAATTGTATAATTATTGCATGCTATTTTAAGTGGAATATGGAAGAACACTATTTTAAAACCCTGACACCTGTATTGAAATACCTATATTCGCAATAAAGTTATTATGATTATGATTATGATTATTATGACATAAGTACCTATGCCATAGAATAGATCCTCGGTAGTAACCCTGACTTCGACCTGTTCGCCGACAGCTGGTCCAAACTTTTGACTTTGTGTTTGTGTTTTTGTGAGAGTCTTTCTTAAAATTATAATTGTGACATTTAGTGATTGTTGTAAATTCTGTTCGTCTAAATTTAATAGTTTTTTTTTTTGTCATTTTTACTGTTTTGTTTTGTACTTGTTTAATATTTAAATTGATAATTTTAATTTTATGTAATTTTAACTTCTTTAATTAATGTAATTGGTTCTGACCGTGTTAATTAAAGTTTATAATAAATAAATAAAATAAATGAATAAATAGATAGAAAATTAGATAATAGGTAACTATTGAGGTAGGTAGATACTAGGTGCAATAGGTAGTCCTAAAAGATAAACTTTATCGTTTGTAAATACTTATGTACCTACTTATTTCAGTAAGAATTTTCTTGTTACCTACCTACTTTAACCTACTAATATTATGAATGCCATAGTCTTAAAGTTTGTAAGTATGGATGGATGGATGTTTGTTACTCTTTCACACCGGAACGGCTGAACGGATCTGGATGAAACTTGGCAGAGGTAGGTAGATTATAGTCTGGAATAACACATAGGCCGCCCCGCGGTTTCACCCGCGTAGTATAAATCCCGGTATTCCCACGGGATAAAAAGTAGCCTATGTGTTATTCCAGACTATAATACATCTATCTGCCAAGTTTCATCTAGATCCGTTCAGCCGTTCTGGGGTGAAAGAGTAACACATCCATCCATCCATACATACAAACTTTCACGTTTATAATATTAGTAGATAGGATTTTGTGGCTAATCCATCCATCCATACTTACAAACTTTAGCGTTTATAATATTAAGTAGGATAGGAAGTAGGATGACACGGAAGGCGAGACTATTAATATACCTAATCCAAACTAGGTATTATTTTTTGTAGTTTTAGTAATACTATGTAACAATTTGATTTGTAAATATTGATCTAAGTCTCTATTTAAATAAATATTGGACACGAACAATATTTTTATTTCATTACAAAACAAAACATAGACTACATTTTTTTTTATTTTTTTTTCATTACATTAAACACATAAGTATACCTACTTATATAATTTTGTTAATTACCGATTAACTTGTTGCTAACGTTACCTACAGGTAAGCACACAAGAGCGCGTGTGTGTGTTTATTTATTGTTACGTTTGTAAAAGTCCGACTCCGACGACCGTACCACTGCCTGCATAGTACCTAGTAGCAGCACAGCCAGCACTGCCCTAAAATCGTAAATGTCAATAATGTCAATGTCAATGCCGGCCGGCCAAGGTGCCGGCATCTGTCATACAAATCATACAATGTTCAATCAATCAATTCAATTCCAAAAATTCAAAGGTTATGTATGTTTACAACTTTACAACTAAGTAACTACAATTTTACATTTACAGTGCGTACTGCGTACCTACATACCAGTTTACAGTATGTTTATCTAACTTGATCGTTTTCCCACGTAACAGGGTTCCTCAACAACTTACAACTGCCTTTCTAACTCAATGCTCATTATAGCGCGGGTGTAAATTCAATAATGCCGCGGGTGAAAATTGATTATGTTGTAAGCTTCAGTAACGAAGATCCTGTAAGTGTTATTTCTTTCTACCAAACTACAAGGCAGAGCGGGCCTCACCGCTCGGTATGGCACTGGCTCATATAGACAGGGAGGACATAATTTTTAACATCATAGCAACTCATCTCATCATCACTGTTGGAACAAAATTACCTCTGTACGATCTATTCACAGTTTTACAATATATATCTTATTCTTCTACAAAATATGAAATGCTACTTGACTATAGGCCTATGGCCTACTAGGCATTGAACTGAAAATTATTGAAGTCCACTCCTGTCTTAAATTGAAGCTAAAACACAATATTTGGACTGGACTGGACTTCTGCCTACTTGTTACGGTAATCATTTGGCTTATTATAGTATCTGGATGAGTCAATTTATCACAATTAAATGAGTACCATTTTGGTATGACCAAAAATTGTTATGTAGTTACCTATCTAAAGCTAGTAAGTACAGGACAACCAAGCCAGCAACTTGCTCTCATGGGATGTGAGTAAGAAGAGATGGCTGTGCAGCGCGGGCGAGCCATCCTGCTCTGTGGTGCTCCAGCTGGCACGGGCCGTCAAGGTATGAACATATTTTATACCTTAATCTATCTAATCAGCCCACATTCACCCACTGCTGGGTATAAGCCTCCTCCCTGGCAGTAAAGGATACCTTAATAAAGTTCATTAAAATTGTTTTAATTCATTAGTTTTATTTTGTACGCTGTTGGCAGACTTATGCAACAAGGAAGGAATTTTTTTACAATAATGTAATTTTAATGTATTTCAGATATCATCAGTTCAAATAGGCGCACACTACGCTGCCCTGGTGGAGGTGCTGGTCGGACGGTCTGAGACCCCCCACGAGCCCTTCCAGGTAACAACATACTTAACACTCTCTAAGCTTTCTTAAATACCTACCTATCTGACATTTCATTTTTTTTTCTTACACTAATGGAACAAGCAGATGGCCCACTTAATGTTAAGTGGTAGCCCTCACCTATAAAAAACCTACAAACACACACAAAGTGTACTTGTTACTACTACTGTACTACAACATGCCTTATGATGTCCTTGAGTAACTTAAAGCACACAGATTATGTGCCTGCCTCTAGATTATCAAAAAATGCAGTGCCTTCTATAATAACTACATAGTAATGATGTTTCTGCAAATAACTATCTTGTAGGTACCTATAACTTCACGGGTCACCACAATCTTCAAACGGAAACATGGCAGATGATGCTGTTCCAGTTCAACAAATAATGTATATCTATTTCATCCTCTATGACACACGACGTCCAACCCCAACGATAATTATTGCAATGGAAAAATTGCATGTCACACCTGATTTAATCATAAACCTGATATAATCATAAATCTATCCTAAATGTTTTAATAATATATTGCACACAATATCCAATGTTTGGTATTTATAATGTTGTAGGATACTATCAACAGTCTGTCGATCGCCAAATACCTACCTAAATCCTTGTTAGGATGTAGTGAGCATAGTGTGTTGTGTGGCGAGGTGCTGGTACCTCGCAGCGTGTTCCTGAGTCCGGCGGAGTCCCGCGCCGGCCCCGGTCCCAGCCCCGGCGCGGCTCCGGCGGCGGACCGGGTGCGGTCGTTCTCCGGCGCCGCGCTGCCGGCCGCCGCGGCGCAGCGCTGGGACCGCCTGCGGCTCGTCTGCTCGCAGCCCTACAACAAGCATTGCAAGGTAACGTAATGCCGGATGTTATGAAACAGGCAATGTCCTGCAGGCTTTGGCGCGCTGGGGCACACCTTTTCTGCTTCTTGATCTAAAACAACATTCGCTGGATCGTCTTTGTGGTTGTATCAAAGTGGAACTATTTGTTTTTTCAGTTTGGAATATCATTCATTCACATCTTCGAGCCGGATGGTGAGCCGGGCTCCGCCCTCGCCCCCGTGCCCGCTGCCCCCGCTCCCGCCCCCGCCGCGGTGCCTCCTCGTGTGTTCTCGATGGATACCTTCTCTTCGGATGAAGAAGAGTTCCGTCCCGGGGAGCTCTTCGCGAAGTATCGACAGAGCGTCGGAGACACGGGTACACAACTAACCACCATTCCTAATTAAATATTGAAAACTGCTGCCTATAAAATTTCGGTAGATAATGTAACGCAAATCAATTCTACACTAAAATTTTTATTTTATCAGGAGCGCAAATACGACAAGCCACATCGCGAGCGCTGAACGAGAACCCCGAGGCAGCACCGGGGACCAAGCTCGTGAAGACAAGCATTACCAAGGACGCCAAGCAGCAGCCGAACCCTCGCGCCGGCCCGCAGGCGCCGTCGCGCGACCAGCCGTCGCGCGACCAGCCGTCACGCGACCAGCCGTCGCGCGACCAGCCGTCACGCGACCAGCGCGAGCGGCGGGACAACCACGCACTCATGTACAAAGACGCCGACGAGCGGCCGCACGCCAGAATAGACAACGTCGTCCAGCGGCATAAAGACGATAAAAGAAAAGAAGCGAGCACGCCGAAACCTAAAGAGAAACCCAGAGAAACCGACAAAGTGGACAAGACTCCTCACTCTAAAATGGAGATACCATCGACCAGTAGAAATTCCATAACCAAGATAGATAGAGACAAAGACAACAGGAGAGAAAGAGGCGACGGTAGAAGACGTGCGCATGGAAATGGAGATTCTAGTAGTAAGAGAAAGGATGACAAAAGAAAACGGCCACATTCGGAAAGAGATCCGGCGGAAACGGGTGGTAATGGTAAGTAGGAATGGACTATGCGCTAGGATAATGTACCTACTATTCTTCCAGAGTGGGGAACTAGTATTGTTTTTAAAACTGTCTAAATATCCATGTGTTGACTTTCAAGTAAAAATTCTACGCCTTGTTTTGCATCTTTCTAGAAAGTAATAGTTAGTGTATGTTTGTCGTTAGTGCCGGAGGATGCGTTGCGGCCGGGCGCGCACTCGGAGCGTCCGCTGGACGGCGTCGTGTTCGCGCTCAGCGGCTACCAGAACCCGCGGCGCGCGCGCCTGCGAGAGCTGGCCGTCGCGCTCGGCGCGCGCTACCGGCGCGACTGGGGGCCCGCCTGCACGCATCTCATGTGAGCACTGTATCACCTCAACCCGCGGCGCGCGCGCCTGCGAGAGCTGGCCGTCGCGCTCGGCGCGCGCTACCGGCGCGACTGGGGGCCCGCCTGCACGCATCTCATGTGAGCACTGTATCACCTCAACCCGCGGCGCGCGCGCCTGCGAGAGCTGGCCGTCGCGCTCGGCGCGCGCTACCGGCGCGACTGGGGGCCCGCCTGCACGCATCTCATGTGAGCACTGTATCACCTCAACCCGCGGCGCGCGCGCCTGCGAGAGCTGGCCGTCGCGCTCGGCGCGCGCTACCGGCGCGACTGGGGGCCCGCCTGCACGCATCTCATGTGAGCACTGTATCACCTCAACCCGCGGCGCGCGCGCCTGCGAGAGCTGGCCGTCGCGCTCGGCGCGCGCTACCGGCGCGACTGGGGGCCCGCCTGCACGCATCTCATGTGAGCACTGTATCACCTCAACCCGCGGCGCGCGCGCCTGCGAGAGCTGGCCGTCGCGCTCGGCGCGCGCTACCGGCGCGACTGGGGGCCCGCCTGCATGCATCTTTTGTGAGCACAGTATCACCACCAACAAAATATTTGTTCGGTTCCAGTTGCGCGTTCAGCAACACGCCGAAGCTGTTAGAAGTGAGGTCGTCTGCGCACGGTGCGTCCGTGCCCGTCGCCTGCGCCGAGTGGATCGAGGAAAGCGGCCGCGCGCGCCGCCGCCTGCCGTGGCAGTGGTTCGCTGCGGAGCCGGCCCGGCGCGTCGCGCGTCCCCCGCCCGCCCCCTCACCGCCCCTCGCACACACTAGTCCTGCATCCCCGCGCCGACTATCAGGTGACGTCACGTGGAGCGGTCGCGCGCGCCGCCGCTTGCCGTGGCAGTGGTTCGCTACGGAGCCGGCCCGGCGCGTCGTGCGCCCCCCGCCCGCCCCCTCACCACCCCCCTCACACACTAGTCCTGCATCCCCGCGCTGACTTACTAATTGTTCCCTCAGAATGCGACACGGACGACGATATCAAAGAAGTGGTCCGACAACAGAAGCGAGCGCGCATCTCCCCCTCCCCCTCCGAGATGCAGGGGAGAGGGGGAGGGGCAAGGCCCGAGGGCGAGGACAGCGATGAAGTGGAGTTCGTTAAAGACGAAAGGATGCAGGTAATACAGCATCGGCTGAACCTACGCTACTTTGCTAGCAGAGAATTGTCTAATCAAAATAAAAAAAAATCACACACGAGATTTAAAATGAAACTGACCTTAATATAATCAGCCTTATTATAAACAAATCAAACCTGGGTTTAAACCTAGCTCAAGTCACGTTTTCTTATTATAAACAACTTAAACCTGGTTTATCTCATAAATTTTGGATCATCTCAGGTTTATAATTTTCGTATTACAAAAGACACTTTAGTCGAAGACTACATAGTACCTGAGATAGTCCATGATTCATCATCACAGAACATAATCATTCAACAAATATCCACAGACTATAACAAATTATGGCAATCAATCGTTCATTCATTTTGGAATCACCAACTTATCTGAGCCGGTCTGAAGTTAGCCGCTTGTGCATAAATGGCCAATAGTGAATCGAGAATTCTCTAAACAGCTAACTTCAGACCGGCTCAGATAAGTTGGTATAACTGTACTCTCTTGCCGCAGGCTAAAGTCATATGCGCATACTACCTCGTCTTTCGTTTTAACGAATCAATTTTTAGTTTCTCTTCTTGACTCAGATCTCCGCCTTTTTGTTTTAAATCTCGTTATCAACTTGATATTGACAAATTCGTGGCAACCCATGCGTTTTGACATTTCAAATTTAGATCGGAGTCTAGAGTTTGAAATGTATGTTGGATAATGCAGTGCTACAAGTTGTTTTATTGAATAAACTTATGTGGGTGTACGGGTCGTTAAAGTATAAAAGATGGTTTGAATTGAACACGTGATTTATTTACTGAAATTACTTGAAAGAATTAATGAGAGATGTGATCGAGCCGCGGTGTTAATGTGGACTGACTGGCAGCCGCCCGGTACCCGAGCGGTTCCCGGAATATGCATACGTTGCACTATTGTACTGTGTGAACTGTACAGTGGGAGACCAAATAAAATTTGGCAAAATGAGATTTTTATTAGTTAGACCATACTTAAACTAGGGGTCGTTCGGGTTTATCTTTAAACCGTGGTTTAGGGGATAAACTCCGTTTTATAATAACGTCTGGTCTAAGTCTTTGATTTTTCTATAGAGCAGGGACCAACTTCGGTATCAAAGTTAGACCACGGACCAGTTAGTCCTGGCTTAAGCCTAGTCTAACTCACATTTTTATAATAAGACGGAATAAGTTTAAATAATATACATAAGTCTCTCTGTAACAAGCAAAATAAATCCGTAGCACAGCCCTAGAACTGGAACCTAAATTCTGAATAATTGTGAAGCGTTTTTCATCCTTGGACTCGACTTCCCCAGGGCAACGTAACCGTGTCGGACTCGGACTCGGGCGGGGAGACGGACGCGGGACCGGACACCGGGGGCCGGCTCCCCCCCTCCCCGCTCTCCGGTCGCGGCGCGCTGCCGGCGCTGTTCGCGGGGCGCGCCTTCCTGGTGCTGGAGGCGCTGGCGGCGCCGCATCCCGCGCCGCTGCTGGCGCGCTACTGCCGCGCCTACGGAGGACTGCTGCTGCAGGTCTTTTTTTTTCTGGGAAAAATGCGTGACGCATTCCACCCCATTGGATGATGAGGGGATATGTGGGACTCCGCGGCCCGTGAGGGTCGGTATACCCACTAAACGACCCAGCGGCACTCCCACGTTTTAACTGATAACAAAAACGAAGACTACCTGATCTTAATTTGAAGAAATTATGGAAAATTTGGTGAAAATTATGGCCTCTATCAAAATTATGGAATCCGGGTGTTCATGGAGGAATGAATATTTTCCTTGTTTAAGCAATGTTTAATAGTTATTTGTTATACAAGAGTGCAAAGTTGCTTTTTAACCGCGTGTTCAATTTTGATGACCGAGCAAGCGAAGGATTCTAAAATTTAATCACGAGCGCAGCGAGTGATTCAAAATTAGAATCCTGAGCGTTAGCGAGGGAATCAAAAGAGCACGAGGTGAAAAATCTTTGCACTCGAGTGCAACACGTAACTTTTCATTCCACCTCAGCGAGGAAATGACTAAATACAAAAAAAAAGTTTACAATCACATGTTGGCGTCAAACAAACTTCCTCGTCGCTAGAATCACTCATTTTAGTTTTTTCACTTGTTTTCAAGTTTCTAGTTTTTAATATAAGGTTTAACAATGACGTGCAAAAATGCCGCGTAAAGAACCGCGTAGTACAAAGCAAATTGAAAAACAGAACACAAAGAAGGTTCCGAGTCTGAGTTTTTAACAAATTAAAAAAAAGTTGTATGATATATTCGGCACCATAGAGGTAGCAGTAAATAGGTTTAATGTTTTTTTTTATTCACAAACTTAGTGCACACGATGTTCTAAATTCAATTTACTTTATCCTCTAGAGAATAAAAACGGCTTTTGCACTCAGATATTGAAGAGCAAAAATACTCTTGCCGAGATGGTGGGATGAAAACATATTTAAACTTGTAACCTGAATATCTACAGCAGCCTATTTGTATTTCCAGCCGTCTGAGGTGGAGGAGGACAGCGACTGCATCGTGCTCTGCGGCTCCGAGTGCGACAGCAGCGCCTCGGCCGGCGTCGCGCGCGGCCGGCGCGTGCGCGCTGCCTGGGTGTGGCGCTGCCACGCGCGGCGAGCGCTGCTGCCGCTGGACGAGTACTTGCTGCACGAGTGACGCGCACTGCCGGCGCGTGCGCGCTGCCTGGGTGTGGCGCGGCCGGCGCGTGCGCGCTGCCTGGGTGTGGCGCGGCCGGCGCGTGCGCGCTGCCTGGGTGTGGCGCGGCCGGCGCGTGCGCGCTGCCTGGGTGTGGCGCGGCCGGCGCGTGCGCGCTGCCTGGGTGTGGCGCGGCCGGCGCGTGCGCGCTGCCTGGGTGTGGCGCGGCCGGCGCGTGCGCGCTGCCTGGGTGTGGCGCGGCCGGCGCGTGCGCGCTGCCTGGGTGTGGCGCGGCCGGCGCGTGCGCGCTGCCTGGGTGTGGCGCGGCCGGCGCGTGCGCGCTACCTGGGTGTGGCGCTACGACGCGACGAGTACTTGCGACACCACCGACGCAACTAACTGATACATGCTCCCTTATTTACTAAGCTTCGCTTTGTGCCTTATTGTTTTTATAATTTTTGACCGACCGCCAACGACCGCCGCCGGCGCCGGTCGAGCGCGTAACTGCTAACTAACAAATGACAAAGCTAGTGCTGCATACAATGTGGATTTTTTTATGTTTCATTCAATATGCATACCTTTTTACCTCATTATAAAACTGTGATTTTAAATGAAAGAATTGAATAAAGAATTTGATATATCTTTATTGTTCTTATTCTGCTCGAACTCGATTAAAAATGGTGTTTGAAATGTACAATTTGTGTAGTAATTCACAACGAATGATATTATAATAATGTTGAGAGTAGTAACGTTACTACTAGTGTTGTCGGCGTCGGCGGTCACTGCGACGTGAGGAGAGTCAGTTTCTCGTTCAGTTGGAGTTGGGTCTTGATGAGTTGCGCCAGAGTAACCACCTGCAAACAAACACGGGGATATTCAATTAATGTTATTGAGTTGTAAGAATCAGTGACTACAAATCGGTATCAAATTATATTTAAATAGTACTAGTTAGTAAAATATCAGTAATCTTAATAGTTGAACAGACCCTTGAAGCGAATAACGGTACAAGATATAAAAATATTATTAGAAAATATCAGTTCTATATGTATACTAAAAAAACTGTTGTTTTCAGTAAAATAACGATTTCAACCGATATTTTATTCCTGTACACGGAGCGAGCAGGCGGCAGCGGATACGGCCGGGAAGGGGAGCGGCGCGTGCGCTGCACTGAGAATAAACTATATTTAAAAATACCAGTGCTCCCACTCACCACGAATTTGACGTCAGTCGCATAAACATATCGGATCCATAACTACAACAAAATAAGTCCGAATATCTCTAGGATAGGTTAAAGCTATGTACGGTACAGATATGTCCGGTACGGTGGTACGGCGTCCGGTACAGATTAAGATTATGGAAACGCGAAAAATGCTACTTGCGATGGATCAGAGCGCACCTGTATCCGTACCATCGTACCGTACCGAGCATGCGTCTACGCTAGTATTCTAGGATCGCGACGGCGCGGCAATACGGAACGCGGGTACGGTACCGGTAAGAACATCTGACCCAGCTTTACGCGACAGATGTCAAAATTGGTAAGCTGCAAGTTTATGTTCCTGGCAGGTCTCGAAGGTCCATTCCCACATTCTACCTTGATATTGCATCTACCAACTATCGTTGTAATTCATACTTATGGCGTGCGTGCGATATTTACAATAAAAAGTATAGTGTCAATGTTGACTTATTCGGCTGTGGCATAGCGCGGATAAGGCGCATAATGAGTTCGCAATTCTTTGGCTGATTAGAGTTATATATATCTATGTATATGTTTTTTATTATTTTATTGTATATTGTTTCGTAATTATCATATAGCTTTTCTGAAATTTTTATATTTTTTTGTCTTAGTCCTTTTACACCTCGCGACGCTTATGCCGAAAACTTAGGTGCACTTAAAAAAATTTTCGATAAAGTCCAACTTTCTCTTATTAAGGCTCATTCCAGGAACAGTAATTACTACAACATACGTCGTAAAAATGTTGAGTTCAATATAGGCGATATGGTATGGTGGCTTCTACCAGAGCGACAAAGATAGCAGATTCTGCAAAAAGCTTGCTCCAAAGTTTATTAAATGTCGTATTGTTGGAAAAAAATCAAAACTTGTATATGAGCTTGAAGACATGACAGGCCACAACCGAGGGACGTGGCATGTGAGAGACTTCAAGTTAACCTAGTCTGTTAAGTCGTAGTTAGCTGACTAGTGGATTTTTCATAGGAAAAACCCCAATCTTAAAAGGGGGGTATGAAGGCGTCGGCGGACAGGTTGGGCACCGAGTGCGCCAGCGACAGTACTGCACTGTACGTACCATGAGCAGGTCCTTGACCCCGGCGGCGAAGGCGTCCGCGAAGGCGTCGGCGGACAGGTTGGGCACCGAGTGCACCAGCGACAGCAGCGCGCGGCCCGTGCCCGGCGAGCCCGCGCGCGCGCCGCTTAGCACCTCCTCCACGTACGTCGCCACCTGACGACAGACTCGCTCGTTCGTTAACGGCACTGCACAGTACACAACACTCCAGCTAAGAATGTGCATGTGTGTTAAACAAATCATCATCATCTCCCAGCTCTTAACCCACTCTAAGTGGGCTCGGCACAACAGGTCTGTCAATGAGATCATTTTCCACTCCTCCATTATTCGTCATCTTGGTGCTCAGGAGTGAGCACCGATTCTTATTCATGTCATTTTTCACACAGTCCATCCATCTTTTCTTTGGCCTGCCTCTTCTTCTTAAACCATCCACAACACTATTCTTGTCATGACTTTCTTTCCGCCCATGTGCGAAAATGGTCCATGTATTTTGAGAAAATATCGAAATTTGAAACCTGGATGTGAGTGTTTATAATGAAAAATAATCATAGTCAGGTTATTGTAAAATTAAGTATACAGCGCCTGTGCTTTTGGAAGTTACGAGTTTTCGCCCTATTCATCAAGAACAGGACAAAACAAGCAGAACCCTCCTACTAGTTAGATTAGAAGGCAGTATGGTGTGGCGGACCTGTTCCAGCAGGAGGGACAGCTTGGTGCTCGCGTCTGCGATCTGCGCGAGGTCCTGCATGGGCTGCACCTGCCGCGAGCGCCCGCCGCCGCCGCCGCCCATCGTCTTCTGGCACAGCTGCAGCCCTACCACCTGGAACAACACCACACCTTTATTACTAGTAGTTCGCCCCGAACTGAGATCTCGTGATGCGATCCGAAAATTTAAGTACATAGATGTACTGTTTGGCCTTGCCTCTGATTATCCCCCACTAACTTGGTATACTTACCTAGAAAGGTTACCTACTAAATGGTACCCACTGACCGCTGTAACCGCTTTTTTTTGTGTAACTGTAACCCCTGACTGCAACTTTGTATGGTAAAGAAGTTTTAACTCAATTGGCCGATTTATTGAAGAGTTCCATTGAACAGACCTTGGCTCCATCATCAGACCAAGTCGCTGTCAACATTTTATGAGAACTGAGAACTTTTTCAATTTATTTCAATATTTTTTTTTATTAAAAAGCAAGGGAACTGGCTGACCAGTAGAAAAACCTTGATACCAACGAAACTCTTAGAAATGGGAGCTCTTAGTTCATTGGTTATCTTAATTTAACTTTTTTGTTGTAACTCTAAAAGCAGGCATCCTAGAAAAAAAATCAAAACGGTTTTGGAATGTCCAAACCAAGCCCTTTCATATGACATGTATCTTTATTTTTTTGTGTAACTTTTTTAATTTTTGCCCCCTTAAAAAACCCCATATTTTAATAACCCCTTATCCGATTTTACTCATATACTTACCAGTAAATTTCTCAAGTACAAGCTATCCACTTACCAAATTTCATGCAGATCGGATAAGCGGTTCTCAAGTTATCGTCGGACAAACATACATACATAAAATGCCAAATCGCCCAAGTTGATTGTAAGATCTTCGTTCGCTTCGCTCACTCGATCAATTATACGTCTGTCTCATTCATAATAAAACCCCGTTCCGATGCACCTCGGGCACACGTAGGATGCCCATGTGGAGGGTGGGTGAGTATGGGATACGGTACCTCGGGCTCGTAGCAGGTGAGCGCCACGTCGATGCGAGTGAACACGCAGCCCTGCTTGCCGCGCGGCACGCCGAGCGCGGCGCACACGTAGCATGCCCATGTGGGGGGTGGGTATGGGATACGGTACCTCGGGCTCGTAGCAGGTGAGCGCCACGTCGATGCGAGTGAACACGCAGCCCTGCTTGCCGCGCGGCACGCCGAGCGCGGCGCACACGTAGCATGCCCATGTGGGGGGTGGGTATGGGATACGGTACCTCGGGCTCGTAGCAGGTGAGCGCCACGTCGATGCGAGTGAACACGCAGCCCTGCTTGCCGCGCGGCACGCCGAGCGCGGCGCACACGTAGCATGCCCATGTGGGGGGTGGGTATGGGATACGGTACCTCGGGCTCGTAGCAGGTGAGCGCCACGTCGATGCGAGTGAACATGCAGCCCTGCTTGCCGCGCGGCACGCCGAGCGCGGCGCACACGTAGGCCCGCAGTCCCATGCGCGCGCCGCCCAGCGACGTGTCCAGCGTAACGTGAACCGGCGCGCGGCATTCGCGCGAGTAGTACTCGTGGATCACCGACGAGTGGTTCGTCACCTCGTTGCCGGTGGCCCACCAACCTGCAACCGCGCCACCATCCATTGGCTATTATTATCTATATTCTCCATACATAAATAGTCATGGTCTCTTGGACATGTCCTCACGCCGTAATCTTCACTTTACAACTCTACTTTTTGGTATAATTAAAAGCCATAAGCCATCATATTTGTATGAAAAGTTAAATTTCTCTGATTGTAATATCCGTTTTGCTATAGGTATGTTTGATATGTCCAAGCCACAAAACAACCGCATTTCATGGCAGCTTTCGATATGCTGCTACGAAATGCTGGAACAATATTCCTCACCTATCAGAAATTCAAATACAATTTGGTCTTTCAAGTCGTCGCTTAAAAACACCTGTTAATTATGCAAAAATCAGCATCATAAATTCGGTCGTTTTTATTGTTTTTATTCAGCAACTTAAGGATTTGTTTTTTTATAGTCTTACTAATTGTATGTAATAGTAAGTAGGGTTTTTATTTTGTGCATATATTTTATTTCGTTTTTATGTAATTGTGCGAAGCAGTTATTCTTTTAAGTTTTATTTTTACATTATGTATCTGTTAAAAGAAGTTAAGTTTTATCTAAACTGCTTATTATAGTCAATAGCTATTTTGACTATAATAAGCAGCTTGACCATGTCAAGCTAAAATGTTATGCAACTATTTTATAAGAAGAACGCCTGTCGCAGGTGCTGCTGCTCTACTCATTATGGCGCCACTGAAAACCAGCGCTGGTATGGGCTTGAGCTCATACAGCAAATTTCGACGACCTCAGTGGCGCAGCGGGCGAGTCTGCCTGCGACGCAAGAGGTTGCGGGTTCGATTCCCGTCTCGGAACAAATTTGTGTACAATCTGCAGAAATTTGTTTCGTTGGTCTGGGTGTTTATGTATAATAAAAAATATCTATCTATGTAAGTATATAATGTATTAAATATATCAGTCATCTAGTACCCATAACACAAGCTTTGAGTAGCTTACTTTGGGGCTAGATGATGCTGTGTGGATTGTCCAGCATTATTTATTTATTTAAATGCTGAGTGGTGGCCTTTTTTGTCATCAAAATAAATTGTAAAAGTGGTTTTCAATATTTATGAGACAAAATAAAGAATGTTCTATTATATTTATTTATTTTATTTATAGACGAGCAGCCTTCCCTGATATGTCTATGTTACACTGTTGTAATTATAGATAATTGTTATTTGAATTTTTTTGTTATTGTCTTATTTAGTTCCACTTTTTAAGCACTAGGTATATCAGTTGTTTTAAACCAGTTGTTGAGTTTATTTTTGAAGGCATTCACTGAGTCATCGGAGACAACATCCTCAGGCAGCATGTTTCAGTTGGGAACCACTCTGTTGCTGAAGAAATTATGTGGTACATGTGTATTGGAAGGTTCACGAACTAATTTATGATGGTGGCCACGTGACACTGAGCTAACATGTTATTATGTTCTACAATCAAAATAACTTACTTTATACACTGGCAACCCTATTGAAATATCAATATACTAGCGGCCTGTCCCAGGTGGACATAATTTTTTTCAACATTATAGGATAAACTTAGACTTAACCTCCCGGCTTTGTAGCCCACTCCTTCGGTTGCCATAATGCCCCGTGCTGAGTGAGAACTCGCCTTGTGTCACGCCTTATAAAGCAGACTAGATTTTTTTTATTTCATATTATTTTTTTTATGGAATGTCCAATTTAAAAAAGAAAACGAAGTAATCTAAAGGTATAGAACAGTATTGCATACAAAATGATTTATGAATTTGGATAAAGACTATTATAAATGTATAGATAACACATTGGGAAATCCTTTCTCTGTACATTATTCTTATTATTCACATCTCTTAATAGTTCTGTACTGTTATCATCTATTCTGGCTGCTTTCAGGGCAAGCATTAATAATAACCACATTTACATTCGCACAGACACTACCTACCATATGATTCTTTGTAAGCTGAAGCATTTTAAATACACACCAACAATGCTCTCATTAGCATTTACTCTCCGGTTGAGCTCATACACATCCATGGCATAGTTAAGTTCAGCCTCCACCTGGTCGGCGTGTTCCTTGTGGGGCACGCAGAAGCAGTTGGTAACTTCCACAACGCCCTTGTCGGTCGTGCCTGCAAGTTAAAATTGTCATCATCAAAACATAACCTAACTTAACCATACTAAAGCTTGCTCTCTTTAATATTTGTTATTTTCCTACCAAATTCTGTACAGACAAAGAACTATAAAAAGAAAGGGCTAACACCTAAATTAGTAGAAACAGACTTGAAGTGAGAAATAGTGAGATGATCACATGACGCTGGCAGAGGACTAAAAAGAACTTCCTTTCCTTTAAGTTTTAAATGAAAATAGCACATTGCTTACCCAGCAGGGTACCGATAACTCTATGCGAATCGGCATTTCGGCGCTCGTAAGCATCTACAATTTGAAATAATACGACAGGATGAACCTTGACACTCAAACTGAGTGCCATTTTGTTTTTTTGAAAGAAATGAAGTGGAGTGGAAGGTATTATATGTACCGACTTTTTTTTTTCTCACAAATCCGGTATTTACTGTCAAAACTGTCATTTCATATTGTCAAATAACAAACTGCTTGCTTTTGATTGCTAGGAAGTTATTAGTCGAGCGAGCTCCCTCCCTCCTCTCCCGAGTCCTCCCTCCATTCCAATCGGCAGCATAAAGGCCCATTTACATGATGCCATTTTCTTGTATGTACAAGAGCAATAATTGAATGCAATAAATGAAGCGCAATAATGACCTTCGAGAATTGCAAGCAACTGTTTACACGCAGATACTAGTAAAAAAGTTGAATGCAATTATTGAATGCAAATCTTGACAAGAAATAATTGCAGCTGTCTTTTGTTTACACCAATACGATAATGTTTAGGAGGTTATTGCTTTCAAGTCTTGCTTTGTCTCAACACAGACTTGTACGTGCGTGTACAATTTTTCGGTGCGTTCGTTCAAGTATTGCTCGTATTTGCGTTGGCGAATTTTTCATTCAAGTGTTGAACGTTTTAGATTTTTTTTTTCATTAATATTTTAGAATTCGGTTCTGCTGATTTAATAAAGTTTATTGAGATCTATCGAATACCTACACAATGAAAATTTTAATTCCAAGAACCGTGATGCACGTAATGCTGCACTAGCAGCATTTGGAAAGGAATTCGTAGTTTAAAGGTTTCAAACATATGGAAATACCAAACAAAAATAAAAAAATTGAGCATCCAATTGAATACAAAAATTGCATAACAAATTATGGTTCTTGCTGTTTATACCAGGGACAGTTTTACATGCAATAATTGCCTACTATAGCAAGGATGTGACATGCTGTACAGATGATGCCAGCCAATTATTGCTATAATATTATTGTATGCAACAGGCAATAAACTTGCATCGTGTAAATGGGCCTTAAGCCTAGTTTGCCGTCCTAGGATTTCTAGGCCTGCTCAGCCTGGTGGTAAATCCGCCACTGCGTCCGAGACTAAATGATGATCTACCCCTGATGTAGATAGGTAGTAGATAGGTAGGTACCTACCTAGGTATTTCTTCGCCCATCAACAAGTTCAGCAAAATCGAAAACATAAGTAGGTAACAAGCTTCAGAAAATACCTAAGTAGCATTATACATGTACAAACATTCATTGCGAAAATGTACTAGGTAGGTACCTACTTACTGAAATTTCGTAGATAGTAAAAAATACCTAAATATCACGGAACACCCATAAATATCTAGATAGGTAGGTAGTTATCTAAAATCTGGTCGCGGGGCAGGGAGAATTGCGTAGGTAGGTACCTAGGTATGGTTGCAGAACGGCGCGGCGGTCATTGCATCAGTAGGTACGAGTGTGACGCATTCGCTGTAGTGACAGAGATAGAGCTACTATCAACTGAAGACTGGTCGAATGGAACTATCTGGTATTCTGTAACTCATCATAATATTATTCCTACCGACACTCTAGATCATCATCATCATTTCCACATACTAACTATGTTGAATTCTATGTATCTCTCAAAGCTAATGCAGTAAAGATTTATACCTCCATAATATAAATGTTTGCTAAAGTGCATTAAAATGTCATCATTTTATAATAATTTTTTGATAATGCATGCATAAACATTATTTAGATATCAATTAGTCATGAAATTATGCTCACATTTTTGTTTTACGAATCAGAAAGTTTAAAATGTGAAAAAAGACCGAATGAAAATTGAAAAATGTCGGTGCAAATAGGCGCCCCGAAATAATAGCGGCCTATATTCAATCAATGAGTCGGTCCTTTTGTTTGTTTGTTTTTGGAAGGTATTATATCTACCGACTTTTTTTTTCTCACAAATCCGGTATTTACTGTCAAAACTGACATTTCATATTGTCAAATAACAAACTACTTGCTATTGATTGCTATCAAAAAATGTTGCCAACTCAAAGTTTGCCTATAATACAAGTAATTAGCAACTTCCTTTATAAATAAAACAAACCAATATTGGCTACATCGTCAGTTTCAGCTATTTTACTTTTGAGAACCAAAAATAACTACTACTAGACAATTTATATTTTAGGGACTTTATTTACGAAAGATGGAAATGCGAGGAAAAAGGATGGAAAGCATGCAAATGATATTTTAAAAAGAGTGACTGCTGGAAATAGAGATAACAGGCACTAGACATGTATAAGAGTAGGTATCTGGAAACTATCCGTAAAGGCACGACTGTCTTTGCAAGGGAGTGTTAGTGCTAACATTAATGTAAAGTAAGGTAGGTAGTGAATTTGAGGGATAGAGTGAGAAACAATATAATTAGAAAGATATTTGAAGTGAAAGAAGACGTATGCGAGTGTAGAGAAATCTTTATCTACACTCACTTATACGTCTTCTTTCATTATGATTTATTATAAGATGATAAGGGCATGTATGTAGAGAGGATGAATGAAAGGAGATTAACAAAATAGGTGCATCTGGCGAGCGATAAACAAAGACTTTATAGTAAACTAGTTGCGCCCCGCGGTTTCACCCGCGCAGATTTAAATCCCGGTGATCCCGGTGATCGAAAAATATTTATAAAACGATTGCTGATATCACTCATTGCTCAAAACGCAACGATAGCGCGTGCTAATCTTTCCTGTGGCGACATCTAGTTATTATTTAGGAACTAAAATATGTATTACAGCAAAATACGGTAAAATGCCTCAATATGCCTCAAAATGCTCATTTATCGCTAAAGTCCAGGTCGTTCAGGTCTAAGTTACGAAGAAAGGCTATCTAGATTTAATGTTCAATCATTAGAAATTCGACGTATTTACTTTGATTTAATTTATCTTTACAAAATTATACATTTTTTAATTGATTCCCCTCTGCTGCAATCGGTGATATCGCTCAATATCAAATTTAGTATTAACAAAATTAGTATCGGAGTTAGCACGTAACTCCGTCAAAGCCAATCTTTTTGCTTTACAAACTTATAAAAATAACATTTCATATTATAATCCCTTAACTAGAATGGCTCGCCAATACAATGATTTGGCAAAAAATAATGTCGAACTTGACATATTTGTTCCCAAATTGAGACACTATATTATTATCCTTAGAAGCATCCTTTATGTAAACAACGTTAATTGCTTGCGATAGGTCTAACACTTATAGTTGAAAATTGTAGTTGGACAGGTAATGACTCTGTTGTTGACCAGTGGTTAGTACCTGTATACCTGATACGTATGTACAATAAATGTTATTTTCGGCTGTATGCACATATATTTACGATTCAATCCAGATCAGTTGTAATATTTTAGTTTTAGTTTTTTCTTGGTTGTAATGTGTTTTGTGCGTTTAAATAAATAAAAAAAATGCAAATCAGCCCACGCCCGGTATTCCCTCGGAATAAAAAGTAGCTTATGTGTTATTCCAGACTATAACCAATCTCTCTGCCAAGTTGCATCCGGATCCGTTCAGCCGTTCCAGCGTGAAAGATAAACAAACATCCATCCATCCATTCATCCATCCATACTCACAAACATTCGCATTTATAATATTATATTAGAATTAGGAAGTAGGATTAGCAACCTGATTAAAGAATCAAAATATGTCTTATTTCCACTAGTAGGTAGGCATACAACTCTCAGCTCGAGAAACAAACAGAATTTCAACACTTAAAATTATTTATTTATTTAAAACTTTCACACAAAACAATATAGTGCTAGGAGGACTTAATGCTAATAGCATTTTCTACCAGTCATCCTGGGCGTGCAAAAAGATGGTGTGGCGTGTTACTAAGTATTTATGAAACTGTTTGTTTAAACATTTAATAGAAGTTATATATACAGGAATATTTTTTAAGCAGTGCGCAAAAAAGTTTTGGTGGTTCAGTATCAGTAATAGAACACATTTCCATTATTTTTTAATTTTTTTTTGTTTTTATTTTTACGACTCTAAATTCTCAAACTATTTGAAACTATGGACACTATTCGTAATAATGTCAATGACCACGCGCGCCGTGCGCCGCACGGGGGTAAAACCCGGCAGGGCGCCGTCACTCATCGCATGCGCTGGCTGCAGTCGTGACGTCGCGTCCAATCGCTTTCCCGCGCAACTCCCGCGCTACACGTGTGTCGTACTAGTATCTAACCTACAGGTCACGATGTCGGACTTTAGTACCCGCGAGTTCTATGAGATGGTGCGAGTGTATTTACTAAGTGGTGAAAATTTACGAGCAGCTCGCAGGATGTATGCGACAGAGAGCATACGACGAATGCGAGCCCACGGTATCCATAACCCAACGGTCCCTAATGAAAGGACCATTTTAGCAGCCACTCAGAGACTGCTTGATCACGGTCAGTTCAGGACCCCAAATCACGCACAAGGATCTGGCAGACCCCGACTGGCAGTCGAAATAGAAGAAGCCATTTTCGATTTCTTCGAGCGAGATCCAAGAGCAAGTACCAACGATGCGGCACGTCGCTTTGGTGTGAGCCAGGACGCGGTATGGAAGCTGCTAAATTCAGCCGGACTCCATCCATACCACTTTCAGCCCGTACAGCAGCTCCATGACCCAGACCCAGCACCACGTCGTGCCTTATGCGAGTGGCTTCTAAATCACCGCGAAGCTAACATCTTGTGGACGGATGAAGCATCGTTCACTCGTGTGGGACTGTACAATGTACATAATGAACATTGGTGGTCATTTAATAATCCCCATTTGGTGCGAGAGATTTAAAGTTTAAAATAATTAACGCTTTTGATGAAGTGAAAAGTGACATTAGTGTTCTCAACAGACTAAATGACAATTTATTTAAACGTGCACGTTTATGCCTAGAAAGAGGAGGACTTCATTTTGAACAATTATTGAAATACAGTGATTAGTGACATGTCGGATAAACAATTATTTTTAATTAACAATTTTAGTGAATAGGTTGATTGAACATTAATGTAAATACGTAGTTGATTCCAAATGTTTAAATACGCCATAATGCAGAACTACCTATGCATTAAGTAAGTAATGTCAATAATTTTATTATGTTTTTTAAAGTGCCATAGGTGTTTTCATTGATTTTATTGCTTTATTTTCTGCATTTTGATGGTCCTAAGCCCATGAAAGTATGAAGGAAAAATTGGAATTATCTACTCTTCAAATAACTTCACGACCTAATCCTAAAAGTCTGGTTCGAAGTTCGAATCTGAAAAATCAGCGATCAAGTACATTGTAACCCACGTAAATACTACCTACGCCTGTGAACAAAGGCGCGGCGCGTGGCGATGCGCTCGTTCCTTGGGTTCCTTGCGACGGCGGCGCGGCGCGGCGGCGTGGGGTAGCCATAAAATCAATTTTAAAGCCTACATCTTTCGTTAACGATAACTTTATTTTTTTGTACTAAGACTTATCAAAATAAAAAATACATGTTTAATAAAACTCATTTAAGTTTAATTTGTCAAAGTTTGCGCACTACTTAAAAAATATTCCTGTATATATATATACATAATATACATAATGTCTATATTTATACTAGAATAAGAAGGAAGTTAACTACTTACTATAAAACCTAAACTATTAAACATAGAATACAATACATAATATGATAATAGACCTACTTACTATAAGTAGGTAACTGAAATATAATTGATTGTAATAGTAGGTACCTACTTAGGAAGGTAAGTTATGCTATTTTAGCTTTTTAAAGAGATGCTCTCGAACCAATCTTTTAAAAGAGTCTTTGGAATCAGATTGTTTTATAGGTAGTGGCAATTCATTTCAGAGTCTTACTGCCACAACTGAAAATGAGTTTGACATAAATGAGGTGTGATGAAGAGGAGTAAATAGACAAAGATTGTCGGCAGACCTAAGCTGTCTGTCATGGGCATCGGATAGAAATTGAAAACGGTTTTTTAAATATTTAGGGGTTTATTATAACAATATTATGGTGCTGTTGATTATTTTGTTGCAAAACAATGTCATAAACCAACTTAAATTGAGTAGGTATCCCATTTTTAATCTGAATTAGCAATTTTAAGCTATCTAGGGAAATTCAGTTGGAAACTGGCATTGACTTGTTTGTGTTTGGCAAGTACGTGAGTTGCATATTTTCATAGTAACTAGACTGGAATCTGTGTCACGAAAAAGTGTAACACAGTAGTTTGCTAGTTTTTAGGTGAAATGGAACTATCTGGTGTTCTGTAACTCATCATAATATTATTCCTACCGACTTTCTAGATCATCATCATCATTTCCACATACTAACTATGTTGAATTCTATGTATCTCTCAAAGCTAATGCAGTAAAGATTTATACCGCCATAATATAAATGTTTGCTAAAGTGCATTAAATAAAATGTCATCATTTTATAATAATTTCTTGACAATGCATGCATAAACATTATTTAGATATCAATTAGTTATGAAATTATGCTCATATTTTTGTTTTACGAATCAGAAAGTATAAAATGTGAAAAAAGACCGAATGAAAGTTGAAAAAAGTCGGTGGAAATAGGCACACCGTCAATTTTTGTTTTGCTTGGTTGTGGGTAATTTTGGTGGGTGTAGAAGTAGAATTTCGAGAATTCTAATAGGAATCTTGCTATGCTACACGATATGTAATTGCTGCGTGGAACTTATGACAAGGAACTATCCTACCAGTCTTGTTGTCAATATAATCAGACACTGAAACGCAACGAGCCTGTTCGTCACCACCAATCAACTTTTGTATGACTGTGAGTTTTTTTTTTGCCTCTGGTTTTCATCGATGATCATGTATAAACTAATGTGTAACTATTGTGGCCTGGTCAAGAAAAAACATTTTTTTTGATAATTTTATTTCAATAAAACAACAAAACATTTATGTAATACAGCTCCGTTAATGAAATGTAATTAGGTAACTAACTACCTACATAATGTACAGCTAGAGCTAGCTAAGTACCCACCAATAACTTCATAGTGCATTATTATTAACATTACTAACTATTAAGTCAGTACCTATCCTTTAGTTTGCCTTGCCAGACGAGGGTGCAGTGTGAATTCGGATGCCATGCATCTCAGCTATCTCACTCTTCAGGGAGTCAGTCACTAAGCGGTGTTGCTTCACTCTAGTCAAGCCACTAAATTCTTCAGCTTCTATGCTTATCTGAAAAGTTTTATTTCTGTTAAGTTCTCTTTACATGCATCATTAGTATGCCTCATGTTGATGGATACAGGGCAGTTCATTGTGGGGCATATTCCTATTTTGTGTCTTACAAGCAATTCTTTGTTATAGGTGATGGTTACCACTTAACATCAGGTGGACCATCTGTTTGTCCATCAACTAGTTGTGCTAAAAAACTTAATTCAGTCAGCTAGTTATATTTTTTTTGCAAAATCTATGTATTAAAGAACATAATTCTTTTCAGCGATGAAGCTGACCATTGCAATTTATTGAGTTAAAAATATTTCAATAATAGGTATATTTTGTTTAACCTATTTTATTGCATCATTATGGCTGCATCCCTGCAGGAGCTGTAACAGATGCTGAACAGCCTAGCTGATGCCTCTCGATGGGGCAGACTGGGTATGAACTTAGACAAGACCAAAACTATGGTAAATGAGCATATTACCCCAGTACCAATCACATTTGCTGATACTCCCCTCGAAGGTGTTAGGGAATAGTTCTACCTTGGGCAAATCCTGTCGTTAGCCAAAACCAACTTTGAGAAGGAGTTAGGGTAGGAGAATTCAGCTGGGCTGGACCGCAATCAAGAAACTTCATCAGGTCTTCTCGTCACCCATCCCACAGTGCTTATACCATAGTCTTTAATCAGTTTGTCCTACTAGTGATGACATACACATGGGGACAGTCATGGTAGGACAGGTCCACAAATTAAAAGTCACTCAGCGAGCTATGGAAAGGCCTCTGCTTGTAGTCTCTCTCAGAGACAGGATATGAAATGAGTGAATAGCTGTATGAATGAATAGCTCCACATCCATCATATATGTCCTGCACCCTCATGTATGTAATACATGAGGGTGCAGGCATACCCCACACAGGCATAGAACATAGTCACTTACTTCAAACATAGCTCCACATCCCCCAGATATGTCCTGCACGCTCACATATGTAATGCCAGGCATAGAACGTTTCAGCGCTTCAGTAAGCTGTTCCTCTTTGGAGACGCAGTTTTGTTCAAAAGCGCTGCCACCCGCCCCCCCAGCATTAGCTCCGTTGCCGCCTACGGCGCGGGACTGAAAAACACCCGCATTAAAACAAATCAAAAACTGTCTCGTAGGAATAAGTAAGATGTTGTTACTGAAAAGCATATGTACCTACCAATTGGACTTTCACAGGTTCAATAGCCTTCATAAATCGACGAAACATTTTCGAAGTTGATTGATTGATGATGTAGTATAATGAAATGCTAGCTGTAGAATTTTCGCAAACCGCGATATTAAAATTTATTGTGACGCTGCTTACTACATCACGAATGTACGTTAAGTTTCTAAAACTAAAATAACTTCAGTTCATAGGGTAAAACTGAAACAAAATACCTAGCTAGGTATTTATTGTTTTTTATAACCTAGAATAGAATGAGATTTTATCAAAACAGTCGGTCTGGGTTGTCACTGTCACATTTGTCACTTGTCACTGCTGGATTGGAATGAAAGTGTATTAAGTGTTTAGCTTTTCTGAAATTTTTATATTTTTTTGTGTGTATGTAGCTTGCACCCGTTTCTTTTGTGCTCAAATAAGATTTTATTCTATATCTATATGTGGAGACTTATTATTACCCTTTTGTTTTATATAGTACTCTTGATTAATATGTATGGAGTGCTGTTAGTCTTCCTTAAACAAATAAATAAATAAATATCGTGATTTGACCGAAGAAAATGTTTCAAATGTTTTGAAGAAACCGCCACCATTTTCTTCATAATAATTGACTGACTCGACTTTGGACCATGAACCTAGGAATCTTTGGACTGACGTGACTAGAAACTTATCTCCAAAGAGTATTTAATCTCTGAATCACTTGACACCGCAAGATTGTCTATAGATAGGAGCCATAAAAAAAGAAAAAAAAAATTAGTGAGTTCATTCAATCAACCCAAGAATCAACCCGCTGTTGGTTGATTGAATGAACTCACTCTCACAGTGTTTCCACTTTTAGGGATTTCGCTCTTTTTTAGGGCGAAACTACTTATTTCATGTACGGCTTAGGGCTGTTTTTCCCCGCGTTCTGAGATACGCCATAATCGATTTGAGCGCTCACAAACCCGTACCGAATTAGCGTGAGCGCGATAACGATGACCCATGAAACGTCATAGATGACGTCATGACATGCGCCATCTTGCGATTACGCCGACCATACCATATTCTAATATCACTCCCCGCGTTCCGAAATACGCTATAATCGATTTGAGCGCTCACAAACCCGTACCGAATTAGCGTGAGCGCGATAACGATGACTCATGAAACGTCATAGATGACGTCATGACATGCGCCATCTTGCGATTACGCCCACCATGCCATATTCTAATATCACTGTAAACGCTGTCAAAAATGACAGTTGCGCAATTGTGTTTTGTTGTTATTTGTGATGAGGTTTTATGTTTTCAGTCGCATTATAGTCGTTATAGGGTATAATATGTTCTGCGATCATAAAATAACAAATCCAGAAAATATCCAAGCAGTCCCAGTTTGTTACACAAGGTTTGAGGTTATGATTCCTAGGATGTTTCTGTGAGTGCGCTTACGAGCGTTCCGAATTGTTGACAGCTCTGAGCTGTCATAATCGCAATATCTAATTCAAAACGCCTGTGAGGTGTTGTTAGCGCTGTGATCGATTATAGCCATTTCGGAATACGGCCTTTATTGCGACAGGGATTTAGGGAAATTTAGGGCAAAAATTACTTGAGCAAATTTTGTACAAATTGCTGGGAATCGTATGTAGAAATAATTTTACAGATTCAAAAGCGGTTCGAGTTGGACGAGAAACTTTTTGATTTGATCTTAGGTGGACCCTGAAATCTCGAAAAGCAGTCTACAAAAGACGTACCTATTAGGCCATTTTGGTTTTTTGGTCACAAAATGCAACATGCAAAAAGCTGATATATAACGAATATGTTCAAATTATTTTCTTAATAAAATATGTAAAAAGTCTGTTTTAATTATCATTCGCCCTAAATTAGGGAATTTCGAAAAAAAAATGAGGATTTTTAGGGAAAATTTCTAAAGAATTTAGGGCAAAAACAAAATCTTAAGTGGAAACACTGATACCTACTCTTGGCCAAAGGAGGGTGCTCTTGGCAAGTGGCCAAAGAGAATGTAAACTACGAGAAGAGGCGGGACTTAGTAAAGAGCCAATGAGAGCCAATGAGAGCCAATGGGATCCATTTACATGGCACTTCAATACCAACACGACGAATATGTACGTCAAACAACAACAGTTTTACCAACCTATCAGCCTATATAGTGTTGCGCGATGGCACTCGCTTTTATATCGATATCGATAAAATATGCGAGATTGAAATCGAGGTTTTTTTTGTAATCCATTTATTGACTGAATCCACGTTTAAGTACAACCTAGGTCCCGAAGTCCTAGGTTGAACTTAAATATGAATCTGATATGAAATAAAAAGCTTTTTGCATTAGTACATATAATTTTTGTACCTAAACCTAAACATTTTATGAATTTGTTTTTTCATTTATTATAATGTTAAGTATGAGCAGGACGGACACGGTGAGCTTGACATGTTCTGTAACAAAGTATTTTTTATTAATTTCCAGTAGTTTTTTTAAGAAGTATTGTACCTAGAGCATAAGTTTAAAAGACTAATTCACGTCATATTCTTGAAAAGGTTATAATAATTTTAACAGTACAAACTTATTAAGCTATTTGCAACTCCCAGTTACTGTCATCTTTAGAATCGAATTTTTGTTTCTGAATAAGTGGGTACCTAATATGAGGGCAAAATATAAAAATCAACTTACTTTCAGTCTCGCAGTTCTTATCAGGTATGTCATCAAAGCCGTAACTGTTACCACAGTAGGTATGTGATCGAGGGCTCACTAATATCGGTAGTGGGTACTAATCTTTTCATCTTTAGCATGGATTTTTCACTGGTAGTATCTGCAATGTTTAATAATATAACCTGATAATCATGAATTTGTGCATTTAGTAAGAAAAAATTTTAAATTTCAAAGAAACAAGACTTAACATGAAAAGCTTCAAGAAAAATGTTAATAAAGTCCTTCAGGGTAGGCAACGCACTGACAACGCCCCTGGTGTTGTTGCTGTCTATGGGCGACGGTGACCGCTTACCATCGGGTGGGCCGTTAGCCCGTTTGCCATCTTTTACATTAAAAAAAAACAAATACTTGATTACTATTAGCCACCGCGGAAAGCCCATTTTGTAAGACTGTGTATGTAGCCTCCTAGATGTGCACGTTATAATGGGATATTAGCATAGAAAGAACTGTCCGACACAGTTATCGATAATTACATTAGGTACATCACTATAACACGAATATTCAGTATTAACCTCAAGTAAATCCATAAAATCTCTTTTCAATACGATGCGTGTTGTTTGTTCGTTGATTGTGTTCACTGAAATATCTAATTCAATGTTTACCGAGCCTCATCCAAAGAAACTAGACTTCCTTTTTCTATAATTTTACGGCTCGCTTGACCTCCACAATTTCGCACGTTATGAATCGTTTTTTGGAGGTATCGCCGTAAAATATTACGTTCACTGAACAATAACGATCAATTTCACACTTATAGACGTAATTATTGATAAATCTGCTAGAAATTTACAAAAACAAACAAAATACGAGTGGAAGCTACAAGTAAACAAAGCAGACAGACGAAGAAGAGAGTGAGTTGTGAAAGAACGAGAGAACACTGATTGAATGGAACGAATGATCGTTCCATTCAATCAGTGTCAATCAAGCAATTCAAGCAACAATCATGTCAAATCAGTCAATCATCCATTATTTGCCATGCTAATTCCATACAAAATTTTTGACGTTCCTTGTTGCGTCAGGGTGCAAGTGGCAACCAACCAACACGAACACGTGTGTACTGTGTTGTTTTGTGTCTAAAACAATGTGCTATTTCTCACAAAATGCCACCTTTTAAATCAGGATTGCTAAAACGTAAAGCTATTGCATCAAGTTCTAAAGTAGATTCGAACAAAGTATCTACTCAGGACGAGGTAGGTTTGTTTTTATTTACACAATTCAGACAATGTAGAAATTCTAGAAATCTAGGTAATATTCAAGAAAGTTTGTGGATTCCAGGTTTCAAGCAGCTCTAGCATAGAAGAAGAACTGATCCAAGGTGAGATTAATAACGAAGAAGATGCGACAGACTCTGAAAATGAAGAGGAAAATAGTTCTGCATCCGATGAAGAACAAGATGTAAGTTAGATACCAACTTACCGCGATTGCAGGTAGGTATGGATTCGGTCAGAGTACAGCAAAGGGTGTGCAGTACTAGGTAAAAGACTCATCCGAATTTTCGATAAAAAAAGATAATTCCGTAATATAATGCGTAAAACGATAGTCTCACTCATTAAATGGTTTCTTGTAGGAAGTATTGTATCAAGATGAGGCGGACTCGACGTTCGGTGACGACGAGGAGGCTGCAGGCGATGGAGACGGAGACCAGTCGTCTGTGAGTGCATCTCATCTACCATCCTCTATACCAATGCCTGTAATAATGTACCGACATCAATACAGCTTAGTCTTGGTAAAAGTCATATACATGCACCCTGTTGGGCACTGTAATATTCTAGTTAAGCAAGAGCAACTCCTTACAACCACAATTCTTATTTAATCATTTTTTTTGGTTCAAAATAAGGACCTTACAGTAAACTTCAACTACCTACTTAGTAAACTTACAGGGTAATTTAACATAGTAAGTAGTATGTGAGCATCATCCTTTTCCTTCTTTTAGGACCTTGAAGATTCAGATGCTTCAGATTCGGATGCTGAAACTTCAGATAATCTCGGAGAAGATGAGAATAATCATGCTGAAAATGAGACTGACAATGATGAAGTAGGGGGTAGTGACAGTGGAGCAGAGTCCGGCATTGGGCAGACCACTAGCGGCAGTGAGTCTGACAAAAAACCTCGAAAAAACATCAAACAAAAGAAAGTCAAGTCTGTTAAGAGTAAAGTAAACACAGAGACCAAGCAGCAAAAACAGATAATAAGCACAGAGGATAGTAAAACTAGTATAGACCGGCTGGCTGACAGTGTAAAGAAAACTAGTGTAACACCAGTTGCTCAAAAAGGTATGTTCTTTTCTTGTTGATATAACTATGTCAGTTCAGAGAGAGAGTTGATGTGGTGGCCTTTTTAGCTGAAACCCATTGCAAATTACTTGCACAAAGTGTGCATTCATACTATTACAGTTTGTTTACATGAATTGTTACTAGCTTAGCATTAGCTACCTACTATGAAAATAGTGAGGCATTTTTAAGCAACGAAAAAACGGGGGAGGTTCTCAAGTCGACACATAGGTACACCTATATAGGTTGGTTTCACAGTCATGCGTTTCGGCAGCGCCATTGGTGGTCGCGCGTTCGGATATGTATAGGTTGGGCTAGTACATTGCGTTTTATAGTCTATCTAAGTTTACTATGAATATTAATTAACCAGCCAAACAGCGCGCTGCCTAGAAATGGGTAGTGGGTAAAAAGCCATTCTTCCCATTTGGGTTATAACCCATTATCTGGGTGATAATGGGTTAAAACCCAAATGATTTTTTCAATAAAAAGTATCCTACTAAATATAATATTTAGTAGGACTAACTATAACTTTCGCGTTTATAATACCTGAGAGTGCCGGTGGTCTAGTAGGAGTGACCCCGCCTTCCGATCGTAAGGTCGCAGGTTCGAATCCGGTCGTGCACCAATGGATTTTTCTATCGAAAAATTTATGTGCGCAATGCCAGTGCTCTTAAACGGTGAAGGAAAACATCGTGAGGAAACCAGTTAGTATTCTAACAGCGGCGATGGGCTTGCAACCTGTCACGTATGGAATACTAATTACTGCAAAATGTGGGTATGTGCCAAATGTAATGTTTGGACGTACCTCTGACTAACCCCCTTAGACATCTTCAAAGAATCTTGAATTAGTACCTACTTGGTACTGGGAGATCTGAAGGGATATCTACCGTACCTGGGGATCAAAGTCGTGAAGCTGTTTCAGTTTTTTCAGTTATAATACCTAAATGCGAAAGTTTGTAAGTAAGGATGGATGGATGAATGTTTGTAACTCCTTCAGAACGGCTTAACGTATCTGGATGAAACTTGGCAGAGAGATCCAACTAATATTATAAACATTCACGTTTATAATATTAGTTTGTAAGTATGGATGGATGGATGTTTGTTTGTTACTCTTTCACGCCGGAACGGCTGAACGGATCTGGATGAAACTTGGTAGAGAGATACATTATAGTCTGGAATAACACATGGCTACTTTTTATCCCGTGGGAATACCGGGATTTAAATCTGCGCGGGTGAAACCGCGGGGCGCAACTAGTGTAGTAATAATTCGTTTTCACTCGCTCAAGCCGCCCACTGGGTGGATGGAAGTGGGTGATAACTGGGTTTTTACCCACCTCAGGATTTTAACCCGGGTGATTACCCATCTCTGGCTGTATACATAAAAACTGTGAATCTGTGTGTGTTCGATTTCCTGACTACTATCGACCGTAGTGACGGTCTCTGGAGGGGAGTGATGTAGGCTACTTACCTATCTGTCTATGCCTTAGAGCATTTATAACTGGAGATGTTAACGCAAGGCGTACCCCTCTGCCGGCCATAAGGCGCGACTTGGCCATGCACGTTATATAAAACTACTTCACTCATCACCGCGCGGCCATTAGTTGTCGTTTCGTGTCGCGAAGTAGTGCTCAGTAAAAATGGTGAATTGTGCGGTATTTCGGTGTAAAAGGAGATCAGAGACATCAAACTTTAGGGAACACGGTATTTCCTATCACAAGTAAGTGATATTTTAGTCAATTGTTTTTGTAATTACGTTTAATTTATATTTAATGGAATACCAGTTACGACAGTTTTAATACGACGCCAACGTCTTGGTAGGAGGTGTCGGTGAATTTATATTCCTTGGTAGAAGGCGTAGTGTGGGGACTAGTTGAGCGAAATCGATTGAATGAATGATGGAATGAACGTAAAATTAGAATAAAATGCGATGTGTTTTTTGTACCCATATTTAACCGATTTAAAAAAATGATGTTCAGTATTGGACTCTACAAAAACTGTCTGTCATTCTGCCTTCAATACGTCGCTTCATGGAGCTCCCTTAAAATTTTAGTTGTGCTGTGTCGTTGGTTTATTGCTATTTTCTTTGTACTTTTTGAACGCAGAATCGTATAAACGTGATTTTTGTATAGCTGTAGTATGTTAGCTGGAGAGGGACATGGGCTATGAGCATTTGTTAACAGCCGCTATTCTTCTACTGCTCTTCATTTTTTTCACCCCGTCATACCAATCATCATCATCAGCCTATGTAAGTCCACTGCTGGACACATCATACCAATAAAGAAACAAAATGTTTATCTAAAAATGCATTCATGAAAGACTACTTACTTGAAAGATTACTTACTACTTGCGAAATAGAATATAGCTTAAAGTTACTCAACAACAGTGTAGCTTTCTATTTGTAAAATAATTTTTAAAATCGTTTCAGTAGTTTCAGAGATTACGCTCTACAAACTCTTAATAAAATATTTTTTACAAAAAAAACCGACTCCAAAACTGCTATCCAATTTGTTATGAAAAATACCTACACTAAAAAGTTAAAAATAATTGCATTATGGATTTATATTTCAATCTACTTACAAATAGGTATCCATTTTTTCAACAAATCTTATAATTTTATTATTATGACATTATACAATTACTGATATTTTTGGAGTCGGTGCCAGCACTCTTACTTAGTGATACCTACTAGGCTAGACAGGTACGCGTTTGTTAATCTTGGCTAAAAAAAGGAAAAGTATATGATTTTGAACCACCCTGTTTCATTCATATGAAATCATTCATTTTGTCGGTCTTTTTACAACCCATCACTACTTTTTTGTGTTAGTGTGTAACTAAACAAAAGTGTAACAACAGTCATTCTTTAATTGTGTTATTGTTTTTGTGTTGGTGTACAGCTTTTACTTGCGTGTGCGTTTATAGGGACGCTTAATTTTTCTGCATTAGTATGCGTGATTATGTAAATGTGTTCTGTACCGTACTACCTCGCCTCCCGCGAAAACCGGCAGAAAGATTTTAGTACTAAAAGTAGCGCTTGGCATCTCCCGTTATAAATGCTCTAAGGTCTATGCCTACCTACTTCTATTTAATCATTATTTACATAAATTGTACATTTTCCTATTATCATATTTACACACATATTTTTACAACAGACATAAATACACACAATAAAATATATATTATATACATACATAATACTAGATACCTACCTAAGTACTTGTGCGTACGATATTATTCTCGTGTTTATATTAATCTCCCGAACTTGCTGTGCAATGGAAATACTCGTTCATCGACGCACCATTGTTCTGTGCCCGCGAGTACCTTACCTGCCTGCAGCGGCCGGCGGCATGCGCTTGCGTTGCCGGCCGAACGACAGACCTGAGACCGCTACGAGCCTCGGACGAGGTACCCGTGTCGCGCGCTGTCAGCTCTCATTGCATTTTCTTACGCTTGCTTGTGCCTACCCATATAGTACTTACTTTAGGAATCTTATAAACATTGATTTAAAGTATTGCCGTGCAAATAAAGTTCCTGTTACTGTGTTATACGATCTTTCCGCTTCACCCCGTAACCGCCACACGCCTAACCTCCATTATGTCCACCAATATTTATTATTATAATTTAATTTGTTAGCAATTAGTTACAAAGAAAATTACAACTAATAGTTACAAATATTTACAAAATGTACAAAATATCAAAATACATATGAAACAGTTGAGCCAACAGTTTATTATTATTATTGACTTACATTATTATTATATTTTTAGTCATCATGTTATTTTTATGGTGCACCTAAACCACCCATCTTTTATATAGGCTCCTCTCCATCCAAAGGTTGTCTGGAAGAGTTCGCTTGTTAGCGATAAGACCGCCCATTGTACATATCTCTAGGTGTTATTCCTTGTTTCACTTCTTTTGTTAGTTTGTAAGGTGTACAATATTATAAAGCATTTTCATTCATTATTCTAAGCACGTAGTTCTGTAGTTTTTACGGCACGGCGGTTTAATTTTTTGTTAAAAGTTTCTTGCTAACAAGCTGAATGCTATTGTAGATGACATTGTGAATGCTATTTATCAGACGAGTACGAGTCCGGTGACACGTCTGACGAGGAGGAGCGGCGCAACACGGTCGGCAACATCCCCATGTGGTGGTACGACGAGTACCCGCACTCCGGCTACGACCTCGATGGACGGAAGCTGATCAAACCGCCGCAACGTGATCAGATCGATGAGTTCCTTAAGTCAGTGCTGTGTACACATGTCATTACATAATGCCATACCATAATTTGAGTACTTCACATTATTCAAGTTTTGATTTTAAAGGTCGATTCACAAATATCAGTGAAGTCACAGTTCCGACATAGTACCGGCACATTGCGAAACATTATAATTAATTTGAAATATTACACGGGTATTTGTCTGGCCGCGAGCGCGGCTATTGCAACATAGCCAAAACGTCGGGACATTTATAACGGTAAAACGCGATAAATACCCGTGTAATATTTCAAATTAATTATGAGTTATGATCGCGACTGTTTAAAGCCGGGTCCGCAGCGCCAATTTTCTAACAAAACATGTTACATAACATGTTAAGCATAACATGTTTTTAAAACAGCCCGTCTGGTGTGTTCTGTTTTGTTTACCTATTGTTTTTGTTTCATTCCAATTCATTTCAAAAATGAGTTCCGACGAAGAGGACGTAGAAGCTTACACATATATAACATAAAATGTGACGCTTCCCCTCCCCGCAGGCGAACGCGGGTGATGTTATCCATTTGTCTCGGCAAACATGTTTTTGTGTTTTTGCTAACAAAACTGTTAAGCCACGCCCCTATTTTGTTTTGTAAACATGTTAAGATGTTAGAAAACACGAAAACATGGCGCTGCGGACCCGGCTTAAAAAACACTATTGCAAAACATTCTTTCATACATTCTCTATGAACGCATCCCGACGGACGGCGATATTTTTTGTCTTTTCACGGACGCCGCGGCATCATAAACAAAATGGAGGACGAGCCATTTATAAGTTTATGATTTCAGAATTTTTTGTGATAGAATGCATCTAAACTAAATATAATAATAATAATGCTGGACAATCCACACAGCACTATCTAGCCCCAAAGTAAGCTATTCAAAGCTTGTGTTATGGGTACTAGATAACTGATATATTTAATACATTATATACTTACATAGATAGATATTTTTTTATTATACATAGAAAACACCCAGACCATCGGAACAAAAAAAAAAAAAAATCTGCAGATCGTACACAAATTTGTTCCAAGGCGGGAATCGAACCCGCAACCTCTTGCGACGCAGGCAGGCTCTCGCCCGCTGCGCCACAGAGGTCGTCAAATATATAGTGCTTATGTTTTGTATAATTAATTATGTTTTGTCAAAAACTATTAAAATATCAACTTTGTGAGTCGCGTTGTAATAAGGTCTCAGTCGCACAATGTCATGGGCACCCATCTCTAAGAACAGTTTTTAGTTCCATTCCAAATAGACTTCACCAAATGGCGGCACAGATACAGATACAGGTTTCGATTGAAATATAGGTTTTTGTTTTAGTCCAATCAAGAAGAATTATGGTCATGAATAGCCTGAGTTATACTGTGAAAAAATCTCCCATAAGCAAAGGAAGATGAGGAAATATGCTTTTATCAAATTCTTTATGTTTTTGAAAATGTTTTATTTTCAACTAGCGACCCGCCCGCGCGCCCCTGCTTCGCCCGCGTGCACATTGTTTTTCTAGTATATCATGCATGTATTATACATATAAACCTTCCTCTTGAATCACTCTATCTATTAAAAAAACCGCATCAAAATCCGTTGCGTAGTTTTAAAGATTTAAGCATACAATATAGGGATATAGGGTCATAGAAAACGGCTTTGTTTTGCTGCTTTGTAGTGATATTGATCTTACTTCTTCTGGTGGCTGTAATTTGTAAGTACTACGTTGTTGTTTGCTTCCAAAAGTTTGTTTTGTGTATTGATGGATGGCGCTACTTGCTGTAAACGATTTTTTTTGCGTTTCGTTCAGGCATTTCAATAATGTATGTAATATTTCCTAATTTAATTACCAATGTCCTATCTACATAATAAAAAAATAAATAATTAAGTCTCAATCCAGTTGCAAGTGTATTTTACGAGATGCCAGCTGCTTGCTCGCAACGCAACTTAGCGACATCTAGTGGCTGTGCGGGCTATTTTGTTTAGCTATGCGTGCAAAACAAAAAGCCCGAAGAATAGCCCGACTTAGAACGGGACGGTTTCAATGTATGATGTGTGTGAGGTATCTGTACTAGTATAGTATTCTCTTACCTGTGACAATGGTTACCATCTTCGTAATGTTGAAGACATGTGTCCATTAGGGAGACACTTAAATGAATGTTGATATGTCGGTGTTGCAGGAAGTGCGAGGACCCCGAGTTCTGGCGCACCGTGCGCGACCCCGCCACCGGGCAGGACGTCGTGCTCAGCAAGCAGGACCTCGAGCTCATCCAGCGCGTCCGGCGGGGACAGCTGCCCGCGGCGGCGCACGACGAGTACGCGCCCTGGGTGGAGTGGTTCAGCAGCTCCGTGCTCGCGGCGCCCGTGCGCGCCTTCCCCGACCACAAGCGCTCCTTCCTGCCGTCGCGCGCCGAGCGCCGCCAGGTGGCGCGCCTCGCACACGCGCTCAACATGGGCTGGCTCAAGACCAGGAAGCAGCTCGCGCTCGAGCGCCGGCAGAACAAGGAGAAGAAGTTCTACAACCTGTGGGGCTCCGGTGCCGGCGCCGAGCAGGACGAGCAGGCGCGGCGCGGCCTGCAGCGGCACATCCCGGCGCCGCGGCGCGCGCTGCCGCACCACGCCGAGAGCTACAACCCGCCGCCGGAGTACCTGCTCGACGACAAGGAGGTCGGTGCGTGCGAGCCCCGCGCGACGCGTGCCCCGCTGCTACCGCGCTGTCACCACTGCGCCGCGTGTTACAGATGGCGGAGTGGGAGGCGCTTGCGCAGACGCCGTGGAAGCGCAAGTACACGTTCCTGCCGGCGCGGCACGAGTCGCTGCGCGCCGTGCCCGCCTACAGCCGCTTCACGCGCGAGCGCTTCCTGCGCTGCCTCGACCTGTACCTGGCGCCGCGCGCCATCAAGCTGCGGGTGAGTGTGTGCCGCGCTGACGTGGCATGTGTCGCGCGTGCGCGTGCGCTGACGGCGCGGTGCGCTTGCGTTGCAGCTGACGATCGGCGCGGAGGAGCTGGTGCCGCGGCTGCCGGCGCCGCGCGACCTGCAGCCCTTCCCGACGGCGGAGGCGCTGCTGCTCCGAGGACACGCGGCGCTCGTGCGCAGCTGCGACTTCGACCCCAGCGGACAGTACATCGTCTCCGGCAGCGATGACAATACCGTCAAAAGTACGTACCTCTCAGTCAGTTAATGCACCAGTTACTATTCCACAACCACCATCTCTTGAAGCATTCTTATTTCAATATTACTTTATTTTTTGATCATAAAGCTGACTCTATGCCGTTAACATAAGACATTGACATAAGAATGCTTCAAGAGATGGTGGTACAGGTCCAGATCCATATTATTATTACTTTATCCTGCACTAAGGCGCGGGCCTCATCTAAATGTCGTATGGCTCGGAAATGGCGCGGCCGGCTTTTTATTTCATTTAAATTTCATACATTACATACATTTATTTTAGTTATATTAAGCTGTTGGTTTTCCAATAAATAAATAAATAAATACAAATTGCACGGGAATAAAGCTCGATTTAGGTTAGCACGGTATATAATGTGGTTGCTAGGGCTTCTGAGCAAAAAAAGTGTGACCTAAAATATGCCTTATTTTGCTTTCATTTTGTATGAAATTTGAATGCCGCCCGCGTCCATGCCCGCGCCCGACGCCATTTATGTGTCCCGCGCCTAAGTGGGGTCCGGTCGGCACAACAGGTTTTCTTCTCCCATTCTCCGCTATCATTCGTCATTTCAGTGTCCAATTCTTTCTTCTTCATGTCATCTTATACTATAAACTTTGTATTGAATTATACATAGAATCAGTCTAGTCCAATTGTAATAATGTTTAGACATATCCAGCTTGGATTGTATATTGTGTGAGAGTGCATGTTGCGTTGTGTCCGCAGTATGGGAGAGCAGTTCCGGTCGTTGCCTGCGCAGCGTGCAGCTGGCGGGCGCCGTGACGCGCGTGTGCTGGGTGCCGGTGGCGGGGCTCAGCCTGGTGGCGGCGGCGGTGGGCGCGCGGCTGCTGCTGCTGAACCCGGGCGCCGACATCGGCTGCCAGCGCGTCGCGCGCGCCACCGACCGCCTGCTGGAGGAGCCGCCGCCCAGCCACGACACGCACAGTGAGCGCGCCTGCCTGTCCCCCCTCCCGCCCCGCCCCGCCCCGCTGCCCGCGGTCACCGCCTGTCGTTGTTGTGGTTGCAGTGGACGCGCGCACGGCGGCGTGCGTCGCGTGGGAGCCGGTGTCGCCGGAGCAGTGGGCGCGCGGCGTGCGGCTCTGCATCGCGCACTTCAAGCCGCTGCAGCACGTGAGCTGGCACGCGCGCGGCGACTACGTGTGCGCGACGCTGGCGGACGCGGCGTCGCGCAGCGTGCTCGTGCACCAGCTGTCGCGCCGCCGCTCGCAGCTGCCGTTCGCGCGCGCCAAGGGACTCGTGCAGGCCGCCATCTTCCATCCCACCAAGCCGATCCTCTTCGTTGCGGTAAACAACACAACACAATCACGCTACACCATCACATGACAAAGTGACGTTACAACTCAAATACTTGTATTACTAGTTTTTTAAACCTTTCTCATTACTTCACTTATACATTCTTTTTAATAATAATAGTTTGCGATGTGTGTGTGCAGACGCAGCGCGCGGTGCGCGTGTACGACCTGGCGAAGCAGGAGCTGGTGCGCAAGCTGCTGGCGGGCGCGCAGTGCATCTCCTGCCTGGCGGCGCACCCCGCCGGGGACAACCTGCTCGTCGGCTCCTACGACAGGAAGTGCGTGTGGTACGTATGCGCTGCGTGTGCAGACGCAGCGCGCGGTGCGCGTGTACATACATGAGTGTGAGTGCGGTCTCGTGTCGCAGGTTCGACCTGGAGTTGTCCGGCAAGCCGTACCAGACGCTGCGGCTGCACGGCGGCGCGGTGCGCTCCGTGGCGTTCCACCGGCGGTACCCGCTGTTCGCGTCGGCCGGCGACGACCAGCGCGTCGTGGTCTCGCACGGCATGGTCTACAACGACCTGCTGCAGAACCCGCTGCTGGTGCCGCTCAAGCAGCTGCGCGGCCCCGCGCGCTGCGGCGCGCTCGCCGTGCTGCAGCTCGCCTGGCATCCCACGCAGCCCTGGCTGCTGGCCGCCGGCGCAGACGCTACGCTGCGCCTCTACTCATAAACATTGCATCCTCATCATTATAATATTATACATCCCACATCTTAACTATGTATGTACTTCATGCTCTTTTATTTATACTCCCTTATATACGTAAGTCGACTGGCGACTGGCACCTTTGTTTATACAAAGGTGTATTGTATAGTCATAGTAGTATTTATATAAATATATTTTTTCTATACAACATTGTGAATATTGGTATATAAAAAATCGGACCCTATAATAGGTGAAATCAATGCAGAAAAACACTGCAGAAGGATGATGGCGCTTGTAATTTGGTGTCACATGGCTGTCCAACTTCATAAAAATGAAAAAAAAAATTACAAACACATAACCACAGTGCTTTGTTATATTTATATACCACTTAACATCAGGTGGGTCATACGTATTGTTTCATTAAAAAAACTCAGCTATTATGTGGTTATTTCAACTATAATAAGTTCTCAGGACTGATTTTCAGTAGTGTGATTAGCGAAACTATCGACACTGCAGCAAGTATGGCTCCTGTCATAGACAATTTTGCCAATGTCAAGTGATTCAGAGATTATACTCTTTGTAGTTATGTTTCTAGTCACGTCAGTCCAAAGTCGAGTCAGTCAATTGTTTTGAAGAAAATGGTGGCGGTTTCTTCAAAACATTTTCGGTCATATCACATAATACACTTTGTGCTAAGACCACAAGTAATGTTGGTTAAAATACCACCAAAATTACACAACACAACTCAAAATAACACTAGAAAAACAATTAAAATGAAAATGCTATGTTGCTTCGTTAAATGACAGAAAACGAATCATTGTATACTCTTTAAACTCTTTTGGTCTTTGGTAACTATCAGTGCTGCCAATGCTACGGGAATTGCCGTGTTCTACGGCTTTCAGACCAAAGGATCACGAAATCCACGGCGTACGGCCGTAGCGTTATAAATGCTCTAAGGCCGTAGCTGATTCTACGGCTTTTTGCAAGTTACAGGTTGGTATGTATGAAAAGTTACTCCAATGCACGTAATTTGACCGTTTAGTGTCGTCCCACTCCCACTCACCCAAATTTTGTTTGATAGGAATTCAAGGGGAACGGCACTAAGGTATAATGTCGAAAAGCAACAACAGCATCAGTTACTGAAATAAACAATTTGAAATTGAAAAGCAACAACAGCAAAAATTATTGCAGAGAACCCACCACCTATCAAATCAAGTACCTATTTTATTTTATAAGAATCGTACCTACTACCAAATTTAAGACAAAACGTTAAAGGAAGTTAAACGTTAGAGGAGTTATAAGAAAATATTTGAATTTTTTTTTCAAACACAGAAACTGCAAAAATCACCCTAATGGCGCTAGGTATTTAATGGCTTCACGTTTATCCTTATTTTCAGCAGTGACACGGCCCATGTTGGTCATTTTCCTTAAAAACACGGCTTTTTTACCTCATGTACACGGCCGCGCCGCCTAAAATTTTTTATTGGCAACACTGGTCTGCAATGTCAAGCAAGCTAATAGGGATACGCAAAATCTTCAAAAGTATCGATACTTTACTCGATACCAGTTTCATATGAAAAGTATCGACACGAAAGAAGTATCGGATTAAATCGGATTTTGATACATTTATAAATTTTTATGGACTGTGTTTTGCAATGGTTGTTTTGCAACACATCTAGCAGAAATATGTCTCACACGAAATTTAGTCACCATGCGTTACGTTACTAGTATCCAATAGATATTTAGAAACTTGGACATAATGTAAGTACGTTACTTAGGTAAGTACCTACGTTACCCTACGTCCCCTAAAAATTCGTAGAAAATAATAAATAACTAAACTCAAATTAATTTAATTTTAGTCATACAAACATATACATAGAGAGCACTGGTGGTCTAGTGGGAGTGACCCCGCCTTCCAATCGTAAGGTCGCAGGTTCGAATCCGGTCGTGCACCAATGGATTTTTCTATCGAAAAATTTATGTGCGCAATGCCAGTGCTCTTAATCGGTGAAGGAAAACATCGTGAGGAAACCAGTTATAGTATTCTAACAGCAGCGATGGGCTTGCAACCTGTCATGCATGGAATACTAACTACTGCAAAATGTGGGTATGTGCCAAATGTAATGTTTGGACGTACCTCTGACTTACCCCCTTAGACATCCTCAAATAATCTTGAATTAGTACTTAATTGGTACTTGGGAGATTTGAAGGGTTAAAGTTCGTTTACATTTCTAACGCAGCTGCGCAGTTGAGATTTTTTGATTTTTTAAATTTAATATCTTGTTACTACTTCATTAAAATTGGAAAGTATCGATACTTTTGGAAAGTCGATACTGCAAAAGTAGGTATCGGAACAAACGTATCGATTCCAAAAGTACTCAGTAGCGTAAAAAAGTATCGATACCTCTGGGTATCGATACTTTTTGCGGATCCAATCCAACTCCAAGCAAACCGTAGTTTAGTTATTGTATGTATGTATGTATGTATGTATCTGTATACTCTGAAGCAAAAGCATACCTACTCTTTGGCAAAAGCAACAAACAACGGCCCGGTCTCGTAGTTTTACATTCTCTTTGCAACGGCCGTTCGCATCACCCTGACGCAACAAGGTACGTCAAAAATTTTGTATGGACTTAGCATGGCAAATAATGGCTGTTTGACTGATTTGACATGATTGTTGCTTGAATTGCTTGATTGACACTGATTGAATAGAACGAATGATCGTTCCATTCAATCAGTGTTCTCTCGTTCTTTCACAACTCACTCTCTTTTTCGTCTGTCTGCTTTGTTTACTTGTAGCTTCCACTCGTATTTTGTTTGTTTTTGTATATTTCTAGCAGATTTATCAATTAGTACGTCTATAATGTGAAATTGATGGTTATTGTTCAGTGAACGTAATATTTTACGGCGATACCTCCAAAAAACGATTCATAACGTGCGAAATTGTGGAGATCAAGCGAGCCGTAAAATTATAGAAAAAGGAAGTCTAGTTTCTTTGGATGAGGCTCGGTAAATATTGAATTAGATATTTTAGTGAATACAATCAACGAACAAACAACATGCATCGTATTGAAAAGAGATTTTATGGATTTACTAGAGGTAAATACTGAATTTTCGTGTTACAGTGATGTACCTAATGTAATTATCGATAACTGTGTCCGACATTTCTTTCTTTGCTAATATCCCATTATAACGTGCACATCTAGGAGGCTACATACACAGTCTTACAAAATGGGCTTTCCGCGGTGGCTAATAGTAATCAAGTATTTGTTTTTTTGAAATTTAAAATTTTTCCCTACGAAATGCACAAATTCATGGTAATCGGGTTATATTATTATAATATATATATATATATACAACGTGTAACGGAAAGGGTATATACATACCAAGAGCCAGGCTTCTTTGGATGCTAACAAACGATATGGCATGGGTTTTTTAATCCTATCTCTACATGTTCGGAAGTTATGAGATGTTTTAATACATAGATACCGAAACCGAATTTTTCAAATTGAATTAAATACATCACTAGCACTAAGTCAGCTGATCGGTGTCAATGAACTATTTGCAAGTAGAAATAAACCTCTTACTCCTGGTATTTCTGAATAAAGGGTTCCGTATGTTTATTTTTTGTAAACAAAGTAATACTAACTTTTTCTAAATTTATTTTCTAAGATTATGTTTGTGAACAAGTTACAATAGGTACCTACGATCAATTTGTCTAGGTATCAAAATTTAACGAAATAATATTTAGGTACCTACTTGAACTACACTTTTTTTGTTTTTTTCGTAGTTTTTCCATTGTAGAAGATTACTGTGTAGATGATATTATTGATATTGTAATATTCCACCCACCACCCACCTTACCATCTATTACCAACAACACAGTAAATACCTACCTAATTTAATAACAATATTCCTGTAAATTTCCGAACGTTATCTTTTTTTGGTGGCCATAAGGATAAACGATGTTTTAAATCGATTTTTTATCCAGTGAATAAAAAAAGAATCAAAACTCAAAGTACTAGGACCGCATGAGCAACAGGAATTAATACTGCCGAGTTGAAAACCATTTGCTCACAGAACCCTGATTTACACACACAATGTAAATCATCATTGTGTGTGTCCTAAAGTAGGTTTAGGGTAAGCGTACTAGTTGCTGTCCCTGCCCAGTTTAAATTACTCCTGGTAAATACAACTTCAAATCCTAGATTTCAAAATAACAATGTATTTTGATTAAAGATTATCATTGATTTATGTTATTTTGAAATAAAAGCTCACGGCTCACGATTCTGACGTACCTATTACAAACGTACAACATAATAATATGATCAAATGTACTACATTTATTTATTTATTTATTTATTAGACATGTACGATCTTTAATGATTTTTGAATTAAGTACGTAATTAACTCTTGTTTTATTTATGCTCTGGTGTGTGATTTACTTAAAAGATCATCGGAGTTTAGTTGAATAATATTAGGATTTAAAATAATATTGAACAATATTTTTTTATGTTAGTGGACACAAATTGGAACGCCTACCCTATTACCAGGGTAGTAGGGAATAACTTTATTTTGCATTATTGTTACCTACCTATTGCTCGTCAGTCAGTCGTCAACTGTTTCGCGTGTAGGTACCTAGTGTGAATCGCTTGCCGCCTGCCGCCGCGCCGCCGCCGCGCCGCCCGCCCTTTGGCGGCGCGCGGCGGCATGCTTTGTCGTTTGCCGACAAAGAACACCGCCTGTGCGGTAGACAGTACGCTACTAAGAGGTACTAGGCGCACAGAATTACGGAAGAGGTTTATCGTGATATTATGCGAGTAACATGGAAAGTTATTGACCCACGTAGTGCGGTGACACGTTTGTTATGATTTGAATTTAAGAAACATATGAAACCGAAAATTTGGTATCAATTCTTAGAGTATTTCATTTTGAGCTGAAACCCTTGCCATATCGTTTGTTATCATCCAAAGAAGCCATGTTTTTGGTATGTATATACCCTTTCCGTTACACGTTGTATATATATTTTGCAGATACTACTAGTGAAAAATCCATGCTAAAGATGAAAAGATTCGTACCCGCTACCGATATTAGTGAGCCCTCGGTCACATACCTTCTGTGGTAACAGTTACGGCTTTGATCACATACCTAATAAGAACTGCGAGACTGTGAAAGTAAGTTGATTTTTATATTTTGCCCTCATATTAGGTACCCACTTATTCAGAAACAAAAAATCGATGCTAAAGATGACAAAAACTGGGAATTGCAAATAGCATAATAAATTGTACTGTTAAAATTATTATAACCTTTTTAAGAATATGACGTGAATTAGTCTATAACTTATGCTCTAGGTACAATACTTCTTAAAAAAACTACTGGAAATTAATAAACAATACTTTGTTACAGAACATGTCAAGCACACCGTGTCCGTCCTGCTAATACTAAACATAAATAACATAAATGAAAAAACCAATTCATAAAATCAATAGGTTTAGGTACAAAAATTATATGTACTAATGCAAAAACGCTTTTTATTTCATATCAGATCCATATTTAAGTCCAACCTAGGACTTCAGGACCTAGGTTGTACTTAAACGTGGATTCAGTCAATAAATGGATTACAAAAAAACCTCGATTTCGATCTCGCATATTTTATCGATATCGATATAAAAGCGAGTGCCATCGCGCAGCACTATATAGGCTGATAGGTTGGTAAAACTGTTTTTGTTTGACGTACATATTTGTTGTGTTGGTATTAAAGTGCCATGTAAAAGGATCCCATTAGCTCTCATTGGCTCTTTACTAAGTCCCGCCTCTTCTCGTAGTTTTACATTACATTACCTTCTCTTTGGTTCGCATTGCGTGGGGTAGACGTGTACTGTATGTGTCCTTTTTCATTTCCACCAGCAGCAGCGGTAAAAAAATACTGCTCGGCAACAAAGAGCAAAGAGTAGTTTCTGTTATTTTCCTTCAGTTGTGCTACTTTTTTTTGTCTCGATAAAAGGAGAAGGAAAGGAAATTAAACGGACATTATTTCCTTCAGTGCTCAATCGGACGCATTTTCAACCGCTACACCTTCGTCACGGAACGTTATTTATATTTTGTTGGTGTGTAGTGTAATCGAATACGGACCACTACGAGCTCGCTGAGTGAGCGCGTGTATGAGGATTACGGATCGAGGTCCCGCCTCGAAGTGCAGAACAGAGCCACCGGTGCCGGTGTAATGGTGGCGACTCGTCGCCGGTGAGGAGACAGGTGTCGGTCGGTACGATGATGACGGGCGGCAGCGCAGCGCCGGCGGCCGCGGCGGAGGCTCCGGCTCCGGCGGAGGCGCCGCGCACGCCGACGCTGGACGAGCGCGACTTGGAGCCTCGCACGCCCATGAAGCGGCTTGGCTCCACCAGGAAACTCGCCGCTTTCAACAGTGAGTAGTTCAACTACCTACCTACTGTTTTGATGAACTCATTGGCACAGCGGGAGAGAGGCCGCCTGTGACGCAGAGATTGCGGGTTTGATTCCCGCCACGGAACAAATTTGTGTAGGTACGATCTGCAGAGATATGTTCCGTTGGTCTGGGTGTTTTCTATGTATAATAAGAAAAAATATCTATCTATGTAAGTATGTAATGTATTATACATATATATCAGTTATATAATACCCATAACACAAGCTTTGAGTAGCTTACTTTGGGGCTAGATGGTGCTGTGTGGATTTTCCAGCATTATTTATTTGTTTTCTCCTAGACCACATCTTAAAATATTTGTGGTTAGTACTAAAATCCTAGACAAAAGGGCTCCAGGGAAGGACTTGCCATCTACCCCCACTTGCAACCCTCCTATGCCCAACCCTCAACCCAGGCAGGTACAAGAATTGCTTTAGTTTAACCAGTATGATTCAAGTTCAAGATGTCAAGATGTGTTTATTGGGGCAGTGTGGTTGATAAGATCAAAGCCCTTCAATTACCTAGATAGAAAGAATACAGATGTACCTACAATAATGTTTCAATTTATCAGCTAGGGTTCGGTATCCTACAGGGGTGGCAACTCCTTCCTTGCAACAAATATCATAGCAATATGGGTATCAAAATCAAAGAGTGATGATGTGTTTTCAAATAATGTATAGTTTTTGATTTAAAGTAAACCCTCAAAGACAAAACCATATTTACATTATCCTGGCGCATCAACCCCGAAGTGGGTCTTGGCCTCCGACACAATAGCACGCCATCGACTTCGGTCTTGTGCCGCCTCCAGCCAGTCCGGTGGAAAGACTTGAAGTGAGCGAAGGTCCTTCTCCACTTCGTCCTTCCACCTGTATCTGGGTCGACCGACTGGTCGTCGGCCGACTGGCACTCCAAAGTAGGCCCGTTTTGCCGCCCGATCCTCCTCCACACGCAGCACGTGGCCGCGCACGCGCCGCGCGGGGTGGCGCACGTCCTCGCGCTACCCCTAATGGCGTAGAGGAGCGTCCCCCGGGTGGCGGATGGGGGAACGGTCGGTAGCACAGCCTAGCTACGCTACCGGCTAAGTCCGATGGACTCGCTGACTAACGAAGTGTGTGGTCCTCCAGCATTATCGGGGGTTGTGCGGCGGGCTAACAACTCGTCCACGGAAAAACTTCAACGTTACGAAACCGACAACAATAGAAAATCCAAAGACAAAACCAGAATGCAAAATTCGTTAAGTCACTTTAGTGAACTAGGCCATGAGTGATTCTAAAATATATCATAAAACCTTCTCAATGGTCATACAAATCGTTTAGAAAAAACCGCATCAAAATCGATGAAGCCATTTCGAAGATATGAAGAGTTTTTTTGTAAAAAAAATGTGATGCTGGTAACCCCAAAGTGATCATAATGAGTTATACAACCACAGGGGTCAGTAAACTACTAGGACATAAGTACACGAGCCTCAAGCTGTCTGCGATCATTACATTTTTATCATTCTTCAAGACTGAAGAATGAATTTCAATATTAAAAAGTACCAAATTTAAAACATTATCTTATTTACCTACCTACATACTTTTAGTTCGGGCACTCGGGTTTTTTCATTTTTTAATAAATCTTGTCTGAATTGTTATTATATCCCCTACCCGTAGGTAAAGGACTATCCAATGAAGCAAAATAATTAATTTTGTGGAAAAAAGCATTTTCAACCTTTACCTTTGGCCTTGGTCAATCTTTACAGGAATATTCTTTAAATTAAAAGCTGGAATTATACCAAGTGTGTTGTATATGTAATGCGGGTACTTGTCAACTTTGTTTAATTAATAAGATTGGCTAAGTAGTGGGTAGATATATTTTACTTCACTTCATTTTCACATGTGTTTTGCTACAAAGCTCAATAAACCTATTTACGAAAATACGGTGTTTCTTTGGACATAATAGTGGCGACTTGGATAAAACATAAACAATGGAGCGTAAATTAGTGACATTTCGTGAATTTAACGTAAAAACAGACAATTGGGACAACTACATAGTTCGACTTAGTTACTGTTTTGAAGCAAGTGGAATCGTCGACGATTCAATCAGAAAGGCGAACTTTTTTACGATTTGTGGTGCTGAAACATTTGATACGCTTCTTGCGCTTATCACCCCGAAGAAATCAACGGAAGTGACTTTCGTAGAAGTGATACAAATTCTAACCAAACACTACAGTCCAAAGCCGAACGAAATATCGATGTCATACAAATTCTATCAACGCAATCAAACAAAAGATGAAACGGCATCGGAATACATCGCTCAACTAAGAAAAATAAGTACCGACTGTAACTTTTCGGACCTTGAGCGTATGTTGCGGGACAGATTAGTGTGTGGAATGTTCGATCGAAAGTTGCAGTACGATTTACTAAAAAAAGACAAGCTGAAGTACAATGACGTCGTGGACGCCATGGTGTCCGCCGAGAGCGCGGGCAAGGACGCGCGGATGATGCAGCCTGCGGGCTACGCGACGACGTCGTCGCAGGACGCCGCCACCAGCTCGCCATTTGCTGCGGAACCGATGGATGTGAACGCGGTCAAAGCTAAACCGAACGTCCGTCTTTGCTATCGATGCGGAGACCGTCATGGTGGCGAATGCCGTTTTATAAACGCGGTATGCCACTACTGCAAGAAAAAAGGACACATCGAGAAGATTTGCACTGCTAAAAAAAAAAGTGGTGGTTCTGGAAAAGTAAACTACGCCGCCGACGACGAGTCCGATTCGCAATTGAACGGGATCTACAAGGTGGAGGGGACACGCACGCGCGTGCCCGCCTGGCAGCTGCGCGTGGCGCTGGACGGCGTGCCGGTCGTCATGGAGGTGGACTCGGGCGCCGCCTACTCGCTGCTCAACGAGCGCACGTGGGCGCGCCTGCAGCCGCGCGCCGCGCCGCGCCCGCTCACCACACGCCTGCGCACCTGGACTGACTCCACGGTGTCGGTGCTCGGACAAGCTACAGTGTCGGTGCATTATAAGGACATTAAGCGTCAACTTAACGTAGTGGTAGCTAGAGGCTCAGGACCTAATTTGATAGGGCGCGATTGGTTTGAGGATCTTCAAATTTCTGTGAATGTGAATAAGGTAATCGATGATGACATGAAAGGAACTCAATTGTTATGGGGTAAGTACGGGGAGGTTTTCAAAAACGAACTTGGTACATACCAGGGTGACCCTGTTACTATCCAGTTGAAACCAAATGCAGTACCCAAGTTTTTAAAGGCGCGACCGGTACCGTACGCTATCAAAGATAAGGTTGAAAAAGAGATAGACCGTTTAGTAGAGGAAAAGGTTCTAAGGCCTGTAGCATTTTCTGATTGGGCGACTCCGGTAGTGCCGATTGTAAAAAAGACAGGTGAGATTCGTCTCTGCGGAGATTACCGCAGCACGGTAAATCAGGCTACGGAGTCTGATACGTATCCTATGCCTACGGCTAGCGAGGTCTTCGCAACGATTTCTGGGGGTAAATTTTACACGACACTAGATCTCGATAGGGCATACACTCAAGTGGTGGTTACGGACACCACAGCGCGACTTTTAACACTAAACACATGCAAGGGCCTTTATACTGTACACAGATTAGCATTCGGTGTGAAGGCGTGCCCTGGCATCTTCCAGCGACTGATGACGGCGTTGCTGGCGGGAGTGCCTGGCGTCGCCGTGCTGATCGATGACGTCATCATCAGCGGCCGCACCATGGTGGAGATGACGCAGCGCCTAGATACTGTGCTGAAGCGAATTGAGAAAGCAGGTTTGCGCCTCAACGGAAAGAAATGTAAGTTCGCTAAGGAGCGAGTGGAGTTTTTAGGTTTCCTTATCGACGCCGACGGTATTCATCCGGCGCCGAGTAAAGTAGAGTCCATACTAAACACCCCGGAACCTAAAAATGTCCAACAGCTACAAGCGTTTCTTGGTTTGTACAACTTTTATGAAAGGTTCGTACGTCATAAAGCTACCATACTGGAACCTCTACATAGATTGCTCGACAAATCGCAAGATTGGTTGTGGACTGATCGTGAACAAAGTAGTTTCGATACTGCTAAGCGTTTATTGTCGTCTGATCTGACCCTCGTACACTATGACCTGAACAAGCCGCTGGTTCTCACCTGCGATAGTTCAGAGTACGGAGCCGGAGCCGTCCTGTCCCACGTCATGGACGACGGACAAGAGCGTCCTATCGCTATGGGCTCCAGCAGGCCTATTGGCTATCTTTTACAGTGACCGTGACTAACTGGCTTCGGTTGTACACCGAACTTTCATTCATTCATTCACGACGATGTCATCGAATATTATACGGCTAAGTTTAGTAATACTTTTTGATTATTACAGTACTATATTTTAGGATATTTTTGTTTTAGGCGGTTTATTACCTATAACGGCTTCGGTGCCTATCAATAATATTCATTAAACACTGCCTCGGAGTAGTGTCTTTGACGAATAGGTAATGTCATCAATTTGTTGTCCACTATGCGTAGACAATCGCAATCTCTAGTCAAAATAGTGTTACGGTGACTAACAAATTGGGGTCGGTGACTGACGTTGACGATTCGTCAATATCAAAACACTTTGACGAGTGATCTTCACTAGGAGATATCCACCGAGATAGCCAATAGGCCTGCAGGACACTACACACACACGAGCGGCGATACTCGCAGCTAGACAAAGAAGCAACTGCCATTTTATTTGGTGTAAGTAAGTTTCACAATTACTTGATGGGCAGATCTTTTATGATAGTTACTGATCATAAACCGTTATTAGGAATATTTGATCCAACTAGGCCTATACCTAATGTATTGTCTCCGCGGCTAACCAGAATGGCTTTAGTACTTACATCTTACAGTTATGGCATAACCTACAAGCCAGGTCCACAGATAGGTCATGCGGATGGGTTGAGTCGTTGGCCGCAGCCTGTTCCAGAGCAGCCGGAGCCACAGCTCTGTGACATATTGCTCATGGCCGAAGCTCCTGATGACTTTCCGATTGATGTAGACAAAATAGCAATCGCTACTAAGCGTGATAAAATCCTTAATCGGGTAAGCCATCACATTTTATGCGGCTGGCCAGCCAAGGAGTCGGACGAGCAGCTACGTCCCTACTGGTTGCATCGTACTGAACTGTCGTTACATGAGGATTGCATACTTCTAGGATGTCGCGTGGTGGTGCCGCCATCTTTGCGAGAAGTTGTACTGCGCGCTTTACACAAAGCACACAGTGGCATCGTTCAAACAAAAGCACTGGCTAGAAGCTATGTCTGGTGGCCACAGTTAAATAATGACATTGAAACGTTAGTAAAAAGTTGCAATAAATGTTTAGAAAATCGACACATGCCTCCTAGAACCAGTTATGAATGGGTGACGCCTGCGAAACCATGGTCTAGACTAAACATTGACTTTGCAGGGCCATATCAAAATAAAATATTTTTGATTATTGTCGATGCATACTCTAAGTGGCCTGAAGTGTTTATTGTAAATAATATGACTTCATTGACGGTGATTCGGTATCTAAGAATGATTTTTGCTATACATGGATTGTGTGAGACCTTGGTTTCTGATAATGGCACACCTTTTGTTTCTTCTGAGATGAAAGAATTTTTAGATGCTAATAAAATCAAACATATAAGGTCTGCACCATACCATCCATCCACAAACGGATTGGCCGAACGCATGGTACAAACGGTTAAAGACAAACTTCGTAAGATGGACGGCATGTCCTGGGATATTAAGATGCCAAACATGCTCTTAGGTCTACGAGCGACACCATGTGCAGCTACGAACAAGAGTCCAGCAGAGCTCTTGTTCAACAGACGTGTGCGCACATTACTAGATACAATTAATCCACATGATCAACAACGTAAAAATAAGGAAGATCAAATCACACGAAACAATCAAAAGAAAAACAGACAGACAGACGTAGGACAAAACGTAATGTATAGGAATTTTAGCAATGGGCCCCGTTGGTTACCAGGTACAGTAGTTGATAAAGAAGGTCCGTCCAGTTATCGGGTTGAAACTGGAGACGGAACCCTAATTAATAGACATATAGATCAGTTATTCAAAAAACAGACAACATCTGATGCAACAACAGAGTCAGAGAGCGAAGAAGTGGAAAGGAAGGAGGAAAGGGAAACAATAGAACCAATTCTTGGGGAATTAGAGGATCTGGGAATGCAAAATATTCCTGATAGTCAGGGTAGTGACCAAATTATTGAAATACCAAGTGAAGATAAATGGGCTGAAATGCTAGGTATACCTAAAGAGCCAGAGCCGGGGTTTTCAGGAGGTAAAGTTAAAACTAAAGCAACCGTCCGTGGCATTACTCCTTACACTAGACGGGTTCGTGATTGTAAATTTATGTATTAGGTCAATCAGTTAGTACTAATGTTTTTTTTAATAGAAGTGTTTAAATAATAAAATAAGTTAACAGTGTTTGTTATTAGTTTGAGTTTTATTATTATTTTTGGTTATGTATTTATTTATAGTAAGTATATACATACTTGGGGAAAAGGTATGTTGTATATGTAATGCGGGTACTTGTCAACTTTGTTTAATTAATAAGATTGGCTAAGTAGTGGGTAGATATATTTTACTTCACTTCATTTTCACATGTGTTTTGCTACAAAGCTCAATAAACCTATTTACGAAAATACGGTGTTTCTTTGGACATAATAAAGTGCTATACCATTTCGGGATCTCAATGAAGTGGCCAAGTTTTTTATTGGTTGGTCACTCAGGTGACCGTGTCTTTTTTTTGCTCCACAGGAGGTAAAACTTTTGAAAGAAATATGAATCAAAATGTTTTTTCAGTTAAAATTTTTCTAAAAAAAAATCTGTGATATTGACACACAAATGGCAGTTAGAATTTGATAGCGCAGTTATTCAAGAATGCTATAAAATAACTGATTGCGAAATTAAAATAGCTTAATTTGTGATCTTGGCATCTAAAAGAACGGACAAGGGTAAAAAAATATAAAAGTTTCGAAAAACTCCATTAACTCGAAAACCGTAAAATATTTGCTAAGTAAAATTTCAATTTTCTGAACACATAACTGTTCAGAAAATTGTAACCCCCCTACCCGTAGGTAAAGGATTATCCACTCTTTACGCCACACCCTGTATACATAATTTATATTCTGTGCTGGTGTGATGATGTTTACACTTGCTTGAGTTTGGCGATGGATGCTTACCATGCTGCTGTGCCAACTTATTTATACACATCTTCGAATATTCTGGGTTGCTTCGAAAATTAACTATCTCCCTACATGCAAATACCTACACAGCCTATACCAAGATACCTAAGTAAGAATGCAATTTTAGTTTATTTATTGGAGACCCAATCGCTTTTTAATTTACACACTAAACACTTAAAATACCTATAAACTTAGAGAGCCAATTAATTAGAGGTTCCCACGATGAGTACCTATATGTAGCTATGATACCAACCTAGTTAATGCTTTACTTACATTCGCTGATCTACGCACCTGCCAGTAATATGGAAACCACGCGCTGGTTGCTTGGCCGCCGTCGATGCATTACCTACTATGCAGGCGCGCGCTGTATTCCACTGTTGTATGTTGCCATCATGTCTCGTTGTTAGCTTACTAATGAGTAGCTACAGCCGGCGCGGCGCTCCAGCACTAGCGCCGCGGTACACGCCTACCTAATCAGCTCATGTGCAGCTGAGGCTGAGGCGTGTACCTTATGCCTGTGCACACTCAGTGATTGTCCTTTGGTGGGCCACTCTCTCACAGGTCGCTTACCAGCGACGACGTAGCCGAAAATAGAGCAGAACTGTCTAGACAACACATATTCCCTCTTACCTTGAAGACAATCAGTTCCACTCCTTGGGGGTACTCATGATGAAGGTAGCAAAGCACTAAGTAATACATACCAGGCCGGATTGTGCTTTTTTGGGGTTTCGTGTCCAAAAGGTAATACGTGAACCCTAGGGCTCCGCTGTCTGTCCCACTGCATTGAAACAATATAAAACATATTAAAACCCCCGTTTTTATAGATACCTACCTACTTAGTAGACAAACAAGCTTACGGCCCGCCTGATGGGAAGCGGTTACCGTAGCCTATGAAAGCCTGCAATACCAGAGGAATCACAAGCGCGTTGCCGACCCTTTAAAAATTTTAAAGAGCCCTTTTTGAAGAGCTCCATACTGTAGTCTTTCGGGAAAACATCAGCAGGGAGTTCAAGTTCCGACTTGCACTTGACCGGCTTTTTTTGTGTAAAAATATTTTCACATACAGTGTACAGTACAGTGCAGGGTAGTTACACAGTTGTTTGTAATAATAATACAAAATAGTTTCACTTGTTATGGCCTTGACAAGACCTAATTTACCTCTCGCTCGCACGATTCGACATTTTGAAACATATAAAATCTCTAAGCCTAATTTTGAAAAATCGCAAACAACCATTTTGTGTGCAATCACATTGCACACAATTTGGTAAAAATTTCATTTTGATTGATGCAAGTTTTCCTACTCAAAAGTTTGCTTATGTACGAAAACTATAAAAGTAAACTTTTAAGTTGGAAAACTTGTATCGATCAAACTAATTTTTTTACTAAACTGTGCGCAATGTGATGCACATAAAATGGTTGTTTGCGATTTTTCGAAAACGGGTTCTGTGATTTTATATCCTTCAACAAAGCAAATCGTGCGAGCGAGAGTCACATTAGCTCTTGTCTTCACCTTATTACTTAGTAAACCAGGATGTACCAACCGTATTTAAGATAGCAAATTTCACGGAAGCTGTTTTTGCCCTAGAAGGTACATTTAGGAAAACAGGAACGCGGAGAAGCGGACTCTTCTTTGCTGAGAACAGACAAGCTTGCGTTTTCGAGGCATTTAATTTTAGCAAGTTGTTCTCACCTCAATCAGACACCAAGGGCTGCAGCATTGCATCTCTCTGTTGCTGAACAACATTCTGCCTGGCTTGGGCATTAGATGTTATCTTTCCACAACCGTGCTGTCTGCATATCCCATGATGCCAGGCATTGGCAGATCGTCAAAATAGATCCAATAAAAATAGTTAATACCTTATCTCTTTAGGTATGAATGAGAAGCTCCCGAGGAGCGCGGCCCGTGGGCAGCGTTAGCATACGTTGCGCGTCTCCTGATGAGCGATGCGATGCGTGATGCAATGGCAGCGCGTCGCGTCGCGCGCATTTACCACTTCCCGTGCTCCAGCCCGCGCTACACTACTCCAATCCAACAGAACTCTTACATACACAGGATGAACCTAACTACCTACTGTAACTAACCTACCTACATACGAACAAATCGAGTGGAAGAAGACAATACGGTACCTACATAGCCGATTCGTTGCAATTATTTAAGTAATTCGCTTTCACGGCGGTTTATCTACACTAACTTTAATATTATAGGCTCATAAACTACTGGTCCGATTTCAAAAATTCTTTCACCATACTAAAGCTGCATTATCCGTGAGTAACATTAGGCTAAATTTATTAATGGAAAAAATTAGGGATCCCTATTAAAACATCAAAAATTTTACCCAAAGTGTAATTTAAAATGTCTTTCATCGCATGCGCTGCGCAAACTATTGACGATAGAACAAAAAAAAGGTTCTACAATCACATACTACAATTAAAGAACACGACATCATCACTACATAGTATAAAACAAAGTCGCTTTCTCTGTCCCTATGGTACAAGTATGCTTAAATCTTTAAAACTACGCAACGGATTTTGATAATAGATAGAGTGATTCAAAAGGAAGGTTTATATGTACAATACATGCATGATATGTGCACCCGTGCGAAGTCGGGGCGCGCGGGGTTATTTGTTATTCGAGAAACTATCACCGGCCGCCGGCGCCGTCCGTCATTGTTGGAACAATGATGTAAATTCAACATTAAAATAAAATAAATAAAAATAAATATTGGTGGACTTTCCACACAGCACTATCTAGTCCCAAACTAAGCTTATGCTTGTAATATGGGAGAACCAGATAGCTGATATACTACTTATAATACTTTTTTTTTTGTAAATACATACTTATAATATTATATAACACCCAGACAGAGAACAAACATTTATGTTCACCACACAAATGTTAAACATTATAAGCTCAGACCAAATAAAAACTAATAGACGGACTTCTGTGCACAGCAAAGTGAAGCTGGTCAAACTACGCCTCGCACGCACACACCAAATCGGCCCACGCAACACATCTTTAGAAAACTAGCTTCACTTTTCTGTGTGTGTGCGTTTAGTTGTGTATGTACACGGGGCGAGGCGTAGTTTGACCGCAACACATCTTTAGAAAACTGGCTTCACTTTGCTGTTCACAGAAGTCTGTCCTTAGTTTTTATTTGGTCTGAGATTATAAGCTCAGACTTCAGCATAGAACTGGAATGGAATACTATACTACGAATAAATCTATACCACCAAAAAGCTCGGTAACGAACATCAATCCGACTGCGAAACCACTTCTCTGTGCCCAGAAGAGGTGGGTGCCTCCACGAGCTTAGTAGTGGCTGCGGCCGCAGTCTAGTCGTCAGTCGACCATTCATGCACTCATGATGCGGTCGCAGTGAGCGCGCCGGCTAGCGAGGGTGCTGCAGGGTATTGCGCACATCAGCAAACACTGCCCTGCCCACCCACTCACCGATTACGACGGAATGGAAACCCAGCAGACTTGTTTACCCTTGAAAACGACGCTATCCATTGGATGCAGGAATTAAATTATAATTGTGTTTTGTGTGAACGAATGTACATTGCCATAGTACAAATAAAGAAATCACGCACTTATCCTACTATCACAAAAATTTCGTATCCTACTATAATATAAATGTAAAAGTTTGGATATTTGTTATTCAATAACGCCAGAACGAACGGCTGAACGGATATGGGTGCACGGAGATACGTAGATTATAACCTGAAATAGCTCATGTTACTTTTTATCTCGTGGGAATACCGGGATTTAAAACTACGCGGGTGAAACCGCGGGGCGCAGCTAGTGAGCTGTAAACAAAAAAAACATGTTTGTTTATTCTCGTAAATAGATCTCGGATTCGATCGACTAATTATACAAACTCATTATTTTTTTAATATCAGCTCGGCTGTCCTCTGGGGCATGGCGGCGCGGCGTCAGATGCGCGGACCTGTAATAAATGGCAGCTAATGAGATAATGCGCGTGAAGTCGCGCGAACAGCCCACATCTGGCACACAAATGTTAAGTTTTTAACCATCTACTAGTAGTTAACGGTCGAAGCATCTATAATTGCGCGTTATTAGCTTGTTTGTTGATATTGAAAGTAAGTTTTACTATTGAACGGCGTCTGTTGAATTGCTAAATAATATTATTTATTTATTTATTTATTTAAATTCACAAAACAGATTACAATCAATTAAGCAATAATAAAAAAGTTACAGTTCATACTTTCTTAGATCTAGATTCGTAATCAAATATGTGAATATGACAATTGTATAGTGTTGCATGCATTAAATATTAATTTCCCTAAAACTAAAAAAAAACAGCAAAGGGCATTAATTATAATTATTGGATTCATAATATTTCGTTAGCAAACTGTAAACACACCGTTTATACCTGCTAACGTTACCATCAAAAATATCTACATTAATAAAATTGTTTGAATTTGCCAACTCGTTGTATAGACGACACATGCGTGGTAAAGGACCGTGAAAAGAAACGTTGTTTCTGTATACTTTTAGGGTAAAGGTTGCGGGATTACGATATCTATAGCAAATATTCATATTAATGGAGGATAATAAACTAGGACAATCAATAGTGGAATGGAGAATTTTGTGAAGATAAATAAGGTTGACGTAATCTCTTCTATATGATAAAGAATCGACCTTAAAGTAATTACACCTGCTTTTATATCCCGACAGTGACCGTCCCAATTTGTGACGGAAAGAAAGAATTTTAAGGCATCTATTTTGAATGGCCTCAATTCTATCAGTATGGATTGCGTAGTAAGGTGACCAGATTGGACTGCCATACTCAAGAACTGAGCGAATTAAGCTATTAAAGAGATATTATTATTATCATCCGCAATTTACCAATTTGCTCGTACCTACCAATAAAATCGAGAGATTAATAGGTATATAACAGCGTCTCGTCTGAGAATCACGCACGCACGAGTCGTTGGATAGCTTGTAGTTGTTGCTACCGGGTAGACGGCTCGATCTGGTACTGGTTCGATTATTGTATCGGAGTCGGGGACAAAGAAACGAGTTGCATGGATGCGTGCGAGGACGTAGCATCGTGGCATGGCACGGCACGGTGTGTCGGACGGCTGCGCCGCGGCCGTGATGCGGCGGCGCCCGCGCTATACACAGCCGCCGCGCTGGAGCCGCCTCGGCCGCCGCGCCTGCAGACCGTGCCGCGCGCGAGGCTACTGCCAACCACCGCCGATGAACATCGCGTCACATCAACTTCAAAAGTAACAAAGCTACAACTAGGTGCCTCCTTTCTAATGTCTAATAACATTTAAAAAATCGATGTATGTATGCGCATCCGAATATTACCTTGATATTATATAATTAGGCTAGTCGAGATCGTTCGATGAATGTTATGAAGTCAAAGTCAAAATATGTTTATTGAATAAAATCACAGGTGACTAGTCGCCAGTTCCACGCGACCAACGCCGGGGAGAACACCCAACAAACTCTGCTTGGTTCCTACCGCTCTTTCGTATGAGCTTGACCGGCGCCGCCGCGCCGGCGCACCGCTCCTCGAACAAACAACCGACTCCCGCCATTCTCCGTTGTTGCTTCCGACACGTTTCCGTTCCCTCACCCCGATAATCTCAACGATACCCAATAATTACCATTTCACATTTTAATTAAGTACCTATTGCAAAGATGTGCATAGTTACAGATCCAAAGAAAATCATTTGCAGTTGTCTGCGAATTGCCCAGAGCAGAGCACGGGCTCTCCTCGGCGCTGGCGCTGCTTTAGATAGATAGATAACGCATTTATGCTTTCAGACCTGTTACTTGTTTTGCACACATTTAAATCTAAAGGCAGGTAATTATTGGCATCGCCTTTATTGTACCTCGATCAACAAGTGGACGCCAAACAACACAACAGGCCGGGCATAGCCGCGTTCTATAACTATCGCATTATTGTGTGCCGCTTTGCATGCTAAGTTAGCCAGCACATCCATGAACATAGAAGCCGAGCCGGCCGGCGCGGACGTACGGCGGCGCGCCGCCATTCATTTTCCTCATTGGAGTTGGTTGTCTGGATTAGAATTTGTTATCAGTAGTTGTTTCGAGCAGGCGGCAGGCGACTAACTGGCATGACATGTCGTGCCACAATATAGTACCCTACCTCTACATTAAAATATGTGGTGGTGAGCTTGTGAAGATATATTTAAAGCGAAGACGAATCAATCGATGAACGAATCACATTGTCTGCGTAGGACCTTCATTATTTGTCGTACATCTGTGTTTTACACGTCACATAGGTATTAGAAGTTTTGTAGGAAGGCCTTTCTTACTGAAGTAGCACTTGATCGGTCGCTCCCACACACCTGTAACTAACATTAGGTACAACATACAAAAACTGTTTATAAACAAGCTCGCGGAAGCTTTACGTGAACGTGGGATTATTTTCTATTCTCATTCTCGTTCTGAGAAGCGATAGCAAAAAAAACCGGCCAAGTGCGAGTCCGACTCGCTAGATAGGAAGAGTATTCCGAACTGTCTCGCAAAGCAGTGAATTTCCTTTTCCCCTATGCTACAACATACATACCTAATTGAGTTTTCTTTCACACACCGGTCATGATAAAAACTAAACACAGAAATCAACTTTATACAGAGTCAAATTAAGGTTTGAGTTATCAAGAATAACTCCTAAAATTGACAAGCGATGATCTTGCGACAAGAAACAAGCACACCTGTGACATTAATATAACAGATATTTCTTTCGACACTTTATCTGTTAATTTTTATTGAAATAAAAGCCCCATTTTCTTCAACAATCAATTTTATATTTTTTTGTGGGGGGAGTTAGTTCCAGAGTGGTGTTAGTTCCACGATTTTACCACAAAGTTTGTATTTCATGATTTTTAGTTGTTTGAATTAAATATTGAGTTTATTATTCGTGTTAGGTATTTCCCTTATGGATTGGATGATCGTATTAGGTATAGTTCGATCACGTTTCTCGCGTGCTCGCTCACCAGTAGGTATGTTTATTTTAATGCCGCGTCCGCACGCTTGCCACTTGCCGCAAACTCCAAACCTCCACAAACGTTTGGCTTGAATAAGGGAATCAAACAGCGCCATCCATATGCTTGCGAGTGAGTTAGTGTGTTCTGTACAGGCAAGCATGGCGGACGTTGAGCTCGTATCGGCTATTGCATTTGCCTTGAGTTATTTTTACTATAAAAACAATAAAAGAAATGAAAAGAAACGAAAAGTACGGCAAAGAAGATGGTGGATGTTACAAATTCATAAAAACCGTACCAGGTAATTACGAAATTATTTTTTTTCAGTACTCCAGTACACAAACCAAACTGAGCGCGCACAAACGTGTGGATGCGTCGCAAGCGCTTGCGGCAAATTCCCTTTGATTTGTGTCAAAAAACCGACACTCGATCGGAACGGCTACAAACGCTTGCAAACCTTCACAAACCATGGCAAACACTCTATCCACACGTTTGAATTTGTGGGCGCTTGTTGAGGTTTGGCAAGCGTGCGGACGCGGCATTAAAAGTGCCGGCTGCTTTTTGTGTAGTCAAGCGAACATTCGCAGTAAGAAAGGATCCAGCGCAGCAGGTAAACGTTGCGTTGTGCACATTGCCACGAACACCGCTCCGACGCGACGCGACGCGGCGGCGGCAGATGCGTACCAAAACAACGACATTGTTATCTATTCTGTACATCTCAGGTGGCATGGCAGTGCCGCTGCGGCGACTACGAGTACCTGCGATACGCACACGCACACACACGCAGCACACACACGCAGCACACACACACAGCACAACACGACACGAGCCGCCGACTCTTCGACACACTGCGAGGCTTTGAGTCCTGTAGCACGCATTGGAACAACCAATCGAGCTTTTATACAACTCATTGTAGGTAATCATCAAACCTAGCTGTTACTCTAATGTATGTTTTAATTAGGTATAATACCTACCTATAGAACAGCTTTGGCAGCTGGTTTCGGTAGGTATTTGTTTGAGAGACAAGATACCTACCTACCTATGTCGGTCGAGAGAGGGCAGCTTTTACAGTTTGGATAGTTACAGTTTGGAATCTTTTTATTTTCATTGTGTGTTAGTGTTAAGTTAATGTGTAAATGTGTAATTGTGTATGGATCCGTGACATCTTAAATAAATAAAAATTTAATTTAATTTAATAGTTAAAGTTCAACGAAACCCGGCCGGACAGGTCAACATAGCAATGAATACCTAGTTCTTTATTTCATTCTATGGCATTGAATCCTTCGCGGATATACCTAAATAACTCATGTCAAAATTACTCAACCCTAATAAACAACTCCAATGTGAAAGCTCTACTTTCTCATTACCAGGTTTACTGTTACATAATGACTACGAACATAGTATGACTTGTGGTCATGTTGCCATCGCCATCGCCACACAAGACACCAGTCTGTGGCGGCTACTAGTATAGTACCTATTCTTTTATCTGTGGTGGCGGTTACCATTTCGAAGGGTGAGCTCACTTGTAATTATCAAAATAACGGAGAACGGCGTGGGTTTACTGTATTATTGTGTGTGGGTGTCTTGTACCTATTTCAGTGTTGCCAAAATCATACAACGTAGGTATACAGTGGATGAAGCCAGGCTGTGGATGATGAAAATAACCAATTCCGAGTACAAGATCTGTTGGGTGGTGCTGCGAGCAGCTGTGGACTCGCCTTGTGTGTGTGTGTGTGATTGCAACGAGGCGCCGCCGCCGCTCGCAGCGCAGCGCGACCGGTTCCCCCCGCCCCGCACCCCCCCGCCCTTCACCAACCCCTCACCTCGCCCGCCGCCTCCCCCGCCCGCTGCTATCCCTCCGACTAAGTGCTATTATTAATTATTATGCCTTCTGTCAGTAGACCACCATCGATTTTGGAAACCATTTTGGAAGGTTCGTGTTACGTTCTAGATCTCGCACTTCTAGTTGCTAATAACTGGTCGGGCTCGGTCAATAGTTAACCACTCTGGATGTAGGAACGGTAAGTATGTACCTATTGCACTTTATTAAACCGACTATAATGATCTGGTTCCGCTGGAAGTTCAACTTGGAACAAAGACGGCGCGCGGCGAGCAATTACTGTGAATCACGTAAACGGACTGTGGCACCATGACTCACTGTCCCACTACCAATCTCGAACTGATCGATCGAACTCAACTGTACTAAAATAGGTAGGTATCTAACCAAATGCACATCTTACTATATTGGATACCTGTTAACCATATAGTCATAGCCACTAAACCCCTTGACCGATCCTACCTAGGTAGGTATGTGCACTTGTTTACACGCGCTTTCTTGTGCTTCTCTGTGTGAGTACCTACTCGCCGCGGCCTTCACGCGCTCTCATCTCAGCCTCAGTTTGTAAGACGTCTCTGTGATGAATGAATTATGATGCATTCGTATTCAAAAAATGGCAACGATTAACGATCCAGCGATGAAATAAATAAATTTTAATATAGGTATTTTTCAATATCTAAGTAAGTACCTAGGCACATAGGTAGTTTCCGTTTGTTTTCGATTACATTTTCCTTACTACCTACCTACTTCATGATTCATCATCAACGTGCTGAATTCCAACGTATTTTTGCGTTTTGTTTCGATGAAATATGTTTTTGTAATACCTAAATAATCAATTAGAATTAGTTGACTCGCGCCGGTCGTTTCGGTCGATCGTGTTCGGCCGGCGAGAGCCCTCAGCGGCGATGGTGTGCGATGGACGAGCCGGCTGGTGTGGCGGCGCGGGGCGGGGCGGGGAGGGGCGCGCGGCGGAGGCTGCGCGGAGTGGAGCCGAGCCGGAGCGAGGCGCGAGGGCGGCTCCCGGCGCTCGCCAGTAGTCCGCCGCCGCCGCCGCGCCATGTTCCACTGCATAGTGCAGACGCGCAGTGAGTGGCCGCACCACGAACTCGGCAACGCGTTCCCCGGTACCCACGCTCACTCTCTCTCTCTCTCTCTCTACCATAGCACAGCACCTCCCATCCGCTACGTACGTGTGCCGGCCGCGTCGGTACTTGAACGCGCCGTCACACACAGATGCCGATAACTAATTATAACTCGGTAACGATGAGCCGCAGTGTTTTCGGCCGAGCGCCGAGCTATGTAGCACCCGCCTGCGCGACGTGCTGTTTGTTGACAATAACATCTGATTGTCGCGACGACAGCAGCTCCCGTACCTGCGCGATGCAGCGGCACACGGTGCGCCGCAACGCGCTGTGCCGCGACCGCGACAGGGGAGCGGCCGCTAGCTGCTTCAGCGGTCACGAGCGAGCGCTCGCTCCTCGATACTCCAATTTAAAGGAATTTATTTATTTATTTATTTATTTATTTATTTAAAACTTTCACACAAAACAATATAGTGCTAGGAGGACTTAATGCTAATAGCATTTTCTACCAGTCATCCTGGGCGTGCAAAAAGAATCGCTTTCTGTCCCGATCCCGAGTCGTGTCGTATTGGCTTAGCGACCGCCGCGACCGGGAACTGGCTCGTTGATCGTTATTGTCTGAATGATCGCGGTGTATGTCAACACTCCACTCGACGGACATTGTAATAAATAACATCCGCCGTATCCGCTCATCTGACTTGCAACGGATTTGTTGGTGACGTTGAACTTATTTATTTATTTATTCCGACACACCAACGACAGATACATAATGCTAGATTAGTTAATAAATTATAAAGTAGGTAGTATATGCGCTGTCACTTACCGGTGTGTACTCCGTGGTTCTTTTTAATCTGAAGAATCTTGGCTCTCTTGTTAAGAGACTCGTTCCGATAAATCGACCTGCCAGTATAATATAACGAAACCGGTTCAATTCAAAGTCGAACGCAATGCCAAGAGTAAACATAGAAGCGTGCTGCAACTGCAATATAGAGAGGCTACGCGGGCGCGGGCCACAGGCGGCCTAGTGTACTATGCGGTAAGGTCGACATTCGTCCAGCAGCGTCCATCAGCCTCCCCTCTCCGGCGATCGCTCCCCTAGTTTTGTACTTTGACATTGAAAGTATTTCCTGAATGCATCGACCGCTAGCTATTTTTTTGTATTTTATATTCATGTAGGTCAGGTATACACGGTACGGACTACCCGCTCCGGCTTCGCTACGATGCGATGGTGGAATGCGAGATGATAACCGGAGACGAGTAGTAGAGCTCTTTGTGAAGGGCGCGTCCGGGCTTACTGCCGCCAAGCAACAACGCTGTTTCGGTTTGAATAGTGTGGTGGCCGGTGTAATTACAGGCACATGAGGCTTAACATCTGTATGACTTAAGTTGATGGACGCAGGGCAGTGCATCGTAGGACACGTTTCTATCGTGCGTGACTTACGAGGCAATGATTTGTATACAGGTGATGGTAACCACTTAACATCAGGTGGGCCATCTGCTTGTTCCATCGGGTAGTTGTATATAAAATAAGATGCAATAATCGTGGGTGATGTACCCGCGTCGTGAATGACAAGCAGCGTTGTTCGTCCGTCGCAGGCATCCGGCAGCAGCTGGCGGAGCAGGCGCGCGTGCTGGAGGCGCGCGGCGAGGCGGCGTGCGGCGTCGCCGGCGAGCTGCACGACTACTGCCGGCGGCGCGCCGAGCTCGAGCACGAGTACGCGCGCGCGCTCGACAAGCTGACGCGCGCCGCGCACCAGCGCCACCGCGACCAGCGGCAGCGGCGCGACGCGCAGGGCTGGCCGCTCGGCGGCGCGTACGCGTGCTGGCAGGCGGCGCTGGACTCGGCGCGCTCGCTGGCGCGCGACCACGCCGCGCTCGCCGCGCTCTACGGCGGGCCGCTCGCCGCGAGGCTGCAGCGCGCCGCCGACGACGCCGCCAGGCTGCACCGCAAGTGCCGAGACGTCGGTGAGTGCGCGTGCAGTGCGCGCCGCGCGCAGCTGTGTGTCTGAGCTCACGTCCGCCGTGTGTGCGCAGTGCTGGAGCGGCACGAGGAGGTGGGCGGCGCGCTGGCGGGCGCGGCCGCCGCCGGCAAGGCGCACGCCGCCGCGCACGCCGAGTGGCGCGCCGCCGCGCTCAAGCTGCGGCACGCGACCGACCAGCGGCACGACACTAGCAAACATAAGAAAATCAAGGCGCTCGACAAGGAACTAGACAAGGTACACGCACACACACACACACACACACACACACACACACACCGACACATCGCGCACTTACATACCTACATCCTAGTACTACTATTATAAACGCGAAGTTTGTAAGTATAGATTGACTAGCTGATCCCGCGGCTTTGCTCGCGCTCGTTTACTTTGAAAATCTCATACAAACTTTCATCCCCTATTTTATCCCCTTGGGGGTAGAATTGATCAAAATCCTTTCTTAGCGGATGCCTACGTCATAACATCTACCTGCATGCCAAATTTCAGCCCGATCCGTCCAGTTTTGGGCTGTGCGTTGATAGATCACTATGTCAGTCAGTCAGTCAGTCACCTTTGAGTTATATAATTATATTTAGATGTGGACCTTCATAGGTAATTTTTTTGTTTATTTTGTTTATTTTGAATTGGAGCATAAGTTCAGTAACAAGCCTTTTTTCGCGTACATAATCAGATAGGTATTTTATAGTAAGCTATATATTGTAAAGTTTTCTTTTTATTGTATTTTTTGAATTTGCTAATCGACAACAGATGAAGTGGTCGTTGGGGTTGGTTCGGAGAGCACATCGAGGAAAGGACGACATACTTTATTTAATAATGTGGTGTGCGGCAGCGGCGGTCGCGGCACGCGGGCGCGCGCGCGGCGGCGCTGCGGGCGCGCGTCGACTACGTGCTCAGCCTGGAGGCGGCCGGCGCCGCGCTGCAGCGCCACTACCTGGACGACGTCGCGGACCTCATGCTGGTGCGTGTCTCTGTGTAGTCTAGTGTGCTGGGTGTGTGCTGTGTGCTGCGCGTGCGAGCGCGCACTCACTCGGCGCGGGCGTGTGTGCGCAGTGCATGGAGGTCGGCTTCGAGGCGGTGGTGGGGCGCTGCGTGCGCGCGCTCTCCGCCGGCGAGGCGGCGCGAGGCGCGGCCGCCGGCAGCGCCGCCGCCGCGCTGCGGCTCGCCGCCTCCGCGCTCGACGCGCGCGCCGACCGCCAGCGGCTCATGGACGCGCACGCGCACGCGTTCGCGCTGCCGAGCGTGCCGCTGCCGCCGCCCGGAGGGGGGGACGAGGACGAGGACCTCGCCGAGCCGGGCGCGCCCGAGGAGGCGGCGCTGCGCGCCGAGCTGGAGGCGCGCCTGCAGCAGCTGGAGGCGGCCGCGCGCGCGCTGCGGCTCGAGTGCCGGGAGAGCGCGAAGACGCTCGACGCCGCCGAGGAGGAGCTCGTCAAGCAGGTGCGTGCGCCAAAGACATTCACTAATACAACATTACAAATCATACGTCTTAATGCGGCAGTGTTGGGCCGGAGTGACATGATTGACATGTGTGGCTGGCTGTCGACAGATGGAGGGCACCGACGCGCAGTGGGACGTGAGCTCGCTGTTCGGCGCGGGCGCGGGCGCGGGCGCGGGCGCGGGCTCGCTGTGCGCGCCGCCGCCGCCGCTCGACGACCAGGAGGACTACTACCTGGCGGTGCGTCCCCGCCGCTGCGCCAGTGTCGCCGCGCATTGTCGCCTCGTTACTGACGCACCGTGTGTTTGCTCGCGCAGAAGTTCCGTGCGTACGTGTCGTGCGCCGGCCGGCTCGCGCGCGTCGAGAGCAAGGCGGCGGCGCTGCGCAGCGGCGCGGCGCTGGGGGTCGGCGCGGGCGCGGGCGCGGGCGCGGGGGCGCCGGCGCCGGCGTCGCCCCCGCGCCGGCACCGCAGCCAGCCGGCGGCGGGCGAGGCCGCGGGCGCGGAGGCGCGCCTGCCGCGCGTGCTGACGGAGTGCGTGCGCGTCATCTCCACGTTCGGGCTGCGCCAGCAGGGCCTGTTCCGCGTGTCCGGCTCGCAGGTGGAGATGCAGGCGCTGCGCTCCGCGTTCGAGCGCGGCGAGGAGCCGCTGGCGCGCGCGCGCGACGCCTCCGACATGAACTCGGTGTGCGGGCTGCTGAAGCTGTACCTGCGCGAGGCGCGGCCGCCGCTGCTGGCGCCGCCGCTGCAGGAGCGGCTGCTGCGCGTGGCGGCGCTGCGCGACGAGGCCGCGTTCTGCGCGCGCCTGCGCGGCACGCTGGCGGCGCTGCCCACGCCGGCGCTGCTGGTGCTGCGCTACCTGTTCGCGTTCCTGGCGGAGGTGGCGCGCCACGCGGCGCACACGTGCATGGACGCGTGGAACCTCGCCATCTGCGTCGGGCCGACGCTGCTGGCGGCGACCGGCACCGGCGACGGCGGGCCGCACCAGCTCGCCGCGCAGAACCTCCTCAACGAGCTCGTGAAGCGCACCATCCTGCTGCACGACCAGGTGTTCCCGCAGGACGTGGCGCCGCATCTCCTGTACCGCCCGCCCCCGCCCCCGCCCCCGCCCCAACAGTGAGTGCACACACAGTACACTACACTACATGTCATGCGCGACAGGGGCAGCTTACGAGATCGATCTCACCCGAGAACAACATTTCTTGTAAAATCTAATAGTAGACGTACACTAACAAGCACATTTTGTTGTATTATATTTTTGTTTATTTATTTGCAGTCTAAATCTCGGAAACGGCTCCAACGACTTTCATAAAGTTTAGTATGCAACAGGTTTCGGGGGCGGTAAATCGGTCTAGCTAGGATTCACCTTTAGAAAATATTTTTATATCCGTGTTTCCGGCAATGAACAACCCAACTTAAACATAAATACGACTCTGCCTGACATACCTATCTATTAGCGAGTAATGTTACTATTATTTTTTAAGGTACGTCGGTAGATGGCGTTGCTGTGCAAAGCTCGGTCATTCAGATATTAAATGATAATTATTATGATGCTTACAAGTTGATATAATTTTTGTTATTACAGTGATGCAGAAGAAGCACCCTCGCCGCCGACGCAGGAAGCAGCCCCCTCCCCCTGCCCCTCGGCGTGTCCCCCCCCTGAGGAGGCGGCGGCGGGCGGTGACGTCACAGCCGCCCCCTCGCCGCCGGCTCTCGCCTCGCACTCGGACGGTACATGTTTAGCAATAGCACACTGTAGCCTTCCCTAGTACAGTTTCACTTCGTAAACTTAACGATGATAGTTTTCATTCAAATAAAATTTTAAAACCGATCGTAATAAAAAATAAATAAATAAATAAATAAACAAAAATGAAGGGTAAATTAATATTACCATTTCTAACATTATTTAATTTACTATTTGTACTTGACATACAAAATGTGGTCTCAGGGCTGTTGTCTGATGTGATAGCGCAGCACAGTTGCGGAGTACTAGTACAGTATCAGCGGATGCGTAATGAAGTGCGTGCATTGTGTGCCCTACAGCGGAGGCGAGCGACGAGCCGGACGGCGGCGGCGGCGGCTCTAGTCGCAGGTACGCACGCGCGGCGGCTGTCGGGAGCGTAGCGCGGCATCTACGCTCTCAATACTGTGATCCTATCCTAATAAAATATTATAAACGCGAAAGTTTGTAAGCATGGATGGATGTTTGTTACTCTTTCTCGTCGGAATGGCTGAGAACGAATGTGGAGGAAACTCGGCAGAGAGATAAATTATAGTCTGGAATAGCACATAGGCTACTTTTTAACCCGTGAGAATACCGGGATTTAGAACTACGCGGGTGAAACCGCAGGGCGCTACTAGTATTTAATAACTGCTATTCCACACAGCCCAGTGTAATCACAAACTAAGCAAAGCTTCTAAATTATATGGGAACCAGTTTTTTCTTTTTGTAAATTCAAACATCCTACTAAGGTGTCTTCTAGACCGTCGTCGCTACATCGTCGCTTAACATCAGGTGAGATTGTAGTCAAAGGGCGGTCTATTCAGTTAAAAAAAAAAACCTATTTTATAAGCAAACATGTTTGTTCTGTGCGGGGATTGAGCCCGCTCGCCGCACCGCGCTGTATCGGCCGTGTTTGCTTGTGTCCGCAGGAGCAGCGGAGCCCCGCGCGCCCCTCAGGTACCGCGCGAGACGGACGTGTGACGTCACGCGACGCCGACGCCGACGCCGACGTAGCTTTGTTTAGTTAGTTAGAGTAACCGCATAGACGTGACGGCGCTAGTGCTAGTGTAGTATAGCACAGCATGCGGTGCGGTGCGGTGCGGTGCGGTGCGGGGGCGGTCGGCGTCGCTTGTGGTGTGTGTGATGGACAGTAGCGAGCGCGGCCGGCGGCGACGCACTAGTCTGTATCCGTGAGTGCAGCGCCCCGCGCCCCGCCCCCCGGCCCCGCGCCCCCCGCCCCGCGCCCACAACTGCTAAAATGCGGCTATGTGCTATAAATGTATTCTTAAAAATATTATTATGTGTTGGGCCATGTTACGGTGGGTCACCGGCTTGTTCCACCAGCGTGTTGTTGGGCTTGTTAGTAATACTTACCTATTGTTAGTATTCTAATATTATTTAATACATATATAAAGTCACACAATTCAAAAAGCACCCCATGCTCTGAGTTTATTTTTGTTTGTCATTACATATTACATGAACCATACAGCAAATAAAAATTAAATTAATAGGTCACATTTGACATGATCGTCAACATCACATGTGGTTTATTCGTCGAAGTAAGTCGTAAAATTGCATTCTTATGTCATTATTACAATTAAATGTAGTATGTTTATGTGCGCGTCAACCAAAAAGAAAGCTGGATCTTTTTGCGTGACGCGCACTATATTATGTTAACTGAAAAAAGTGAAGCTATTTAGCAGAAGAAGCCAATTTTAAGACTTAATTTTGACATTATCTGACTGAAACTGACAGATGTCATATGTGACCTATTAAATTGGCCTATGTACGGCGGAACATCTCTATTTAATTGTTTATTTTATTTTGTATGAGCATTGTATTGTTTAGTCCGTCGTTTTTGTCATCAAAAGACTGAATCTAAGATAATTCGGGAGGGGCGTCTCATCGTGCCTCCCGCCCCGCCCCGCCCCGCGCGCGCTTGCTGTCGCGTGTGTATGTACCTACTGTGCGTGTGTGTGTGCGCAGGTGCCAGCGCAGCCCCCCTCCGCGCCCGCGCCCGCCCCCGCGCCCGCCCCCGCGCCCGACAACGAAGACGACGACGACGGAGGACACTGCAGGTAACGCTCGCATTACGCATAGCAACGATAACTATATATTATGTAGACTAGTCCTGTGACTGTGACTAGAGCAGAGTGGGCTTGTTTGGTTGGATAGCTGGTTGTTGTTGGTACGTAACGTAGGTATAGTATAGTAGGTATCTTGCTTGGTTGGTACATGTATGATACACCTAGGTACACTACTATGTGGTGATGTAATAGTGGCGTCGGCGTTGCAGACTTCTAGCGGAGAGCACGCCCGACCTGGTGCTGGACCTGCCGCTGCGTCCCCGCGCCGCGCCCCACGCCGCGCCCGAGCCGGAGCCGGCGCCCGAGCCGGAGCCGGAGCCCGCGCCGGACGCCGCCGACACGTTTGCGCACAACAGAGACACGCTCAAGAAGCGGCCGCATCACAAGTCAGTGCCTACCTACTGCCAGTCAGTTTCGCCCTATGTACTATCTACAAAAGTTCCGCCTTACCACCTTAAGGCGAGGATATCCCAGAACCTCCAACCTCACTGGACGGTTTTTGAACAGCTTTAAATCTACTAAAATGTAAAAAAATACATGAAAAAAAACGAAAACTTTAAAATTGAACGTGTACTCGAGCGCTGTGTAAAGATACAAACGTAAATAATGATAATTTTCTTGATAAAAAAAATCATAAAGATGACATTAGTGGATGTTTGAAATATCGATTTAGATCGATATTTCAAACATCCAAGTTACTAAGAGTTTTTCTTGAAATCATATAACTTTGACATTGTCAAAGTTATATCAAAAGATAGGGATTAATATTTACTAGCGCTGTGTAAAAAGAAATTCATTATGATTGATCTCTGAGAAGAAAGTCTAACGAAATCTAGCTGTTCAAGTGCTGCAAATTTTGGAGGTTGAATGTTATTTTTTTTAAATTAATTAATAGTTTCAATTACAACAAAATATCACGTATAAACAAGCATCTTAAAACTAAATTGCTGAGCGGCCTTCTCGCTGCGAGCACAGCATGCATCATCATTATTGCCCACATTACGTAACTAAATAAGAACTTGACAGGTTCTGGGATATCCTCGCCTTAAGGGCGCATTTCCTGTGAGCGAGCTACCGATACCCCGCTGTGCCGCCGTCGCCTTGCGAACGCAACAGCTTGCCAACCGAATCTGCTTTAAAAGTGGTAATGCGGAAATTTGTCCAAAATTAGTATGATATGGCCTATTACGCACTGTCGAGTGGTCGCCGGCGACTCGGTCCCTCGGCGACCAAAACATAGTAAGCTATCTAATAATATACATTGTGCATTAACCAAATTGAATCTACATTTTATAGCAAACTAGCGACCCGCCGCCCGCGCGCCCCTGCTTCGCACGGGTGCACATATCATGCATGTATTAGGATACATATAAACCTTCCTCTTGAATTACTCTATCTATTAAAAAAAACCGCATCAAAATCCGTTGCGTAGTTTTAAAGATTTAAGCATACATAGGGATATAGGGACAGAGAAAGCAACTTTGTTTCATACTAAGTATGTAGTGATAGTGATACATAAGAACTTAGGAAACGGTGGAGACAAAGTTTATTAGTCATAATTTTCATTAATTACTACAAAATTCGTTTTCATCCGTTCAAAACACCCAATGGGTGGATTGAAGTGGGTGAAAACTGGGTAAAAACCCAGTTTTCACCCACCTCAGGGTTTTAACTCGGGTGTAAACCCATCTCTGGTTGCAGACCGGCGGCGACGGACGGGGCGGCCGAGGGGGAAAGCGCGGGGGCGGGAGGCGGGGCGGCGCCGGCGCGGCACACGGCGCGCGTGTGCGCCAAGTTCGCGGAGCTGACGCTGACGGGCGGCTCGCTGAAGCCGGCGCTGGCCGCCAAGCCCGCGCTGCGCCGGCGCTCGCCGCCGCCGCCGCAGTGACCGCCACTACAGTAGTGACCCACTGCGCAATGTATACTGTTGTACTCTAGCTCTGGTACAACACTCATTATAATGTATTTTTCGATGTGATTTTAAAAGGTGACTCCTTCCCTGTAATCTCCCCTAGTGTGTAAGCATATATCGACGCATCACTTTTATATGGATCTGCTAGTTTTTATGAATGTATTTGTATCGCGACCGCGACCGGCGCGCGTACTCAATAAACCAGTATTACCGAAGCCGTGCTTTTATTTGATGAGCTCGCGAGTTCAGAGCGCGTCTCGTCTCTTCCCGAAGCATGCATTGCACGCCAATGTAACCACCCGGATGTAAGTACAGGTAAGTATACCTAACACCGGTCTCGACGGGTAGCCGTTACGAAAGTGACCGGAGTTGGAGCTCGTAGTAGGTATCCTACTAATATTATAAACGCGAAAGTTTCGTGTGCATGTCTCCAGCTTCCTCATATTGAAAATGTAATTTCTATAAATGCCAATATTTAAAGCATAATTAGTGCACTCATAGATTTGAATCATAATTTAGCTGCCAAATAAACAACGATGCTATAAGCTTATAATAGTGTGTAAGCTGGAGTAACATGTCTCCAGCTGCCTCAGTCAGTGTGGGCAAACGGCTAATGATAGAGATATATAGTAAACGCAAGGATTTAGTACCTATTTAGTGCACCTGGTACCAAAAATTTCAGGTCTGTAGCTAGGAAACTCTTCGAGTTATAAGACTTCATTAACGTGTAAGCTGGAGTAACGGTACGTGAAAAAACTCATCATAATATTAGTTATTTTGCTGATTACAACAGAACTGCTTGTCCTAGAGATTCCAAATTTTTGGTACCGAGTGCACTAATTCATAGCTCGGTTCAGAGACATCAACCGAGTCTGTACCTATTGTGGTTGCTGAGATCCAACATGTGCAAGTTGGACAAACAAAAAAAGCTGGAAAAGCTTGTAACTCATAGAGTTTTGAACAGAGACACTTCAAATATTTGGTACCTCGCTAATTCGTTTGGTACTAAATCTGGAGACTTAAAGCAACCTGCTAGCTCCAGCCATTCCAGAGAACGAGCATATGCTTTTTCACGTATCGTTACTCCAGCTTACACGTTGATCAAGTCTTATAACTCGAAGAGTTTCCGAGCTACAGACCTGAAATTTTTGGTACCTCGCTAATTCGTTTGGTACTAAATCCTTGCGTTTACTATATATCTCTATCATTAGCCGTTTGCCCACACTGACTGAGGCAGCTGGAGACATGTTACTCCAGCTTACACACTATTATAAGCTTATAGCATCGTTGTTTATTTGGCAGCTAAATTATGATTCAAATCTATGAGTGCACTAATTATGCTTTAAATATTGGCATTTATAGAAATTACATTTTCAATATGAGGAAGCTGGAGACACACACACCTTTTTTGTATGCACTCAGTCCTTTAAACACAGATTTATAAGTATAGTCCTAAAGGAAAAATGCCTTTAAATTTCTGAAGGCATAATTATTATACCCTTCTCTTTCCGATGTGCGTTGAAGAGCGGGGCGTTGTATGTTGCCATATCTCATCAATTAAATAGTTTGGTATGGTTTGACATTTTATATTTTTTTTTGATAAAATATACCAATTATATTGCAGAATTTGCAGGCAAGGCAGGGAGCGAGCAGCACGTCCGTCCGTCCGTATTTTGACAGTTTGACAGCCAATCTAATCTTGCTAGTGTCATGTCAAGTGAATCGTCATCAAACTAAGTCAAGTCATTCGAATTTGAGAGGTTAAAATATACCAATTATATATATTGCAGAATTTGCAGGCAAGGCAGGGAGCGAGAAGCATGTCCGTCCGTCCGTATTTTGACAGTTTGACAGCCAATCTAATCTTGCTAGTGTCATGTCAAGTGAATCGTCATCAGACCTAAGTCAAGTCATTCAAATTTGAGAGGTTTTCGATTTGCAAAAACGAATCCTTCCTACCTATATAAACCAGTATTATGGTAGGTAGCAGTTAAATAAATAATTAGGTAAATTTAGATTTACGTAGGTACCTAATCATTTATTAGTTTTACTACTTAACTTCTCCTATGGGTACTGTGGTAGGTGTTAAAGATTTAGAACAACTGAATTAGAAGAACTGGCGCTTTGAGTAGGTACCTATGTAGATACAGATACAACTCCGTTATTTTAACACTGCCAAAAAGGTAAAAAGAGGTGCTACCTACCAGTAAAAACGCACCTCTTGTATCTATGTATGTTTCTTCCGCATCGATTTGGACATCCGCATCGCACCAATAATGCGGATGTTCATGCGGATGTGACAAAAACAAAAAATAAAATAGACGCAACCTGTCTAATACTCAAATGCATGTTCGTATTAAGTCAGTCTCCAATAAACAATCGCAAGGAACACTCGCTTTTTCTTCGCTACAACCTGCCCACATTCAAATCTAAACCTTACCGTAGTGAACATAATGGTCAAATCGAGCCGGATCGATTAGTGGGAAGGCTTACGGACTCGGACGGCCTAAGCTCGCAGAGACAATAGGCCGCATTCCTTAGATAAGGATTACCTATATTCGAACAGCAAGTTAAAGTGAATTATTTGAACTGTTAATAATGTTGGATTGATGCGATATAAAGTGAATAGAACAAAACTTTGGATTGCAGTGTATTTGAGGACTGGGACAATTTGTGCTAAGGATTTTGTGTATTGTGTGTGTACCTACCTACACTGTACAACGATACTATTAATTGTATGCGGTTTTGGACTCGATACGTTTTGTTTTAAGCTATAACGTGAAATAGCTGTATCACCCGACTTTGTACTAGTTTGGCAACAGTAGGTTTTGGACTAACAAAAAATGACGACAACAACTGCAGAACAGAGTCAATACCTAACTTTGTTGGAAGATGTTGCCAGCATGATACAAAAGGCACAGTCTAATATAAAAAAATGCCCTAAAGCGAGGCTCACGGAAGGCTACTTAAAAGCGAGATTAAAAACCGTAGATGATTATTGGGAAACTTTTAAACAAGCTCATAACAACCTCGCAAAATGCACGCCGCGAGAACAACGGGGCGTTATACCCTATTTCTTGAATGAGGAGTTTTACAAATTAGAGGATATTTACCTCTGCTTTCAAGCAGATTTAACTGATCATCTAGTAAAAATGGATGCACAAAAGAAGACAGACGTTTTGAACTCGTCATCTTCGACCCAAGAAAGCAGTCATTCACTATCATTTGCCAAACTACCTCGAATCCAGCTTCCCACGTTCTCGGGCAAGTATGAAGAGTGGCCCTCATACCAGGACTTATTCACAGCACTCGTCCATAGCACCGCTATCAGTGACGTACAGAAACTTCACTACTTAAAAACAACTGTTTCTGGCGAAGCGGAAGTATTACTTAGAAACATACAAATTACCGGAAGTAATTATACACAGGCATGGGAATTATTGAAAGGTCGTTTTGGTAACAAACGCATGATTGTAAATTCTCTCTTAAAGAGATTATTCGGACAGAAAAAAGTGACTAGTCAGTCAGCACCACAAATTAAAGCTGTACTCGATACCACGACGGAATGTATCACCAGCCTTAACAATTTGAAAGTGTTAACCGACTCTTGGGATCCTTTAATAATATTTCTGGTTGGGCAGAAGTTGGATACAGAGTCGTTGAAAGACTGGGAAGAACATGCACAGAAGGAAGATGGTGAAGCGATGCCAACATGGGAAGATTTAAAGAAGTTTCTCGCATCTAAGTTCCGCACTCTAGAACTCATAGCTCCCATGGCCACTGCTTCTACAAGAGACAAGCAAACGCACAAGTCTTTCCACGTTACTTCCGAAGATAACATAGACCAAAGCGACGGAGATATATTTCAATCCGCACACGCCGCCGTTACAAGTTCACAACAGTCACAACCAACATGTACTTATTGCAAGGAGAAAGGACATTACATTCACAGCTGCAAGGGGTTCGGTAATCAATCTGTGGAACAAAGACAGGAGTTCGTGAAAATTAACAATCTTTGTTTCAACTGCCTCGTACCGAACCACAGTGTATTCAGATGTAAACATAGAACAAATTGCCGAGTCTGCGGGAGAAGACACCACTCCCTTCTTCACAAAACAATAGAAACTAATCAAGAGGAGAATGTCAAAGAACAAGAACCGGTAGTAGAAACAGAACACAAGGTTACCAGCGCACACTTCTCCAATGAACAACCCGGTCGTCAAGTGTTATTAGCAACAGCACAAGTAAATGTTAAAACAAGAAATGGTGACACACATTTACTTCGTGCTCTAATTGATCAAGGGTCAGAGGCATCTTTCGTATCGGCAAGAGCCGTGGAACTATTGGGTTTGCCTAAAACCAACATCAACGGAGTCGTCTCTGGAGTGGGAGAAGGGACCTCTGTCTCTATAAAACATTTAGTTGACCTGTCGGTAACATCGCGATTTGATGGAGCTGTAGACATTCAAGTGAAAGCTTATGTGCTGAAAAAGATTTCGACACAGTTACCCTCAACACACGTCGCGATGGATCTGAATATGCTTCAAACTTTACCATTGGCTGACCCAACGTATTGTACACCGGGTAAAATTGATATGTTACTTGGAGCCGAAGTCTTTTGTAAAATAATAGAAGAAGGACTGGTAAAAATGCCCGAGGGCTTAGTAGCTCAAAAAACAAGTTTGGGGTGGATTCTTTCGGGTCAAAAGGAAGATAATTCAGTTTGCAACCAACATAACTTTATTACCCTGCATGTTACGAGAATGATTGCTGAAGATAATGACATGCTGAGAAGGTTCTGGGAAATAGAAACAGAGTTATACAAGAAGAAGAAGTTAATGACAAAGGAAGAAGAAGAATGTGAAAATATTTACAAACAAACTACTAAACGAGAAGATAGTGGAAGATACGTTGTACACTTACCGCTAAGACAAAGCATTGAAGAAACAGTAAGTTTGTGTGGAGATACAAAGCAACAGGCAATGAATAGATTCAAACAGCTAGAGAAAAAATTCCAAAGTGATCCGAAACTTAAAACTGAGTATACCAAGGTCATACGCGAGTATAAAGATATGGGTCATTTAAAAAGATCAGAAGCACCAGAGGACAAGAATGCAATATACCTACCTCACCATGCGGTAATACGCGAAGACAAAGACACAACAAAGGTCAGAGTGGTCTACGATGCATCCGCTAAGGGTTCCAATGGACATTCCTTGAACGATTCCATGATGGTAGGACCTGTTTTGCAGTCCGATCTTAGAAGTCTTATTATATCCTGGCGAACACACAAAATATGCATAGTTGGGGATATTGTTAAAATGTACAGAATGGTGAATATGACAGAATCTCACACGAACCTACAGCGCATCGTCTGGCGAGATGATACGAATGATGAAATCGAAAGCTACAACCTAACAACGGTTTCATTCGGTACAGCCGCAGCTCCGTTTTTAAGTGTACGAACGCTAAGGCAACTAGCTGATGATGAAATGCATGACTATCCGGATACAGCACCTGCAATAAAAACGTCTTTTTACATGGATGATTTAATGGTGGGAAATGAAAATGTAGAAAAAACTAAAAAGATGGGTGAAGAGTTAAAAATAATACTAAGAAGAGGAGGATTCGAAATGCAAAAATGGTCGAGTAACTCAGACGAAGTTCTCGAATATTTACAAAGGGAAGATGATCAAACAAAAGATAAAGTAGAGATTAAACTAGACAAGGTTATAAAAATTCTAGGATTGACATGGGACAGAAAGGATGATTCTTTTAAAATTACCGTGAACCTACCTGAAATGTACCATCCTGTGACGAAAAGATCCATTCTTTCTGATGTTGCTCGCCTTTTTGACCCATTTGGATGGCTCGCACCGGTTATCATCACCGCTAAAACTTTAATTCAAAAACTGTGGCTATGCAACTTAGGATGGGATGATAAACTGCCGTCGGACTTGAGTGAAGAATGGATCAAATACAGAGAAGAATTAATAAATCTACAAAATATACGGATACCGCGCTGGCTACAAACGACTCCGGACAACAGGGATGTTCAACTACATGGTTTTGCAGACGCATCCAGCCAAGCATACGCTGCTGTTACATACCTCAGAGTCATTAAAGATGGAGAAGTTTACGTAACGATGCTGGCATCACGGACAAAGGTTGCTCCTTTGAAGCAAATGACGATTCCAAAATTAGAACTATGCGCAGCAGCCTTACTTGCAGAGCTAATCAATGACCTGGAAGAACTTCTGACCATACCTAAAAAGAACATTTTTGCTTGGACCGATTCTATGGTGGTTTTGTCATGGCTTCAATCACAGCCTAGTCGTTGGCGAACCTTTGTTGCTAATAGGGTCGCGGATATTACACGAATTCTACATAACTCCCAATGGAGACACGTCAAGTCTGCTGATAATGCCGCTGATATCGCCACAAGAGGCATCAATGCCCGCGATCTGGTGGATTTAGAATCATGGTGGACTGGACCACAATGGTTGAAATGTGAGAGAGTGGAGTTTGTTGGATGTGATATTCCCAAAACAGAGTTGGAATTGAAAGGAACTTTTCACACGACATTACAAGATGACGAACCAATTTGGGAAAGATTTTCAGACATAACAAGGATGAAAAGAGTGCTCGCATACTGTAGAAGAATTTTGAAAAAAGAAATAACTGAACCCAAAGAAAAATACTTAAAATCAAACGAAATGGAAAGAGTTTTACAAGAATGCATCAAATATTATCAAAATCTAGTTTACGGTAAAGAAGTTGAAGACTTGAAGAAAAACGGAATGGTTAAACCTAGAAGTTCCCTTATCACACTGTCTCCGTTTTTAGATGAGAAAGAAGTAATTAGAGTGGGAGGAAGACTTGAGAATGCTAAAATAGCAGAAACCACAAAACACCCAATTATTATACCGAGCAATCAGCACATCACTAAGCTGTTGATAAAAGAAGCTCACGATAAAACACTCCATGGTGGAATCCAGCTTATGATGACCTATGTAAGAACAAAATACTGGATAATAAATTTAAAATCAAATGTCAAAAAATTTACAAGAACCTGCAAAATTTGTATTATTCATAAGGCGAAAACTAAAAATCAGTTTATGGGTCAGCTACCGGCGATGAGGGTTAATCCACATCGAGCATTTTTGAATAGTGGAGTTGACTATGCTGGTCCTGTTATGATGAGAACTTCGAAGGGCCGTGGACATCATGCTACCAAAGGGTACATTTGCTTGTTTGTGTGCATGGCCACTCGAGCTATACACCTGGAAGCCGTTACAGATCTAACTTCACAAGCGTTTATAGCCGCATTTCGAAGGTTTGTTGCACGCCGAGGTCATTGCTCACATTTATGGAGCGACAATGGTACGAACTTTATTGGCGCTGCAAAGGAATTACGCGAGATATTTCTGAAAGGCACGAACAAAATGGCCAAGGAAGTCGCTGAATTATTGGCTAACGACGGCACCACGGCTCACTTCATTCCACCGAGGATGCCATCATATGGAGGTTTGTGGGAAGCAGGCGTTCAGTCCGCAAAACGGCATCTTGCTAGAGTAAGTAAAGATACAAAGCTAACATACGAAGAGATGGCCACCTTGTTAGCACAAATAGAAGCGTGCCTTAACTCTCGCCCTCTTTGTAAAATAGATAACACGACAGAGCCATTGACTCCTGGACATTTCCTAGTCGGCGAGCCGTTAATAAGCGTACCCGATTTAAATTACCAGCACCATAACATCAACCTCTTAACCCGATGGCAATTGATTCAAAGGATGACACAAGATTTTTGGCATAGATGGCAGACCGAATATCTCAATACACTACAACAGAGGTATAAATGGCAAATTCCAGTACAATCCCCTGTTGTTGGTGATATTATAGTAGTTAAGGATGAAGAACTACCCCCGACCAAATGGTTGCTTGGAAGAATTAAACATCTTCATGCAGGAGCTGACGGTCTTGTAAGAGTGGTGACAGTACAATGCAAAGGCAACCATGAATTAAAGAGACCGCTTTCCAAGGTGATATTACTCCCGAAAGATACCTATGAGTCAGTCACGGCGGGCGACCATACCTAGATACATTCCAGGATTACGATGATGAAGTAATTACGTGTAGAATCTTGTTGCTTATGTTGGTAATGTTATTCTTAGTTCTATTATGGTTTTTTTTCGTTTGTTATACTTAAATTTACGCAAAATTTTTACAGTCCATTTTGCTTTTTTATTTTTATCTACCGTGTTATGTTGATTATTTGTATTTAAAACTATTGTTTTGGCGGGCGATATGTCTAATACTCAAATGCATGTTCGTATTAAGTCAGTCTCCAATAAACAATCGCAAGGAACACTCGCTTTTTCTTCGCTACAACCTGCCCACATTCAAATCTAAACCTTACCGTAGTGAACACAACCAGTGACTGGCGCGTAGTATCACCTTCAGAGCGGCAACGCATCATTTTTATGGTCGCGTCGAAATGCTTTGAATTTTTGGCGGTTAAATGTTATTTTGCTGATTACAACAGAACTGCTTGTCCTAGAGATTCCAAATTTTTGGTACCGAGTGCACTAATTCATAGCTCGGTTCAGAGACATTAACCGAGTCTGTACCTATTGTGGTTGCTGAGATCCAACATGTGCAAGCTGGACAAACAAAAAAAGCTGGAAAAGCTTGTAACTCATAGAGTTTTGAACAGAGACACTTCAAATATTTGGTACCTCGCTAATTCGTTTGGTACTAAATCTGGAGACTTAAAGCAACCTGCTAGCTCCAGCCATTCCAGAGAACGAGCATATGCTTTTTCACGTACCGTTACTCCAGCTTACACGTTAATGAAGTCTTATAACTCGAAGAGTTTCCTAGCTACAGACCTGAAATTTTTGGTACCAGGTGCACTAAATAGGTACTAAATCCTTGCGTTTACTATATATCTCTATCATTAGCCGTTTGCCCACACTGACTGAGGCAGCTGGAGACATGTTACTCCAGCTTACACACTATTATAAGCTTATAGCATCGTTGTTTATTTGGCAGCTAAATTATGATTCAAATCTATGAGTGTACTAATTATGCTTTAAATATTGGCATTTATAGAAATTACATTTTCAGTATGAGGAAGCTGGAGACATGCACACAAAGTTTCTAAGTATGGACGGATGGATGGAAGCCGGAACGGCTGAACGGATCTAGATAACAAACATCCATCCATACACAAACTTTCGCGTTTATAGTACTAGTTGCGCCCCGCGGTTTCACCCGCGCAGTATTAAATCTCCATACTCCCACGGGATAAAAAGTAGCCTATGTGTTATTCCAGATTATAATATATCTCTCTGCCAAATTTCATCCAGATCTGTTCAGCCGTTCCGGCGTGAAAGAGTAACAAACATCTTGTTCGGGTTGAATACTGCAACTCCAATTTTAAAGCAGTTGAAGATAATATCTTTTTTTTTTACGCTAGGAAAAATGCGTAAATGCGTTACGCATTCCCCCCATCGGAGGGTGGGAGGGATATGTGGGACTCCCCGGTTTCCGCTACCGGTATACCCACCACTAAACAACCCAGCGGCACTCCTGCGTCGTCTTTGTTGGAGGGGAAACTGGCAGAGCCTTTTCATCCAGTCCCCCGCCGACGACCGCCCGCCTTTACAGCGGTGCCCGCAAATGTCTGTCACCGCCTTTACGGCGGGGCCCGCACGCCTCCCCCCCCCCCCCCCTTTTACAGGAGAACAAAAATGTTACAAAAATATTTTTTTACAGAGTAGACCTACTTTTTATTTTATTTTTAAAAACAGGGAATTATTGATTGTTCACTCTTTATCTATATTCCTTGGTTCACTCCAAGGAATTTGAATACAAGGTTCACTCACTGATATTCTAGTATTAAGCTATGACCACGCGTAACTTTTTACACAAAGTCTTTGCTTTTTACACACACGATTTTAATGGATAGAGTATAACCTCAAAGTTGTTCAAATTCCTTGGTTGGTCCTAAATAAATTTGAAACAAAAGAGTAGACCGAGAATTACTCTGACTTGAGGTGGAGGCAAGGAATTTGAATACAAATATTCCTTGGGTGGAGGTGCGAGGCGACAGGCGGACTCTAGACTAGAGCTTTACCAATGAGCCATAAGACCGCGGTTTTACCGAGATATTCGCTTCGCTCGTCGACCAGGGCCTTTGTTATCTATTGTAAGGAAACTAAAAATAATAGTAAATAAATAAAAAAAGGGGTTCAAAAGTTCAAACAAGTGCTTTACTCCAGTAACAAGTCGGCGGGATCACTTTTATTTAATTACTTCGGTATTTTTTATACAAGTCAATTAAACTTATCATCTATCTATAAGTATAAACAAAAAACATAGGTCTAAATATATTCGATATATCTAGAATAATTTTAAGGTGTTAAACAATAACATCGAATTTAAATTAATGTCTAAAGTAGTATCACTGCCTCATCCACCGGCCTTTATGCCCCTTGCACTCCTATGTTGTAGGTAGTAGGTATGTACATGCCATTCGCATAGACTTAAGGGTCCGGTGACAACGGCTCGCAATTTCGAGGTGCGATTGGCTATTATTTCATTTTATTTCATTTCGGGGAGGTTGTTTGAAAGAATAACTCTAAAGAAACACGCATAAATACTGTTCGAACACAAATAATACAATAATATAAGGGAAATGTGCTTGAGTCAGAAATCATTTTGGTATTAGGTAAACGTAAGACCAAACATACTAATACCAAAATGATTTCTGATTCGGGCATGTTTCCCTTATATTATTGTATTATTTGTGTTCGAACAGTATTCATGCGTGTTTCTTTAGAGTTATTCTTTCAAACAACCTCCCCGAAATGAAATAATAGCCAATCGCACCTCGAAATTGCGAGCCGCTGTCACCGGAGCCTTAAGCTAACAAATGTCGTACATATCTGTTAGGTAGGTATGTTGTGAATACTCGGTGCGAGAGGAAAATAGTAATGAGGGTCACTTGAACAACGATTTGATTTATTTGTAAGTACCTACCTATTTTATACACTGCTGCGGCTGCGGTCTGAGTAAATACAAGATGCATACCTACCTAAGTACCTAGGTGTGCAATGGGCTTTACATCCATATATTAGTAAATACCTAGCAAACATGACATACCTAGCTAGACTAGAAGATTACCTATCTTACGAGATCGCCGACCATCCCGCCCCACCCCAGGCCAATCAGACCAAGGATTGAGGAACTGCCTCTCTCTCGCTAGGACAAGTTTAGCGACACTTTTCTATAGCTCGACCTATGTAAACTCGACCCTCCTGAAGGTATGCAGGGCGCGGGGCGCGGGGCGCGGGGTGCGCACTACTACACACGACAACCGTGCGAGCTCTGCTATTGATTGGTCGAGCACGACCCGCCCCCGCGTTACATCAGGAAGGTAGCCTACCTTACCTGTAACAAAAAACCCTAACCTGAAATACCTACTCCGCTAGACTGCTGGTTGTTATCTCAATCTGCTAACCCATCCTGTACCTACCCAAAAAAAATTCTGACCTAAGACCCTGGTCTATGTTGCGAAGACATTTCGGTTCGTGTTGGGCAGGAATAGTATGCAGTACTGGCGCGGCGTGGCGCGGCGTGGCGCGGCGTGGCGCGGTGTGGCGCGGTGTGGCGCGGCTAGTAGCGCAGGCAGTGGTCGTGCAGTAGCGGCGCCGCATTCTCCTTGTCGCGCGTGTAGTGCGAGGACGCCGGCGGCGGGGGCGGCGGCGCGGGCGGGGGCAGGCTCGGCCCCGCGCCGGGGGGGGCGCCCCCCGCGTACTCCGCGGCGAGCGCGGCCGCCGCCTCGTACTCGTCCCCGGAGCCGTCCGACGCCTCCAGGTAGCCGAACAGCCGCGCCGCGCCGGCCGCGCGCGCCTCGCGCCGCCGCACCACCCCCGCGCCCCCCGCCTCCGCGCTGCCGCCCGCGTGCTGCTGGTGGTGCGCGGGGACCGCGAAGCCGGCGGACGCGGGGGCGGCGCCGGCCGCGGGGGGAGGGGCGCCGCGCGGCACACTCGTCGTCGGCACCTTCAGGTTGCGGCTCTCGATGTGGCTGTAATGTAAAGGTAACTAACGTTATCGACAGCACAGCACAGCACAGGCCTCATTATCGTTACCATCGACCCATGGTTAAGGTTCACTGATGTAGTACCACCGATGTTCGGCTCCCGATTGTTTGGTGCGCTACAGGCGGCCCCGCGCCGCCGCTGCCGCCTCGCAAAGAGGCAAGCCCGCTATGCTACGTCTACCGAAATGCGGTCTTTATTCAAGTGTTCGTTCGTTCTGTCAGCTGTCGACTCCGACGTCAAAAGGCATCGTGATCAATATTGACCTATGAACGCGGCCGTGGCGGCGCGGGGAGGTAGGTAGGTAGGCGTGGGTACTGACTGTGCGTCCCGCAGGTGGACGGCGAGCTGGTGCAGGTCGTCGGCGAGGAAGGCGCACTTCCCGCACGCCTTCTTGTTGTGCACCTTGTGCACGTGGGTCGCGAGCCGCTCCGCGCGCGCCGCCTTGTACTCGCACAGCGCGCACGCGAACGGCTTCAGGTGCGTGTTCAGGTGCCGCTTCAGGCACCAGTTGTCCACCCCCGACCACGCGCAGTAGCAGCACGCGTAGCGACGCTCGCCCTGCGGACACGCGGGCGCCGGTCAGCAGGGGCGGGAGCGGGGAGCGAGGGGCGGGCGAAGAGTGGACTCACCTTGCGGCGCGGCGGCGTGGCGGCGGCGGCGGCGGCGGCGGGCGGCGGCGCGGGGGGGGGCGGCTTGTGCGGCGTCGGCTCCGCCTTCAGCTGCACGCGCTCCTGCTTGACGAGCGGCGGCGGCGGCGCCGAGCGGTACTCCACCTGGTGCTGGCCCTGCGCCGGCGCCGGCATCAGCGTCGGCATCACCGGCGCGGGCGCGGGCGCGGGCGCGGGCGGCGGCTCGCCGCTCGGCTTGGAGTAGTAGAGCGCGGGCGGCGGCGCGGGCGCGGGCTGCGGCTGCGGCTGCGGCTTCGGCGCCTGCCGCCGGATGCGGTTCAGGTCGTACGGCTGGTCGCGGTGCATGCGCAGGAAGTGCTTCTTCACGTGGTCCGCGCGGTTGAACTGCTTCTGGCAGAGGTAGCAGTGGAAGGGCTTCTCGTCGCGGTGGATGTTCTCGTGGCGCGTGAACAGGTCGCGGCGGTCGGTCGCGTACGGGCAGGCCTGGCACGCGTACCGCTTGCCGGCGTCGTCGGCGGGCGGCGCGCTCGCGGGCTCGGGCTGCGGCTCCGGCTCCGGGTCGGGGTCGGAGCGCCGCTCGAGGCGCAGCGCCTCCACCTTGGCCTTGAGGCGCTGCAGGTAGCGCGTGAGGTCGTCCAGCGCCGGGTTCTCGCGCAGCAGATGGTCGGCGGCGGCGGGGTCGGAGTGGTGGTCGCGCGCCAGGTGCTGGCGCACGCTGCGCGCCCAGCCGGCGGCGAAGGCGCAGCCCGGCAGCGGGCACTGGAAGGCGCGCGCCTGCGAGTGTGTGCCGAGCCAGTGCTCGGCGACGCGCGCCAGGAAGCCGACGCACTCGCACTCGGCGCACTTGAAGAGCCGCTGCGCCGGGTTGTAGGCGGCGACGCGCGAGTGCGCCCACGCCAGCGGCTCCTCGGCCGCCGTCCAGCGGTCCTCGGCCGTGGGGTCGGTGCGCGGCGTGAAGTTGGCCTGCAGGATGCCGGGCGGCGGGAACCCGTTCTGCATCAGCGCTGCCAGCCCCCACGCCGTGATGTGCTCCTCGGGCCGCAGCTCCTCGTCCAGCTCGCGCTCGCGCTCCGCCGCCGGGAACTCGACGCCGCCCACGCCCACGGCCGCCTCCTCGCCGTACAGCTTCTTGGTGATCTCCTTGAACATGTCCTCGCAGTCCATGGTGAGCGACGCGACGCTGCCGGCGCCGCCCTCCATGTCCCTCCCTCCTCCCTCGTCCCTCCTCCCTGCCGCCTCTCACGCGCCCCCGCACCTGCCGTAGGAAGGACGCACATGACTCATGTTTATGCAAGACATCTATCATCCACTCACATGATAATGGGCTTCGACTTTACTATCGAGCCGTTATTTATTTATTTATTTATTGGAAAACCAACAGTTTAATAGGTATAACATGGGTATAACTTAAATAACCTAAAAGATATGGAACGAAAGAGCCAATAAAAGGTTTTCACGGATAAAACAACATTATAAAAGCATAAACATTAATGTGAGCGCCACGGAATAGAGAAGTAGTGAGCGCCGTAGTCAACAGTACCTAAAAGAACAATAAAAGAAAGAAAGATGGAGTAGTGGACATAAATTGACATAATGATAGATAAATATACCTACCTATACGCACCTACTTACCTACTATGTACGTTTTATTCACTATCAAAGAACTCCCTGTCCATTGCTGTCTGGCGATCCAACACTCGTGCAGAAGAGGTCGAACGTTGTATTAGATATATCGACACTCCCTACGTATACCTAGTTGTGTATCTGGTTGTGTTGTCTGCTGGAGGTGCCCACTTGTAGGACCAATCTTCTTAAGTTTGCCCCCATGTCACTCGCTATTTACTTATTAAATATTCTGTCCCAAAACAGCGTTGATATATTTTATCAAAACCTGCCGAAAGTCTTGGAAATGGCACAGATTGTTATAGAAACGAGATGTTTAAAGTAAGCAGTGTTGTGTAGTAAGTTAATATTAAGTAAGTACCTGGATTTAACATCGCCTTAGGGCTTAATAAAAAAACCTGTTATGATGTTAATATCTCAATAAATAAATAAATAAATAAATCTGCAAAACACAAATTTTACAGGAGAGCGTTTTAAAGATTTGAAAATGTTAAAATTCCTATAACTGTAGACCTATTTCAGATAATGCTGTGAAAATTGGTGAGATGCTCTTACTGTAGATCAAGTTTAAGATGGATACCATAGACTTATGGATACCATATTTTATTTTAATCAACACTGGTTTGGATTTTATTACACGTACCTACATATTTTTACATGGTGCTTATAACCTAATAAAACGTCGTATGTGGCACATACATAGGTACTTTTTCTTGGGAGCAGCATTAGAACAGCAATATCCTAACTGCCTTTTACACAGATATACTTAGTAGATCTATTTGACTTTTCTGTTTAATTGGTGCTTAGATACATGTTTTAACGTTGAAATAATATAATTTGTAATATGCTTCTACGTCTGCTTTGACAATTAATTAGGGCCGGGTGTCCTGTACAGGTCACTTGGCCACTTCAACTTGCTGATTCTGAGAGACATGTCGACTACCTTGGTTCTCCTACGGATTTCCTCATTTCTGATTCTATTTCGTAGTGAAACTCCCAGCATAGCTCTCTCCATAGCCCGTTGTGCGACTTTGAGCTTGTTGATGAGGCCAATAGTAAGCGACCACGTCTCAGTTCCATATGTCATCACTAGCAACACACTTTGGTTGAAAACTTTCGTCTTGAGTCTCAGTATAGAACTGAGAACTTTTTTAATTTATTTCAATATTATTTAAAAAAAAAGCAAGGGAACTGGCCGACCAGTAGAAAAACCTTGATACCAACGAAACTCTTAGAAATGGGAGCTCTTAGTTCGTTGGTTATCTTAATTTAACTTTTTTGTTGTAATTCTAAAAGCAGGCATCCTAGAAAAAAAATAAAAACGGTTTTGGAATGTCCAAACCAAGCCCTTCCATATGACATGTAACTTTATTTTTTTGTGTAACTTTTAATTTTTGCCCCCTTAAAAAACCCCATATTTTAATAAACCCTTATCCGATTTTACTCATATACTTACCAGTAAATTTCTCAAGTACAAGCTATCCACTTACCAAATTTCATGCAGATCGGATAAGCGGTTCTCAAGTTATCGTCGGACAAACATACATACATACATAAAATGCCAAATCGCCCAAGTTGATTGTAAGATCTTCGTTCGCTTCGCTCACTCGATCAATAATAATGTTAAAACAAACGTATAACTATGTAAGTCCATAGGTGTCCACAAATTTAATTGTATAACTTTCCGATGTAAAACTATGTAAAAGTAAGTTACCGAATTATGACTTAATATCTTTTCGAAGCATAAATATGTAAGTGCCTAGATACACTTTATAATCATACAGAATCCCGATGTATAAATATGTAATTATTATTGGATTTACCTACATGCATTTAATAAATATTAAATTAAATATTAAATGGAGAAATATATGAAAGCCTATGGTAATTTTATTGAATGGAGAAATGCAAGAGACGCCAATTATTTTTCAGAATCTGTGTTTTTGGCCTCCTTGTAGTACTTAGCCAAAACTAATAGAATATGTGGTGTCTTTTATTTTATCATAGTGGGTGATGAAAAGTAGAGTGTACCACTCGGGAGCAAAATGTATTTTTGGCTCGGGCGACGTACTTTTAATCCCTCGCTACGTTCAGGATTCTACTAAAGAATCCCTCGCTAAGCTCGGGATTCTACTCTGGATTCATAAAAGCGCCCTCGCCGCAAAAATATGATTTCGCTCCCTTATGATACAATCTAATATTGAAGTTGAATTTATATAGCGCAGGTCGAACTTTTGAAAAAAAACATTTTTTATTGCCAAAATATTTTCTTGGCAGGCCTTGGTCAATCTTTACAGGAATAATCTTTAAATTAAAAGCTGGAAATACCAAGTGCTAATACCATTTCGGAATCTCAATGAAATGACTATATATTTTTTTTGCTCCACAGGAGGTCAAACTTTACCCGTAGCGTAGGTAAAGGATTATCCACTTTACGACACACCCTAGCCCTGTATAGGTCGGCACAACGATAACGTGGAGAGAACGCCAGACCGACCGCTCGTGTGGGTCCATTCGCGTTGCGTTCCGTTACGTGTTCCTATACTAACCTATCATTTACATAGTAGGTAGATGGCTATCGCTAAGGTGGCCGATGCAAAGGAGCGCGGTCGGACCCAATGCGTACGAGATCGATGACGTCATCCCCGCGCATCCGCGACAACGCGTCACAAAGCGATCGATCGCCGGTCGCGGTCGCGGGTTCACGCTGCGCCGCGAGCGAGCCGGTCGATGCGCCCGCGAGTGGGAGGTGGGGTGGGGAGGGAGGGGCGGCGAGTCACCTGCGGGCGCGGTGCGCTGGCTGCGGGCGGCGGCTCCTGCTAGCGCGGCGGCGGCGACGGCGGCGCGGGGACACCACAGCTCGCAGCGGCGCGCCGGCGGAGACTGACGCCACCCGCCTCCCCCGCCCGCCGCCCGCCGCCCTGCGCGCCCCCACGCGCGGCTTCATTCACCGCGCCCGCGCGCCTGTCCTATCGACCGCCCGCCCGCCCCGCGGCGTGAACTCGGCTCGGCCTCGGCTCCGCGCATTAGTTCTACCAACTTCAGTTTAAGATCTAAGATCAGATAGGTATTATAAAAAGTGTTATTATGGCAGCCTCGGTAACACTAAAGAGCACAGTTAGTTGAATGAGCTCCCATGTAGGTGGGTTAGGTACCCACCCTACTAACCTATAATAAAATATATAGTAGAGTAGGTACTAGCGGCCTGTCCCAGCTTCGCATGAGTGGACATAGTTTTTTTTTCAAAATTTTAGGTTATACGCTTCGTAGCCGCGCCCTCGGCCGCCTTATGCTCCGCGCTGAGTGAGCGCGCCCTCGGCCGCCTTATGCTCCGCGCTGAGTGAGCGCGCCCTCGGCCGCCTTATGCCCCGCGCTGAGTGAGCGCGCCCTCGGCCGCCTTATGCTCCGCGCTGAGTGAGCGCGCCCTCGGCCGCCTTATGCTCCGCGCTGAGTGAGCGCGCCCTCGGCCGCCTTATGCCCCGCGCTGAGTGAGCGCGCCCTCGGCCGCCTTATGCTCCGCGCTGAGTGAGCGCGCCCTCGGCAGCCTTATGCTCCGCGCTGAGTGAGCGCGCCCTCGGCCGCCTTATGCTCCGCGCTGAGTGAGCGCGCCCTCGGCCGCCTTATGCTCCGCGCTGAGTGAGCGCGCCCTCGGCCGCCTTATGCTCCGCGCTGAGTGAGCGCGCCCTCGGCCGCCTTATGCTCCGCGCTGAGTGAGCGCGCCCTCGGCCGCCTTATGCTCCGCGCTGAGTGAGCGCGCCCTCGGCCGCCTTATGCTCCGCGCTGAGTGAGCGCGCCCTCGGCCGCCTTATGCTCCGCGCTGAGTGAGCGCGCCCTCGGCCGCCTTATGCTCCGCGCTGAGTGAGCGCGCCCTCGGCCGCCTTATGCTCCGCGCTGAGTGAGCGCGCCCTCGGCCGCCTTATGCTCCGCGCTGAGTGAGCGCGCCCTCGGCCGCCTTATGCTCCGCGCTGAGTGAGCGCGCCCTCGGCCGCCTTATGCCCCGCGCTGAGTGAGCGCGCCCTCGGCCGCCTTATGCTCCGCGCTGAGTGAGCGCGCCCTCGGCCGCCTTATGCTCCGCGCTGAGTGAGCGCGCCCTCGGCCGCCTTATGCCCGCGCTGAGTGAGCGCGCCCTCGGCCGCCTTATGCTCCGCGCTGAGTGAGCGCGCCCTCGGCCGCCTTATGCCCCGCGCTGAGTGAGCGCGCCCTCGGCCGCCTTATGCTCCGCGCTGAGTGAGCGCGCCCTCGGCCGCCTTATGCTCCGCGCTGAGTGAGCGCGCCCTCGGCCGCCTTATGCCCCGCGCTGAGTGAGCGCGCCCTCGGCCGCCTTATGCTCCGCGCTGAGTGAGCGCGCCCTCGGCCGCCTTATGCTCCGCGCTGAGTGAGCGCGCCCTCGGCCGCCTTATGCTCCGCGCTGAGTGAGCGCGCCCTCGGCCGCCTTATGCCCCGCGCTGAGTGAGCGCGCCCTCGGCCGCCTTATGCTCCGCGCTGAGTGAGCGCGCCCTCGGCCGCCTTATGCTCTGCGCTGAGTGAGCGCGCCCTCGGCCGCCTTATGCTCCGCGCTGAGTGAGCGCGCCCTCGGCCGCCTTATGCTCTGCGCTGAGTGAGCGCGCCCTCGGCCGCCTTATGCCCCGCGCTGAGTGAGCGCGCCCTCGGCCGCCTTATGCTCCGCGCTGAGTGAGCGCGCCCTCGGCCGCCTTATGCTCTGCGCTGAGTGAGCGCGCCCTCGGCCGCCTTATGCTCCGCGCTGAGTGAGCGCGCCCTCGGCCGCCTTATGCTCCGCGCTGAGTGAGCGCGCCCTCGGCCGCCTTATGCCCCGCGCTGAGTGAGCGCGCCCTCGGCCGCCTTATGCTCCGCGCTGAGTGAGCGCGCCCTCGGCCGCCTTATGCCCCGCGCTGAGTGAGCGCGCCCTCGGCCGCCTTATGCTCCGCGCTGAGTGAGCGCGCCCTCGGCCGCCTTATGCTCCGCGCTGAGTGAGCGCGCCCTCGGCCGCCTTATGCCCGCGCTGAGTGAGCGCGCCCTCGGCCGCCTTATGCTCCGCGCTGAGTGAGCGCGCCCTCGGCCGCCTTATGCCCCGCGCTGAGTGAGCGCGCCCTCGGCCGCCTTATGCTCCGCGCTGAGTGAGCGCGCCCTCGGCCGCCTTATGCTCCGCGCTGAGTGAGCGCGCCCTCGGCCGCCTTATGCCCCGCGCTGAGTGAGCGCGCCCTCGGCCGCCTTATGCTCCGCGCTGAGTGAGCGCGCCCTCGGCCGCCTTATGCTCCGCGCTGAGTGAGCGCGCCCTCGGCCGCCTTATGCTCCGCGCTGAGTGAGCGCGCCCTCGGCCGCCTTATGCCCCGCGCTGAGTGAGCGCGCCCTCGGCCGCCTTATGCTCCGCGCTGAGTGAGCGCGCCCTCGGCCGCCTTATGCTCTGCGCTGAGTGAGCGCGCCCTCGGCCGCCTTATGCTCCGCGCTGAGTGAGCGCGCCCTCGGCCGCCTTATGCTCTGCGCTGAGTGAGCGCGCCCTCGGCCGCCTTATGCCCCGCGCTGAGTGAGCGCGCCCTCGGCCGCCTTATGCTCCGCGCTGAGTGAGCGCGCCCTCGGCCGCCTTATGCTCTGCGCTGAGTGAGCGCGCCCTCGGCCGCCTTATGCTCCGCGCTGAGTGAGCGCGCCCTCGGCCGCCTTATGCTCTGCGCTGAGTGAGCGCGCCCTCGGCCGCCTTATGCCCCGCGCTGAGTGCGCCCGCGCCTGCACCCGCGCTGAGACAAGCACTAAAGTTTTTCGTAAAAAAAAATTGAATTGAATGTCCGATCTAAAAAATTTAAGAAGCAATCTACAGGTATGTATGCAAGGCTGTTCCAATTTAGAACAGCCTTGCATACAAAATGATTTATTTGGATAAGGATTAATCCTACTATCCTACTAATTGACCGAGCGAGCGAAGCGAGCGAAGCGTCTCAGTTTCCACATTGGCCAAAAATGCGTTTGTCCGGATGTCTGTCTGTCTGTCTGTCTGTCTGTTCTCCTCTACAGGTCGCATTTTTCAACCGATCTGGACGAAACTTGGTACACAGGTTATATGACTTATTAGATTTTTTTTGTCGTCTGGGATTTTTGATTGGAGGGGTACTTCCCCCAAAAAAAGGGCAATAAGGGGGCTATTTGATATACTGGATATCTCCACCAAATGAGATCCGATTTCGATTATTCTTTTTTTATTTGAAAGGTACTAACTATAAGTTGGTCCCATAAAAGTTTGGCGAAGATCTGATAAGGATCTTCAGCATGATGAACAGGATAGCTCATCAAACAATCGATGGTTTTCAATCAAATGTGAGAGAAACACAAAGGACCTCATTCTACACAAGATGATGCAAAAAAAATCAAAAAGATCAAAAAAAGCACAAAACGGAAAATGCACTTGCACATTACATTCCTCAAAAATTTACAAAATTAAATAGAAAAAACATCACATCACACACACACACACACACACACAACATTTTGCATTATAGTTAGTTTTCAATACGTGACAGGCTGCAAGCGTTTAGTCGCTGTTAGAATACTAACTCTCTAGTAGCATTACTTTTATAAACCTTAGTGGTTTCCTTATTGCTACATATTTTACTATTGTTATTAATTTTTTATAAAGATAAATAAATAAAAAAAAAAACTGATAATTATCTTCATGATGTTTTCCTTCACTGAATGAGAGCATCAGCATAATAATAAGCCTTAAATTAGAAATTAATAAAAGTGCACTCAAAGACTTTCAGAAAACACCTCACACGACATTGATGATGCTGATTGAAGTGTGCTCGCGAGCTCTACAGCTCCCAGAGCCACTAGTAGTATCTACAGCTCCCAGAGCCACTAGTAGTATCTACAGCTCCCAGAGCCACTAGTAGTATCTACAGCTCCCAGAGCCACTAGTAGTATCTACAGCTCCCAGAGCCACTAGTATTATAAATGCGAAAGTTTGTGAGTATGGATGGATGTTTGTTTGAGTTTGTGAGTATGGATGGATGGATGTTTGTGACTCTATAACTCCAGAACGGCTGATGTTCTATCGTCAATAGTTTCCGCAGCGCATGCGATGATAGATATTTTATATTACACCTAGGGTTACATTATTGATGGTTTTGTAAGGATCCCTATTATTTTCTAGTACATAATTATACCTACCTAAACTAACATTAACATTTTACATTACATTAACATTAACATTTACTTACCTAACAATAGTGCTGTGTGCTACAGCAGCAAAAAGAGATGTAGATGTGGCGCCGTCGGCGTGTGTGTGTGTGTGTGTGTGTGTGTGTTGTGTACGTCGTGTGGAGCTGCATATCGCGCCGTGCGACGCGACGGTCGGGACACGCGACGCGACGGTCGGGACACGCGACGCGACGGTCGGGACACGCGACGCGACGGTCGGGACACGCGACGCGACGGTCGGGACACGCGACGCGACGGTCGGGACACGCGACGCGACGGTCGGGACGCGCGACGCGACGGTCGGGACGCGCGACGCGACGGTCGGGACGCGCGACGCGACGGTCGGGACGCGACGCGACGGTCGGGACACGCGACGACTATTTCTTATCTATCTCTAAACAGTATAAAAGCCCGGCCTCCCTTGCCTATAGGTGCTAACAGAAATGGAATTGAAACGAAGTGGAAGTCATTCAGTTTCCCGCGGAACGTGAAAGTGACACTTTCATGTCTGGCGGGAAACTGAATGAATGAATGAATGAAAATGCTTTATTGTACACCTTACAAACTAACAAAAAAATGAGACAAGGTATATAAAAAATAATAAATGATATCAAGGTATATAGACAAGGTATATAAAATATAATAACTGAATGACGAATGAAATTGCTTGGTGGCATGTATTGCATCTATACACCTCATTTGCTTGTGTGGGTGAAGGCAGGTAGAGGGGCGTGCATTTTTAGAGTGGATGATCTCTACATGAAATCGCGGCGTTATATTATCGGCGGCGAGACGGCGTAGAGCAACGTAGCAGTTCGTAGCACGCCCGCGCCGATGTCGCTGCATCGTAGCGGGCCCATGCTACGCCGCCAGTGCTACGCGCGAGTGGCTGTTCCTTGTCAGCCTCTACGACGACGTCTAGTTTGTCTGTAGCGCAGTTCGCCTCAAAAACCGCTCGAAATGATGTATGACCCAAACCAAACCAAACCAAACCAAACCAAACCGCGCAGAATTAGGAAGCACTAGTTATTTTGCATGTTTTTATTCCTATAATACAAAAATTAGAGAAACAGGGGTTTAATTTAACGGATGGATATACGAGTATAGAAAAGGAGATAGGTAGTCAGTAAGGTGTCAAATAAAGTAAGGAAAAAGTAAAAAAAAAAAACCCTGATGAACCCTGTTGTCGCTATGTCGCGTCGGTTGTCGCTATGTCGCGTCGGTTGTCGCTATGTCGGTATGTCGCGTCGGTTGTCGCTATGTCGCGTCGGTTGTCGCGTCGGTTGTCGCTATGTCGCGTCGGTTGTCGCTATGTCGGTATGTCGCGTCGGTTGTCGCTATGTCGCGTCGGTTGTCGCTATGTCGGTATGTCGCGTCGGTTGTCGCTATGTCGCGTCGGTTGTCGCTATGTCGCGTCGGTTGTCGCTATGTCGCGTCGGTTGTCGCTATGTCGGCATGTCATTGCTGGATGCAAAATTTTGCTCGTTATTTTCATTTTCGCTGTACCTACCTTTTTTTCTTAATTTTGTTAAAATTTTAATATGAAAACTTAATATTTTTTGTTTACAAATCGAAATGCTCGGAATGCCCGTGCAGGCGTGAAGTCATAACTCCGGTCTGAACAACCGACCGGTGCAGCTCAGCTATCTACGGACACAAACAATTGATAGGAAGTAAGTAGGTGGGTAATGTAACATCAGGCGAAGCGGCTCCGCCCCCCCGCCCCCCCCGCCCCCCGCCCGGCGCGGCCGTACACACGCACGCAGCACAGGATCATCACAATCGATAGCGCGAGGCGGCGGCGGCGGCGGCGGCGGCGGCGGTGGCGGCGGCGGCGCGCCATTCATGCGGGCGGCGACGGGCGCGCTCGGCGCATGCGCGTGCGGGCTCCTCGGCCGCCGCGGCCGGCAGTCGCGCCCCGGCTCCCGGCCGCGGCCCCGCCCGCGCCCGCCATGCCCCGCGCGCGCGCGCCCGCAGCGCGTCACGCGACCAGACCGTGAGCCCACGGCCGCCGGCCGTCCCGATGCGGCTGTCGCGCCGACGCGACTCGAGGACGAACTATAAATAAGCGTCGCGACCCTCACCTACTGCCGCCGCTATATACGATTGTTTACACGCGCGCCGCCGCGCAGCTTCCTCGGAGCGCCCCCGACGTCCGCGACGGGCGCGCGAACGGAAGACTACGGATATTTCAGAAAAGACTTTCCCCGGACGGATCGTGTCGTAGTTAGAAGTAGGTAGGTATTTAGATGTAGCGTGACATTGTCGAGAGAGGAAGTGGAGCGGCGCTCCTACCGCGTGCCGTGTGTACCGGCGCCGCTAGTGCAGCGAGCGTGCGCGGTGCGGTGCGGTGCGGTGCGGTGCGGTGCGGTGCGGTGCGGTGCGGTGCGGTGCGGTGCGGTGCGGTGCGGTGCGGTGCGGGCCGCGCGTCCTGCCGACGCGCGCATGCGCACGCGAGGGGAGCGCGCCGCGCCGACGTGCGCCGTCCCACAGCTCGCTGAGGAGCTCCAGCGCTCGGTCAGCGGGCGGGGTGCGCGTCGGCGCGGCGGCGGATGAGAGTGGATGGTCGGGTCGCGTCGGGCCCGGGCGCGGCTCCGACGCTGAGGCACGGTGTGCATGCGTTGCAGATGTGCAGCCTGGCGGCGCTGGCGCGCGGCGGCGGGCCGGGCGCGGCGGGCGGGCCGGCGCCGCCGCGCGCCGACAAGCTGCCCTTCAGCTGGTGCTGCTGGTGCTGCTGCTGCTCCTGCTCCTCGTGGTGAGTGTTCCCCCCCCCCCCCGCCGCCCCTCGCCCCGCCTCCACGCCCCCGCGGCGCCGGCGCGGTAGGGCGCCGCTAGGACACGCAGCCTCCATGTTACGTGCGTTCCCAGCCCCATCTCCACTCACGTATTTAGTTTAACGCACTCGAGAACATTTCCTACTTCCTAGAATGCCGCTAAGCCCGCAGATAACAAAAATAAAAATGAAGTAGCTTGTTATCTGAATTTTATAAAAGAAACTGCTAAGATATTATTATAATAGTTTTTAGATGAGATTTCCGTGACCTAGTCGATATCGTATATCGAAATTATTATTTTCATTGTGTGTTAGTGTTAAGTTAATGTGTAATTGTGTATGGATCCGTGACATCTTAAATAAAATAAAATTTAATTTATATCCTGAAATTTATTGAGTTGCACCTAAACATGAGTTTAACATTAAATTGGGTCTTCAAATAGGTAAGGAACATTTAAAAACATACATTTACTAGTGTGGCTTTATGATGGGGGAACTGCGTATGGTATTTGGTAAGTCGATGAGTATTGACCAACCAAACTAGGTACGTTGTAAGTATTTAGATACCTACCTATCTGCCTGTGCTTATGGTAGATCATTAATGTAAATTAAAAACAAAATTGGCCCTAGTATAGAACCTTGCGGTACACCCATTTCTACCTCTGACCCCCGAGAGCGCCACACTTTCAATTCTACCATTTAAGTAAGAAATGAGTAGGTCTAGAGCAAAACCTGTAACACCAAAGCGGTTCAGTTTAGTGAGCAACGCTTAATGGTGCACACAGAACAGCACGTCAGAGGCTGAGCGCAAGGGGTCGCTCAGAGCTCAGCGCTAAGACGATTGTCTCTAATTTCATCTGAAACCGATTTTAAGATCTCTTTGTACTTGGCTCCAAAATGTTCCCCAGCTCGCTGTCATTCTCATGTGACTCGTCGCTGTGTCTTGATTCATTTGATTTTTTAAGATACCAGTTTCCCAAGATAGTATAAATAAGGTATACATAGTACGTTAACGGCCATTTGATCACTGTTTGTCATAATCTTAGTTTTGGAGGTATTGAGCTCAAGAGCTGTGCGCTGACTGGCGCAGCTCGGCTGCGTTCGTTTACCATCGACTCTAGCTGCTTAGCAGACTCAGAAAACATTAACTAACATTATCATCAGCAAATCTAAGAAGGGCTTTTTCCATTGATACGAGTATATATATATATATATATATGCCTTTTTGGGTCCAGTTTAATTCTTGTAAATAATAATAATAATAATAATGCTGGACAATCCCCACAGCACCATCTAGCCCCAAAGTAAGCTACTCAAAGCTTGTGTTATGGGTACTAGATGAATGATATATTTAATACATTATATACTAACACAGATAGATATTTTTATTATACATAGAAAACACCCAGACCACTGAACAAATTTCTGCAGATCGTACACAATTTGTTCCGAGGCGGGAATCGAACCCGCAACCTCTGCGTCGCAGGCGGACCCTCGCCCGCCGCGCCACTGAGGTCGTCAACAGTGACAAAAGACCTTGTTTTACACCTCTACGTATCGGGAAGGCTGCCTTTTTTTGTTAACGGGGAGGCCATCTGCAAACACCCCCCTACCGCACCGAGGGATGCGGCCTACAGGGCGGTGTGAGCTTGACGGACTCGTCGACTCACCAAACCCCCCGGTGCGGTGCGGTCGCCGGCCTCAATGCATGTCAAGGGGTTCCGACGACTCCAAAATAGTAGATTGTTTACCAAGGGAGCAAACAACTACTTTGACGGCGAGAGTTTTTTAGAATCCAGAGCGGAGCGAAGGATTCTAGTGTAGAATCCTAAGCGTAAAGAAGGATTCAAAGTACTTCACTCGAGCTTTAAAATAGTGTTGTTCCCGAGGTGAACACTCTACTTTTTATCACCCTCAATGAGAAAATAAGTAATTGCAACATATGAATAGTCACTGTCACTGTCATAGTCACAGTCAGTCACAGTCACGAATTCACGAAGCCATGAAGTCAAGAAGTCACGATACTCACTGCTGGTCACATGATCACAGTCACATTGTCATAACCACAACCATAATCTTATTCATGTATTCATTGTACTTTTTTTTAATAAAACTAAGTAATTAGGTAATTGGATTGAACAAAGGTGGAATGCACGTTTCGCGTGTATTTTTACTTTTTTTATCATACATACAACCTGCGTGTTCATAGTGTTCGTGCGTGATCTCTTTGGCGATTGGAACTTTTTTACGGACTTGGAACTTTTACTCATAAGCACATTACAAATTAAAATCATTTTCCTCCCTAGGGAGGAAAAGTAACTACTTACGCAAATAGCAGCGTTTTACCTGAAAATAAAACGCTTATTAATACTTACCTTATTTGAAACTTTTTGGTTGAAGAAGGCTAGTCTGTTTCTGCTTAGTATTTATCATCTGTTGCCCTATAATAGTGCCCTCTCTCTCGCACATCTCTCCATCTCACCTGGCAGCGCGGCGGTAAGCTACCGCGCGAGCTCCTATCATTGAGTCGATACCAACCAGGCAGGATTAAAAATTAAAGTTTCAAATAAGGTAAGTATTAATAAGCGTTTTATTTTCAGGTAAAACGCTGCTATTAAATTTACCGTTATTTGAAACTTTTTGGTTGAAGACGTGTTTGTTATCGCCTGGTGGAGATGGACGCCAATGTGACTGTGAGTACTGTGTAGGTACAGACAGACAAACTTTACGTTTGTTCAGACATCAAACTACAGCTGTAAAGCATGGCTAGGTTTGTAGGTATCTAGGATAAGAATACCTGTACCAATAAAAACATTAGGATGTGCGAGAAATACATTTACTTTTCACAAATACCACAATAACCAAATACCTAAGGCTTTTTATTTTTTATAACAGAAAATAACAAGGTAATTAATAACTTCATTGTCAATTGAATTTCTTCTTGGCCAATAAGGTAGGTACTACTATGTAGAGATAAGTATGTTATTAATCACAAGGAACAAAAGAACTTGTAATACTATGATGAGCAGGCACTTTCATTACTTCCCGCCTATAAAATTGTCTGAAAGTATTTCCAGACTTCCAATTCCCACGTGAAAGGATCTCATCAATCGGCAGATTGTCGGCCCAGTTTTTTGAAGCGACTGCTGACCTTATGCTTCCCGGCGACGCGATTATACCAGCTTCAGTCAGTAAAGATTTCACCCATCCAGCAATCACTGTTCGAGACGCAGCTTTGGCTTGTCCTCTAAGATGTACAAATAAATTCGATGTATTTGCTGCCTCACGTCTGTCGCGTAAAAGTTCTTTACAATGATCGATCCAAAAAACAGGATCAAGGTTCTTACCCTTTGAATTTTTTAATAATTTCCACCCCGACTGCCTGTAATCAGAAGTATCAGTTTTAGAACCGAAATTGGGCCATAAAATAACATAATTGTCATTTTTCTCATAATGCTCTTCACCTACAGACAGTAAAGTCAGGTCATGCACTCTTCGACCTGAACATAACAAAAGTAAGACTGCAGTATGTCTAGATGTTTGAAAAAAATTGTTTTCATCAACATTATACCCTTCCATAAATGAAACCAGAACATCAATATTCCATACTGATTTCATATGACATACCGGTTTCTTTAAGGAAATTGATTTTAAAACATGTCTAACTAAAACATGAGAGCTTAAATGACCTGACAACTCTGTGTTGCATAAGGTTGCTACAACAGATTTATGAAGTAAAATTGTATTGTATGATAATTTTTCTTTTATGTGTAAATCAGCCAAAAACTTTGCTAGACTAGAGCCACTGGGGCTGAACGGATTGAGACTATGAATCTTGGCCCAAGAAAGCCATCTATTCCATGCTACTTTGTATGTCTTACGCGTGGAGGGGCGCCAAGATGACAACAACAAATTAAGTTGAGAGTCATTCCAACTAGTTAGGTTCGCCGACCACCCCCACATTTCCATACTTCTAGAGTCATGTCTTTGATGTTGGGGGGTGGAAGACCTGTCGAAGTGTCTATTAGATACCGATCCAGGTGACGTATTGTGAATGGAGCTGCCAATGCTCTGGACTTGAGGTCTGACCTCCAAAATACTCGGTTCCACCAAGGGACTATGAGAAGGAATGTGCCTTGAGCGTGATTGAGCTGAGCCAGTACTCGCGGGATCAGATAAGGTGGGGGGAAAACCCATGCTAGGTGGTAGTTCCACTGGTGAGAAAAAGCGTCGTGAAACATTGCTCGATTGTCGTTTAGATCCAAAGACACATAATTGGCTACTACATGAGCATTTTTTGAAGCAAAAAGGTCTATCACAGGGATTCCAAATTTTTCGAATATCATCTCTGTGCATGCAGGTACTAGGCTCCACTCTGGGGGTGACTGGAAACGAGATAGATGATCTGCGTGCCCGTTGTACTTGCCCGGTATGTGATGAGCGCTCATATGTATTTGATGAAGTTCTAGTAGGTGAAAAATTTGAAAAGTTATGGTCATCAGTGCTAGAGATTTTGTTCCCCCCTCGTTCCGGACATAAGCTACTGCTGTTCTGTTGTCGCTTTGCCACAGGACAGTGGATCGTTTCAGAAATGAGTGCTGGAGTTGTAAAACCTTCATTAGAGCGAGAAGCTCTTTCTGATTGCAATGCAGAACTTGTTCCTGATCGGTCCACTGTCCTGAAAACGCTCGATTGTCTAACTGCGCTCCCCAAGCTAGATCCGAGGCATCTGTTGCAAGGAAATGTGCAGGGGGAGGTACATGAATCAAAGAAGGCTGATGATTGTTCCGGAGCCACCAAAAGAGATCCTCTAACGCTTCTTTTGGTACTGGGAGCCGACTGAGTGTCGGTTTCTGGGACATCACATTTAGAAGATAGAGAAGGCCTCGATAGTGAAGTCTGCCTTTGGGTACTACAAAACTCGAGAAATTGAGAAGGCCTACTAGGCTCTGTATTTCTTTTAGAACTACAAACCCGACGCTCAGAATACTCGAGATCTTGGAAGACAGGCTGAGGCTCTTTTCTTTTGGTAAGGTTTTTTCGTTCTGCCATGTATCCCACTGGACTCCCAGAAAAATTAGCTTCTGCTGGGGCGTCGTTATTGACTTGCTTAGGTTTATTTGCCAACCGAGGTAACGAAGTCGCTCCAACACAACCTGTACCTGCGACTCCAGAACCTGACGACTCTGGTGAGCTAGGAGAAAGTCGTCTAGATAAACGATGATACGTATCCCTTGATCTCTTAAAGTTTGAGCTACCCAATTTGTCAGAGAGGCAAACACTCTTGGAGATGTGCTGAGACCGAAAGGCAAACAAGTCATTTGAAGCAGTTGTCCTTTGTAAATCAGACGAAGGAATCGTCTGTGGGACGCACTTACAGGAAGGTGAAAATATGCCTGAGACAAATCTATTTTGCACATCCAATCCTTGGACTGTAGAAAATCGGGGACACGGTAAACATTTATCAGACGAAATTTCTTTGTTATGACGTAATAGTTTAGCGCTTTTAAGTTGAAAATGGGTCGGTAAGAGCCGTCGTTTTTTGGAACCAAAAACATGTTCGACACAAAGCTTGGCGCTAGACTGACTACTTCTACAACACCCTGGTTTAGCATTTGAGTAATTAAAGCTGTCATTTTGTCTGATATCGGAGTACTGAACTGATGATTCACCAAATCCGGAAGTACTAGTGGTGGTTTTTGTAGAAAGGGTATGCGATACCCTTGTATTATTTTCAACAGAAATGCCGGAGCGCCTAGCTGAGCCCACCGATGGTGGTACAGAAGTAATCGGCCGGCTCTGAATGTTTGATTGTCAATACTTACGTTTATTTCCTCGGAAGTTACTCTCTGTGGAGTGCCCCGGTCGTTTCTGACTGCCTTTATTAATCTCTTGGGGCTTGTTGCCCTGGCGACCACCTCTCGGTCGAAAGGAACCTCGGTGGTTGTTTGAGTATGAGGGACGACCTTCAGCGTAGTTATCATGCCTCTGTCCCTGCGAGGGACGAGGTTGGTAACAACCCTGCGAGGGTTGATGATGGGAAATGCGCGCAGAGGCGCAACATCCATGAGAAATACCCTGCGAGGGTATACTTCGTTTTACCTGCCCCTGCGAGGGGTGGTATGCAGGCTTACTTGGACCGGCTTGCGAAGCGGGACCATTTGTGCCTTGCTTGTTTAAAGGCAGGAAAGCCTTGCGAACGCCACCTGATTTTTCCAATAATGTAGCTAGTGAATCGGCTTCAAATAAATGGTGGCATGACGGAGGAATTTTCTTTATGGCGACCTTAGTTAAGGGATCCCTTAGAAAATTTGCTATACCATCCCTTCTCATCTGAACTACTTCAGCGCGATGACCGCAAACCAGTTGTAGTAATTCCGACGAAATTTTATAAAACTCGCCGTTCAAAAAGTGTTCGTTGATTTTTTCACTAAGACCCTCATAGGTGAGTTCAGAGTCACGAGCCCATTGCAAGATGCTTGTGAGGGTAGTTTGTAAAGTCTCACGTTGTTTAAGAACACAAAAGGTCAAGGCTGCAAACGCTTTATCGGAATGAGCGAGATGTCGCAGTGAATCATAGGCTTTAATTTCGTCGTTGACTTCTAATTCGACAAAACCTGGGGAGTGGTTGTACGATTTCTGAGTCTCAGCGTAGCGAATTTCAGACCACTCACTACTTCCGAAACGCTGAATGTCATTAAGCGTAGTTAAATAGCTTTGCGGAGTCTTAGGAACTGAGGGTTCTTTTAACTTCGTTTCGATTTGAAAAACGAAGTTCGGCTCAGTAGGTGATGCCGTTAGTTTAGGACTGGACTCAAGTACACTACCCTCGTTAAATAGCTCCCCACTGACATTAGGATCTACAAATTCTTCACAATTTAAATGATTTAAATTTGTTCGATCTCGAAGCTCGTGAACTACTTGTGTCAACCTGTTCAGACGGCGGCGGTCACGTTGGCGATGGCGATTACGTTTGCCCCCCCTCTTTTTACGTTTATGAGATTTCTTTTGTTTCCCAGACTCAGAGCTCAATGTTGATGAGGAACTGTTAGAGCTTGAGGAGCTGGAAGAGCTACTACTGGAAGGACTACGCCGCCTTTTAGATCGTTTCCGATCATACTTCGACCCGCCGCTGAGGCTAATTCTAGGTTCTTCATTTTCAATATCACTCATTTCTAAAAAATATTTGCAAATTTACAACTGAAACGGTGAAATTACCTAGGGCAATAAATAAATCGTAATTAGGACACACAAATTATAAAAAGAAAATGTGAGGGTAATTAAAAATAAATGTGGGCTAACAAAAGATCCGAGTTCGAAAATTGAAAATGGACGAATCTTACTCCACATTAAATGTCGAACGGTAGCACCGTTATGTGTTTAAACACGTTAATATTTGATAATAAAAACTTACGTAGATAATTCCTTACGCAAAGATAGTCATGTACCAAGGAGCACGTACCAACAGGTTAATTGGAATAACAAGGTGACCAAGCAATATTAATTGCAGGCACATAAGTATACGTAGGTACCTATAGAAATGTAAAATTAGGTAAGTACTCCTCGAGGCACAACTGTGCGCTGCAGAAACAAGACGCCAATGATAGGAGCTCGCGCGGTAGCTTACCGCCGCGCTGCCAGGTGAGATGGAGAGATGTGCGAGAGAGAGGGCACTATTATAGGGCAACAGATGATAAATACTAAGCAGAAACAGACTAGCCTTCTTCAACCAAAAAGTTTCAAATAACGGTAAATTTAACAAACTCTTTTCGAATTGATGTGATGAAATAGTATATTTCATTACAAGTGCGGAAAGGCTGTCACTGCAAAGAGTTGACAAATGTCTACCCGAGCCGAGGCCCAGCCGAAGGAGAGGGTTGATAGTCGGAACCAAGGAATATATTGTATTCAAATTCCTTGGTCGGAACAAGTTGCAATGACGGTTCCGCACGTGAACTGAACGACTATTTTTAATACATTTGCGAAAAAATGAAGCTGTTTAATAAAAACCGATTAATACTCACGAGTTCCGGTGGTGTTCATTAAAAAAAACTAGTGTCGAAATTACTCATTTTGTGCACCAAATAACTAAACTCGCAAAGGAAATTTCTGAAAAAAAAAATGGCGCCAACCGTAGAATATAAGCAGAGATTTTTTTTCTTCGCCCATTCTGGCAGGCAAAAGGAACTATGCCCATACAGCTAAGTCTTCAGTAGATTTTTTTTATTGATATGAAATGAAAATGAAATTTGATGAGATGAAATGAAATGAAACCTAACCTAACTCATTCAATCAAATCATTAAATCTGATATTGAAACAAATTAGTAGTTTCTTTTTAAAAATATACGTATTTGCATGAATCATAACAACTTCTATGACTTTTTTTGTAAAAACTTCATGGTTGGTTTTTCTTTTTAATAGACATTATTTTGACAGTTGGGAAAGAGAACGCACGAGTTCGGGAAAGGTAAAAGAAAAGCACGAGTATGTAATAGCCTAATAGCCCACATCCCGAACGCTATACGTCCCTGCAATACGCCACTTTTTGAGCAACTGTATTAAAAAGAACATATCGGTGCCCCTCTCGCATAACGCTAAAAGCACGTCCCCGAGACGACATCCGTCGCCGCCCCCAGCACTCGCGGTGCTACGGCTGCACATGTGATGCCACGCGGTGCCAGCCGCCCTCCCGGGGTCCGCTACTGACCAGCCGGAGCCTCGCTCCGACCGCCCACAGACCCGAAAGGCCCCCTGTTTGGCAGGGGGTACTACTCTCGCCCCTCACGGGGCAGGCAGCGCGGGGTGGCCGCCGCCGCCGCCTCCGAGCGGGATCGGCCCTCTCGCGATCTCGCTCGGCGGCCTCTTTCCGAACCAAAAAGGTCTCACAGAAAGAGGCCAGATATCTATAAGTAGAGTTATCGTGGGTCACATCCTGCCGTGGGAAATGGTATCAAATGATTTCGCATAGTCGATGAATACCAGGTAAAGCGGTCATCTAAACTCTACGTAGGTACCTATTTTTCAATAATCAGTTCGACCACTTGAATGTGATCGACGCGACAGTGCAATAGCCTATAGCAGTGCTAAACCCTGCTTGCTCGATCTGGTGGTGGCTTTCTATAGCCGAGCTCAGTCTTTCTTCTAAACATTATGCGAAAACTTTACCAATAAAAGAACCACTTTACCTTCTTGTTATATAGTTATTAGTGCGATGAGTTGTTTTTCGTCTATGGTTCCAATCGTTCCGAAATAAAAATACATAATATATTAAATTGAATAGTTCTAAATAAATTGCGGATGTGTGTGTAGCATCGAGTGGAAAGGAATAGGTAAAATGTAGTTCAGGTGTGTGTGTGTGTGTGTGTGTTGTGTGTATGTGTTGTGTACACGTTGTTGTTGTGTGTGTTGCAGCGTGGCGGAGCGCGGGGGGCGGCGACGCGCGGCGCCGGCCGAGCCGGGCCCGCCGGACCCGCTGCTGGGGGACGCGGACGCGCCGTGAGTCTCTCTCTCTACTCTCTCTCTCGCGCACCCGCCGTCCGCCGGACCGCCACTAACAGCATCGCGTCTCACGTTGCAGGACCACGCTGGAGGAGATCCAGGGCTGGGGGCAGTCGTTTGACCGACTCATGCGAAGCGCCGGTGGGTACCGACCGATGCCTTGCCGGTAGTATACAAGTGTTTGCCCTATATTATGTACCTATATGTACGTACCGTGGTACGTGGTAGCGTAGCGTAGCATAGGGTAGGTAACAAACCGCTCCGGAAACAACGCAGCAGCGATGAAGAAACGAAGCGTTCATTACGAAACCGCTATCTTGCTCGCACAATAATTGAACATTTTTGAAGATAGGTAGGTACCTATTAAATCACTGAATGTGCCTAGTTATGTAGGTAATATCGGTTAGGTTGTTGTCAATGGAGAAAGATTTAGCTAAAATAAAATTTTGATCCGAGCTAGTTTTCATGCACAAAAATTTTAAAAATATTAAGACGAAGACAAGAGCTAATGTGACTCTCGCTCGCACGTTTTGAATTGTTGAAAGATATATAATCACTAAACCCATTTTTGAAAAATCACAAACAACCAGTTTGTGTGAAATCACATTGCGCACAGTTTAGTAAAAAAATCATTTTGATCGATACAAATTTTCCTACTTAAAAGTTTGCTTTTCTAGTTTTCTTACTCAAGCAAACTTTTGAGTAGGAAAACTTGCATGAATCAAAATGAAATTTTTGCCAAACTATGCGCAATATGATTGCGCACAAAATGGTTGTTTGCGATTTTTCAAAATTGGAATTTGTGATTTTATATCTTTCAAAATGTCGAATCGTGCGAGCGAGAGAAATATTAGGTGTTGTCGCCGCCTTAAGTCCCATTTTTCAATGTGAAAACTTGCTTGGATAAAAATTTTGTTTTCGCTAAATCTTTCTGCTATTGACCACAATCATAAAGTAGGTAGGTACCTACATTCAGTGCTTCCGGATATAAGTCTGAGTAAGACTCGCATCGCGAGGGTTCCGTACGAATTGAATAACCTGCTTATGCCAAGTAGATAGATAGATAGAAAATTCTTTATTGCACAAAAATACAGTGTACATAGACGAGCTTAGCTTTGGGTAGTTCCAAATAATTAATCTTTATTGACAAAGAAAATTACAACTAATAGTTACAATTATTTACAAAATGTACAAAATATACAAAATACATATGAAACAGTTGAGCCATCTGCAGACCGTTGCAAACGATCTATAGATAGCTCAACTGATCCAAATCAGTGCCAGTCGGAAGCGTACCCAAGTTACTGGCTGCATTGCCACGCTGAATGGCAATGCTGATACGCTGAGCCAGATACTCACCAGCCCTCGGGTCACGCGTCGCGTCGATAAGTCGCCTGGATAAAATTTTGAAGACCCGGTAGGCCTCGGTACCCCACGGACCTAGAGTCTCAACCCCAAGAGGAGCAAATACGTAAGCCCTGTCGAGACCTGCATATTTGAGCCTCTTGAGATCCTCAGCTGAATCTGCCGCCGCGCCAGCACCAACGGATGTCCTCGGCAGATGGGAAGGCGCAAGTGTGTCGACACAAGTGGCATCCCACACCATGGGCCTCCCCAACTCCCAAGGAACCAGAGTCATACCGTCGGGCCGTTTACCATCGTCACGCAACAGACCATTCGGCTCGAGAACGGCTGGTACATTCACGGTGGTAAAGGCTCGCCGGATGATGTCGTTAAGGCTGGCGTGACGAGATATCCGACCGGCGGCTCTAGTGCATGACAATCCGTGATGACCAAGCTGATCGACCGCAGTACCTCACTGGCACTGATGGGGCGCGCAGCACGGCGCACCCAACCGTAGAGAGGTAGCAATACGAAACGTGACAGGATCCATTAAGGTACCGGTGTTATGAGAAGGAAGTGCCTGCAACCAATGTCCTGACTCCCATTTAGAGACGGCTAGGAGACGGGCACGATCTGCGGAACTGGAACACGTTTGTAACAGACAATTCCGTGTCAACTCACACAGAGGCCCGTCCCATTGCTGTTGAGACGAAAGAGATTTGGGGGGAGCAGTATTTGGGCAGGCACTATGCCAAGCATTTTGAGCATCGTCATCATAGCTTTGGGTAATGGAAGTAGGTATTTTTTTGGACACAATGGTGCCAATTCTGTTGTTTAATTTTCCTAACATACCTATCCTAGTTTGATTGACACATACTAACGGGGATCTTCAACGGGGATTAGAGGAATAAGCCAAAAATATTGCCATCCCTTTCAACAAGTCCGTAACAACAAGGACGGCTATAATTTTAGAACTGTCAGATTAGGTTAGTTTATGATAATGCAACAGGGGTGCCATGGCAGGGCAACCTTCTCGAGCGCCCCGCGCCGTACGAACCCTTTGCGTTTCGGATATCTCGGGCGGGCTTCGGCCCTAGTGCCTTCGGGCGACTGTGACTCCGCGCGGAAACGGTAGCTAAGCGGGACGGTGCACCCTGTTACGACTGTGACTCCGCGCGGAAACGGTAGCTAAGCGGGACGGTGCACCCTGTTACGACTGTGACTCCGCGCGGAAACGGTAGCTAAGCGGGACGGTGCACCCTGTTACGTCCGCGACTCATTCCTCGATTGTTGTCCTCTTTGAGCGCTCTCCTCTGAGGAAGACATCAACCCAGATATGATTCTCGGACAACTAATAGCCGGCCGGGAGAGGAGGCTTCTTCGCGCGTCCCTCTGATCAGCAGACGGCGGCGCAGTGAATGAAGCGAGACGTGGTCGGCGTGCACTCACACTGCCACCGAGCAGGCACTGGAGAAGGTTTCTCCCTGCCAGCGTCCAGAGCTCTTCCAACCGGCATGTTGGTGGCCGGGTGAGTTTTGCTCTGCCGCCTAACAACATGTCTGGAGGCCGCTGAGCGAGATCGGCGACCTAACTGACTTGGACCGATCTCGCTATGGATGGTGGCGGCAAGGGGTTGCAGGCTTGTCCAGCGATCCTGCGCCTGCCCCGAGAGGGAGCGAGTGGTAGCCCCTGCCAAACAGGGGCCTTTCCGGTCGGAGTGAGTGCTCCGGCTGGTCGCATGCGGACCCCGGACAGGCGGCGGCACTCGGCGGAGGGAGTCGCCGCGCCGTGACCACGGGGATGGCTGTGGACAGCACTCCTGGGATGTGCTCAGGCTATTTGCGAGAGGGGCACCGACATGTTCTTTTTGAGAGTCGACGGAGCCCCTTGACAGCAACGAGGCGGCCACCGGTGTGGTTTAAGGCGTTGACAGCACCAAATTTACCTCTCGCTCGCACGATTCGACATTTTGAAAGATATAAAATCACTAAACTAAATTAAAAAAAATCGCAAACAACCAATTTGTGTGCAATCACATTGCACACAGTTATGTAAAAATTTGAATTTGATTGATGCAAGTTTTCCTATATACTCAAAAGTTTTCTTATACTAGAAAAGCAAATTTTTAAGTAGGAAAACATGTATCAATCAAAATGAAATTTTTACTAAGCTGTTCGCAATGTGATTGCACACAAAACAAAGAGTTAAAGGGATTATCATCGTAGACCGCATCATCACTTAACATCAGGTGAGATTGCGGTCAAATTGATTTGAGATTGAAGAGCGATTTGCATAAGTATATGTAATAACAAAAGTCAGAAGGGCCGACAGAAAGTCTACCCTGCCTCATCACACTGTGCGCTCTGCTGGACAGAGGGATACGCGGAGAGGCCCACCGTTTCGGGTTATTATTTATTTATTTTTATTTTATTTATAGACGAGCAGCTTTCGCTGATATGTCTACGTCACAGTGTTGAAATTTTTGATACTTAATTGAATTTTAATTGTTGAAATTAATAAGTAAAAATTTGAAATTGAATCGTTGAAATTAGGTATTACTATTTTAAATTTTTTGTCTAGTGTCTTTGTCTTTTTTAGTTCCAGTTTTTAAGCACTATTTTACTTGTTCGAAACCAGTTGTCGAGTTTATTTTTGCCACCATGAAACACGTCTGCAGTACTCTGCGGGCGTGTTTAATGGCGCACCACGAGGGGGCTACCGACCTAGCACCCCGCCAGCACGTAATCTCGGTCGGTTGTTGCAGCGGGCCGCAAGGTGTTCCGCGACTTCCTGCGCGGCGAGTACTCGGAGGAGAACATCATGTTCTGGCTGGCGTGCGAGGAGCTGAAGCGCGAGGCCGCGCCGCGCGCCGTCGAGGAGAAGGCGCGCTTCATCTACGAGGACTACATCTCCATCCTGTCGCCGAAGGAGGTACCGCTTACTGTACTGTACTGTAGTGTAGTGTAGTGTAGTGTAGTGTAGCGCGCTAACTAACGCCAACAACTCGCGCGCAGGTGTCGCTGGACTCGCGCGTGCGCGAGCTCGTGAACCGCAGCATGGTGGAGCCGACGGCGCACACGTTCGACGAGGCGCAGCTGCAGATCTACACGCTGATGCACCGCGACTCCTACCCGCGCTTCGTCAACTCGCCGCACTACCGGGCGCTGGCGCGCGCGGCCGAGCCTGCCTCCCCCGCCGCCCCCGCCGCCCCCGCCGCCCCGCGCTGACGGCGAGGCTTCTGTAAATAGTCTCTACTCAAATACATTCGTCTATAAACGGGTACTAATAATTGTATATAGTTAGGCTAAGTGTGAGTGTGAGAGTAGGTGCGGCGCGAACCCGGCGCCGCTGCGTGCGGCACTTTGCTGGTCCACTGCTACAACCCCCCCCCCTCCCTCCCTCCCTCCCCCCAGTGCCGTCGACATCACCGCCGCCGGCGCCGCAAGAAGTACCTACTTACCTACCGAGTTCAAGCAATAAAGGTGGACCAATGAAGTTTGCCGAGAAGTCAACGAATAAATCTGTTCATGTAATGTGTATTATCTAATTATTTCATTTTACCCACAATTTTGGCTGTTCTTTAATAAGCCTCCGGCGACGCGACGTACCCTCCCCCCCCTCCCCCCTACTAGTGTAGTGGGTAGTGTTGAAGACGTGTATATGCAGGTGTACCAGAAAGTAGTGATATGGAAGACCAGAGATAGAGAAGGACCCCATTGGGGTACCCTAATCACTGCCATTAACCAGTTTTCGAGTTATGATTTTTTTTTTGAATTTTTGAGAACTTTCGAAATGTAGAAAGCTTTTCCCCGTCGAGTCGCGCCCTCTACCTTTTCCCCGTCGAGTCGCGCCCTCTACCTTTTCCCCGTCGAGTCGCGCCCTCTACCTTTTCCCCGTCGAGTCGCGCCCTCTACCTTTTCCCCGTCGAGTCGCGCCCTCTACCTTCTCTTAAAGACAAGCACTTAATTCAGAATCAACTCTTCATGTGAAACTATCTAAAGCTTATTTTATTAATTTTCAATTTAAATTTAACTCTGACATGCCGTAATGAAATAATAGAGAAAGTAGACGAAATAAAGTTTTTAGGTTTAGCTCTGGACAAACATTGTAATTGGAAATTTGACTATAAGTAGGTACCTGTACCTGCATGTACAAAATTAAATAGTTTTGTTTATGCAGTCAAGAGATTACGTCCGATGTCAGGTCAAAAAATAGTTTATAATTATGTTTAAAAAAATTGCATGTCGGACTCCGATGAAGTATGTGTGTGACACTGACTCTGTACCTAATCTTACCATACTTTGAGCGAATACATTTAATTTCATTTTCAATGTTTTCATAATGTTGTCCCAAGTCCTACTTACTACGGCCGGCGCCGGCGTGGCGTTTTCTTCTAGTCGTACCCTCAGACCAAATAAAGTTTTTATTTGGTCTGAGGTCGTACCTAGTAGGTACGTAATGAACTACTTACTACGGCCGGCGCGTGGCGGCGTTTTCTTCTAGTCGTACCTAGTAGGTACGTATTGAACGCTATTCTGAAAACGTTTTGAACGCTATTCTGAAACTTTTTGTTTTTGTTTTTAAGACTACCTATCTAAATATATATAACTCAAAGGTGACTGACTGACTGACTGACATAGTGATCTATCAACGCACAGCCCAAACCACTGGACGGATCGGGCTGAAATTTGGCATGCAGGTTTGTTATGACGTAGGCATCCGCTAAGAAAGGATTTTGATCAATTCTACCCCCAAAGGGCATAAAATAGGGGATGAAAGTTTGTATGAGATTTTCAAAGTAAGCGAGCGCGAGCAAAGCCGCGGGATCAGCTAGTTAGGTATATAAGCTAAATAAAATAAAACTTGAAACTGAAACAGCTTTACGACTTTGATTTGGCACGGCAGATAACCCCTGCAGACAGATACTTTGAGGACGTCTGAGGGGAGTAGTCACAGGTACGTCCAACCAAAAATCACTTTGGCACATCCCACATTTATTTGGCATTAGTGCAAACGAAGTGCTTAAATCCTTTTGTAGTTCATTACTGAAACGTTATTTAGTAACATACTGGGAAAAGGGACGACGCCGGAACAATGGTCAACGGGCGACCGCTCTGACTTGAGTAACTATAGACCGATTAGTCTTATGACAAACATGTACAAAATAATTTCGAAAATCATGCTGCAAAGAATCACACAAGCTCTAGATGAGCACCGACCACGTGAACAAGCTGGTTTTCGAAAAAAATACTCTACAATGGACCATGTTCAAGTAGTCACGCAAGTAATAGAAAAGGCAAATGAATGCAGTAGCACCCTGAACTTCAGTTTTATTGACTTCAAAAAAGCGTTTGATTATTTGAACCACGAAGCAATATGGACCGCAATGTACGACCAAGGCATCAATAAAAAGTACATAAATCTAATCCAAAGCATTTATTCGAAATGTTATTCTAAAATAAGGCTTGAACGTGATGGCATGGAGTTCCCAATACAAAGAGGCGTTCGGCAAGGCGACCCGTTGTCTCCGAAAATCTTCTCAGCTGCACTCGAATTTGTATTCAGGGAGCTTAAATGGGAGAGCAACGGAATAAGGATTGATGGCGAGATGCTAAGCCACCTCCGCTTCGCAGATGACATTGTGGTCTTTGCCGAAAGCGCACGAGAGCTTGAGACGATGGTTAACGAGCTTGCAAGAGAGAGTAAAAAAGTTGGGTTGGCACTAAACGGGTCGAAAACAAAAATAATATCAAACGGAGATAGTCATTGTAGAGGGGGAGAAAATGGAGTATGTTGAGGCGTATGTCTACCTCGGACTTTAAGTAGCTCTACTGAAAAAGACATACAGCGAAGAATCGCTATAGCATGGAGGAAGTACTGGAGTCTAAAAGAAATAATGACGAGTAAAGATATACAAGTAAAACTAAAGAAAAAGGTGTTTGATATGGCTATACTTCCATGTTTGACATACGGCTGCCAAACCTGGGCCCTAAGGAAAGAAGACGAAGAAAAACTAGCTGTTTGTCAAGGAGAATGGAGAGAGGCATGCTAGGATTAAGAATATCTGACAGAATTAAAAATAAAACTACACCTAAGGAAAAAGACTAAGATAATAGATTTAAAGAAAGAATAAGAATCCTTACATGGAAATGGGCAGGTATGGGCATTTATGCAGACTATGCAGAATGCTAGGTAGACAAACAAGGTGACAGAGTGGATCCCACGGGAAGGAAAACGGAAAAAGGGAAGACCAAAAATGAGATGGAGCCCAGACATTTTTACTCAGCGATACGGACCGGAATGGATGAGGAAGGCAACAGAAAGGGACGAGTGGAAAGATTTAGGGGAGGCCTACGCCGTAGATTTAGGGGAGGCCTACGCCGTAGATTTAGGGGAGGCCTACGCCGTAGATTTAGGGGAGGCCTACGCCGTAGAGGCGACAACTGCTGAGGAGGAGGAGATAGGATAGTTATTAGTTAAAAAAGTGTAGAATTTAGTAGTAATAGTAATATACCTTGTAATTGTCAAAGGCAGCTGAATAAAGGCTTTTTTATTTTATAGTTGGTATTCCATACGTGACAGGTTGCACGCTCATCGCCGCTGTTAGTAGTACTATTAACTAGTGTCCCCCTGGCATTGCGCATATCAATAGGAAATATCCATCATTGGTGCACAACCGGATTCGAACTTGCGACCTTATGTTCGGAAGGCGGGGTCAGTCCCACTAGTCCACCGTTGCTCATAAGGTCCTCTTTCTAAAAACTAAAACGCCTCTTTCTAAAACTATTTTTTTACAAAAACCGATTAAAAAATCTAACGGGGATTTCATTTTTCTGAGCAAAATTTCACAATTGTTAAAATTCATGGTCTTCCTTTTGTTTTTGACACTATGTTAATTAGCAAATTATTAAAATAATCCATAAGATGAAGTCTTTTGATTGGTATGATAAAGGTGATTATTTTTCTCGTGTAACGAGTTCGATTCCCGGCTCAACCATGTAATCATTTAAATATCAATGAATGCAGTTAAGATTGTTTTTAAAATTCAAATAATGTCATCTTTCAGCAAAATGTTCCATCTACAATATTCAAGGTAGTTTCCCTCCATGTGGCATATCCATGGGACTCCCTGTATATTTTACAGAACATTATCGCAAAAATCTAGTGGCGGAGCTTACTCGTATTACCTCCAACTCCAGGTCTTTTTTTTTCTGCTTCAGCACATCGACCGCGACCGCGACCGCGACCGCGACCGAGGCAGGTAGGTACCCACAGTGTGGAAGTCTCGACTCGTCAACAACGTCTGAACGTTGGGGCATTGTTTTGTTTTTTTTTCGAATGGACTAAAAGGGTGGTAATGGTATGACGATGAATACTTTATTTTTTGAAAGTACATAGCTATTTATAATATTTGATAACAGACAGACCGACAACAAACAACTAGAGGTACCTACCTAGTACCTACCTACACTTATTACAGAGATAGTAGGTACCTACCATATTTATCCGCCAGGTAGGTAGGTAAGTAATTATACCGACGCACCTACCGACCGGGTAATTAGGTTTGCGTTATCATCATCATCATAGATATCACGGTATGCTTAATGAATAAACTAATCGGCTTAGTGTCCTATCCTACCTAATTACACCTAGGTACATGTCTATCACATCACATTCCCAAATAATCATTCGTAAGTAAACACGGGATTAAAGTGGTTAGAGCTCTTTATGCTGCACCTACATCTGCGACGCGTAGGTACCTACAACACGGGGAAGTTGCTCGGTAGGTATCTACTTAATTACCTACTTACACATGATAAATAATCCTCTGTCGATAAGTATATATAGGTATAGGTAGGTAGGTGTGTACCTACCTACCTATCGACAGAGGTACCTATGTAGACAGATAGATAGAAAATACTTTATTGCAAACAACTTAGGCAAGGATACAACAAAAAACAAACTAAAAGCACAATGGGCGGCCTTATTGCTAAGTAGCGATCTCTACCAGATGAACCGTTTGATGAAATGGACTCAAGAAATTTAGAAGGGGTCCTTGTGTGTGTGGAGATAAATAAAAAGAATTTGAAAATATAGGTACATACAAAATACAAAGAAATTAGAAACCAATATACATAAATACTTGCAATATTAGGTACCTAATCATAAATACATACATACTATACCTACTACAATACATATACTTAGCTAATATACCTACAATTATTATTAAAGAATCAAGCAAGGTAAAGTTAGTGACAGCATGAATGAAAAGTGATTTAGCACATCTGATAGCAACAGGCAATGCGTTCCACAGCCGAGCAGCCTGCACCGAGAAACACATCAGCAACAGGCAATGCGTTCCACAGCCGAGCAGCCTGCACCGTGAAACACATCAGCAACAGGCAATGCGTTCCACAGCCGAGCAGCCTGCACCGTGAAACACATCAGCAACAGGCAATGCGTTCCACAGCCGAGCAGCCTGCACCGTGAAACACATCAGCAACAGGCAATGCGTTCCACAGCCGAGCAGCCTGCACCGTGAAACACATCAGCAACAGGCAATGCGTTCCACAGCCGAGCAGCCTGCACCGTGAAACACATCAGCAACAGGCAATGCGTTCCACAGCCGAGCAGCCTGCACCGTGAAACACATCAGCAACAGGCAATGCGTTCCACAGCCGAGCAGCCTGCACCGTGAAACACATCAGCAACAGGCAATGCGTTCCACAGCCGAGCAGCCTGCACCGTGAAACACATCAGCAACAGGCAATGCGTTCCACAGCCGAGCAGCCTGCACCGTGAAACACATCAGCAACAGGCAATGCGTTCCACAGCCGAGCAGCCTGCACCGTGAAACACATCAGCAACAGGCAATGCGTTCCACAGTCGAGCAGCCTGCACCGTGAAACATTTTGTCAAAGTAAGAAGAGGAGTGTACAGGTGTCCTAAGTTGGAGAGTTTCGGAAGAGCGTTGGGATCGGGAGTTGGAGATAAGTATGTAGAAATCGAAAACGATCTGGAGAGGTTGGACTGAAATAGTAGATTGTATCATAAGGGAGCGAAATCATATTTTTACGGCGAGGGCGCTCTTTTGGATCCAGAGCGAAGTGAAGGATTCTAGAGTAGAATCCCGAGCTTAGCGAAGGATCCTGAACGTAGCGAAAAATATATTTTGCTCCCGAGTGGTACACTCTACTTTTCATCACCCACTCTGAGAATATAAAAGGCACCTCATATTTTATTATTTTTGGCTAAGTACTAGAAGGAGGCCAAAAACACAGATTCTGAAAAATCATTGGCGCCTCTTGCATTTCTCCATTCAATAAAATTACCATAGGCTTTCTTATATTTCTCCCGGGACTTTGCAGGTAATATATTATCCATCACATTTCTTGCGTCAGTTCTTATACTTTCAGGAGTTAATTCTATACTTTCACTGTCACTTGAAGAACTGATTTTTCAAAACAAAACCATGAATTTCTAACAATCCGTGAAAATTTACCAAAACCGTATTTCACGCGTTTTTAAATTGAATTCTTTTTTTTTAAGCCGGCATGGCGGTCTATGGTCGTACCAGCCAGTCTTTATCAAACAATATTTGCGTTCGATTTCTTTGGCGCTGAACACTGAAGATGTTCCAAATTCAAAAAGTGCGCGGGAAAGTGAATTCCGGCGCACTAATTTAAATAAGTGCGCCGGAATTAACTTTCCCGCGCACTTATAGTTTCTTATAGAAAACACCAGCTTTGGGTGCACATAAAGGCGAACCAAGTCGTTCTTTTCGAATAGATGTGATAAAAATGATATTGTACAACAGATTTAGAATAGAATAGAATAGAATAGAATAGAAAATTGTTTATTTTATCTCATAATTTTTTTAAAACACTTTTACAATTTGTTTGATGACAAAAAAGGCGACCACTCAGCATTTGCTGTATGAGCTCGAGCCCATACAGCGCTGGTTTTCAGTGGCGCCATAAAGAGTAGAGCAGCAGCACCTGCGACACGCGTTCTTATAAAACAGTTACATAACATTTTACGTTGACAAGGTCTCTAAATAGCTATTCACTATAATAAGCAGTACAAATAAAACTTAATTTCTTTAGGATATTATTTAGGATGTGAGTATTCCGGCGAAGTCGTATAGGTAACCACTTGAGCTTCCTGCGAAACTCGGAAACGTGGTCATACTTCCGCAAACCAAATATGAAACGTATTCCGAAGTTTTGCGAATGCAAAGCAACTCAAGTTTATTGAGTTGCTGTTCGGTAAGGTCTAAATAGCAAGCATCAGCATAGTCGAGTATATTCGGAAGAAGCATAATCGGAAGTAGGAGTGACTGTGCAAGCGAAATTTTAGTGGCAGTAGGCAGGAAGTTTCGCACGCTTCGGAGAGAACCTGCAGATGCAAACATTCTACGGCTGACTTTAGTAAGTTGTGGTCCCCATGACAGTTGCCTGTCGATAAGGACACCTAAATTTTCACCGTCTCACTCTGTTTAATATGTGTGCCATCAAATATTACTTGCAATCAAATATTATTATGTATCGGATAGGTATCCGATAAAATAATTGATTAAGTGAGCGTTTTGAAAAATTTACTAGTAAACAATAAGGGGGCAAAAATTAAAAAAGTTACACAATAATATAAATTTACATGTCATATAATTATGTATATATTGTAATGTGCAATTTGTAAATTAGTTTTTAAGTAAAACCTTTGTACGCCTAATGGCAGAATCTAATGTGCTATCCATTAAATAAACCCTTTGTACGCCTAATGGCAGAATCTAATGTGCTATCCATTAAATAAACCCTTTGTACGCCTAATGGCAGAATCTAATGTGCTATCCATTAAATAAACCCTTTGTACGCCTAATGGCAGAATCTAATGTGCTATCCATTAAATAAACCCTTTGTACGCCTAATGGCAGAATCTAATGTGCTATCCATTAAATAAACCCTTTGTACGCCTAATGGCAGAATCTAATGTGCTATCCATTAAATAAACCCTTTGTACGCCTAATGGCAGAATCTAATGTGCTATCCATTAAATAAACCCTTTGTTCGTCTAATGGCAGAATCTAATGTGCTATTCATTAAATAAACCCTTTGTTCGCCTAATGGCAGAATCTAATGTGCTATCCATTAAATAAACCCTTTGTACGCCTAATGGCAGAATCTAATGTGCTATCCATTAAATAAACCCTTTGTACGCCTAATGGCAGAATCTAATGTGCTATCCATTAAATAAACCCTTTGTTCGTCTAATGGCAGAATCTAATGTGCTATCCATTAAATAAACCCTTTGTACGCCTAATGGCAGAATCTAATGTGCTATCCATTAAATAAACCCTTTGTACGCCTAATGGCAGAATCTAATGTGCTATCCATTAAATAAACCCTTTGTACGCCTAATGGCAGAATCTAATGTGCTATCCATTAAATAAACCCTTTGTACGCCTAATGGCAGAATCTAATGTGCTATCCATCAAATAAACCCTTTGTACGCCTAATGGCAGAATCTAATGTGCTATCCATTAAATAAACCCTTTGTACGCCTAATGGCAGAATCTAATGTGCTATCCATTAAATAAACCCTTTGTTCGTCTGATGGCAGAATCTAATGTGCTATCCATTAAATAAACCCTTTGTTCGTCTAATGGCAGAATCTAATGTGCTATCCATTAAATAAACCCTTTGTACGCTTAATGGCAGAATCTAATGTGTTATCCATTAAATATGACATCTGATTTTTTTCAATTACCTAGATTTATAAAAAGAATAAATGATACCTATATGATTTATAATGATTTATGATTTATATGAAAGGGTTTCGTTTGGACATTCCAAAACCACTTTTTTTTCTAGGATGCTCGCTTTTTTAGATACTTACAATAAAAAAGTTAAATTAAGATAACCAACGACCCAAGAGCTCTCTAAGATTTTCGTTGGCATCAAGGTTTTTCTACTAATCGGTCAGTTCCTTTGCTTTTTCAATTCATTTTTCTTGAAATTATGTAAGGAGTTTACTTTGTTCGTCATCAGAACAGGTCGCTATTACCATTTAGGTAATAGCGACCTGTTCTGATGACGGAGACAAGGTCTGTTCAACGGAACTCTTCAATAAATATTTAGTTATTTAGGTGGCAGCCAGAGACAAGTCCAAACACAATGTTCGGACTTGCCTCTGACAACCACTTACTTATAAGTTTGGAGCGTTCATGTCGCGTCACGAAATCTCAGTTCGGGGCGAACTACTAGTTACTTAGTAGACCAAAAGGTCCCTCCCTACCCAAGTAAGTAAGTACCTACAATTTTATACAACTCGCTGATGGAACAAGCAGATGGCCCACCTGATGTTAAGTGGTAACCATCACCTATAAACAAAACATTGCCCCGTAGGTCACGCACAATAAAAACGTGCCCTACGATGCACTGCCCTGCGTCCATCAACTTGAGGCATACAGATGTTAAGCCTCATGTGCCTGTAATTACACCGGCGACCACACTCTTCAAACCGAAACACAGCGTATGTAGTTTCAGTGTTAGGTTAGTGGGAGGACTCCCAACTGTTGTTTTGGAGAAAGCTATGAACTGTGTTTTTTTTATATTAAGAGTTAAGAGATTGTCATTCAAAGACTTGCCAACCTCAGCAAGTCCGGCCTCTGCGCAGCTTTGCACTTGCTCCCAGTCAGTGCCATGAAAAAGGATCGCCGTATCGTCCGCATACGCTACAACTTCAGCATTTTTCATAGACATTTGGAGTAGGTCATTTATGTACATTGTGAATAACGTTGGCCCAAGTATGCTACCCTGTAGTACTCCAAAGTCAACGGAGAGTTGCGAACTTAGGCTATTATAAATTTTTACTCGTTGCGTGCGTTGCCTGCGATTTAACAGGTAGCTCTTATTAAACCATTCGAGTGACACTCCTAAACTAAGGATATATGTGTTCTGTGCTCCTAAACAACCTGAAACATTCGGATCGGAACGGAATCAGTAGCCCAGCCAGTAGGTAGCCAGGAGTGGGGTGGAAATACTCAATGACAAAACAGTGTGTTTAGTACATCTCAAAGTATATTCATAGTTATCAGTACAGTGCGGCCTTATGCATATTCGCCGTGAGTTTTCGTCAGCGCGATCTAGGATTTGACCCCTTTTGATCGCGCCATCTAGTTTGAACTCTTTAAACTGCACTTTACTCAAACCCACTTACAAAATAAACACTTGCACATAATACTTACTATTCTAATGACGGTTTTAGACACAAGTTTTTTGAGGAGCAGATCGACCGAGACCGTGTCAAACGCTTTCGCTAAATCCAAAAAGACACCAATGCATCGTTCACCTTTTTCAATATAAGATGAAACTAGGTCTGTTAGGAGCGTCACGGCATCTTCGGTCGATCTACCCCGTCGGAAACCGAACTGCCGCTCTGAAAGAAGTTGGTATTTCTCTAAAAATGGAACTAACATATTTAGCGATTAGCGTTTAGCATTCCGCCACAGTATTGTCACTTCATAGGTATTGTCACTTCATAGGTATTGTCACTTCATAGGTATTGTCACTTCATAGGTATTGTCACTTCATAGGTACCTAATTCATAACTGCCTTTAGCTAAGGTAGCTATCGTTATAGATTAGATATCGTCCGCACTCCGCCCGGTCGATGTCCCGTATATAAGCGGCACGCGCGGAGCGGCGCCCAATTCATCGACATGCAGCTCTCCTTGGTGGCCTTGTTGTGTTGCATCGCGGCGGCGGCGGCGGGGGAGGGGGCGGGGGAGGGGGCGCGCGGCGTGCAGCTCTACTACCACGAGAACGTGGGCGTGCCCGAGGCGGCCGCCATCCGCGAGCGCGAGCAGCGACACCACGACGCCGGCTCGCGCATCGTCGGAGGCTCCGCGGCCGCCGTGGGCGCGCACCCGCATCTGGTCAGTATAACAACCTACTGCAGGTTAATACCTAGTCATATTTTTGTCCGTGAATGATACAAGTACCTAAAGTGTGTTAACGTGTGTGTGTGATGTCCAGGCTGGTCTGGTGATAACGCTGACTAGCGGCGCGACCTCCGTGTGCGGCTCGTCCATGCTGAGCAACACGCGCGCGGTGACGGCGGCGCACTGCTGGTGGGACGGCCGCAGCCAGGCGCGCCAGTTCACGCTGGTGTTCGGCTCCAGGCTGCTGTTCTCGGGCGGCGTGCGCGTCAACACCGCCAACGTGCAGATGCACGCCAACTGGAACCCGAACAACCTCAACAACGACATCGCCATGATCACCTTCCCCTGGGTCGGCTACACCAGTCAGTATCCCTCCCTACTGCGCACAGTCCGCGCCGGCTCGCCGACGCTGAATGCTCCTTTTACCGTTTCAGACACGATCCAGCGCGTGTTGCTGCCGAGCGGCAACGCCAACTACGCCGGCACGTGGGCCGCGGCCGCCGGCTTCGGCCGCACCAGCGACAGTGAGTGCTCCCCCCTCCCCCTCCCCCTCCCCCTCCCGCCGCACGTGCAGTGCCGGTCCGCTGCACTAGGTACATGTGCGCGCGTTCGTTGCAGACGCGGGCATCGCCAACAACCAGTACAAGAGCCACGTGAACCTGCAGGTGGTCACTAACGCGGTGTGCCGCAACACGTTCGGCGGTGCCATCATCGACAGCACGCTGTGCACCAGCGGTGCCGGCGGCGTCGGCACCTGCGGCGGCGACTCCGGGGGCCCGCTCACCGTCGGCGGCGGCAACTCGCGTTTCCTCGTCAGTACAGTATACCTGCCTACCAACCTTACCTACACTTATGTATTTGGCGGCTTTATTTCTTACATCTGTCATATTTAGTGAGGAAAACGTAACGTAAACTCATGACGATATGATCGATCCGAAACGGTGCGGTATACCGACCGACCTAAGTACATAACTCGGTCGAGGCCGAATTCTATAATTTCATTGAAATGCAGTTACCATTACGTACCTATTATTATAGGTACTGGTTTTACCATATCATATATACCTAACTAGTATCATACTTATAAAGCTCCAAGATAGTGCTTCAGCATATAATCTTTGTTTTGATTCCGATCGCAAGCATTTAGTTTCGCGTACCTACATACACCTACAGAGGCATGTAACTGTTCTGTCCGTTTCAGATCGGCGTGACGTCGTTCGGCTCTGCGCTGGGCTGCCAGCGCGGCTTTCCGGCCGCCTTCGCGCGCGTCACCTCTTACGTGTCCTGGATCCAGGCGCGCCTCTAGGCGGCCTCTAGGCGGCCTCTAGGCGGCCTCTAGGCGGCCTCTAGGCAGCCTCTAGGCGGCCTCTAGGTGGCCTCTAGGCAGCCTCTAGGCGGCCTCTAGGCGGCCTCTAGGCGGCCTCTAGGCAGCCTCTAGGCGGCCTCTAGGCGGCCTCTAGGCAGCCTCTAGGCGGCCTCTAGGCAGCCTCTAGGCGGCCTCTAGGCAGCCTCTAGGCGGCCTCTAGGCGGCCTCGAGCTCGGCTGTCGTCTGCTGCTCCGCGCCACTCGGCGAGTAGTGCCTGCCTACGCTACTCTACGTCACTCTTCTCGGAACTCACAGGAGCTACATTTAATAAATAATTTCACCTACCTACTGACTTTATAATTTTACTTTATACACTAGTAGTTCGCCTTGAACTGAGATTTCGTGACGCGACTTGAACGCTCCAAAATTATAAGGAAGTGGTCAGAGACAAGTCCATACATTGTGTTTGGACTTGTCTCCGGCTGCCACCTAACTAACTAAGTATGGTAACCAAGTTTCATCTGAATTGACCTATTTATTGAAGAGTTCCGTTGAACAGACCTTAGCTCCATCATCAGTACAGGTCGCTATTACCATTTAATAAGAACGAAGTAACTCCTTACATAATTTCAAGAAAAAAAAATTAAAAAGCAAATGAACTGACCGTTCTGTAGAAAAACATTGATGCCAACGAAAATCTTAGAAATGGGAGCTCTTAGAAGAGAAATCTTAGAAAATCTTAGAAAATGGTCTTTTCTTTTTTGTTGTATCTAAAAAAGCGGGCATCCTAGAAAAAAAATTAAAATGGTTTTGGAATGTCCAAACGAAGCCCTTTCATAATATGACAAGTGAATTTATTTTTTTGTGTAACTTTTTTAATTTTTGTCCCCTTAACAAATCCCATATTGTTACCAGTAAACTCAAGTGGGTCAATCAAATATTTTAGCCACACTTTGTTGTCCCCGACCATTTTTATTAAAATGCGCCAGTATGTTATAGTTACACGCAAAGCGAATATCACAATGGTATCTATGATCATTAGGCACAATTCAATTCAATTCAATTCATTTATTTTAAAACCATAGGGACTTGTAGAACACTTAGTTACGTCAAACAAAATAAAATATTTACATTACTTATGATGCAGCTGTATAGGGGCTTTGGCACAATAGCAAAGTTGATTACATTCTCGAAAATATTTCATTTCCGTTAAAACTTATGGTAACTCCGTATACGACATGTTCACTCCATACAAAATACTCTTGTCCTAAGACCACATTCACAAGTAAACTTTAATTTTAAGTGAACTTATAAACCTTACTTTCAGACAATTTTAATTGACCGAGCGAGCGAAGCGTCTCAGTTTCCACATTGACCAAAAATGCGTTTGTCCGGATGTCTGTCTGTCTGTCAGTCTGTCTGTCTGTTCTCCTCTACAGGTCGCATTTTTCAACCGATCTGGACGAAACTTGGTACACAGGTTATATGACTTATTAGAATTTTTTTGTCGTCGGGGATTTTTGATTGGAGGGGTACTTCCCCCAAAAAAAGGGCAAAAAGGGGGCTATTTGATATACTGGATATCTCCACCAAATCAGATCCGATTTCGATTATTCTTTTTTTATTTGAAAGGTAGTAACTATAAGATGGTCTCATAAAAGTTTGGCGAAGATCTGATAAGGATCTTCAGCATGATGAACAGGATAGCTCATCAAACAATCGATGGTTTTGAATCAAATTTGAGAGAAACACAAAGAACCTCATTCTACACAAGATGATGCAAAAAAAATCAAAAAGATCAAAAAAATCACAAAACGGAAAATGCACTTGCACATTACATTCCTCAAATAGCTCACTTTTAGTATGCTCGCGAGGTCTACAGCTCCCAGAGCCACTAGTCTAAAATGGCGCGCATATCGGCAGCTAAAAACAAAAAAGGTACAGAGAAAGACTCAAACTGAACACCGAAAAGTACGAAGAGGCTAAAAGAAAGCACCGTGAACACTACCACAAAGTTAAAAGGTTGCAAAAGACTTAACGCCAAAAGAAAAGAAACAAGCAAATACTATCTGAAAGATGAGACAAAGAGAATACAGGAAGAAAAAAAAATTACAATCGATCTTGGATGCAACACCAACAAGTTCACCAGTACCTGGCGTACTCAATATCTACAACCAGTTACCACCAGCCTCTCCGGCATCAGTAGCGTCCCAAACAGGAGGACGAAAGAAAGTAAGAAAAATAAAAGTAAAGTGCACAGAGAGAACAAAAAACTACAAGAAGAAAACCAAAAGTTGAAGAAAATCTGTGAGAAGTACAAGAAAAGACTGATTAGAAAGAAAGTAAAAGAAAGAGAATCTGAAAATCAGAAAGAAAAAAGGAATTATAAGCTTTTGACAAATTCAATTAAAGAGCGATATGAAATGATTAAGAGCCATAAGGAGAAAAGATTGTTAAAAAGCCTTTTTGAAACTGATAATATAGACAAATCTAGAAAAAAAAACACAACTACTAAGAGAAACATTGGGAATAAACCGACAGTACGCTAAAAAGAAAACGACACTACGCCCTATGTTACTTACGAAGAAAATTCATCAGTTTTTTCTCCGTGATGATGTTTCCAGAGCCACAGCTGGAAAAAAGGAAACAGTGACTCGAAACCGAGAAAGAGTACAGAAGAGGTATTTGTTGGATACAATGCGAAAACTATACAGAGATTTTAAGGAGGAAAACTTAGGCACAACTTGCTCGTATTACTATTTTACAAAGAACCGCCCATTCTACATCAAAAGTGCATCTGTGGATGCTAGAGAAACGTGCTTGTGCAAAACACATGCCAACATCACATACAAGGCTCTAGCACTAAAAAAACAAGGCATCCTCAAAACCAGCAATTTGAGTGCAATTTTTGAAACCATAGTATGCAACGACCGGTCAAAGGATTGTATGTACAATAATTGTGAGACATGCAAAGATAAAAAGTTAGAATACACGGAAGAAAAAGTAGCTGGTGTCATAAAGTACAGTGAATGGATAAGAAAGGAAGAAAAGTATGAAAAAGATGGAAAAATGTATAAGTCAATGAAGAACGTCAAAGAAGAACAAAGCAATGATGCTGCGTATTTATTACAAGTATTTGAGAAAGATATTATCCGCTTTATGAAACATGTCTATACCATCTATCTTTTTGCTTTACAAACTTATAAAAATAATATTTCATATTATAATCCTTTAACTAGAATGGCTCGCCAATATAATGATTTGGCAAAAAATAATGTCGAACTTGACATATTTGTTCCCAAATTGAGACACTGTATTATTATCCTTAGAAACATCCTTTATGTAAACAACGTTAATTGCTTGCGATAGGTGTCTTACACTTATTGAATTGTAGTTGGACAGGTAGTGACTCTGTTGTTGACCAGTGGTTGGTGCCTATGTTTATATACATACCTGATACCTACCTGTACCATATGGGTATATCGGTTGGGTGTGCAGATGTACTCGTAGGTGTGGGCTACTGGTCTTCAACAAAGATGTAGATAATAGTAATAATATTCACTATGTTTGTGTTTTTAGGTAGGTTAAGCTGTTGTGTACCTATGCATGTAAAAAATCGTTTTTATTTCAAAACAATTAAAGAATTGTTTTGCTTTTGAAACCTAATGTAATTATGTACGGCTGCGAGGGCGGATACAAAATGACCGAACTGTTTAAAATAAATTTAATGAATATAATTAAATACTAATTAATTCTAATTAAAAGTACGTGACTAATGTCTGAAGTAAAGAACAGAAGTGAATCACTTTTAATATGTCCAAAAAGTCACACGGTACGACACCTGGTAGAAAATGCAGCGTAGCATTTCCATGTATCGATCGCGGCAGGTTAATCGTTGCGAAACGCGGCGCGATTCACGAGAAACACAGGTGCTGTAGCTGGTTGCTTAACATCTCCCTCCGAAAGATCTGCATCTATTTTGAGGCTGTTGTCGAGAATAGTGTAGATATTGGATGAACTGGTTCTCTGGAAGCAGCTCCATCTTTGGTTTCTATATGGTCTGACTCATCTTCTTTCTTAGAGTAGACTTCGTTTAACTTTATTGGGTCAACTTTTAGAACTCGTGGCTTATTCAATTTTCGATATACGAGCACGATGATGAAAAGTGTAGCTGCACCGAACAGGGTATAGAGCGGAATCGTGGTGTGGTATATGCTTTCATTGTTTTCTGAATTCAAAATGACAGGTTCTTGAAGAGCTATTTTATAGTTACTAGAATGTAGGTGGCTCAAATCAATCGTGTTTAGTTTTATGGTCTTCTTCACTGGTGCTTTATACGCCTCCTCTTCAATAACCGGTATATCCATAATTTTTAATATCCGTCCTTTAATTTGATCATGATGGTTACTTGCAGTTATGGTTGAAGTATGAAGAGCGCATCCTTTAGGTATGATGGCCAGATAACTACCCTGCAGCATCCTGTATAGGTCTTGAGAACAGGTAAGGCGAACCTTCGTGAGATTAGGAAAGCTCAATACGTAGTGGTGATCATCTAACTGCTCCATGGCTTCCGAAGATAAGATAGCTGAAGTAAAATGGCAGGACTGGTGGATATGCTGCCGAAGTAAAAGTTCCTGGATGCAGGCCTTTTGGTCCCCATTGTGGTGGCTTGAATTGTCTTCGCAAAGGTGACCGTAATTATACTTCGGACATTCAGTCTCCATAGACAATAGATCTTTGTCGTGAATTGCCACATATGGATAGGTGGGAGATAGGATTTTGTTATCATGATTAGGGGCTAAGGATAATCTGTAAAGGATATAGTTAGTCGGACGAACAATCGGAAACTTAATAATTAAGAATATATCATTACCTTTATAAAAATATCCTAATTTAATTAGATCGAAATAATCTCTAAAACTAATATCTAAAATTTCCTCCTTCTTATACAAAGTATCTAATCTACTCATCATGCTTTTATATGTGTCATAGCTGAGTACTGAATGGTGACTGCTCTTAGCTTTAATGAAGGCAAATAGATTTTCCAATTTATAAAATTGCATAGACAAGTTATCTATGTCATCTCCAAGAATTAAGAGTAACTGAGCTAAATGAGCATATTCAATCATGTCCGCTTCATGTCTGGCATCTCTATTTAAAATAGAATTAATAATTTTCTGAATTTTTTTCTGATTCTCTACAATTCTATCCGTTACATTCGAACTACGTGAAACCCACTGCTTGCTTAAACTCATTTGGTGATTAATCTCGACAGCTAAGTTGTTCTCATCTTGCTTTAAAGTTGCAATGGAACTGTCGTATTTTAGCGCGTCCGTATAATCCAAATTTCCAGAAATGCTTTTTATAACCGAACCTAGGCCGTCTATAAGACCTCTTTTGACGCGAGAAATCTTGAATGTCTCCAACTGTTCAGAAATGTCATCTAATTTAACTTCTAGATATTTAACGTGAGGAAAGTAGAGTGAAGACGTTTTGTTATTTAAGAGCGGTGTTAAATTTTCTAAGCGTCCTTTTATATTCCGTATTCTAATCTGAATGTCATCTAAACGTATAGTCTGGACAAAGGAATGGTAATGGGAAATGACTCTGGTGTCAGTTTGAAAGGCAAAACACCTGGTCCATCATTAAGACTCTCAAGTGTTATCTCTTCCGCTTGTACCAGATGGAGGCCTTGGATCAATGTCAGGACGAGGAGCCGTTTCCTGCAACAAACGAGCACTATTAGGTACCCGTTTTAGACGTGACTTAGGTACACGTCTACCTTTCTTTTTAGTGTAAATATGTATAGGCAAATTTTCTACAACCGTATCCCGTGTAAAGCGGGGCGCTAGTTTCTGTCTATTAGCCATAGGGTTTCTAATCAATACCTCTTGTTCAGGAGTATAATTGCGTTCGGGTTCGCGACCCTTATTAATGTTCTCAGTTATTTCAGTGCGACGTAAAAGGGTATCTTCATTTATAATTTCATATACTTTTAACATACGTTTCCTATGATCCTGAATATATTCTTGCATTAGATGTTGAGTTACATTCATATCTACGGGATCACGAGGATCTAGGTGACCAGTTATAATGTCAATTGGTCTACATTTTGTAAAGCTATGAATCGAGCTATTATATGCTAAAATAGCGTATGTCATAAGGTTTGAAATTTGTTCATTTCGATTTTCTAATTTTAAAATACGCATGTGCTCAAGTATTGTAGAATGTAGTCGTTCTACCATTCCATTTTCGTTGGGCGTATTTGGGCAAGTTTTATGGTGTTCAATTTTGTGCAATCTATTGAATTCTAAAAACAGCTGGTTTGCAAACTCGGGGCCGTTATCAGTGATAATAGAAAGAGCGATGCCGTGATGAGAAGAGAACTTTAATAAAGCCTGAACAACGCTTACAGCGGTAGCATCTCTCAGAAAATATGCTTGAGCATACTTCGAGAAACCATCTATTATAGTCAGAAACTTCTGAGATTCTACACTAAGTAAATCTAAATGAAGTACTTGAAAAGGTTTTGTCGGTGGGGGTACGATTTGGAACCGAGGTCTTACTGGGTTACGATCGTATTTGGCTTGTCCGCATATATGACACTCGTTAATGAATTTAGTTATATGTTCTTTCATTTTAGGCCAATAATACCTTCGCGATAGAGCTAGATAGCATTCATTAATTCCTCTATGATTGGTCTTTCCCTCGTGATAGTTTTTAATTTTTCCTTGCTGGTTTAAATACTCTTTCACATTTTCTATTTCAGTTTTTGAAAGAACCAAATGCATTGCCGAATTTTGAAAATTTCTTTGAATAATAGGTAAGATTGAATACATTTCTAGCATAGGGTTTATTAAAATACCGGTTTTCACTCTAGGGTTAACGTGTTCTTTAATCGCGTTGATTACGTCTTGTTCTAGATTCGATTGACAGACTTGAATAGAAGTTCTTGTGTGATTTTCAAAGGGTTTTGTGACTTTAGGACTACTTTTGATGTCACCTAATATGACATTGAATACGATCTGCTTGAAAAATCGATTTAGAGGTTCTTCTGAGATGGATACTTCTAGGATAGGATTTTCCGCATCACTATGTACACTATCCGTTCTTGAATCAGCACTTTCCGTTCTAGAGTCAACGCTTTCGGTTCTAGAATCTGAGTTAGATCCTTGTGATACATTGACTACGATTGAACTAATTTCCTCATTGTGTAATTCAATGCGTGAAAGGGCGTCAGCGTTCGTATTAGCTTTCCCTGGCTTGTACTCAGATTCGTAGTCATATTCACTTAAACGTAACCTCCAGCGCGTTAAACGGGAATTGGGTTCCTTAATATTCATTACCCATTGCAGAGGACGGTGATCTGTTAGTATTTTAAATTTTCTACCAAAAAGGTATGGCCGGAAGTATTTTGTGGCCCACACGATGGCTAGCATTTCTTTTTCTATCGTGCTATAGTTGATTTCGCTTGAGTTTAAAGTTCTTGACGCGTATGCAATAGGTTTATCAGATCCAATAGGACCTTGAGAAAGGACAGCTCTAATCGCAAAATTTGATGCATCTGTTGTTAGTAAAAAGGATTTAGAAAAATCTGGATATTGAAGAATTGGATCATTTACAAGAAGGGTCTTACATTTTTCGAAGCATTCAACATAATTACGATCATGTGTAATTTTAGAGCCTTTCTTTAAACATTGGGTCATAGGTTTAGTAATTTTAGCAAAATCTGGTATGAACTTCCTGTAATAACCAAGTAGTCCTAGGAATCTTTTGATTTCCGTAGCAGTTTTTGGTATAGGGTATTTTTTTATTGCCGATATCTTATCCGGATTAGGTTTTATTCCGTCTCTAGTTATGACGTGTCCTAGATATGCAGTTTCTAATTTAAGAAATTCTGATTTATCCATTTGTATTTTAAAATTGGACTCGCGTAGTTTTTGAAATACCTTTTTTAAATTAACCATATGCTCCTGAAGGGATGTACTGAATACTATAATATCATCGAGGTATACTAGACAAATTGTGTTCTGGAGTTCTCTAAGAACATTATCCATGACCCTCTGGAAAGTAGATGGACTATTTTTTAGGCCCATTGGCATTCTCAAAAATTCGTAATGCCCGTGCTCTACGTTAAAGGCAGTTTTCGGAATATCTTGAGGGTTCATTTCAACTTGGTAAAAGCCGCTAGCTAGATCTAGTGTAGTAAAATACTGGCAATTTCCTAATTTGTCTAATACATCCGTGATGTTCGGGATCGGGTACTTGTCGTCGTTGAAACGATTAACCACGACAATCCCAACAAACAGAATCTAAGAATTTGGAAGAAATAATAATTTAAAGCCTAATTAGATGTAAAAAATTCAAAGTTTTAACAAAAATGAAAAACTGTCGAAAAGTCAAAAATTTAGTATCGACCGTGATCATAAAATGATATTATCGTACAATGGTCGTCGAAACGCTTAATTTAATGTATCGCAAGCATGTAGGTCGAATTAAGATTAGGAACCAACTACCGGTTGGGTTTGTTGGCCTGCGATTTTATACAGGCTTATTATTTGGGAAATTATTTATAGACTTTTGAAAGTATTAATTGTTATTTATTAGAATTAAATTTTATTATCCGGTAGTTAGTTTAAATGGTAGAAATGGTAGAAAAGTAGGATTGGATATGGTTTTTTTTTTTTTTTTTTTTTTATTTAAGTTATTTACAAATTACAAAAAATATTAATGTGACAATAAATCCGCGCTGGCGACTGAGTTTACACTGATACAAATCGTAAGATTTGGTCTATCAACCCATTCGACAGCGAAGAAAGATTAAGATAGAATATTAAACAAAGAATATGTACATAATATTTATATCAAGTTGCCGATCAGTCTACACTGATACAAATCGTAAGATTTGGTCTATCAACCCATTCGACAGCGAAGAAAGATTAAGATAGAATATTAAACAAAGAATATGTACATAATATTTATATCAAGTTGCCGATCAGTCTACACTGATATAAATCGTAAGATTTAGTCTATCGACCTCGACCATTAGGTTAGGTTAGGTTTTTTTTTTTTATTTTTTTGCCATCTCGAAATGGCCGAAGACACACATCTCGTCGCTTTTTATTTTGCGACGATTTAAACTATACTAACTAAATCCTATTACACTATGCTAGGTGGTTTTTTTTTTTTTTTTTTTTTTTTTTGTCGCGTTCCCTATGGGCTTAAGGCCCATACCTTTTTTTATGGAGTGAAATTTATTTATTTAGTCTATCATTATTACTACGTCTATGCTCCATTTTTTGGAGTACTCATATTGATTAGATTTACGTTTAGATTAATGTTATTTTAAAAATTTTATACTTGTTAACACAGTTTCCTCTTAAAACTATACTTAATTACTATTATACTACTAACGTGCAACTTTTTTTTTTTTTTTTTTTTTTTTTTTTTTTTTTTTTTTTTTTTTTTTTTTTTTGTTTGGTTAATGTTTTATTTCTATGGTTACATTTTTATTTTATTTTATTTTATTTTTTTTTTGTTAGTCTTTTTATCTATTGTTACAATGTTATATTCCTATGGTTACATTTTTGTTAATCTAGTTAGTTGCAGTTTCTTATTTCTACAGGTTAAATGTTACAATGTTGAAATGAAGGAAATTTAAAAATATTTCTATTATACGTCAGCTAGGTGCGTTTAAAGGTCAGTTAATTTGATTTTATTTAGATTAGTACGTTTAAAAGTCAGAAAAGTCAAGTCAAGTTAAAAGTCAGTCAGTAGAGTTTGCACCGCCCCTTGACCTAGTGCTCCGGGTCCTCCGCGTCTTCAACCTCCAGCAACGCGTCCGCGACCTCAAGGTTCCTGCTTCTGATCGCCATGTTGATGTTATAGTCTTTGATTCTGCTTGCCGTGGCAGACAGGGCCCTTTGTATAAGCGCGGCCGTCGCGTCATCTTCGCGGCCGGCAGCGTAGTATACGCAGCTGCCCGTGTGTCTAGTGATCGCCACGACAGCGTGGGAGACACTGCTGTGTAGTTGTGTCTTCACCTTAGAACTCTTGACTATAACAACACTCTTGAAGGTCAGTCCTTGGGCCTCGTGGATGGTGTGGACCTGCGATCCTTCTGCTTTTCCGAACCCTTTGCCGATCAGGAGAGCCTTTTCAACCTGTGTGTGAACAAGATAGAGTGTGTTCGGTTGATTCGGCACTCCTGATTCGTCATAGGTCTCTAGCTTCAAGGATCGCACTCTAGTCACTGACGAGAAAATGCCGCTGTAAATTCCGTTGAGGGCATATGCAACGTCAAGGGGGTTTCTCCGTGTGCATAGCAGCTCCTGCGTGATTTTAGTTGCTAGGTTTGGCCGGATGTACTTCATGACAAAGAGGTTGTCACGGTCTATGTAGGGAAGCTGGTTGTAATCACCGAGCAGTAGGACTTCTTTGGCTCCTGTTAGTTTGGCTGCCATCACTACTGCCCCAAAATGACTCATAAGGGCCTCGTCGATGATTACACGGGTGCAGATTCCGTCTCCCGTCCGGCCGTTTACCAGTAGCGAAGCCATGGTTCGCACTCTGGTGTTCACGGCCGTGCCCATCTTTGGGACCAGCTTTTCCCTCATATCCCGTAGCGCCTCTGTGGTGGCTGTTGTCACGAAGTCGGTGTCCGGTTTTATGTTGTTGATCACCCATGTGGTTTTTCCGCAACCTGGAACACCGTTTATCCAGGTTATCTGGAGTGTCGCTTGGTGTTCGGAGGTGCCGCTGGTGCCAATTCTCTCGGACAGACTGGCTGCCTTATCCAAGATCCTTTTTTCCAGCATCACCTTCGTGCACTTTGCAACTACCACGATGGGATCACTTTGGGGAGTGTCGAAGAAAGGCTTGCCGGTTTCTCTGCTCTTTTCCTCGTTTAGAGGAACGAATCCATTCACCCTGCTGTATGCCGCCATGTACTGTCCTGCCATGGTTCCTCGCAGAACCTGGGACTTGTTGTTGTCGTACACAGCAGCATCTGACTCCTCGAGTTCTGTCTCTAGTTGCCTCTCCTTGCCCTTGAGGTAGGTCTGCAGTATGTTCCTGCAGGTTTCCTCTTTGACAACGAGCGTGGCTCTTAGGACAGCTTTGTACTCGAGGAGTGCATTCGAGAGGTGGTCTTCGAGGGTGTTTGGTTCGATGAGCTCCGGTGCCACCACCAAGCCCTTCTCCGCCTCTGTCTTCGGCTTTTTTATGGGTCCCGCTTTTTTGTTTGATTTCTCAGGTCTGCTTGCCGGTCTTGCTACCTGGAGTAGGCTCGCTATTGTGTCGGACACAGCCTTTACCACGTCCCTCGGTTTTCTCTCACGCTTCTGCTCTTGGATTTCGGTTTTCTTCTCGGCGGTTTTTATTTGGAGGCGCGTTGATCCACTGAGGCCCTCCGGATTAACTATGGGGTGGCCCCAGCTGTCAATAGGGTGAGTTGCCGTTTCGAGGTCTGGCCGATACGGTCTCAAGTGACTGAGATTTTGGCCTCTGTCCTCGTAGACAATCACCCTATGATTTTTTGAGGCTCTTATGACTCCCATGTAGTCCCGTGCCTCAGCTTTTTCATAGGCGACCACCATGGCGTCCACACTGATTTTCCTTGGTATCTCACTCCCCTCTTCCTCCCCCAACTTGGAGAGCAGCGAGCAGGCCTGGGCGAACTCCGTTGCATCGTCGCCCGTTACGAATAGTGCTATAACTTTGTTCCTTATTCGCACTATTCGGCATCGGTGGTCTGATGCGCTCACTTCAGTCAATGCCGCAAAAGCTTTCTGGCGCATTGTTGCTCTGAAGTTGCTTCCTTTCAGGAGGAGGGCTAGGCCAGGGGAGATGGTGACAGTGTTCCGTCTTCTTGCGTTGCAAAAGCAGATGCCAAGTTTCTCAGTGTCGTCGTCCATGAACGTTGCTACGCCTTTGATCGTTAATCCAGGTGTTCCCTTCTCCCCGTTCCCGAGCAGATGATATTGCATGGGGACAGGGCGGATTTGCGTGTTTGGTTGTGTCGAGGTACATGGTGTGGGCTGTGTTGAGGTGGATGGCGTGGGTTGATGTGGCGCCGCGGTTGTGGTAAGAGTGGAATTCCTCTTGGCTGCTGTGCAGATACACTTGTCAACGAATTTCAAGAAATGAGGTCTCTCGTCATCGTTGGCAAGGATCTGGCTGAGGATCGACTTCTCCAGCGTGATGTTGAGCTGGAATTCCAGTTCCATGCGGGCTATCGCAAAACGGGGGCATGCTAGGAGTATATGCCAGATTGACTCACTGGTGTCGGGATCGCACTCGCACCCGGGACTGGCCTTAAGCCTAAACCGGTGCAGGTACTCTCCCATGCCACCATGTCCTGTGAACGCTTGCACATGACGGGGGGTCAGTTTCGTTTTTCTCACGACGCGGTACGCATTGGCCGCGTCTGGGAAAAAGACTTTCGTAACTGACCCTGTGCTGGAGGTACAGTACCGGTCTTGCCATTTGCGTACTGTTTCCTCTCTGATCTTCTTCTTTGCGTAGGACACGGGGACTTCACAGTAGTCTGGGCTACCTGCATACTCCGACGCCGCCTGCTTTGCGAGCTCGTCTGCTCTCTCATTCCCGGCGGTTCCCACATGAGCCCTTAGCCAGAACAGTCGCACCTCTCTCCCTTCTGCCCTGATTTCCTTTATGCTAGCCTTGATTTTACCGGTCAGAGGGTGGGTTATCCTGGGGTTTCCTAACAGCTCGAGTGACGACCGTGAGTCACTGAGGATGTTGACTAGATCCTTGCTGCTGTTTCTAACCAGGTCTACCGCCTTGTGGAGCGCATATAGCTCTGATTGGAAGACGGTACAGGTTGGATCCAGGCTGTAGGTTGTGTAGGACTGCTCCCGTCCCTCTTCCCACCAAGTCAAGGCTGCTCCGACTTTTCCCTCTATCTTGCTGCCATCGGTGTAGATTTGTGGTCCAGCAAGTTTAAGGGCTTCTAGGGTTTCAGGGTTCATGTTTTCTAGGAGCTCGTACTCTATTTTTATCTGTTGGGAGGGGTGTGGCAGACCGGCGACGTTTGGTTTTTGCTCCAGTCTCCTGCCGGGTGGGATGTAGTCTTTGGATATGCACTTCCTGGCGTGATAGAGACTGGATGCTTCTTTTATCCTTAGATCCAGAGGCAGAAGGCCAGCCAAGACCAGTGCTGATGTGAGCGAGACCGTGCGATACGCCCTGCAGATCTTCTGCGCGAAGCCTCGTTGGAGAGAGTCCAACCGATCTTGGATCATTTGGAACTCTGTTGCTTGAGACCACGCACTTGCGGCGTACATGATGATCGGCTCGACGACGGCGACGTAGATTGTTCTGGTGATCTCACTGTTCAGACCCCAAGTTACCTTCGCCGCGCATGCTAGCTGTTTGTAAATATCCGCAGCTTTCTTGCAGTTTGCGGTCACATGCGATTTGAAGGTAAGGTTTCGGTCAATGATCAATCCCAGAAGTTTCATCTCCGTCACTAGATTCAGCTTGCTTCCCGACATGACGAGTTGCGGTGGGTCGTACTTAAGCTTTTTAGTTAGTATCATAGCACTGGTCTTGTGTGCTGCAAACTTTAGCTTATTTTGCACTCCCCATTCCACAACTGTCTCCAGAGTCGAATTAGCAGCTTCCTCAATCCAGCCGATCGTGTGGCCAGTGAAAACCAGGACCACGTCGTCCGCAAACGCTTGGCAGTATGCTCTCTCGCTCTCCAGTTTGTGCAGCAGTGGGTCTAGGATGGTGTTCCAGAAGGTCGGCCCCCCGATAGAACCTTGGACGCAGCCCTTTGTGGTTTCCCTTTGACTTGTCGCTCTGGCATAGTTGACTACGATCTTGCGGTCAAGAAGGTAGGAGCATACCATCGCGTACAAGTTTTTGGGGCATTTTCTAGCCGCGAGCTGGTGCTTTAGTGCGGGCCACCATGCGTTGTCGAAAGCCCCTTCTATGTCCAGCGATATCATCAAAACTATCTTTTTGTCTTCAAGGTTTGACTTCACGTGTTTTATCAGGTCGTAAAGGGCGTCTTCCGTGCTACGCTGTGGCATGAAGCCGTATTGTCTTTTGTTGAGTGTGGGTTGAATGTGCCATTGAAGTCTGCACACTTTGAGTTTCTCGACAATTTTTCCGAGGACCGACAATAATCCTATTGGTCTGTAGGATTTGGGGTGGGTGTAGTCCTCTTTGCCCGGTTTCCTGAGGATAATGACGTGAGCTATCTTCCACATTTTAGGGAAATACGACAGTTGCAGACATTTGTTTGCAACTGCCATAAAAATCCCCTTCTCGCTTCGAATAGCCACTGTGCATATATCGGCTGTGAGTCCGTCCGGTCCCGGAGCTTTCCTCGGGTTAAGTGCTTTCAGCACCAGCTCCAGTTCGGCTTCCGTGAACGGTGGATCGTCTTCCGATAAATCTGCTATCTCCTCAGGTTCTTTGTCGGTCTGGTTTCTTAAATCGGTGTGGTAGGAGTTGTCTGTTGTAGCTGAGTCGTCGGGATAGAATGTACTGGCTAGTAGTTCGGCTGACTTTTCCGGGCTCAGGGTTTCCCCTTGCGTGTTCCGGAGAAGCATGTCTTCTTGCCTTCTTGCGGTTTTCCTTATAACCCTGTATATTCCATCCCACATGCTCTCTCTTTCCTGCGTCGAGCAAAACTCTTTCCAGCTCTCTGTTTGGGCTTCGTTTGCTTTCGTTGAATATTTTTCTTTTGCCGCAACGTAGTCGTCAATGACCGCCTGTCTTCGGTGGGGGGCAGCGTTCCTTATTCTCCGTTTTTTGCGAAGCACTTCTTTTTTCAGGTCGTTCAGCGATTGTGACCACCACGGGGGGTTAGCATCACCTTTGCGAGTGCTTATCTTCGGAATGGCTGCATCGCCTGCGTCCTGAATAGCACTCGTATATGCCTTCACCATGTTGTCCAGTTCTTCGGAGTTGTTTATCGCTTCGATGGTTTCCTCTGTGATCCTGTTCTCCACCAGAAGATTCCGCAGTTGAGTTGTGAATTTCACCCAGTTTGCTTTTTTGGTGTTGTACCTTCTGGTGGTGATGGGTTTCAGCGATTCCAGTTTGCCGTCGAGTCGCAAGGCAAAAGTGATGGCGTTGTGGTCTGAGGTTATTAGGTTTCGATCAACCTTCCAATCTTCTATCCTCCCCAGCAGAGGCTGACTGCATGCGGTGACGTCAACGATGCTCGTACAAAGCCTGTCGCCTCTGTGGATTTCGAATGTGGGGGTGTCCCCGACATTTAGAACGTGGAAATCCATTTGGTCAAGGAAGGCGTTGTATGCTGCACCTCTCTGGTCCTCCGAGCTGCTGCCCCACCAGTGACTCCACGCGTTTACGTCTCCGCCTATAAGGATGTTGTTGGTAGGCATTGTGTTGCACGCTGCTTGGGTTCTCCCGAGATTTAGCTCAATGTCTTGATCTCCCTCAAAGTATACCGAGAGCACTCCAATCTTTTGGTTACCCGCCACCAGAACTGCTGTTGCTTCGGTTTCGGTTACAAGCTGTGGGTCGTGAATTACCTGCAGCTTATCTCCGAGTACGATTATTGCAGCCTTTACTGGTTTTGTGCGGTTAAGGGTGCACTGGATGATGTGCGTGCCTGGGTAGTGACTCATACTGCCGCTGTTTCCCACATAGGGTTCCTGTACGAGTGCAATTGAGATTCCCTTTTCCTTTGCGACTTGGATCAGTTCTGCTGTCGCGAGTTTGGAGCGCTGCAGGTTTGCCTGGATGACTTGCAACCTGCTTCCGGGACTGGTACTCTGAGGGGATGTGCTTGGTGTGGTTGGTGTGGTTGGGTCGCCCTTAGCAGTAGCTTACGCGGGATCGCGCTATGGCGTCCCACTTCTGCCGCTCCGGGCAGTTTGTGCTGTAGGCGGCGTGTGCTTGGGATGTGGAGGTATTTTGGGCTCTGATGCAGTTCTTGCAGCTGGGTGGGTTACCCTCCTGTCTGCGGTGGCATTTCTCCCAGGAGTGCGTTCCTCCGCAGTAACTGCAGAGGTCTGTGTCCTCCCGGCAGACCGATTTTGTATGCCCATATCCCAGGCATCTGGCACATTGCACCAAGGGTGATTGGTCCTCTACTGGTCTCCTTTGAAGACCAATGTAAACCATCCCAGCCTCGATGAATTTTTTGTGCAGCACTGGGGATGCTTCTAGCACCGGGTGACATTCTAGCGCGTTCCTTGCTCTTTTCCTGAAGCGCACTCGTAACAGGTCGTCTTTCTTCTCGATACCCGCAAAGATTTCTCTATTCTTCGCCCTGAGAAGTTCCACGATCTGCTCGTCTTTGTGGTAGGCAAGAACATCCTTTATTTTTATTAGTGGGTTCGTTGTTTTGGCTATTTCTACTTTAAGGCCTTTGTTTGCACCTACTTGATTTTTGACCAGCGCTAGGTCCTCTTTCGTTCCACAGCTGAGGACCACCTTTTGGTTTCTGGCCTTCCTGACTCTGTCCACCCTGGCCGCCGTGTCTTTGTTATCGAGGGCGTGCCTGATGGACTCGATGATGTTGTCTCCTGTCTTGTTCGGGTCCGTTGCAGTGACGATCAGGGTGTGGTTCGGCCTCGGGGCTGGAGTTGCGGCGGCTATCTGAGCGTATGTGTGGAGTTTGGGCTTTTTGCCTTTGGGATCTTCCAGCTGGGCGAGCTCAGCTTCAAGGCTACGTTCTGGTGGTGGTGTCCGCTGCCTTTGCTCGCGCATCGTCCTCAGCTCTGATGATACCGCTTCCAGTCTCTCAGAGATGGGCTGGAGGTGTTCGGTCAGCTCCATCGTCTGTTTTGGTGTGGAATCGCCTGCGTGCAGTGCCACCGTGAGTTTCCCCTGGATCTCGTCTCCCAGCTCTTTTATACTCGCTTTGAGTTCTGAAACCTCTTGCTCCAGCCGGCCTGAGTGGCCTTCCGCGCTGGGAGGAGCCAGAGAGCGAGATTCCAGGAGCTCCATCACTTTCGCTTGGACCGTCTGCGTTTGCGACGTGTTTGCAGACAACTCGGTTGTTTCTCTTCGGAGAGCGTCAAGCTGTCTCGAGACGGTCTCCATGCTTATCGCCATCTTTTTTTGTTCCGCATGGAGATCCTTTTCGGCGTTGCCTGATTTTGTGCCTGTGGCTAGGCTCACTCTCTCTGTCAGTTCTTTTATCGTTTTCTCCAGCCTGGCGACCGCCTGATTCGTCTCCGCAATTTGTGCGTGTGGCGTTCTCGTTTCGTAGCCAAGCCAGTCTTTGATTGTTCTGGATTCTTTTAGCGTTGCTGCGATGTCCTGGCTTGCTGTATCTACCTTCGCGGCCAGGCACTTCTTCAATTCGGAGAGCTGCTTGTTGTGTGCACGCTCCACTCTTACGAGTTCCTGGGCGTGCCTCGTGCGTTCTTTCTCCAAGTTAAACTTGTGCCTGGCTCTGGAGTCGGAAATGGCCAGCACCGTCTCGTACATCGTTTGCATGCACTCAAGAGCGATGATCTTGCATTCTTTCTTCATATTGCCCGCCTGCTCTAGGGCTTCCTTGCCGTTTTGGAGCATCTCATTAGCCAGTTTGTTGGCCATATCCATTTCCACGCCTGCTCTGCGCTTCGAGGACGTGAGGATGAAGCTGGGTCTGCCTGGCACGGATTGTGTGCCCGATGTTGCTGACTCGGGAAGTGAGACCACAGATTCATCCTCTAATAGGCCCTCGTCGTCGGAGTTGATGGGTCTGGCTGGGGGGCTGGTCCTTGCCCAGGCTGCGACTCTCTCCTCCGCTGACTGGGGTGCCACTGGTGACTGGCCTGCCGGTGAGACGTCCTTTGAGTCCAGGCATGCCCTTTCGATCTTCGCCGGCGCTTCCAGTTTCGGGTCCTCGCTTGCAGGAGTCTTCCGCACGACGGATAGGATGGCTTTAGTGAGGACTTTTTCTCGTAGTGACTTGGTCGAGCGCTGTGACGTTGTTGAGCGGGCCGCCGCGATTTTGTCAGCGGGCGGTGCTGTCTCAGAGGCAACTTTTCTCACGGTTTTGGACGAAGTCGTCGACATTGCTGCTGTATTAGAGACAAGTGGGGAAGAAGAATATACAAGTTATAGCTGACGTACAATTTACACAAAAGATAATGTTCGAATATTAGTTCACTTAAAATTAAAATTAAATGTTACTTATATGCTACCTATAAACTAGATGAAAAACTGTGTTAATTTAAAGTTCTTAATATGTTTTTGCACTCCCGTGTAGATGGTGTCCGCTTCTAGCGCCGGGGTAAGATGGTAGTTGAGTACTCTCGAAGTTGGTTGTGTTATTGAAATTTCTCTGGATGATTTGAAGTGTTGCAGCTTTTTTGGTTTTCTGTCAGAGCCAAATTATTCCTTATCTTCTTCCGATCAAAATGACCCCAAGCACGGGGGGTATACGACTTCCGGTTTAGAAGATATGACGAGGGGGGGTGAGGTACCACCAAGGAGGAGGTGAGTGGGTGGGAGGTGGTTGACGTCAAGGGATCTAAGGTGAAAAGGGGTTGAGCTGGGTTAATGTGTTCGGGGGGGGGGGGGAATCAAAATTCTGGCAGGGCCAGATTTTCCCTCTCCTTGAGCTGATTCCAATGACCCCAAACACTATGGGTCTAGCTGTTCTGGATCCAAAGTTACGTCAAGGGGGGGTGAGGTAATTATTGGAAGGGAAGAAGGGTGGGAGGTTTCGCTGGTTCTCTGATGGTAACGGCCTCTGAGGTGAGGGATCGTTGAACCAGAATAAAACGACGGGGCGGGGGGGGGGGGGATCCAAATTCTGATAGGGCCAAATTTTCCCTCTCTTTCTGCCGATAAAAATGACCCCAAACACTATGGGTCTAGCTCTTCTGGATCGGGAGATAGGTCAAGGGGGGGTGAGGTAACTATCAGAGGGGTGGAGGGAGGGGAAGATTCAATAGTTCTCCCGTAATGGGAAAGTATTGACCATTGAGGGTGGCGGGAGGTATTGTACGTAGGGGAGGGTGGGGGGGGGGAGGAGTACCAAGAGTGGATGTTCTGGTTTTATCCGGGTCACGAGGGTTGCCTCAATTTCCCAAACAAACGAGTCCAAACTCGGGGGTTCTAGGACCAGGGGTTTAGGAGATCCTTGGGGGTACCTTTTTGTCTCCGTAGATGGTGGTCTTCCTCAGCTCAGCGCAGTCCTCGGTCCGGTAGAGGTGTCTTCAGATGCGGCTGTGACGTCGATGTTCGTTCGGCCGCGTCACTTACACGTGTTTCGGCCGGCGCGTGTAACCTAGTTAACTGGGTCACCGCGATTTGTATGGGAACTTCAGACGCTAATAACTCCGCTTCCTGACGTCCGATCTGCCTGGACTTTTCGCCGAAAGATTTGTCGTGGCGCCGGCTACAAATGGGTGGTATTTGCGAGATCCGGGTGCTTACCGCTGCTGAGATATTTCTTCAGGAAGATTGATGGCTTGTATCTCCAGGATACGTTGATGGATGTTGTTGCAAACGATAATCCTGGTGAGTTGGAGTATTCCAAAGCACTTTACAACACTTTCACAGTCGAAAACAAATTCCAAATAATAAAAATAATTCTGTTGTGGAGCGACGTGTTGATATTAGCGATACAGAGTGAGTACTTTATGCTAGGTGGTTAGGTTAGGTTAGGTTAGGTTAGGTTAGGTTAGGTTAGGTTAGGTTAGGTTAGGTTAGGTTTTTTTTTTTTTTTTTTTTTTTTTTTTTTTTTTTTTTTTTTTTTTTTTTTTTTTTTTTTTTTTTTTTTTTTTTTTGTCGCGTTCCCTATGAGCTTAAGGCCCATACCTTTTTTTATGGAGTGAAATTTATTTATTTAGTCTATCATTGTTATTACGTCTATTGCTCCATTTTTTGGAGTACTCATATTGATTAGATTTACGTTTAGATTAATGTTATTTTAAAAATTTTATACTTGTTTACACAGTTTCATCTTATAACTATACTTAATTACTATTATACTACTAACGTGCAACTTTTTTTTTTTTTTTTTTTTTTTTTTTTTTTTTTGTTTGGTTAATGTTCTATTTCTATGGTTACATTTTATTTTTTTTTTTTTTTTTTTTTTTGTTAGTCTTTTTATTTATTGTTACAATGTTATATTCCTATGGTTACATTTTTGTTAATCTAGTTAGTTGCAGTTTCTTATTTCTACAGGTTAAATGTTACAATGTTGAAATGAAGGAAATTTAAAAATATTTCTATTATACGTCAGCTAGGTGCGTTTAAAGGTCAGTTAATTTGATTTTATTTAGATTAGTACGTTTAAAAGTCAGAAAAGTCAAGTCAAGTTAAAAGTCAGTCAGTAGAGTTTGCACCGCCCCTTGACCTAGTGCTCCGGGTCCTCCGCGTCTTCAACCTCCAAGGTTAGGTTAGGTTAGGTTAGGTTAGGTTAGGTTAGGTTAGGTTAGGTTAGGTTAGGTTAGGTTTTTTTTTTTTTTTTTTTTTTTTTTTTTTTTTTTTTTTTTTTCGCGTTCCCTATGAGCTTAAGGCCCATACCTTTTTTTATGGAGTGAAATTTATTTATTTAGTCTATCATTATTATTACGTCTATTGCTCCATTTTTTGGAGTACTCATATTGATTAGATTTACGTTTAGATTAATGTTATTTTAAAAATTTTATACTTGTTAACACAGTTTCATCTTAAAACTATACTTAATTACTATGGTACTACTAACGTGCAACTTTTTTTTTTTTTTTTTTTTTTTTTTTTTGTTTGGTTAATGTTTTATTTCTATGGTTACATTTTTATTTTGTTTTTTTTTTTTTTTTTTTTTTGTTAGTCTTTTTATCTATTGTTACAATTTTCTATTCCTATGGTTACATTTTTGTTAATCTAGTTAGTTGCAGTTTCTTATTTCTACAGGTTAAATGTTACAATGTTGAAATGAAGGAAATTTAAAAATATTTCTATTATACGTCAGCTAGGTGCGTTTAAAGGTCAGTTAATTTGATTTAAAAGTCAGAAAAGTCGAGTCAAGTTAAAAGTCAGTCAGTAGAGTTTGCACCGCCCCTTGACCTAGTGCTCCGGGTCCTCCGCGTCTTCAACCTCCAGCAACGCGTCCGCGACCTCAAGGTTCCTGCTTCTGATCGCCATGTTGATGTTATAGTCTTTGATTCTGCTTGCCGTGGCAGACAGGGCCCTTTGTATAAGCGCGGCCGTCGCGTCATCTTCGCGGCCGGCAGCGTAGTATACGCAGCTGCCCGTGTGTCTAGTGATCGCCACGACCGCGTGGGAGACACTGCTGTGTAGTTGTGTCTTCACCTTAGAACTCTTGACTATAACAACACTCTTGAAGGTCAGTCCTTGGGCCTCGTGGATGGTGTGGACCTGCGATCCTTCTGCTTTTCCGAACCCTTTGCCGATCAGGAGAGCCTTTTCAACCTGTGTGTGAACAAGATAGAGTGTGTTCGGTTGATTCGGCACTCCTGATTCGTCATAGGTCTCTAGCTTCAAGGATCGCACTCTAGTCACTGACGAGAAAATGCCGCTGTAAATTCCGTTGAGGGCATATGCAACGTCAAGGGGGTTTCTCCGTGTGCATAGCAGCTCCTGCGTGATTTTTGTTGCTAGGTTTGGCCGGATGTACTTCATGACAAAGAGGTTGTCACGGTCTATGTAGGGAAGCTGGTTGTAATCACCGAGCAGTAGGACTTCTTTGGCTCCTGTTAGTTTGGCTGCCATCACTACTGCCCCAAAATGACTCATAAGGGCCTCGTCGATGATTACACGGGTGCAGATTCCGTCTCCCGTCCGGCCGTTTACCAGTAGCGAAGCCATGGTTCGCACTCTGGTGTTCACGGCCGTGCCCATCTTTGGGACCAGCTTTTCCCTCATATCCCGTAGCGCCTCTGTGGTGGCTGTTGTCACGAAGTCGGTGTCCGGTTTTATGTTGTTGATCACCCATGTGGTTTTTCCGCAACCTGGAACACCGTTTATCCAGGTTATCTGGAGTGTCGCTTGGTGTTCGGAGGTGCCGCTGGTGCCAATTCTCTCGGACAGGCTGGCTGCCTTATCCAAGATCCTTTTTTCCAGCATCACCTTCGTGCACTTTGCAACTACCACGATGGGATCACTTTGGGGAGTGTCGAAGAAAGGCTTGCCGGTTTCTCTGCTCTTTTCCTCGTTTAGAGGAACGAATCCATTCACCCTGCTGTATGCCGCCATGTACTGTCCTGCCATGGTTCCTCGCAGAACCTGGGACTTGTTGTTGTCGTACACAGCAGCATCTGACTCCTCGAGTTCTATCTCTAGTTGCCTCTCCTTGCCCTTGAGGTAGGTCTGCAGTATGTTCCTGCAGGTTTCCTCTTTGACAACGAGCGTGGCTCTTAGGACAGCTTTGTACTCGAGGAGTGCATTCGAGAGGTGGTCTTCGAGGGTGTTTGGTTCGATGAGCTCCGGTGCCACCACCAAGCCCTTCTCCGCCTCTGTCTTCGGCTTTTTTATGGGTCCCGCTTTTTTGTTTGATTTCTCAGGTCTGCTTGCCGGTCTTGCTACCTGGAGTAGGCTCGCTATTGTGTCGGACACAGCCTTTACCACGTCCCTCGGTTTAGGTTAGGTTAGGTTAGGTTAGGTTAGGTTAGGTTAGGTTAGGTTAGGTTAGGTTAGGTTAGGTTAGGTTAGGTTAGGTTAGGTTAGGTTAGGTTAGGTTAGGTTAGGTTAGGTTAGGTTAGGTTAGGTTAGGTTAGGTTAGGTTTTTTTTTTTTTTTTTTTTTTTTTTTTTTTTTTTTTTTTTTTTTTTTTTTTTTTTAATCTGGTTCCTTTGACATGATCAAAGACATTGGTCACTTTATTATTATCAACGGGTGGGTTTACAACTTATCGTACCCTCTTAGGGTCTAAGGGTTCTTAATACTATTTTACAAAATTATATTTTAAAATTATTTCACAAACATTTTGACATTTTGTTATTTAAATCAACAAATTTCTAAAATTAACATTCTAATTATACTAAAAATTACCGAAAAAAACTAAAATTATCTTATTCTAATTATACTAAATTTACTAATACTAACTTATTCTAAAACACTCATCATATCGTTTTTATACATCCTTGTTTCTGTTATTAACTATTTCTACTATTCGAATACAGTATTCTATAAATCCACCTCTTAAGGTCTGGTCTGCTATCAGTATGTTTGCGTTATCTTCTACTAGTTTACAGTTGAGCTTTTGTTCTGTTTCAAATCTAATTTTTCCATTGGCTGGGCATTCAAAGAGAATATGCGGCACTGTTTCATCTACACCTGGCTCACAGATGCACGATGGGTTGTCTTTACATTTGAAGCGGGTCAAATATTCAGAGAACCCACCGTGCCCCGTTAAGACCTGAGTGAGTTCATATGAAAGCTCCATTTTTCTTACGGTTTTGTAGGCCTCAACTGCGTCGGGGAAGAATATCTTGGTTATAACACCTTGTTTTTCAGATTTGTATCTCCGGTTCCATACGTCAAGCGAGTCCTGACGGATTTGTCGCTTGACGTATGAGACCGGACACGCATCATAGTCTGGCTTCTTTTTTGTATTTAGAGCGGCATCTTTTGCTAACTCATCGGCTCTCTCGTTCCCGTTCATCCCTGCGTGTGCTTTTATCCAAAACAAGGAAAGCTCCTTGTTTTGGAGTGAGATATTGGCCAAGTTGGTTCGGATTTCCATTGCTAGGGGATGAACAGAGCCGTTGTTGGTCACGGTTTCGAGAGCCGATCGCGAGTCGCTATAGATGCCGAAGGTGGTTTCTTGGCGCTTTTGAACTTCCCAAGTGGCTCTACATATAGCGTAAAGTTCGGCCTGGTAGACTGTGGCGTATGATGGCAGCTTAAGTTTGAGGTTCTTGGTCTCCGCTTCGCCATTCCAAAAGGATAGCGCCGCGCCGACCTTCCCCTCAATCTTGCTGCCATCTGTGAAAATACGCACTTCTTGGCTATTATGTTGGTCCACATCATCTTTGTCTACCAGGCAAGTGAACTTCACGCTAACATGTTTTGCTGGATGCGGGTTTAGGTTGTATGGGACTATCTGCTCCACCTCTCTATCTGCCAGAAAAGCCAGGGGCGGGCCATGTCTTGCCCTGTACAGGGCCGCCGCCTCTTGGATTCTCAGGTCCAGAGGGAGCAGCCCGGCCAGCACCAGGGCCGAATTTAATGAAACGGTGCGGTAGCCTTTTGTTATTTTTTGGGCGAAGACTCGTTGAACCGCGTTGAGTTGTCTACGCACGTTTAACTTTTCCGTGGCTGGTGCCCAAACACTAGCTGCGTACGTCATAACCGGCTCGACCGTGGCCGTGTAGATGATGCGGATAATTTCGGGGTTTAGACCCCAGGTGGTCCTGGCGGCTCTCGACAGTTGTTTATAAATATTCAGGGCTTTCCTGCACGTATTTGCTGTGTGTTTGTTAAAAGTCAGCTTGTTGTCGATTGTGAGCCCCAGGATTTTTATCTCGTCTGAAATGTCAATGTCGATCCCGCCCATCCTCAGGAGTGGTGTATCGTACTTTAGTTTACGTGTGATGATCATCGCGCTGGTCTTGTGCGGAGCGAATTTTAATTTGTTCCCGATACCCCACTCCCGGACATGGGCGAGAGCGGCATTAGCCTGTCTTTGTACGTCTAGAGCCGTATCACCGTCAAACACTAGGACCACATCGTCCGCAAACGCCTGGCTGTAATCTCCCCGTAGTTCAAGGCTTTTGAGAAGGGGGTCCAGGAGGAGATTCCATAGTATCGGTCCCCCAATGGAGCCCTGGACACAGCCCTTGTTTGTGGGTTTTTGGTGCTCGTGTCCTGCGTAGCGTACTCTTACCCTTCTGTCTTGTAGATAGCTGTCAAAAACTCTTCTTATATTTACTGGGCAACCTGCTTCAGCTAGCCTTACCCTAATAGCTGGCCACCACGCGCTATCGAAGGCTCCCTCTATGTCCAATGATATCACTACTATGAGTTTTTTGTCTTCCAGTTTTCTTTGAACATGTTGCATTAGGTCATAGAGGGAGTCTTCGGTGCTCTTTTGTGGCATGAATCCGTATTGACGGGTGCTTATTTTTGGTATCAGATGCCATTTCAGCCGGCCAACTAACATCTTTTCTAAGATCTTTCCCATGACTGGTAACAGTCCTATGGGCCTATACGACTTCGGATTTGTGTAGTCATCCTTCCCCGGCTTCCTGAGGACTACCACCGTGGCTTCTTTCCACATGGTGGGAAAGTGGTTGAGGGCGAGGCATTTGTTGCAGAGGGCGAGAAACAGCTCTGAGTCGTGGTTTATTGCGTGTTCACAGATGTCAGCTGTTAGACCATCTGCGCCGGGAGCCTTCTTCGGGTTGAAGCTTTTCACAACGAATTTAAGTTCTTCACTAGTAAACGGTGGGTCATGGTTCTCATCATGCGCCCACGCGTTTATTTGTTCCGCTGCTCTTCTCATTAGACTGTGGTCTGTGCTGTCACTACACTCTAGGTCTTCCGGGTAGAAGGTTTCTGCTAACAGTTTTGCAGATTCCTTGTTGTCTAGCACTTTTCCATCTTTCACTAAGGGCAGATCTTCTTGCCGTTTTGCTGTCCTTCCTATGACCCTGTAGATCCCCTCCCATACTCCCTCCTTGTCCTGTTTCCCGCAGAACATCTTCCAGCTTTCAGTTTGTGCCTTTTTTGCTTCGTACTCATAATTTTCTTTTTCTTTCAGATATTCATCGACCACCTTCGGCCTGCGGACCGGCGCTGCGCAGCGGATTCGTCGCTTCATCGTGGCTACCTTCTTCTTCAGTTCAGCGAGATACTCCGACCACCATGGTAAGGTAAGTGTACTATTTGTTTTCTTTTTTGGGATACTATTGTTGCATGATTCTACTAATATTTGGGTGTAATGTTCAATTGTTTGTTCTAATTTTGTTTTGTCTGTGATGTTTTCTACGTTAGTTTTATTAATTTGGTTTTCGTCAAACAATTGGGACAGTTTCGCATGAAATTGTGTCCAATTAGCTTTTTTGCTATTATATATTCTAGTTGTTCTATTGATGTTAATTCCCTTTGCTTTCGTTAGTCTAATTTTGAATGTTAGTACGTTGTGGTCGGAGCTGGTTAAACCTGTTTCCACCTTCCAGTCTTCGACCAGATTTAGCAACTCAGTCGAGCAGGCCGTTACATCAATGAAGCTGGTGTATGATTTCTCACCCCTTATTGTGTCAAAAGTTGGCGTGCTGCCTTCGTTTAACACATGGAGCTCCATTTCCTCGAGGGTTCCTGCCATGTCTTCGCCTCTGTCATCAATTTTCAGGCTTCCCCACCAGGAGTTCTTTGCGTTACCGTCGCCGCCAACTAGAATGTATCCTTTTCCAACGTGTTGTTTTATCCGTTTCAGTTGTTCTAGGTACGGTTCTATCGGTTCCGTTGGCTCAAAGTAATACGAGATCACCACGATCTCCCAGGCACTTGTTCGAAGTTTCACCACCGCGATGTTGTTGGTAGTGAACTCCGGAAAAAGGATGGCATCTATTTCGCTGTCGAAGACGGCGACCGCCGCTTTAACTACGCCGTCTCCTTGACTTATGCTCTGGAAGATCCTGGCACTCCCGTAGTTCTTCATCTTTCGTTGGTTTCCGACGTACGGCTCCTGTAGGAGTGCAAGAGCGATCTTCTTTTTGTCTGCCTCGATCATAATTTCATCAGTTGCTAATGCCTTCCTCTGGAGATTTGCCTGGGCTACCAAGTAGGGTTTCCTGGGATTGTCCGTACCGTGCCTATTGAAACAATATTAACGCAAAAGGGACGTTGAGACGCTTAATTTGATGTATCGCAACCTATAGGGGGAGGACGTTTTATTTTCAAAATTAGTTGGTTAGGTTAGGTTAGGTTAGGTTTTTTTTATAAGCGCCATCTGAAAAGCAAATGGCACAGCGGTGTCCCTCTGACATGGAGGTCAGAGTCTTTTTTATTACAAATGATTTTAGATACAAACAAAAGTTACCTATAAAAATTACATAATTTAGTATATCTAGAATTTAACTACAGTATTAAAGTTCGAAAGGAACATGGTCAGTGATATTAATTCTATTCTTATTCTATTTAATTTTAACTTTTCTTTAAAAAAGTTCCTTATTTTTAAAACTAACAGAATAATGTAAAGCAGAATAATAATATGACCTAAATAGAATTTTAATTACTATGTTGCCAAAAATGTTTTAATGATTTAGAATTTCTATACTTATCTATTTTATTTTATTTATTTTACTATATTACAATATTCTATAATCTATGAGACGTTCTATTAAATTAACAATTACTTGCGTGTTATTTCCTACTGTATTTTAATTTGTGGTTAGCTATTTTGTGTTTTCTTTTTCTTCTTGGTCTATTTCTTTCTTATTATAATCTATTTCTACTATATATTTTATACTACGTGTATTGATTTTTGTGCTGGTCGTTTTTATATATATCAATATATAAATTCAACAAGTCTTATATATCTATTTGTTGAATTTGTTTTCTATGAGATTATTTTAATTGCTAGATTATAGTGTGCTTGTTGCGCGAGATAGATTTTTCACTGTGATAGTTTTTCACTTTTCAGTGATAAATGGGGGGCCATGTACAACATGACCCTGACCGTTTATTTGGACAGCTACTTCACACTTCAGTGGTGTTTTCTGGGACTTCTTCAGCAACTGTAGGCTATGGTGGCCCTGGCGAGTGCGTCCCACTTCCGCCTGATCACACACTCCTGGCTGAAGGCGTTGTGGTCTGCCTTCTCAACCTTGGCGTGCGTGCAATTGCAGCAGGAGGGGGGCGCATTGGCGAGCCAGTCGGCGCATTCCGTCCTCATGTGAGGTCCCCCGCAGTGGCTGCACTTGACGGTGGTCTCCACGCAGAACCGCCGTCCGTGGCCGTAGCCAAGACACAGCGAGCATTGCACGAGTGGCGACTGGTCTGCCACTCGGACTCGCTGGAGGTCTATCACGACGGTTCCTGCGTGGACCAGGCGCTGCCAGACTCCGGGGGACACTCTCATGACGACGTGCTGCGTTTGGTCGTTTCTATTGTTCTTTTTGTACATTATTTCCATTTTTTCTACAGTTCTATCCAGGTCACTTAAGGTCTTCTCGTTCTGCTTCCAGATTGCGTCAAGTATGTCTTCGTCACCGTTGTACTTGAACACATTTTTGAGGATTACCTGTGGGTTCTTGTTTTTCACCTCTTCAACGATCAGGTAATCCTCTGCTCTCTTTAGCCTTTCTTTTATTACTTCTCTTTCCTCCTTTGTCCTGCATCCAACAACGACCTTCCTATCTTTCGCTTTTCGGACCCGTTCCACGCTTATTCCCCCTTCCTTGGCGTTTATTGCCTCTCTTATCCTTTTCAGCACTTCATCGCCCATTTCCTGATCGTCTTTAGCAGTCACTACGACAGAGTGCAGCGCGGTCTGCTCCGGGAATTTCATCACCGGATGCGCCGCTGCCACACTCGCGTATGACTGCTTTTCGATCCTCTCTTGTTGCACTTCCAATCTTGCTTGAATTTCTTCCATCCTTTTACTATTTTCTTCTATGAGCTTTGCGTGCTCACTCATCTTTGCGATGATGCTTCTTTCTTCTTTCTCTCTTTCGTTTTCCAGTTCTCTTACTTTTTCGTTTCCTAATTCTCTCTCTTTTTCAGGTTTTTTCGTTTCAGTTTTCCCCTGTTTTTTCTCCTCGTTCTCCGCTTCCTTCACCAGCTGGTACAGCCTCTCGATAGCCAAAAGAACCTCGGTTTTGATCTCCGTCTTTGTGTTTCGGGAGCTACCGAGGCTCATTTTGGCTTTCGTGAGGCAGGCTTTCGCCTCTGCCAACCGGCTGGTGTATTTAGGCTTGGCCGGTGGGCTCCCTGCAGCCTCAATCGGCGCCCTCACTCCCACTCTACTGCCTTGTGGGAGCGCCTTTTTCGGCTTGAGGGTTTCCACCGGCGCGGATTTCTTCGGTGTGGTCGGGGTTATCGGGTCCGTCTTTCCTGACTCCCACTCTCCGATGCTTTTGCGGACGTTTTGTTGTTTCGCACACTCCTGCCTAGTTGGTGTTATTGAAGTACGAGGAGCTTCGCTTGAAGACTTAGCCTCCTTTACAGGAGTGCGGAAACCAAACATTTTATGGCTATAGCCAGAGGGACACAAAAACAATTCCAAAAATCAAATTAAAATGTAAAAATAAAATTGTAAAAATAATAGTCAATTGTAAATATAAAAATTTGTCCTACTTAAATCTAATTAAAACCTAACCAGCTTTATTGTTCCTGGCAAGAACCTTGTCAACAGTCGCTAAAAAGCTCAAAATTTTCCTGAATACAGGCAAATATTTTGACTTTTAGGCAATAGACCTAAAAGTCGAAGTCAAATCTAAAAAGGCTAAAACTAGGCTAGATTTTTTGACAACAAAAAATTGTCAAAAATTGTACAAGTACAATGTCGAAAACCTAGGTCAAAAAGGTCGCTTGTGTCAAAAGTTATCGCGATAACAAGTTATATTTCTCCCTCAAAATCGAGTTTCTTTACCTTAGTAACTGCAATCTGGGTGGGTGGCCAAAATTTTTTCAAAATTTTGGCGCTAATTCGTGTATTTTCTGTTGCAGATGCGTGCAGTGACGCCGGGCAAGGATGGATCAGCCACTGGTGTGCAGAAAAGCAGCGAGTTGTTGAAGAAAATTTTGAAAATAGCCTAAAAAACCCTACAAAATGGGCTAATTTTTAAGGAAAATCGCAGTTTTTCAGATATTTTCCAAGACTAATGGACACGTTAGCTAGCTCTAAAGATAGGGCGTCGCAGGCCGCTTCTAATGATGTATCACGCGGCTATATCCACTCAAGGGTGTAGTCAGGAAAAATACCTTCAGATTTTTGCCTTAGACAAATTACTCGTTTTCGCGAACAAACAGCCAATATTTTGGTTTTCCGTTAGCGAAAACGAAAGTTTGCGATGGACGGGCCTGGTTAGGTTAGGTTAGGTTAGGTTAGGTTAGGTTTTTTTTTTTTTTTTTTTTTTTTTTTTTTTTTTTTTTTCTCGATCCCTATGAGCTTAAGGCCCATACCTTTTTTTATGTAGTTTAATTTATTTATTTAGTCTATCTTTATTACTACGTCTATGCTCCATTTTTTGGAGTACTCAATGTGAATTTGATTTTAGTTTAGATTACTGTTATTTGAAAATTTTTATGCTTGTGAACACGAATTTCATCTTAAAACTATACTTAATTACTATTATACTACTAACGTGCAACTTTTTTTTTTTTTTTTTTTTTTTTTTTTTTTTTTTTTTTTTTTTTTTTTTTTTTTTTTTTTTTTGTTTGGTTAATGTTCTTTTTTTTTTTTTTTTTTTTTTGTTAGTCTTTTTATCTATTGTTACAATGTCCTATTCCTATGTTTACATTTTTGTTAATCTAGTTAGTTGCAGTTTCTTATTTCTACAGGTTAAATGTTACAACGTTGAAATGAAGGAAATTTAAAAATATTTCTATTATACGTCAGCTAGGTGCGTTTCAAAGTCAGTTAAATTGATTTTATTTAGATTAGTACGTAAAGTCAGAAAAGTCAAGTCAAGTTAAAAGTCAGTCAGTAGAGTTTGCACCGCCCCTTGATCTAGTGCTCCGGGTCCTCCGCGTCTTCAACCTCCAGCAACGCGTCCGCGACCTCAAGGTTCCTGCTTCTGATCGCCATGTTGATGTTATAGTCTTTGATTCTGCTTGCCGTGGCAGACAGGGCCCTTTGTATAAGCGCGGCCGTCGCGTCATCTTCGCGGCCGGCAGCGTAGTATACGCAGCTGCCCGTGTGTCTAGTGATCGCCACGACAGCGTGGGAGACACTGCTGTGTAGTTGTGTCTTCACCTTAGAACTCTTGACTATAACAACACTCTTGAAGGTCAGTCCTTGGGCCTCGTGGATGGTGTGGACCTGCGATCCTTCTGCTTTTCCGAACCCTTTGCCGATCAGGAGAGCCTTTTCAACCTGTGTGTGAACAAGATAGAGTGTGTTCGGTTGATTCGGCACTCCTGATTCGTCATAGGTCTCTAGCTTCAAGGATCGCACTCTAGTCACTGACGAGAAAATGCCGCTGTAAATTCCGTTGAGGGCATATGCAACGTCAAGGGGGTTTCTCCGTGTGCATAGCAGCTCCTGCGTGATTTTTGTTGCTAGGTTTGGCCGGATGTACTTCATGACAAAGAGGTTGTCACGGTCTATGTAGGGAAGCTGGTTGTAATCACCGAGCAGTAGGACTTCTTTGGCTCCTGTTAGTTTGGCTGCCATCACTACTGCCCCAAAATGACTCATAAGGGCCTCGTCGATGATTACACGGGTGCAGATTCCGTCTCCCGTCCGGCCGTTTACCAGTAGCGAAGCCATGGTTCGCACTCTGGTGTTCACGGCCGTGCCCATCTTTGGGACCAGCTTTTCCCTCATATCCCGTAGCGCCTCTGTGGTGGCTGTTGTCACGAAGTCGGTGTCCGGTTTTATGTTGTTGATCACCCATGTGGTTTTTCCGCAACCTGGAACTCCGTTTATCCAGGTTATCTGGAGTGTCGCTTGGTGTTCGGAGGTGCCGCTGGTGCCAATTCTCTCGGACAGACTGGCTGCCTTATCCAAGATCCTTTTTTCCAGCATCACCTTCGTGCACTTTGCAACTACCACGATGGGATCACTTTGGGGAGTGTCGAAGAAAGGCTTGCCGGTTTCTCTGCTCTTTTCCTCGTTTAGAGGAACGAATCCATTCACCCTGCTGTATGCCGCCATGTACTGTCCTGCCATGGTTCCTCGCAGAACCTGGGACTTGTTGTTGTCGTACACAGCAGCATCTGACTCCTCGAGTTCTATCTCTAGTTGCCTCTCCTTGCCCTTGAGGTAGGTCTGCAGTATGTTCCTGCAGGTTTCCTCTTTGACAACGAGCGTGGCTCTTAGGACAGCTTTGTACTCGAGGAGTGCATTCGAGAGGTGGTCTTCGAGGGTGTTTGGTTCGATGAGCTCCGGTGCCACCACCAAGCCCTTCTCCGCCTCTGTCTTCGGCTTTTTTATGGGTCCCGCTTTTTTGTTTGATTTCTCAGGTCTGCTTGCCGGTCTTGCTACCTGGAGTAGGCTCGCTATTGTGTCGGACACAGCCTTTACCACGTCCCTCGGTTTTCTCTCACGCTTCTGCTCTTGGATTTCGGTTTTCTTCTCGGCGGTTTTTATTTGGAGGCGCGTTGATCCACTGAGGCCCTCCGGATTAACTATGGGGTGGCCCCAGCTGTCAATAGGGTGAGTTGCCGTTTCGAGGTCTGGCCGGTACGGTCTCAAGTGACTGAGATTTTGGCCTCTGTCCTCGTAGACAATCACCCTATGATTTTTTGAGGCTCTTATGACTCCCATGTAGTCCCGTGCCTCAGCTTTTTCATAGGCGACCACCATGGCGTCCACACTGATTTTCCTTGGCATCTCACTCCCCTCTTCCTCCCCCAACTTGGAGAGCAGCGAGCAGGCCTGGGCGAACTCCGTTGCATCGTCGCCCGTTACGAATAGTGCTATCACTTTGTTCCTTATTCGCACTATTCGGCATCGGTGGTCTGATGCGCTCACTTCAGTCAATGCCGCAAAAGCTTTCTGGCGCATTGTTGCTCTGAAGTTGCTTCCTTTCAGGAGGAGGGCTAGGCCAGGGGAGATGGTGACAGTGTTCCGTCTTCTTGCGTTGCAAAAGCAGATGCCAAGTTTCTCAGTGTCGTCGATGGTTAGGTTAGGTTAGGTTAGGTTAGGTTAGGTTAGGTTAGGTTAGGTTAGGTTAGGTTAGGTTAGGTTAGGTTAGGTTAGGTTAGGTTAGGTTAGGTTAGGTTAGGTTAGGTTAGGTTAGGTTAGGTTAGGTTAGGTTAGTATGTAGTTTACTTTATTTGTTTCGTCTGTCTTTATTACTACGTCTAATGCTCCATTTTTTGGAGTACTCATATTGATTAGATTTACGTTTAGATTAATGTTATTTAAAAAATTTTTAACACAGTTTCATCTTAAAACTATACTTAATTACTATGGTACTACTAACGTGCAACTTTTTTTTTTTTTTTTTTTTTTTTTTTTTTTTTTTTTTTTTTTTTTTTTTTTTTTTGGTTAATGTTCTTTTTTTTGTTAGTCTTTTTATCTATTGTTAAAATGTCCTATTCCTATGGTTACATTTTTGTTAATCTAGTTAGTTGCAGTTTCTTATTTCTACAGGTTAAATGTTACAATGTTGAATTGAAGGAAATTTAAAAATATTTCTATTATACGTCAGCTAGATGCGTTTTAAGGTCAGTTAATTTGATTTTATTTAGATTAGTACGTTTAAAAATCAGAAAAGTCAAGTCAAGTTAAAAGTCAGTCAGTAGAGTTTGCACCGCCCCTTGACCTAGTGCTCCGGGTCCTCCGCGTCTTCAACCTCCAGCAACGCGTCCGCGACCTCAAGGTTCCTGCTTCTGATCGCCATGTTGATGTTATAGTCTTTGATTCTGCTTGCCGTGGCAGACAGGGCCCTTTGTATAAGCGCGGCCGTCGCGTCATCTTCGCGGCCGGCAGCGTAGTATACGCAGCTGCCCGTGTGTCTAGTGATCGCCACGACAGCGTGGGAGACACTGCTGTGTAGTTGTGTCTTCACCTTAGAACTCTTGACTATAACAACACTCTTGAAGGTCAGTCCTTGGGCCTCGTGGATGGTGTGGACCTGCGATCCTTCTGCTTTTCCGAACCCTTTGCCGATCAGGAGAGCCTTTTCAACCTGTGTGTGAACAAGATAGAGTGTGTTCGGTTGATTCGGCACTCCTGATTCGTCATAGGTCTCTAGCTTCAAGGATCGCACTCTAGTCACTGACGAGAAAATGCCGCTGTAAATTCCGTTGAGGGCATATGCAACGTCAAGGGGGTTTCTCCGTGTGCAAAGCAGCTCCTGCGTGATTTTGGTTGCTAAGTTTGGCCGGATGTACTTCATGACAAAGAGGTTGTCACGGTCTATGTAGGGAAGCTGGTTGTAATCACCGAGCAGTAGGACTTCTTTGGCTCCTGTTAGTTTGGCTGCCATCACTACTGCCCCAAAATGACTCATAAGGGCCTCGTCGATGATTACACGGGTGCAGATTCCGTCTCCCGTCCGGCCGTTTACCAGTAGCGAAGCCATGGTTCGCACTCTGGTGTTCACGGCCGTGCCCATCTTTGGGACCAGCTTTTCCCTCATATCCCGTAGCGCCTCTGTGGTGGCTGTTGTCACGAAGTCGGTGTCCGGTTTTATGTTGTTGATCACCCATGTGGTTTTTCCGCAACCTGGAACACCGTTTATCCAGGTTATCTGGAGTGTCGCTTGGTGTTCGGAGGTGCCGCTGGTGCCAATTCTCTCGGACAGACTGGCTGCCTTATCCAAGATCCTTTTTTCCAGCATCACCTTCGTGCACTTTGCAACTACCACGATGGGATCACTTTGGGGAGTGTCGAAGAAAGGCTTGCCGGTTTCTCTGCTCTTTTCCTCGTTTAGAGGAACGAATCCATTCACCCTGCTGTATGCCGCCATGTACTGTCCTGCCATGGTTCCTCGCAGAACCTGGGACTTGTTGTTGTCGTACACAGCAGCATCTGACTCCTCGAGTTCTGTCTCTAGTTGCCTCTCCTTGCCCTTGAGGTAGGTCTGCAGTATGTTCCTGCAGGTTTCCTCTTTGACAACGAGCGTGGCTCTTAGGACAGCTTTGTACTCGAGGAGTGCATTCGAGAGGTGGTCTTCGAGGGTGTTTGGTTCGATGAGCTCCGGTGCCACCACCAAGCCCTTCTCCGCCTCTGTCTTCGGCTTTTTTATGGGTCCCGCTTTTTTGTTTGATTTCTCAGGTCTGCTTGCCGGTCTTGCTACCTGGAGTAGGCTCGCTATTGTGTCGGACACAGCCTTTACCACGTCCCTCGGTTTTCTCTCACGCTTCTGCTCTTGGATTTCGGTTTTCTTCTCGGCGGTTTTTATTTGGAGGCGCGTTGATCCACTGAGGCCCTCCGGATTAACTATGGGGTGGCCCCAGCTGTCAATAGGGTGAGTTGCCGTTTCGAGGTCTGGCCGGTACGGTCTCAAGTGACTGAGATTTTGGCCTCTGTCCTCGTAGACAATCACCCTATGATTTTTTGAGGCTCTTATGACTCCCATGTAGTCCCGTGCCTCAGCTTTTTCATAGGCGACCACCATGGCGTCCACACTGATTTTCCTTGGCATCTCACTCCCCTCTTCCTCCCCCAACTTGGAGAGCAGCGAGCAGGCCTGGGCGAACTCCGTTGCATCGTCGCCCGTTACGAATAGTGCTATAACTTTGTTCCTTATTCGCACTATTCGGCATCGGTGGTCTGATGCGCTCACTTCAGTCAATGCCGCAAAAGCTTTCTGGCGCATTGTTGCTCTGAAGTTGCTTCCTTTCAGGAGGAGGGCTAGGCCAGGGGAGATGGTGACAGTGTTCCGTCTTCTTGCGTTGCAAAAGCAGATGCCAAGTTTCTCAGTGTCGTCGTCCATGAACGTTGCTACGCCTTTGATCGTTAATCCAGGTGTTCCCTTCTCCCCGTTCCCGAGCAGATGATATTGCATGGGGACAGGGCGGATTTGCGTGTTTGGTTGTGTCGAGGTACATGGTGTGGGCTGTGTTGAGGTGGATGGCGTGGGTTGATGTGGCGCCGCGGTTGTGGTAAGAGTGGAATTCCTCTTGGCTGCTGTGCAGATACACTTGTCAACGAATTTCAAGAAATGAGGTCTCTCGTCATCGTTGGCAAGGATCTGGCTGAGGATCGACTTCTCCAGCGTGATGTTGAGCTGGAATTCCAGTTCCATGCGGGCTATCGCAAAACGGGGGCATGCTAGGAGTATATGCCAGATTGACTCACTGGTGTCGGGATCGCACTCGCACCCGGGACTGGCCTTAAGCCTAAACCGGTGCAGGTACTCTCCCATGCCACCATGTCCTGTGAACGCTTGCACATGACGGGGGGTCAGTTTCGTTTTTCTCACGACGCGGTACGCATTGGCCGCGTCTGGGAAAAAGACTTTCGTAACTGACCCTGTGCTGGAGGTACAGTACCGGTCTTGCCATTTGCGTACTGTTTCCTCTCTGATCTTCTTCTTTGCGTAGGACACGGGGACTTCACAGTAGTCTGGGCTACCTGCATACTCCGACGCCGCCTGCTTTGCGAGCTCGTCTGCTCTCTCATTCCCGGCGGTTCCCACATGAGCCCTTAGCCAGAACAGTCGCACCTCTCTCCCTTCTGCCCTGATTTCCTTTATGCTAGCCTTGATTTTACTGGTCAGAGGGTGGGTTATCCTGGGGTTTCCTAACAGCTCGAGTGACGACCGTGAGTCACTGAGGATGTTGACTAGATCCTTGCTGCTGTTTCTAACCAGGTCTACCGCCTTGTGGAGCGCATATAGCTCTGATTGGAAGACGGTACAGGTTGGATCCAGGCTGTAGGTTGTGTAGGACTGCTCCCGTCCCTCTTCCCACCAAGTCAAGGCTGCTCCGACTTTTCCCTCTATCTTGCTGCCATCGGTGTAGATTTGTGGTCCAGCAAGTTTAAGGGCTTCTAGGGTTTCAGGGTTCATGTTTTCTAGGAGCTCGTACTCTATTTTTATCTGTTGGGAGGGGTGTGGCAGACCGGCGACGTTTGGTTTTTGCTCCAGTCTCCTGCCGGGTGGGATGTAGTCTTTGGATATGCACTTCCTGGCGTGATAGAGACTGGATGCTTCTTTTATCCTTAGATCCAGAGGCAGAAGGCCAGCCAAGACCAGTGCTGATGTGAGCGAGACCGTGCGATACGCCCTGCAGATCTTCTGCGCGAAGCCTCGTTGGAGAGAGTCCAACCGATCTTGGATCATTTGGAACTCTGTTGCTTGAGACCACGCACTTGCGGCGTACATGATGATCGGCTCGACGACGGCGACGTAGATTGTTCTGGTGATCTCACTGTTCAGACCCCAAGTTACCTTCGCCGCGCATGCTAGCTGTTTGTAAATATCCGCAGCTTTCTTGCAGTTTGCGGTCACATGCGATTTGAAGGTAAGGTTTCGGTCAATGATCAATCCCAGAAGTTTCATCTCCGTCACTAAATTCAGCTTGCTTCCCGACATGACGAGTTGCGGTGGGTCGTACTTAAGCTTTTTAGTTAGTATCATAGCACTGGTCTTGTGTGCTGCAAACTTTAGCTTATTTTGCACTCCCCATTCCACAACTGTCTCCAGAGTCGAATTAGCAGCTTCCTCAATCCAGCCGATCGTGTGGCCAGTGAAAACCAGGACCACGTCGTCCGCAAACGCTTGGCAGTATGCTCTCTCGCTCTCCAGTTTGTGCAGCAGTGGGTCTAGGATGGTGTTCCAGAAGGTCGGCCCCCCGATAGAACCTTGGACGCAGCCCTTTGTGGTTTCCCTTTGACTTGTCGCTCTGGCATAGTTGACTACGATCTTGCGGTCAAGAAGGTAGGAGCATACCATCGCGTACAAGTTTTTGGGGCATTTTCTAGCCGCGAGCTGGTGCTTTAGTGCGGGCCACCATGCGTTGTCGAAAGCCCCTTCTATGTCCAGCGATATCATCAAAACTATCTTTTTGTCTTCAAGGTTTGACTTCACGTGTTTTATCAGGTCGTAAAGGGCGTCTTCCGTGCTACGCTGTGGCATGAAGCCGTATTGTCTTTTGTTGAGTGTGGGTTGAATGTGCCATTGAAGTCTGCACACTTTGAGTTTCTCGACAATTTTTCCGAGGACCGACAATAATCCTATTGGTCTGTAGGATTTGGGGTGGGTGTAGTCCTCTTTGCCCGGTTTCCTGAGGATAATGACGTGAGCTATCTTCCACATTTTAGGGAAATACGACAGTTGCAGACATTTGTTTGCAACTGCCATAAAAATCCCCTTCTCGCTTCGAATAGCCACTGTGCATATATCGGCTGTGAGTCCGTCCGGTCCCGGAGCTTTCCTCGGGTTAAGTGCTTTCAGCACCAGCTCCAGTTCGGCTTCCGTGAACGGTGGATCGTCTTCCGATAAATCTGCTATCTCCTCAGGTTCTTTGTCGGTCTGGTTTCTTAAATCGGGTTAGGTTAGGTTAGGTTAGGTTAGGTTAGGTTAGGTTAGGTTAGGTTAGGTTAGGTTAGGTTAGGTTAGGTTAGGTTAGGTTAGGTTAGGTTAGGTTAGGTTAGGTTAGGTTAGGTTAGGTTAGGTTAGGTTAGGTTAGGTTTTTTTTTTTTTTTTTTTTTTTTTTTTTTTTTTTTGGGGTACCCTATCCATAACTCGTTCCTTTGACGTAATCAAAGACTGTTTTCTCTTTATTTCTAGCTACGGGGGGATACATGGTTACTTGCCCTCTGGGGGTTTACAGGGAGCTTAATCTAATTATATCTATATTTTTATTTTTATACTAATACAGGGTGATAACAGGGTTTTTCCTTAATTATAATAATTTCAAACTTACTTAATACTAGAACAATTTCAATCTTATATATACATATCTTAGAACTATATTATTAATTACACTCTTTTTATTTTATCTTAAACTGATTTATACATATTTTTACCTAAGTTATTTTAGTTTGCTGATTCATTTATATTCAATAATATAATGTTCAGCAAAGTTATATATCTTTATTTCTTTTTATTACCATTTGTGCTATTTTTGTACAGTATTCTATAAAGTCATTTCTAATATATTTATTACTAATATAATCTTTTACATTTTCGACTTTTAATTCTATTTCCAGTTTTTGTTCGGTCTCGTATCTCCGTTTGCCAAATACTGGGCACTCAAACAATATGTGTTCTACAGTTTCCATTTTAATCGGGTCGCAAATGCACGATGGACTCTCTTTACACCTGAACCGGTTCAGGTATTCAGAGAATCCACCGTGTCCCGTCATGATTTGTGTGAGTACACCAGTGGGTTTTAGCGTTTTTATAATTTTGTAACTATTGATAGTATCGGGAAAGAAGACTTTGGTGACGGCTGCATTTTCGCTAGTGACGTATCTCCTGTTCCACTCGTCAAGAGTTCCTCTGCGGATCTGTCGCTTGACAAATGAGACAGGACACGCGTCGTATAGCGGTTTGGATTTCATTTTCAGAGCAGCGTCCTTTGCTAGCGCATCGGCCCGCTCGTTGCCTTCGAGCCCAGCATGTGCCTTGATCCAAAACATATCAACAATTTTGTTCTGTGCCTTGCTTGCTTTCAAGTTCTTACGAACTTTTACGGCAAGAGGGTGAGTGGAGCTGTTGTTTGTTATGGTTTGGAGCGAGGACAGTGAATCGCTGTAAATGCCGAATCGGGATTCCGCCATCTTCAGTATCTCCTCAGTGGCTTTGTATATGGCCAGCAATTCCGCCTGGTAGACAGTGCAATGTGACGAGAGCTTCAGCTTGATGGCTTTGGTCTCGGCCACATCATCCCATATGGATAATGCGGCTCCGACCTTCTCATCAAGCCTACTACCGTCTGTGAATATCCGGACCGCGTAATCGCTGTGGATATTCACTTGCTGTTGGTCTTCCAGGCACAAAAATTCCAGGCACATATACTCAGCCGGGTGAGGATTCACCGAGTATGCCGACATCTTCTCTACTTCCCTGTCTCCCAACGCGGGCTGGATTACCCCCCTCCGTGCCTCGTACAGGGCGGCTGCCTCTTGTACCCTGAGGTCGAGGGGGAGTATCCCAGCCAGTGCTAGTGCTGAGTTCAGGGAAACAGTTCTATATGCTCGGCATAGTTTTTGTGCAAACCCGCGTTGGACCGCATTGAGCACCTTCCGAATGCCCAGTTTTTTGGTTGCTGGGGCCCAGGCGCTTGCCGCATACATGACAGTTGGCTCAACAACTGCCGTGTATATAGTCCTCACGACTTCTGGGTGCAAACCCCAGCTTATCTTTGCTGCTCTGGATAGCTGCTTGAAGATATTGACGGCTTTCCTGCAGACATTTGACGTGTGCTGGTTAAATGTCATCTTGTCGTCAATTGTAAGCCCCAATATCTTCATTTCCTTTGACATGGTAATGTCGATCCCGCCCATCCTCAGGAGTGGTGCATCATATTTCAGTTTCCTAGTCACTATCATCGCACTTGTTTTTTGCGGCGCAAACTTCAACTTATTCTTGATGCCCCACTCCCGAACATAGGCGAGAGCGGCATTTGCCTGCCTCTGAATGTCCAGTGCAGTGTCTCCGTCAAAGACCATGACAACATCGTCTGCAAATGCCTGGTTGTAGTCTCCTCTCTGTTCCAGGCCCTTGAGTAACGGGTCAATGAGCAGGTTCCACAAAATGGGGCCCCCTATTGAGCCTTGAACGCATCCCTTGGAGGTTGGTCTGGTTATTTCCTCTCCTGCGTATCGCACTTTGACCGTTCTTCCCTCAAGGTAACTGTCCATGACCTTCCTGATGTTTATTGGGCATCCTTCTTCAGCCAGTCGGACTCTGAGCGCTGGCCACCACGCTCCATCGAAGGCGCCCTCTATGTCCAATGAAACAATTGTGATGAGTTTCTTAAGGTCCAATTTTTGTTGTATATGTCTCATTAGGGCATAGAGGGCGTCCTCGGTGCTTTTTTGGGGTACGAATCCGAATTGGCGAGTACTGAGCTTTGGGAGAATATGGTACTTGATTCTACCCATGACCATTTTTTCGAATACTTTGCCCATGACCGGAAGCAGCCCTATCGGTCTATATGATTTGGGGTCCTGGTAGTTCTTCTTCCCCGGCTTCCTTAATACAACTACTGTCGCTACCTTCCACGCTTTGGGAAAGTGTCCGTATTCCAGGCACTTGTTTGCCAACGCCAAGTATGTTTCGGGGTTTTGCAGGATTGTGTGCTTGCAGATATCTGCAGTGAATCCATCTGACCCCGGTGCTTTCTTTGGATTGAAGCTGTTTACCGCGGTTGTTACCTCTTCCATGGTAAACGGAGGGTCATGATTATCAACATGCTCCTCTACGTTTACTTGATCAGCGAGCTTTCTGATTCTTCGGTGATCCGCGTCATCTAGTTCCTCCTTATCTTCCGGGTAGAACGTTTCTGAGAGTAGTTCTGCCGACTCTTTGGGACTAAGGGATTTTCCTTCCTTTATCAGGGGCAGGTCTTCTTGCCTCTTGGTTGTTCTTCCGATCACCCTGTAGATTCCTTCCCAAAGTCCTTCCTTATCTTGCTTCCCACAGAACGCTTTCCAGCTGTCTATTTGTGCTTGTTTTGCTTCTTGTTCATACTTTTCTTTTATTTGCAGGTACTCCCCGACGACCCTATTTCTACGGACCGGCGCTGCACAACGGATTCTCCTCTTCCTGGTTCTCACCTCTTTCTTCAGCTTCGCGAGTTCATCGGACCACCATGGTAAGTTATTTTTTGTGTTTCTTTTTATTTTAGGGATACTATTATTGCATGCTATTGTTGTTAGTTTAATATATGTGTCTATTTTACTTTCTATGTCTGTTTTGTTTTTGATTTTAATTATTTCTTCTTTTTCTAGGTTTTCTTCTTCTATTAATTGGGCCAGTTTCTCATGAAACTGGCTCCAATTTGCTTTTTTGGTGTTATAAATACGTGTGGTTCTCTGAATGCTGATACCTTTTGATCGTTCCAATCTAATTTTAAATGTTAACACATTGTGGTCGGATGAAATCAGCCCTTCGTTTACCTCCCAGTCTTCTACCAGGTCCAGAAGATTCGTTGTGCAGGCGGTGATGTCTACGAAGCTCGTATAGGTCTTTCCTCCTCTTACGGTGTCGAATGTCGGTGTATCTCCAACGTTGAGTACCTGCAAATCCATATCTTCTATTGTTCCAGCTAGTTCTTCTCCCTTCTCGTCTATCTTCAGACTTCCCCACCATGTATGCTTAGCGTTCGCATCCCCTCCTATAATTAGTTTTCCAAGTCCCACTTCTCTTTGGATCTTCCGTAGGTGGTTTAGGAAAGGCTCTAATGTGGTGTGGTTTGGCTCGAAGTAATATGAGACCACCACGATCTCCCAGGCGCTGGTCCTGAGCTTCACCACCACGATGTTATTGGTGGTGAAGTCTGGGCAAAGAAAGGCGTCCATGTCTGCATCAAACACAGCTATGGCCGCCTTGACTGTGCCATCTCCTTGGTTTGCGTTCTGGAAGATCCTGGCAGTCCCATAATTCTTCATTCTGCCTATTGTCCCCACGTAAGGTTCTTGGAGCAACGCGAAGGCCATTTTTCTGTTGTTTGCCTCAAGTATTAGTTCTTGTGTAGCAAGTGCTTTTCTCTGCAAGTTGGCTTGGGCTACAACGTATGGCCTTGCGTTGCTTTGGGGAGCTATTTGGCCCGAGACCACCTTAGCAATAAGCTACTGAGGCTCTAGCAAGTGCGTCCCATCTTCTCCTTATCGGGCACTCACTGCTAAAGGCATTGTGGTCCGGTCGCTCTACCTTGGCGTGTACACAGTTTGTGCACGTGGGGACGGCACCGGCCATCCAATCTGCACACGCTGTTCTGAGGTGGGGTCCACCGCAATGGCTGCATTTTTCGGTTGTCTCCTTGCAGAATCTTCTGCCATGGCCGTAGCCAAGGCACAGGGAGCATTGGACAAGTGGCGATTGGTCGGCCACTCGAATCTTCTGCAAGTCAATCAGGACTGTTTCCGCATCTACCAGCCGCCTCCATATTGCGGGGGACACCCTCAGAACGATGTGATGCGTGTGTGGGTTCCGCGTTTGTTTTTTATAGGCTATCTCCAGTGTGTCTTTGTTATTGGTAGCCGACAGGATGTTTTTGTTCTGGATCTTCAAGGCGCTGAGGATGTCCTCGTCTCGGTTGTATTTGAGCACATCCTTCAGAATGACCAGTGGGTTCTTGTTCTGGACATTCTCTACGTTAAGCTCCTTGGCTTCTTGAAGTTTGTTCCTGAATTTGTCGCGTTCTTCTTCTGTTCGGCACCCTACTATCACCTTCCTATCCTTAGCTTTTCTTATTTTCTCTACCGCTATTCCACTCTCTTTTGCATTTACTGTCTTTCTGATTCTATCTAGGACTTCTTCACCCGTCTCTGTTTCATCCTTGGCGCTGACTACAATCGAGTGCAGCGCGGTCTGCCTGTGGGGCTGTTTCCCACCATTAGCCGCTGCCACACTCGCGTAGGTTTGCCTTTCTACTATTTCTTTGTGTTTTTCTATCGTCTCTGCTAGTTTTTCCATATTTCTGTTATTCTCTTGAATAAGTTTTTCCTGTTCTTCTTTATGTTTCTTCATGGTGTCCTTGAATTGTTCCATCTGTTTGTTGCTCTCCTGTATTATTCTTGCTAGTTCTTCTCCTTCTTTTCCGTTACGCTGATTGTGGTTTTCCTCCGGTTCTTTTTCTATGTCTTTCTTGGGTTCATCTACCTTTTTCCTTCCTTTGACTCTTTCACATTCCTTTACCATGAGATAAAGCCTTTCTGCTGCGTCTATTATGTTTGTCACTAGAACTTTCTTGGTGTTCTTTGATAGGCCAAGATTGGTCTTTATTGTGACGAGGCACCCTCTAGCTTCGCTCACTCGCTCCGTGCTTTTCAAGCTAGGCTTGTCGCTGCTAGGAGTGCTGGTTGTTAGGGTACGGACCCTACTGTCCACTTGGGAGAGGGTCGTCTTCGTTGCCGAGCTTGAGGGCTGTCTCTGTGAGGGCCTCTTGGGCGAGGGCGTGCTTCCCAGGCTTGGGCCTGTCTTAACAGGTTTCCATTCCCCGGAGTCACTCCTCACCCATGAAGCCCGACCAGGATGGGCACTTGGGGTCTCATCGTCTTTTTTCTGCGTCAGCACTGTTTCTTCCTTTCCCTGTTCCTTTGTGAATGTGTTCTCACGTCTTAGGCGGGGGCTTTGGCCCTTGTCCATTTGGTTTTCACCCGTTTCTTCGCTTTCTTTGTCATTTTTGTCTTCCTTCTGTGTCAACATTTTTTCTTCGCTTTCATTCTCCTTCGTGAAGGTTAACTCGAGAGGATCCACCAGTCGTGTCTCTGTTTGTCCTTGGACTATTGTTTGGTCGGTTAGGTCAATTAGGTCTTTAGATTTGTCCTTTTTAGGAACGGGTGTACGTATTCCAAACATTTTGTCAGATAGCCCGTCAGATATAGTTATGGTTAGGTACTAGATGTAAGTTTGTAAAAGTTGTAAATATATGTAAAAATGTAAATGCTTCTCCTAGTTTGTAATCTGTGCTCTATATAGAGCAGGTCTTATATGTTAATTTAGCTTAAAAAGCACTATCAGTCGTCGTCAAAGTCTATACAAATTGCATAAAAAACAAAAGATCTTAAAATAATGTAAATAAAAAGAAAGTAGAAGATTTAAAACTAGAATAGAGTCGGTCTCTATTAGTCAAAGGGTTGGGCCCACTGGTGTAATAGAATTTGCAGAAAACTGCGTCAAATTTGGGCCTCTAGTTCTGGAGATATGAGCCGAACAATAAAGTAGCCAATTTTTGTACAATAGTTCTACTCTATATAGAGTAGCCAATGTCTAAAATAATTTTCTTAAGCTAACACAAAAATCGGTTCGCAATTTGAAACAATCGTTTGCACGTTACAGGTCAAAAGTTACGAGTTTGTTCCAAATTTTTTGGGGGGGATATTAAAATATACGTTACCATGTATTTTAGTATATACTAAAATACAATCACTTGTCAAAAATCGTCTATCTCTCACCGTTCTCGAGATATTTGAGTTTTAAGTTTTAAAATTCTGTAGAAAATGGGGGGTGAGAGTTTGGGGGGGGGAAAAAATATGATTAATTTTAGAAAATTATAATTTACAAATATGTTGAGATAAAATTTAGAAATAACAATAGTTTGGGTATCTAGAGTAGTTTGCTAATGGAGGGGTGGGGGGGAGGGGTTAAATTTAACTTACACAAGATGAGAAAAAATATTATAACTACAGTCTTCTAATTTAAGTTCTACAAACGCACACTTTCTTATATAAATTTCACAAAATAAGATTTTAATTTATGAGTTGGGTGGGGGGGGGGGGTTTCAAAATTTTTTGGGGACGTATTAAAATATACGTTACCTTGTATTTTAGTATATACTAAAATACAATCACTTGTCAAAAATCGTCTATCTCTCACCGTTCTCGAGATATTTGAGTTTAAAGATTTAAAATTCTGTAAAAAATGGGGGGTGAGAGTTTTGGAGGGGGGAAAAATATGAATAATTTTGGAAAATTAGGTATTACAATTACACTGAAATAAAATTGAAAAATAACAGTAATTTGGGTATCTAGAACAATTTGCTAATGGGGGGCTTAGAGGGGGGTTAAAAATTTTCTTACATAAAGATGAGAAAAAATATTATAACTACGGTCTCCTAATTTACGTTCTACAAACACACACTTTTTTATTTAAAATTCACAAGATAAGATTTTAATTTAATTTAATTCAAAAAATTTCAAAAATGGGGGGGTTATATGGGTTGACAAAAAACTAGCCTGGTAGTATATAGTATATACTATATACTCAGGAAGGCACTAAAATTACGCTATCTGTTATACTTTAGGAGATGCAAGGGGTTATTTGTTTTTTGCGGTTGACCTTGATGTGCTAAAATCAATTATTAAAAATTTTTTAGCATTAAGTGCACCTGAATTTTTTATAGTCTATAGTACTAGATTGGGGCTACAAATGAGGTATTTTAAAAGTGTGTGTTGCCGCTGTCAATTTGAAAATAATAAATTTTGAAAATAAAGTTCAACTGCACAACTTTTGAAATCCTTGTTTCTGGGTGGCCACTTAACTTTTTTGGATTCTGCAAGTGCCTCCCTGGTCCCCGGGGTGTTGCGCTGGTGTTCGCGTCGTCAGATGATGTCGCACGGCCCTGGATCGCTGACCTCGTGGCCACGTGGTACTTGTTTTTTTGTTGATATCTCCGCGCTCCTGCGCGGGAAAAATCAGCAAAAGGTGTCCCCTTGTAGGTCTTCACGGGGGCTTTCAGGAGGCACCAAGAGTTGGGGTGTAGCCGCTACCGATCCGGAGATATTCAACTTTTAAAAAATCAAAAAGTTGAAAAACCTTGTTGAAGGTCATCCGCTTGACCTTTTTGAATTCTCGAAGTGCCTTCAGGGTCCTCTTGTTGTCCCGCTACTATTCTCGCTGGCAAATGGTTTCGCACGGGTCTGGATCACTGACCACGTGGTTGGAAAAAATGGTTTCCAGTGGATTTCTCCGCGGTCCTGCGCGATAGAATTCAGCCAGTGGTGTCCACTTGTAGGTCTCCTTGAGACCTGTCAGGAGGCACCAAGAAAGTTGGGTGTCGTCGATGCAGATCTTTAGTAATTCCACTTTTTGTGTAAAAACTTCACTTTATCACTAATAACTTTTTTGCCTTTTGTCGTATCACTGCGTGGTTTTCGACGCCGTGTGCGCCTTGTAATTCCGCGTGTTTCGGTGTATCGCACGGGTATTTTTGGGCGAAAAAACTTATTTTTCAGATTTTTTGAACGTGGAACGGCTTACTTTCGTGGCACTCTCGTCAACGGATCGGAGCAGACTCGGTTAGGTTAGGTTAGGTTAGGTTAGGTTAGGTTAGGTTAGGTTAGGTTAGGTTAGGTTAGGTTAGGTTTTTTTTTTTTTTTTTTTTTTTTTTTTTTCTCGATCCCTATGAGCTTAAGGCCCATACCTTTTTTTATGGAGTGAAATTTATTTATTTAGTCTATCTTTATTACTACGTCTATGCTCCATTTTTTGGAGTACTCAATGTGAATTTGATTTTAGTTTAGATTACTGTTATTTGAAAATTTTTATGCTTGTGAACACGAATTTCATCTTAAAACTATACTTAATTACTATTATACTACTAACGTGCAACTTTTTTTTTTTTTTTTTTTTTTTGGTTAATGTTCTATGGTTACATTTTTTTTTTTTTTTTTTTTTTTTTTTTTTTTTTTTTTTTTTTTTTTTTTTTTTTTTTTTTGTTAGTCTTTTTATCTATTGTTACAATGTTATATTCCTATGGTTACATTTTTGTTAATCTAGTTAGTTGCAGTTTCTTATTTCTACAGGTTAAATGTTACAATGTTGAAATGAAGGAAATTTAAAAATATTTCTATTATACGTCAGCTAGGTGCGTTTAAAGGTCAGTTAATTTGATTTTATTTAGATTAGTACGTTTAAAAGTCAGAAAAGTCAAGTCAAGTTAAAAGTCAGTCAGTAGAGTTTGCACCGCCCCTTGACCTAGTGCTCCGGGTCCTCCGCGTCTTCAACCTCCAGCAACGCGTCCGCGACCTCAAGGTTCCTGCTTCTGATCGCCATGTTGATGTTATAGTCTTTGATTCTGCTTGCCGTGGCAGACAGGGCCCTTTGTATAAGCGCGGCCGTCGCGTCATCTTCGCGGCCGGCAGCGTAGTATACGCAGCTGCCCGTGTGTCTAGTGATCGCCACGACAGCGTGGGAGACACTGCTGTGTAGTTGTGTCTTCACCTTAGAACTCTTGACTATAACAACACTCTTGAAGGTCAGTCCTTGGGCCTCGTGGATGGGGTTAGGTTAGGTTAGGTTAGGTTAGGTTAGGTTAGGTTAGGTTAGGTTAGGTTAGGTTAGGTTAGGTTAGGTTAGGTTAGGTTAGGTTAGGTTAGGTTAGGTTAGGTTAGGTTAGGTTAGGTTAGGTTAGGTTAGGTTAGGTTAGGTTAGGTTAGGTTAGGTTAGGTTAGGTTAGGTTAGGTTAGGTTAGGTTAGGTTAGGTTAGGTTAGGTTAGGTTAGGTTAGGTTAGGTTAGGTTAGGTTAGGTTAGGTTAGGTTAGGTTAGGTTAGGTTAGGTTAGGTTAGGTTAGGTTAGGTTAGGTTAGGTTAGGTTAGGTTAGGTTAGGTTAGGTTAGGTTAGGTTAGGTTAGGTTAGGTTAGGTTAGGTTAGGTTAGGTTAGGTTAGGTTAGGTTAGGTTAGGTTAGGTTAGGTTAGGTTAGGTTAGGTTAGGTTAGGTTAGGTTAGGTTAGGTTAGGTTAGGTTAGGTTAGGTTAGGTTAGGTTAGGTTAGGTTAGGTTAGGTTAGGTTAGGTTAGGTTAGGTTAGGTTAGGTTAGGTTAGGTTAGGTTAGGTTAGGTTAGGTTAGGTTAGGTTAGGTTAGGTTAGGTTAGGTTAGGTTAGGTTAGGTTAGGTTAGGTTAGGTTAGGTTAGGTTAGGTTAGGTTAGGTTAGGTTAGGTTAGGTTAGGTTAGGTTAGGTTAGGTTAGGTTAGGTTAGGTTAGGTTAGGTTAGGTTAGGTTAGGTTAGGTTAGGTTAGGTTAGGTTAGGTTAGGTTAGGTTAGGTTAGGTTAGGTTAGGTTAGGTTAGGTTAGGTTAGGTTAGGTTAGGTTAGGTTAGGTTAGGTTAGGTTAGGTTAGGTTAGGTTAGGTTAGGTTAGGTTAGGTTAGGTTAGGTTAGGTTAGGTTAGGTTAGGTTAGGTTAGGTTAGGTTAGGTTAGGTTAGGTTAGGTTAGGTTAGGTTAGGTTAGGTTAGGTTAGGTTAGGTTAGGTTAGGTTAGGTTAGGTTAGGTTAGGTTAGGTTAGGTTAGGTTAGGTTAGGTTAGGTTAGGTTAGGTTAGGTTAGGTTAGGTTAGGTTAGGTTAGGTTAGGTTAGGTTAGGTTAGGTTAGGTTAGGTTAGGTTAGGTTAGGTTAGGTTAGGTTAGGTTAGGTTAGGTTAGGTTAGGTTAGGTTAGGTTAGGTTAGGTTAGGTTAGGTTAGGTTAGGTTAGGTTAGGTTAGGTTAGGTTAGGTTAGGTTAGGTTAGGTTAGGTTAGGTTAGGTTAGGTTAGGTTAGGTTAGGTTAGGTTAGGTTAGGTTAGGTTAGGTTAGGTTAGGTTAGGTTAGGTTAGGTTAGGTTAGGTTAGGTTAGGTTAGGTTAGGTTAGGTTAGGTTAGGTTAGGTTAGGTTAGGTTAGGTTAGGTTAGGTTAGGTTAGGTTAGGTTAGGTTAGGTTAGGTTAGGTTAGGTTAGGTTAGGTTAGGTTAGGTTAGGTTAGGTTAGGTTAGGTTAGGTTAGGTTAGGTTAGGTTAGGTTAGGTTAGGTTAGGTTAGGTTAGGTTAGGTTAGGTTAGGTTAGGTTAGGTTAGGTTAGGTTAGGTTAGGTTAGGTTAGGTTAGGTTAGGTTAGGTTAGGTTAGGTTAGGTTAGGTTAGGTTAGGTTAGGTTAGGTTAGGTTAGGTTAGGTTAGGTTAGGTTAGGTTAGGTTAGGTTAGGTTAGGTTAGGTTAGGTTAGGTTAGGTTAGGTTAGGTTAGGTTAGGTTAGGTTAGGTTAGGTTAGGTTAGGTTAGGTTAGGTTAGGTTAGGTTAGGTTAGGTTAGGTTAGGTTAGGTTAGGTTAGGTTAGGTTAGGTTAGGTTAGGTTAGGTTAGGTTAGGTTAGGTTAGGTTAGGTTAGGTTAGGTTAGGTTAGGTTAGGTTAGGTTAGGTTAGGTTAGGTTAGGTTAGGTTAGGTTAGGTTAGGTTAGGTTAGGTTAGGT